>JAHRHZ010000223.1:11186399-11235973 GCA_024137785.1 Ginglymostoma cirratum
CCAAGTCTTTCTGCAGCCTCACCACATCCTCAACACTACCCGTCCTTCCACCTATCTTTGTATAATCTGCAAACTTAGCCGGAAAGCCTGCAGTTCCCTCATCTAGATCATTAATGTATAAAGTGAAAAGTTGTGGTCCCAACACTGACCCTTGTGGAACACCACTTGTCACCGGCTGCCATCCTAAGAAAGACCCCTTTATCCCCACTCTCTGCTTTCTGCCAGACAGCCAATCTTCTATCCATGCTAGCACCTTGCCTCTAACACCATGCACCCTTATCTTACTCAGCAACCTCTTGTGTGGCACCTTATCAAAGGCCTTTATGAAGTCCAGGTAGATAATATTCATTGGCTGTCTTTGGTCTAGCCTGCTCATTACTTTGTCAAAGAATTCTAACAGATTTGTCAGGCATGACCTCCCCTTGATGAAACCATGCTGACTTTGCCCTATTTTACAATACACTTCCAAATATTCAGCAATCTCATCCTTTACATTGGACTCCAAAATCTTACCCACGACTGAGGTTAGGCTAATCGGCCTGTATGTTTCCGTCTTTTGCCTTACGCCCTTTTTAAACAGGCGTGTCACGTTACCGATTTTCCAGTTCCCTGGGACCCTCCCTGACTCCAGTGATTCCTGAAAGTTCACTACTAACGTTTCCATTATCTCCTCAGCTGTCTCCTTTAGAATTGTTGAAGGACTTCACAATCTCACTCAAAACATTAGCTTCTCCAATCTTGACCAAAAGATGTGATCTAACAACTATATTTCATAGTTGTAAAACATGTATTCTTAAATTCATAAATTCATATAATTATTTAGTTAATATGAGTGATTTTAAGATAAGATTTTACTAAGATGGTGAAAGCACAATATAGTCAGGGATAAATTAAAGTGGGGACCTTGTCTTTGACAGGGTCATGAGCAAGTTACAAAGGAAATAGAAGTATAACATTATTAAAAATAATGCAGATGTGCCCCAGGTCTTCCTGAAAATACAGGAAATGACTTGATTGATTCTTAATAATCTCATATTCTAAACAGAGTCACCTTTATTCCCACATGAATTGAAACACAATTTAAAGCACTGCTTCTTTTCTTTAAGAACAAAATTTGGTCTCAGATTAAAGCGACCAGTAGTGTATACATTTATAATAATTAGCAAAATATAAATATCAACAACAAATTTGTAAAAAACTTCTGAAGTCAGTCAATATTCTACAAAGAACTACAAAGAAACTGCACGAATTTGGAGATGGAATTGCAACTGTCCATAGTATATTCCAAACTCAGTGAACATTCCTTGATGACGAGAAACAAGAACAGAAGTCACTGGAAAAGCTCAGCAGGTCTGGCAGCATCTGTGGAGAGAAATCAGAGTTAATGTTTTGGGTCCAGTGACCCTTCCTCAGAATAGTGCTCTGAAGAAGGTTCACAGGACCTGAAACGTTAACTCTGATTTCTCTCCGCAGATGTTGCCTGACCTGCTGAGCTTTTCCAGCAATTTCTGTTCTTGTTTCTGATTTCCAGCATCTGCAGGTTTTTTCAGTTATTATTCCCTGATGGTCAACTGTTGGGATGCATCACAAATTCCCTGACTGCCTGGTGGCTGACGTCTGCTTTAGGTCCCTTGTGATTTTGTAAAGCAACATGGGGATTTTAGCCTCCCTGATGTTTCAGGGAACTGAGTCCTACTGTTTAATAGAACGAGTTTAAACAGTCTATATGATTACTGAGCCCACAAAGATAGAGGTAGGCCTTGGCTGCTACACTCCTTGAGCTTACTTCGTCTTTCAACAAAGTGATGGCTGTTCCAATCACTCTATATTCGCACTAGTCCTGGTAACCTTTCAGCCTAAGCATATCAAGAATTTATTTATCCTGATTTTGAAAACATTCAAGGATTCTGGCTATGAGAAAAGAATTCTCCTTATTTCTGTTGAAAATAGGCACGCTGTTATTTTTTAACAATGAGTTTAAGTTCTAGATTCAACCATATATTCTCCAGGTATTAGTCTCGGAACTGTTCTCCCATTCCCTGATTTGGAGTGATTTCTGGAATGATGCATGCTTTCTCTGTTGTGACGATTCATGGAAATTATGTGTTTAATTCATCTGTTTCAATCTGACATGACCCTTCTGCGGAGCAATTCTGTTGCATTCCTTGTTCCTTTGGTATCTGTCCCAGAAATGGCAAAGATGATTCCACATTTTGAATTATTACTTCCTCAGACTCATTTTTGTACAAGAGCAATACTGATTTTTTAACTCTTCTTCAAATATCTATAGAAATCCTTACTAACTGTTTTACTTTTTCCAGTTAATTTTCTTTTTTATCATAAATTTTCATCCTTCTTCATTTTTAGGCTTTCTTTGTTGCTATTTTGACCATGTCCAATTTTTTTAACCAGCCTGACGTTTTTTACAGGAAGCTTGATAGGACAAATACCGAAAGACAATATCAAATAGGGTGTACAAATCTAATGGGAAAAGCAGAAGCACTTGTGCTCATATGTGTACAGGTCAATGAATATGGCAGAACAGGCAAAGAGCGCAATAAGTAAGGCAGACAGCTTTATTAATAGAGGTACAGAACACAAGAGCAAGGAGCTGATATTGAACTTGGATAAGACACTTGTTAGACCTCTTGATTGACACGGACCAATTATGACTCTAAAAAAAATCAGTGATTACCTACTATTTGTACAACTTTGTTTTATCAGAAACCAATTATTTTTGAATTGAATCATTCTCAATGCAACAACTAAGATTCACAGCGTTGGTAATCCATTCACCTGATTCACCCATGTCATTCTTCTCTTCTTTCCTGATCTCCAACAACTGCTACAGGCATCTTATTAGATGGCTGTGATCACAGTTCCTTATTCGTGAGCTTCAAATTGTAACCATGCAAGGAACCAAAGCTTCAGGACTACCTGATCTGATGGGAGAAATAAGCCAGGCTAAGTTAAAAGTCAAACTAAAGTGAGAGACAGAAAATTGGATTTCTATTGTGCCCTTTCTACCCACTGCCAATGAAACACTTTTTGAAGAATCACTTTTGCGACTTGGGTAACATGGCATCCAATTTATGCAAAACAAGCTCCCACAAATAGTCCTGTGATACTGACCTGCTTTGCCCTGTTGATTCAGAATTAAATATTGATTGGCAATGATACTCTGACAAGAACTATTTTCAAGATGGTGCCTTTGCATCTGACTGAGGGGGAGAAAGGGGCTTCAGCACAGCATCCTATAACAAAAATAACATTCCTGACAGTGCAGCACTCCCTCTGTACTGCATTGGAGTATCTGCTTAGACTTTTGTGTTCATGTTTCTTGAATGAGACTAGAACACATAATCTTTTGAGTCAGAGAGCCAGGTGTTCAGCAAATCGTTAATACTGACAGTCTTTTGGGAGACCTCTCCTCTCCAGAATAATGCACAAAGCAAGAGGTCATATCTATTGTAAAGAAAATATCATTTCTAAAATTTAAAAGAATCCTGCAAATACCATCCACCTCTCCAAATGTTATCAGCATGATAATTCTAAAAATAAATGAGGAAATAAAGCATGCTTAAAACCTAATAGAACAAACAAGAAATATTCAGTACATCCGTCAGTATCATTAAACAGAGAGAATAGTTAACATTATGATGGTACATGTTTCTTGAAAGCTCAGAGCTAAGCAAGTCGCTGTATGGGAGCTTGCCTTACTTAGTCTTTCTCTTGATTCAGAAGCCAAGAGTTTAAGTCTCTGTATAAATACGAACACAAAAAGCTTGACTGATATTCCAGTGTGTGACAAAGGCATTGCTGGGAGATATTCACCTACTCCTTTTATAGAGTCATAGAGTCATACACAGAAACAGACCTTTCTGTCCAACCAGTCTATACCAATCATGTTCCCAATCTAAACTTGTCCCACCTGCCTGAGCTAGGCCCATATTCCTCCAAGCCTTACTTATTCACGTACTTACCTAAATGTCTTTTAAATGTTGTAACTGTACCCACATTCACCACTTCCTCTGGCAGTTCACTCCACACACGAACCACTTTCTGCATAAAAAAAATTCCTTCTCAGTTCTTTTTAAAATCTTTCTCCTCTCACCTTAAAAATATGCCCCTAGTATTGAAATCCCCCATCCTAGGGAAAAGACACACCTGCCATTCACCTTACCTGTACGGGTCATGATTTTATAAACCTCCACAAGTCCACTCCTCAACCTCTTACACTCCAGTGAAAAATGCCCCAGCCTATCCAGCCTCTCCTTACATCTCAAACCTTCCATTCCTGGCAAGATCCTGATAGATCCTCTCTAAACTCTCTCTAGCTTGAATTGAATTAGCTTTGTTGCCACTTGTGCTGAAATGTGTACAGTGAGAAGTTTATAAGTCACCACTTACAGTGCCATCATTTGTACAAAGGTATTAAGGTACAATCTGTCATTACAGAATAGAGAAATGAAGAGCAACATTTATGTTACACCTATACACAGCTTAATAATATGCTTCCTAAGCAGGGTGACCAGAACTGGACTCCAGAAGAGGACTTACTAACGTCCAGTGCAATCTCAACATAACGTTCGTTCCAATTACTGCCACACTAGCACATTTTTTGTTCAATTGTTTATTTGGAAGATCAGGATAGAAGTCAGCCATTCAGTCCCTCAAGTGTGTACTGCCATTCCCAGGCCTGACCTATACTTGAACTATATTGGCGTAGCTAGGTTGCCCATCCTTTAAAAACAAATCTAACAGTTTCAGGTTCAAAATTGTCAATTTACTGAGCTTCAACAACTTTTTGGGAAATTAATTGGAAAGAGAAATTGAAGTTGTTCTTAGCCTGGCACAGAATAAGAAAGAGGAGGTATTGCCCTGCAGCGCAAGATTCCATTCTTGCTCTGTGTTAGTTTTGAATTTTAAACACAAATAGCCTTTATTTCCTCAACCACCTCCTTCTCACAGTAAGGTCAACGGGTGAAATTGTAGACAAATGTTTCTCTATGTCTTTGAACATTCACACTGAATTGCTGAGTTCTAGAAAGATTGTGAGTGCGTGGAGGAGGAAGATTACGAGTGTTAGAAATATCAACATTCCCAGGGAATCTGCGGCATACTTAGTGTTCGAAGCAAGTTATCAGTAGTACTTGCTTCAGATTGAATTTGCTTGGTTCAAAGCAGTTTGGCTGGGCTGTTAAAATGTAAAATCTTCACAATTTGTTCAGCCCTGAGTAGATCACCAGCAGATTGTTAATGGCTTCTTTGAAAAGCTCTGACTGTAATGGCTTTTGACCCCAAGAAACGACGGGCAGAACCTGATCTTTAAACCTGCTTGGCTTCCAATACCAGCACAGCCGAAGTGTTTTCCCATGAGTACTATGTCAATCGCCATGACCTCACGGAATAAAGATTTGTTTCGTAATGATCTAAAATATATGTCCAAATTGGAACTTTTGTCTTTTCCTTTAAAACAAAATAATGTTGCACTGAATTAATTCTGACCACAGGTGATAGGGCAAAAAAAAGGCACTGAGAATTAGCAATCCATAGTGCAGCCTGCCTGCTTATCTCTAATGGAGAAGAGCAGTGAGTAAAACAGGCTGTTGATTTGTTGTGGCACAACTTACAATATTGCCCAGGACTAATTTTACCCTTTCCACATCCTACATGTTATCTCGTAGTGGGGATGGAAAGTGGAGGGACAGTTGGACTGCACAACTTTCCTGACACCCTGGCAGAAACTTAGGTTTCTCATGGCACAGCTTTGCAGATCATACAATTGCAAAAGGTGGCCATTCAATCCAACAAGCCTGTGCTAGCTCCCTGCCTGTGCAACTTAGCTAGTTCCACTCTCCTGCCCTGTGTGCATGATACTGCAAGTTTACTTCTCTCCTTTCAGGTGTTTATTATCAAATTCTTTTAAAAAACCCTTGTTGAATATGCCTCCACAATGTTCTCGTAAGTGTGTTACATTCCTGAATTTTGCCCCTTTCAAGTTCTTCACTTCATTATGAGATGAGCCTGTCACTGGCAAGGTCAGAGTTAGTCGCAAGTGAATTGAATGACTTGCTGGGCCATTGCAGAAGGCAGTTAAGTGTGAACCACATTGCTGTGGGTTTGGAGTCATGTATAGGCCAAAGTCAAAAGTCACATGACACTAAATTATGGTCCAAAAGACTTATTTAAAATCACAAGCTTGTGCCGCACAGCTCCTTCGTCAGGGGAAGTGACCTTACCCGGCAAAGGGACAGTGCTCCAAAAGCTTAAATAAATCTGTTGGACTATAACCTGGTGACGTATGACTTTTGACTTTGCCCAGCCTGGTCCAACACTGGCACCTCCACTTTATATATAGGCTAGACCAGGTATGGATGGCAGACTTTCTTCTTTAAAGGATATTTTGTGAACAAAATGTGTTTAACCAAATGTGATTATTAATGATAGTTGTCAGAGTCACTATTTCTGAGTCTAGCCCAATATTGAATTTAACCTAATTTTAATTTTGCCAGCTGTTGTGATCAGATTTGAACTCATATCTCCAGAGCATTGGCCTGAGTCTGTAGATCTTTAGTCCAGTGACATTATCACTGGACAATAGTTTTCCCCTTGTTGAATTAGAAATATTTTTCCTCACATCAGCTTTGCTTCTTTTTCTAATCACTTTAATTGAGCGTCCTCTAGTTTTAAGCCTTTAGCCAATGAGAACAGTTTCTCCTTATTTATTCTGTCGAAACCCTTCATGATGTTGAATATCTCTAGCAAATTTTCTCTCAAACAATGCTTCTCTCTGAACAGCTCAGTGCCTCCAAATCTATCCACATACCAGAAGTCTCTCTTCCTTAGAATTTTTCTCACAAAACCTTTTTGCACCCTCTCTGAAGTGTAAGGCCCAGACTTGGATACAATGTTCCAGAGCTCAAAACAGCATATTGTAAAATTTCACTGTAATGTCCTTGTTTTTCCACTGTTACCCTTTATGTAAAATAATCAGGATTCTGAATTTGTTTATAAGCACTTTCTCAATCTGTCCTATCAACATTATCAATTTCTGCTCATGTATTCCCACTGGTCACTGTAATCCTGCACTCCCTTCAGAGCTGGACTCTTGACATCACGTTGCCTTGCCTCATTCTTCCCACTAAAATGTCACACTTCCCAATTTTCTGTAGTGAATTACATCTAGCATGTGTTTTCCCATTTCTCCATCCTGGCAATCTCCGGATGTTATTGAGTGGCAGAACAAGTTGAGAGACAAAATGGCCGACTTCTGCTCCTACTTCGTATGTTAGTATGTCTTCTTGAAGTTGATTGTTGTCATTTTCACAATTTTCTGTACTTCTCAACTTTGTGTCATCTGGAAATATTGAAACTGCATCTTGCATAGCCAGGTCTATGTCAAATCATGCTGCATTTCAACATTGTGTCCAATTTAGATCTTTCACAATGACTTAGTGTTTCGAGGGTAAAGTTAAATGCATCATCTTAGATGGAAATATGTCCAAGATTTCTTTGAACAACCCTAATCGTCCCATCCTGAGATCTGTTATGTGTCGCTGCATTTATGGTCTCGATCTCTCTTCCTTTAGTAGTGTGAGCTCACTGTAACTCAGCATTGTCGTATTTAACTTCATCTCATTTGAGACGGGAACAAAAACATCTTCCTTCATTTCAGATGTGGATGATCACTAATATGAATTCACTGCTCACAATGCAGTTTTCTCCATCGAGGGGAGACAAATTGGAGAATACGTATCCACTATACAGGTTTATGCCAACAGACAACGCAGAGCATTTCATATGACCTGCCATTGACCATTTCCTGACATCATGATCTGTGACTCACTGAGCCCAGACACCAGATATTCATTCCACCAGTTTAGGGCTGGACTGGTGTCTGATCTTCCACCTCCTGGAGCAGGACAGAGGCACAATAGGGGGATGGAAATGGTGCCGGGTCTACAGATGGGGATGCCCCATCCTTCAGCTAATAAAAGGTCATCATGGTGCCACAGGAAGTAATTGGGGGTCATCACAGACTCTGCTACTGTTGGTAGAACATTGCCCTGTGAGGACTCTATGGCACTACTGATGAATACGTTGTTTTCCTATCAATGTTGGCCTAAAATATAGAAGATCCTCAGTGCGCTCCAAGCTCATTATATGTCCATTTCTATTGTCTTCTGTTGTCTGTGAGGACCCAGCTATGAGGTGCCTGAAAGCTCATCCTTTTTCTGTCCCTTCTGTAGGGGGCTGCCCTCTGCCAAACGAACATGCAGAGGGTCACAGTACAACTGTGTCAGTGTGGGCAGCAGCCAGGCACAGATGTTGAAGCTCACACATAGATTTCAACTCTACTGCTCCTCATCAGTCCCTGACACCTCAGTCAAGGAAGACAGATACTGAGTAACCCCATAGCTGCTCCCGATTTCTCCTAAAGAAACGTAACAATAAAATTAAACATATATACTTCTGACTTAAAACTGATGAACATTAACAACTAATGAATATATTTACAGATTTTACAATTACATGGAATTTTCCAATATACATCATTTTATTAAAAGATGTTGCTTTGATTTATGTGGCCCATCAGTACAACTAGATTGGGCACCCCTACTCCAGGAGCGAATGAAACAACTACCCAAATGCATATGATCTACTCCTTCTCCAGCTTTGATATTATCTGTAAACTTTGTACCTCTCCTTTTTGTCATGCTTTTCAAGGTTTCTGTTTACCTCAAGGATCTGCTGCCAATTAAGTAATTTTCAAGTGCATTTTCTTTTCATTCATTCACTGGATGTGGGAGTCAGAGGCGAGACCAGCATTTAGTATCCATCCCTAGTTGCCCAGAGAGCAGTTAAGAGTCAACTACTTTGCTGTGGGCCTAGAGTCACATGTAGGCCAGACCAAATAAGGGTAGCAGCTTCCCTTCCTAAAGGGAGGTGGGGTTTTTTGACAATCAGCAATAGTTTCATGGTCATCATTAGTTTCTGACTTTCAGATTTCTTTTTTAAAAAACTGCATTGAAGTTCCACCATCTGCCATGCAGAATTTGAACCAGTGTCCCTGAAATATTAGGTAAACAAACAGGAGGCTGGGAGAACACAGCAAGCCAGGCAGCATCTGGAGGAAAGCAACAGTCAACATTTCGGGCATTACCTTTCTTCAGTCCTGCTACTTTCCTCCAAATGCTACCTGGCTTGCTGTGTTCTCCCAGCCTCCTGTTTGTCTACCTGGATTCCCGCATCTGAAGATTTTTTTGTCCCTGAAATATTACCTGGATTTCTGGATTAATAGTATAATGACACCATCACTAGATCATCACCTCCCTAAGTTGCTGCTATAATATTGGAAATGCAAGAAAAGACGAGGACACTCTAAATATTGTACCCTTAAAAACTTTCTTTGAGCCAAATCTAGAGGTTTAGTGAGTTGGAACACCGTTCTTGTGGCAGGAGATTCAGAGCAGTTGAATTCTTCTGAAAGTTACATAAAGCATAATGAGTGTTGCTGTCAGCTGTGGCTGAGGGAAAACACTCTTGTCACAGACAATATGTAAGGTGTTGAAATTGCACTCCAAAGACTATTCTAGGCTGTTTCTCCATTGTGGTAGTGGGGAAGTGTCATGCTGTCAGAGTGCTACTGTTTCAATGACATTTCAAGCCAAGGAGCCCTGTGTGTCTTCCCAAGTGAATATGCAAGATCCCATACTTTCAACACAGGTAGGAGAATTCTCTGTCCTATAGCCAATAAATATCCCCCAAACAAAATCACAAAATCACTATTATCTGCTCATCATCACATTGTTGAGCACAAATTGGCTAACGCTCTACCTACATGGCAAAAAAACAATGACTTTTCAAAAGTGCTTCATCAGCTGTACACTGGAACATTCCACGGTCTTGATAGGTGGTAAATACAAGTGTGTTTTTAGACTATATGTGATCAAAGCCAATATTAACCACTCTCTAACATTATGTGTCATTAACCTGGTTTAACATTGATGCATGTGCTAGTACAATGATTACGTTAATAGATTAATGACACAAAGAACTGAGCTAATGATCACCCAGCATGAGTTCAAGTTCTAAGAATGCAAATGAGGACTTTGAATTCAATAGAGTGATTACATCTGGGCTCAAAATTTAATGTCAGTAATGGTGACTACAAAACTATGAGAATGATACAGAAACTCAAAATGTTTTGTTAATATCATTTGGGCAGGAAATCTGCAGTCCTTAACTCACCTGGTTTATATATGACTCCAGACCCACACCAATGCAGCTGAGTCTTAACTTCCTCCAACAGCTCTAACAAACCACTCAGTTGTTGTTAAGATCATCATCACTTTCTCAAGATCAAGTCAAGGTGGTGACCTTGAGAACAGTCCTCAAATTTCGTGAATGAAGGGAAAAGAAATAGAGCGAACTTGTAATATAAGCTCAGGATGAGCAGAACCAAAAGTATATGAACGAAACCATTTGTGTAAAGAAGGGGTTAACTTACAAAAATATATCAGGGACATTGCCCTCTGCTTTATATTGATACTACTTGCAGGAATTTCATGTTGTAGGTTTGTGATTTCTTCTCAGTATTGTGCTTCAGAGCCCTTTATGTTCTAACACAGAGCTCGGTATTGTCTGATCAACTGACAACACATTCAAAATTGGAAATGCAAAAGTAGACTGACAATCCAGTGGGAACTTTAGGTCTGGTTGCAAGTGTCCGAGTCTGCTTCGTCCAAAATGTTAGGAGGTCTCTTGAGTTTCAGGCTGTGACAGGGATGATTGTTAGGTTTTAGTAATAGTGGAACATTGAAGAAAATAAGGACATGCATTATTTGTTGATGTTCAAGATCCATATTTATATATTCTTTCATTTAATAACCTGTTAAATCCTGTTAATCGGATTCATTTTTGTGCTTTGGTCAATAAGACCATTCAGTACTGTATTAAACATGCAGAAATAATCTGCATGTTCAGACAGCAAGGCCTTGGTGTTATGGTAATGCCAGTATGACGAGTAAGGCAGAATCCCAGTTTAACATTCTGGGGATGTAGGGTTTGAATCGCACCATGCCAAATGATGAAATTTGAATTCAATTTTTTAAAAAAGGCATTTAAAAACTATTTTGATGGTGACCATGTGTAAATTGTCATTAAAACCCCATCTGAAGGAGAAGTGGGTGTAAGAAAGATTAGGAGTGGAAAGAGCAGGAATGAATCATTTAGACCATCCAGCCTGTTTTCATCATTCAGTATCATCATGGAGAATTTGACAGTGTTCTCAACTTGACTTTCATGCCTGTCCCCATAATCTTTGGCACTATTCTCGATCAAAAATCTGTCTAAATCAATGTTGAATATATTCATTGACCTAGCCACCATAGTTCTCCAGCTCTGAGAGACAAGATTCCTCCTCATTTCTGTCCTAAATGAGAGAAATCTTATTTTTAAACTGTGTTTTCCAGTTATACATTCCCCAAAAGGAGGAACCATCCTGTCAGCATTCCGAGTTTCATCAGAATCTTCTATGTTTCAATAGATCATTCACATTCTCACAAACTCAAATTAATCTCCACCCAGCTGCTCAATTTTTCCTCATCAGGCAACTCATACATCCCAAGAATCGGACACGTGATTTTTTTTTTCTGAACTGTTTCCAATGTGGGTATATCTCTCTCTAAGTAAGGAGATGAATTCTGTACAAAGTGCCAGTGTTCGCTCTGGCCAGGCTCCGAGCATCCACTCAGGTCAATCAGTGTGCCGAAGCCATTCCTAGCATTGCCTTCCGGTTTGAGATGGTGCTACTGTGCACAGACCTCGGAATTCCAAGCAGAAGAAAATAAAATTAGAAGAAATGTAACACAGTACTGCAGCTCCAGTCTCAACAATGCTCCAAACTGCTACAGGAAGATTTCACTATTTTACTCAACAACCTCCTTCCAATAAATGCAATATTCCACATGCTTTCCTACCTTGCTGAACTGAATGTTGACTTTTTTTTGTGGTTCGTGGTCAAGGACAGTCAGATACCTCTGTGCTGCAGCAGTCTGCAGACTCACTCAATTTAAATTATATTCTGCTTCTCTATTCTTCCTGCCAAAATGGACAACCTCACACTCCTTACCACTAGCTGCTTTGTGTTTTTGCCTCCTTACTTCACTTGCCTGTAATCCACTTGCAGTCTCTGTATCCTCCTCACAAATTGACTTCCTATTTTGTATCATCAACAAAGTTTATGGTTGAGCTACAGTGGTTTAATTAGATATTATCAATGAGCGACCCAGACTAAGAAAAGATATTTCTGCAACTGTGAAGTCAAAAGAATTCAACTTACGTTCTTGTGAGCATTCACACCAGTGCAATAGGAGAGCTTCATATCATTGAAAGGTTTATGTAACTTGCAATATGTTATGCATTATAATGTCAGGTAGTCTGTTGTGAAATTGATAATTGCACAAATAATACAAATTATTACTGTGAAGTGAGGATGTAGACAAATAAGGCATATCATTGAATAAATGTCCTTCTTACGCATTATATGGAATCTCACGCACATTGCCTATGTCACTGCTGTCACACTGATAGATAGCACCTACCTCACCTGCTCACAGCACGCAGTCACGTTAGAGGTGGAATACCTTACTGAAGCACAATGTTAATAAAACACACACTTGCTGGTTGTGGCATGCACCCTCTGGCTCTTTGAGATCAGGAGACTTTTGTGACCCAACTGAGTGACGTCAGCCAAATCCCTTGAGTTTGTTACAACCTTGCAACACACTCTAAAGCAGCTGTTATTCCATTTGTCATTGTAACATCTACATAGGTGACTAAAGCCACTGCATCTTTTGACACCCATTTCATAAGTGTATATATTCCAAACCAAATGTATAAGGGAAGTTAATTGAGAGAGGTGGCAGGTACTAAGAAAGGTGATGTGGCTGTAGTGGCTGTGGCCCTTTTTCTGATGAAGGGTCTAGGCCCGAAACGTCAAGCTTTCCTGCTCCTATGATGCTGCTTGGCCTGCTGTGTTCATCCAGCTCCACACCTTGTTATCAGGGAAGTTAATTTGTTGGTTTGCTTTTTCTTTTCTTTGATGTTTATATATTTATAACGTGTATCTCTCAACCACATCAATGAAGCAGATCATCTGTGTCAGTTATCTCATTGTTTTATGTGGGAGCTTGCTGTGCAAAAAGTCACTTCACTGTTTGCCTACATTATAAAGGACTGTATTTCAAAAAGTAAAGCTGCAGAGTGCTGTGAGGTGCCTGCAGGTCACCAAAGGTGCTAAAGAAATGCAAACTCTGTTGTTTAATTTTTAATTGGTACTGGAGAGATTTAAGCTAAAAGTCTTTCAATCTGACTTCGTGAGGGCATTAAATTAGCCTCAGAACTTTCAATTAATATAAGGTGTTGGCACTGAACAGACACTTTCCCCGTCCAGCATTCCCACCTGGTAGGAATAGGTTATTTAAATTAAAAGTTTGTCTTTGGAACTATCGTTTGTTACGATGACTATGGACTGTTTTAATTGGAGTTTTGAAGAAAGCGGTGATCTTATTGAAGCATGTGAGACCCTGAGTGAACTTGATAAGGCAGAGACTAAAAGGAGTATTTCCACTTGTGGGTAGAGACAAGAACTAAGGAAGCCAGAATAAAAATAAAGGTCTTCCCATTCTAAGCAGAGATGGGGAGAATCGTTTTCTCTCAGGGGTCATGAGACTGCATGAATTCTCTTCACCACGGAGTGCTTGAGGGAGTGTGTTTAAATATTTTTGAGGGAGAGTTAGAATGATACTTGACTAACTACGGAGCCAGAGAATATTGGGGGAGAAGGTGGACTAGTCCTAGTTAATATGTCTGGCCAAAGAAGTGCCTTTTTAACTAGAATGAGTACACTGCTTGTTTGCTATAAAAGCTTGTTAGGTCAATTAAATTATGTCTGTTGCATATATACATATATATGTTATTAAATGCACTTCACTGAATATTTCCAAAGCTCATTTATTACGCAATTGAAAAGCACAGAGATTACATCTTCAATATGTCATCACATGAATTTCTATAGGCTGTCCTTATTTCCGAGCTCTTAAATCCAAATTTACATTATTGATGAGGTAACCATGTCAGCTGAAATGTGGAGTTCTTAAAGAGGATAATTTTATGCAAATTAGATATTGATGTTCTGATGATTAATTGGCTCCTGGCCCACATTAATATGCGACCGCCATAACATATTATGCAAGTCTAATTATTTCCCTGATATTAACCTCTACAAACCAACAGTAGATATTTCTTCTGTTATGTAAATCACTTTATCATTTTCAAGAACATTTAATGATTTGACAGCTCTTTGTCAATGAATATATTAATTCGGGGTTCTGTGTCCATGTAATAAAACTCACACTATCTACAAGCAGCAGTGTAATGTTTTGATCTTATCTCATTTGTGAATTTCTCTTCTTGCTTTAAAGTAGTTGACCATTTTAACAGATTACCTGCAAAATGAATATTTAAGCTGCTTGAATAGAGGCTAATATATGGCATATATATTTTCAAATGTGCACTCTCCATTGAACAACATCACTGTACTGATATTACACTAGTCTGCTTGTTCCTGTTGAGTTGCAAATTATAACTATGCTTGCAAGATCAGGTGGTCTAAACGTGAGCCCTGCCTCCGTGCTGAATTCGCTGAACTTAGACAGGGCAGCATTGTAACTGTCTCTCTAGTTCTGTCCTCTGTAGCTAAGAACGGCCAACATCAGTTGGGATTGTCCTTCTCCAAGGAGTTCCGCGCAGAAGATGTCATTCCCTTCAGTGAGTTTTCACTTGTCAAACGTGAGCTCTCTAATTGACTTAATACAACAACTTAAAAATGTTCAGTAAGTCTGTAATTAAATGTTGACGTTAGAGAATATAGCAAGAGGAACTGTACAAAGCATTGGTTAGGCCAGAGCAAGAGTATTGTGCGCACTTCCGGAATCCACATTATAGGACAGATGTGATAGCACTGGAGAGGGTGCAGAGGAGATTTACCAATATGTTTCCTGGGCTGGAGAGTTTCAGCTGTGAGGAAACATTGGATAGACTGGGGTTGTTATCCTTAGAATAGGGGAGACTGATGGGTAGAACATGATTTAGATGTATAAAATTATAGGAGGCAAAGATAGAGTAGACAGGAGGGAGCCTTTCCTCTTGGTAGAGAGAGCAATGGCCACAAGGCCTTCGTTTATGTTAAGAATCAGGAGATTTAGAGGGCATCTGAGGAAACGTTTCTTCGCCCAGAGAGAGGTGGGAATCTGCCTGTACAGATGGTAGAGGCAGAAACCCTGACAATATTTAAGAAATGTTTAGATGTGCAGTTGTGGTGATAAGGCAAACAAGGCTATGACTCAAGCGCTGTGAAAAAAAAGAGTAGAATAGTGAGGCTATTGCCTTTGACCAGCTCAACTCAATGGGCTGAAGGGCCTTTTTCCGTGCTGTAGGTCTCTCTGACTCTATGACTCTGAGCTATTCTATTTAGAATCGACATACCAAATCTGGCAAGGGTTGGTTCAAATGCTTTACATTTTAGGAACAACTGTACAAACATTGTTAGCCTGAGAGGTTTACTCTATATCTGATTATTTTTGTGTGTTTGTGTGATACTACATTAGAATCACAGTGACCTTCTGCTTATTGTCCTTTAGAAAGCATAATCAATCGAAATTCCTCCATAGATGATAATTATTCCGTCACTGAAGGACCAGATCCATTATTGCCATGAACTGTTCTGGCACTGCATTGACACTGAGCTTTGGAATACAAACTGGGTACCAAAATGTTTGCAAGATAGAATAGAGTGAGGGCACCTCATGCTCGGGCTTGTACTCTGCTTCATTCTTGCACCAGGTTCAACTCTGTCGCCAGTGTCAGACTGCATTCTTACGATAAATGGAAAGCCCATCATGCTCTACCTGTGATGTGAGTGTACTGAATAACATCGCCTGGAGGATGAATTGAAGTCTAGGGAGAGGGCCCAATCATTAATGTCTTTAATTAAATATGTTTTTCTTGTTCACTTTATGTCTCTCCTCTTGGTAACTCTCGTGAAGGAATTCTAAAACTGGAAGGGTTAACTCTTCAGGAATCATAGAAGCATAGAATCCCTACAATGTGGAAGCAGGCCATTCAGCCCATCAAGTCCACACCCATCATCTGAAGAGCATCCCACCCCGTCCCAGCTCCTACCCCATCCTTGTAACTCTGTATTTCCCCATGGCTAATCCACCTGACTACATATCCCTGGATACTATGGGCAATTTACCATGGCCAATCCGCCCTAACCTGCGCATCTTTGCACTGTGGGAGGAAACTGGAGGACCTGGAGTACAGAATGTGCAAACTCCACACAGCCAGTTGCCTGAGGGTGGAATCAGACCTGGGTCCCTGGCATTCTTGTACTTGGTTCAAAAGAAGGCAACCAGCGAGCAATATTTGACTGAGGTGTAAACCTAACATTCAATGCACTTCCTGTGGGTTTGCCATCCAGGAAATTAGATTAAAATTACTCCCAGGAAGTCCGCTCAATATTAAAAGAAAAACACTAAGTGTTGTGTGCTGTTTCCTTCTAGCCTGAAATTGTCCGGTGTGACCATAAGACCAGATGATAAAGGATAGAATGTTCTACATTTTGGTCTAACTAGAAGGGCAGAACCTTATCGGTGTCAAGTGAGCTATGGAGAGGTTTATTACAGGGTCAGATTTGAAGGCCAATCAGACCCACCTAAACACCCAGAGAAACTTATACCATCTTTCACACTTCTCACATGTAGCATGGTGAGCCTCTCGCTTGGAACTGGTGAGTGGTCAATTAAGGGGATTCATTGCTTGTTAAACACCTTGGTGATAATGCAACTCACCTCATTAATAACCGTATATCTAACCAACCTCTTACCAAATGTGGCAAATAAACTAGATATCGAGGACACACAACATGGAAAGCAGGGAGGGAACATGGCAGATTTACTCCTAAAGATCTCCATGTTGAATATGATCAAGTTGCAGCTCAGAATGCAATCCATGAGCACCAGCAACACACACCCCCCATCCACTGACATTGGCATTTAGCATCTAATAACCCACTAAAACAACCAGGGCACATCTCCAATATACCGGCATAAAGGGTGTTTAGGTTGGGGGTGCGCATCAGGCTGTATGACATGCTGAGATGTCATTCTTACACCTCCAGCATGTACCAAAGCAGCAAACCAAAAAGCCATGTTGTAACAAAAACAGAGAAACTAAGCCAGTCTTGCACCATCTGTGGAGAGAAACAGAGTTAACATTTCAGATCTAGTGACCTTTCTTCAGATTTTTCTTTGGGTCATGTTGGAAACTAGGTGCTGGCTAGTCTCCAGTCTAGACAAGGTGGAGTCACTGTTGGTCAGAGAGCCCTGGTACTATCAGTTATGGGCGCAGTCCGCAAGCAGTCTGAGGGCTATGTATGAGAGAACAGAAAACATGGAGCTTCTAGGGGTGGGGGCTACCTCACAATCAGGCAGAGTCTGATTCTCACAGCGTCCTCTGCAAGCTGAGCTCCCGGCTATTATTGTCTGCTGTCTAGATGTGATGTGTGACTGCAAAATGGCTGCAGCAATGCTGCAACAAATAGCTATCTGCAATTCTTACTATCAGATGAAATTAAGTGTTCTTTCTCTTTTTCTGGGCCTCGTCTCTACCTATCAGCTCACTCCTTTCCCCCTCCATCCTCTTCCATTAGCATTTTTACCACCTTTTCCTAGCCACCATCAGTTCTGAAGAAAGGTCACTAGATTCGAAATGTTAACTCTGTTTTTCTCTCTCCACAAATCCTGCCAGACCTGCTGAGTTTCTCCAGCAATTTCTGTTTTTGTCTCAGAATTCCTTACTCGATTTTTTTTGAAAAGTCTTTTTTGGTTCGGTGTCCTCTAGATTTGCTCTTGCCTACAGAGGGAAGAATTCTCCCTGTCTGCACATTCTTATAATTTTAAAGACCTCAATTGGCTCACAACATAACACAAATATGATGCCAACCTGTATTTATATTGCACTTTTGGTATAACAAACTATCCCAAATATTTTCTCACAAACATTAAAAAATAAAATTTGACACTATGTCACGTAAGGAAAACACATTTCAGCCTTCTCCTTTTACGAGATAAGATGTACAGCCCTTTCTTTCTATTGTGATATTTATATTAAACTTACTATTATCATCTGTGTTAATCTCTTTTGTGTATTCTCTGGTGCCTCAATGTCCTTCTTATGATATGGCGACCACAGCTGTAAATAGTTTCACACGAAGTGCTGTATAACCAAAGCTTGATACAAAGACTCAGAGCTAGTGTTGGTCTAACCAAACAGTTTACAGTTCATTTTTAACTGTGGTTAGTTATCCATTCTCTCAAATGGAGAAACTTAATATCTCTAAACGTTGTACAGAGAGAAGTTCATTACTCAATGATTGGTCTCTCTAGTCCACAGTTGCAACCTTATATTTTGCAAAATAAACACTTTCCCAAACCTGTATGTGAGAGAAAATACAGACGTCATATTTGACTGCTATTAATTTGAAAGCAATTCCATGAATTGCTCAACCCAATAATGGAGATGACACATGTAATGAGAAATTTCCTGAGGGATATATTCTCTCATTTTTTCCTGATAATTTTAAAGTTACTTTTGTCAATTATTCAGGCTTGCTCTCTACCTCTCTCTTGCTCACAGATGCGCACTCGCACACAAACACACACACACGCACCACACACACACACACACACACACACACACCACACACACGCACACCACACACTGCCAGGGGACACACCATATAGACATGAATTCTGCTGAGTCTAAGCTATAACTTCTTTCTGTCCACATGCAACAGACAGCATGTGATCAATACAATAAAAGCAAAATACTGCAGCTGCTGGAAATTTGAAACAAACACAGAAAATGCTGGAGGTTCTCAGAATGTCTGACAGCATCCATGGTGAGAGAAACATTTTGAGTCTGGCATGAGTCTTTTTTAGAATTCAAGAAGTTCTGTGCTGGAAGGCCCAATGCTAAGACCCCTGGTGAATGAGGGTGGCTTGCGTTTGTCTTCACATTGTCAAAAAAAAATTGTGAATGCATTGCAGCTTGTGCATACCCAAGCCTGCTGATAAATCTAGAAGGATGTTTACAGAGGTTCCTAGAATGATATTGTTAAGGATTTCTTAGAATATGTCAACATTTACAGAGGGGCACTGTGGGTGTTGTAACATTTGCAGGGTGATTCATGGTATGTGTCAGTTTTCTCAAGGGACCTTGGAGTGAAAGTAAATTTGTAGGAGTTCCTGCAAGTGCCAGTATTGTAAGGGGTCTCTAGGAGTGTGTTAGTGTGGCAGTGTCTATTGGAGTCCATAAACCTCCTCAGGCCCTCTGGAAGTGGATCAGTATTTGTGTGGATCTCCCATACAGAAGGCTTAGAAACTATTGTAATCAGGAGGCTTTCTCTGACTGGATGCCTACCAGTGAATACTTTGATGCCGATTCACTGTGTTATCCTCCAACACTGAAATATCTCATTTCTGAAATCAAATAGTATGTCAAATAAATTTATTCCAATATGCTGCCTAATAAGTTACATTGACAAGGCATTACTAAAGAATTAAGACACAAGGAAGACAGCAATGTAATGGTAATGTTATTGAAATATTAATCCAAAATCCTGGACTAGTGCTCATGAGTTTCTACAATGACCAATGAGGGAATTTAAGTTGAATTAATTAATAACTTATTAACAATTTAATAATATTTTAGTTAAATACTAGTCTCCTTAATGATGATCTCAAATGTCCTAAAAGAAATGCGATTGTAACATGGTTGATGAGTTGACAGCACAAACAGAAGTCATTGAAAATGACTTGATAATTATCATCGAGACATGGTTGCAGGGTGACCAGGATATGCGACTCATTATTCAAGGGTATTTAACCTTCCAGAAAATTGTGCAAAACGGAAGAAGAGGTGGGATAGCTTTGCTAATAAAGTTAAATATCAGTGTGGTGGTGAGGAGTGAAATACACTCAATAGATAGTAATTTGGAATGGTTTAGATGGAAATAAGGCACAATGATGTTTCTTCTTCCTCAGACAGCTTAGGAAATTCGACAGATCAATAAGGACACTCACCAAAGTTTATAGATGTACCACGGAAAGCATACTGTCTGGGTGCATAACAGCCTGGTACAGCAAATGCTCTGCCCAGGATCGTAAGAAGCTACAGAAGGTTGTGTGTACAGCCCAGACCATCACGGAAGACAACCTTCCATCCATGGACTCCATTTACACTTCTTGTTGCCGTGGAAAGACTGCCAACATCATCAAAGATCTCTCCCACCCTAGTAATACTCTCCTACGATCTCTTTGATCAGGCAGAAGATACAGTAGCTTGAACACATGCACCAACAGGTTCAAGGACAGCTTCTTCCCTGCTGTTATTAGACTGCTGAATGGACTCTCTAACTTCAAATAATGTTGATCTTGCTAATGTCGATCTTGATTTGCACACCTCCTGTGCAGTTGTAACCTGTATGCCTCGCTTTGGCTGAGCACACTATGATCTGTATGTCCTTGCTTGCTAGGATCTGCCTGTACTGATTGCAAAACAAAGTTTTCAATGTACTTAGGTACATGCGACTACAATAAAGCAAACTAAATTAAATCAAATAAGGAACAGCAAGGGAAACAAATCATGGGTGAAGGTTAACTGTAGTCCCCTGGAGAGTTCCCTCACCCGAGAACAATAAATCTGGAAAAAACAGAAATGTGTAAGAAGAGTATTACAATTGCTATGGGTGGCTTTAATCTGCACATTGACTGCACAAATCAGGTGTGTAAGGGTAACATGGAAAGTAAAACTGTAGATTGTATTTGGCATTATTTCTTAGATCAATACTTTGTACAACCTACTCAAGAACAGGCTATTTTGGAACTAGTAATGTGTAATGGCAAAGAATTCATAAGAGATCTCATAGTTAAGGGACGTAGCAATCACAACAAAGTGGACTTACGAATTCAGTTTGAGGGAATATAACTCTGGTATTAGATCAGTGTCCTCAACTTAAATAAGGGCAGTTACAGAGGTATGAAGAGGAGTTGTCTAAAGTGGGCTGTGAAACTAAACTATGGGGAAGGTCAGTGGAAGAGTAGCAGCAGATATTTCATAATGTACTGCAAAAATTTATTTCAGTCAAAAAGAAAGACCTGATAAGAAGGACAGACCACTCGCTGATAACAGACGTAGTCAAGGAGAATATCCAATCATAAGGTAAGACATGGTGAAAGTTAGTTGTAGCCCAAAGGATTGGAATTATTTTTCAGAATCAGCAACAGATGACTAAAAAGGAAATAAAAAGGTAGAAATTGATTATGAAAGAAAATTGACAAGAAGAATATAAACAAACAGCAAGAGTTTCTATTGGTATTAGAGAGAAAGTAGCTAAAGTGAGTGTGGGGAATTGATAATGGGGAACATGGAAATGGCAGATAATTGCAACCGATATTTGCATCAGTCTTCACAGTAAAGGACATGATATGAAACATTAGAAGTTAGCATGCAGGTGCAGCAAGTATTTGAGAAGGCAAATTGAATTTTGGCTTCCATTGTTCGGGTGTTGGAATTTAAAAGTAACAAAAATGTAGTTACAACTGCACAGGACATTGATCAAGCTGTATTTGGAGTTTTGTGTACAGTCTCTATCTCTGGATTAAAGAAAGGATACATTTGTCTTGGAGATTTCAAAAGAGGTTTACAAGGTTATTTCCTAGGGTGAAGTGGTTGTTTTCTTGACAACAGCTAAACAGGCTAGGCTTTTACTCATTAGAATTTTAGAAGAGCAAAGGGTGATCTTATGGAAATAAACAAGGGGGAGTTTGACAGGGTTGATATTGACAAGGTGTTTCCACAAGTGGAGGAATCTCAAGCTAGGAGACACAAAATAAAAGGACATTCCTTCAAAACTGAGCTGTGAAGAAATTTCTCCTCTCATAGGTTGTGAATTCTCTATCCCAGAGAACTGTGGAGGTCAGATCATTAAAAATATTTAAAGAGGAGGTAGATAGATTTTTGAAATGTCGAGCAGTTGAGGGTAATGAGGATGAAAGAGGAATCGACCATGATTTTATTGAATGACAGGACAAACTTGAGGGGTGGATGGCCTACTCCTGCTTCTATTTATTATGTAGTTATGATTCATTCAAGGAGGGAAATCTGCCATTGTTACCTGGTCTGGCCTAGATATGACTCTATCGCAAACCAATGTAGTTGATTCTTAACTGCCCTCTGAAATCACTAATAAGCCATTGTATTTCAAGGGCAAATAGGGGTGAGCTATAAATGAGGGCCTGTCCAGCATAATTTGTATCTTACAGAAGAATAAAGATAAAAACACACATGTGTCAACCTGTTCTTTGAAATTGAAAGGGCTTTGCCTCACATGAGCAATGATTTTGAATTATTGTTTGAATGTCAATTGAAATTAAATGAAAATTGGAGAGATGCTTAGTGGGTGATGAATCTAATAATGCCTTTTTCACACAATTGAGCAAAGTTACAACGACTATCTCTATAAACTGGACGCCACTGGATAGTCTGATAAACTGATATTTTCAGGCATGCAAGAGCCCTTTAAAATTTTCTGTTCCAATTTTCAACCTCTCAGGATTGAAAGGATATAAACGTGTGAGATAACATTATTAGCATTGCAAAACTGTGCCAGGGTATGCCAGGTCATTCTGAACTAATGCATCATCTTACAGAGACACTTTTAGTGCCTGTGTTGCACCCAGAACAGATTTGAAAGTATATAAAACTACAATTTGCATCATTATTTTTAACTTCTGCAGTCAATCAGTGCTGACAAGACAGCTTGAGTCAGTATATGGAGGATAACATTTGTATACTAACTGAGGTGGCTGCAAGAGATAAATGCAAGGTAGCGTAACTGAGGGTTAGTATAGCAGTTTCTGCTCTTTTAGTGAACTATTGCAGTTGTCACAAGAATGTTAGCAGATGTAGCTCCTTCAGAGACATCCAAGGTCCTTTTTACATTGCTTGAGAAAAGTTGACTTACTCCAAGTTTCAGGTAAACGAATCGTTCATCTGCCAAGATGCTTTCTTTTCTTTCAGGATGGTTCGAACGATGCTAATGTTTAGAATTGGTATAGACACTGGGCAAACTATGATGTCTAGTCAAACACTTTATCTGTTAGTTGTAAGTTTCCATTTTAGAAAGGAATTAGCCGTTTCAGAGGGCAGTTAAGAATCAACAACATTGGTATGGGTCTGGAGTCATTTTTAAACTTTCTGGCCATTGATAATTCGCTAACAGACAACTTGGAGTATGGGTTTGGCAAAGATTGGCAGGAGAAAGTATCAAACAAACCAACAGATGAAGCTTGGGATCAGGCGGTTTATCCACTAGTGGAGCAGCTTGTAGATAACATCCTCAAGACAGTGAAACCTTCCAAGGCATTTCACTGGAACTAAGCATGACAGAATTTGACACCAAACCATATGAGGAGATATGATGGGATTGGGGATCAATAGCTTATTAAAGTGGGATATTTTAGGGATGGACTTAAAGGATAAAGAGTTTAACAGTTCAGTGAGGGCCTAGGCAGCTGAGGACATGCCAAAAATGGAACGATGAATCTTGGGGATGTGCAAGTGGAGAGAAAAAAGCAAAAATCTCAGGGAACTGTGCAGCTGAAAGGGGCTGCTAATTAGGAAGGGTAGAGATTTGAATCAAGGGGAAGATTTTTCAAAGAAAGATATAAAAGAGGAGACATCACTAAATGCAAGGACCAAACTTTATATGTAGAATTGATAAGATACATCCTATCGTATTCCTTATTTGTAAACATTCATTTCATACTCCTCCCAAACACAGAGTCTACTGTGAATGCAACTTCATACCACCAGACCAAACCAGACTTGAATTAATGGTGATTAGAATGTCCATGGTGTCTTTAAATAACGAGCCTGTAGCAGGGAGTTTGCTTAGTAGTTAGAATAGCTTGTCACTGGGCAGAATAGTCGATAAGTAAATTAGATAGAAGACAGCTGTCCAATACTATGACAACCACTTTTTAAAAATTAACCAGTTACGAAGAATCATTATTTGCTTGCATATCCGTTTTGGTGATTTATGCTTTTCTTGCTTTTTTTGGCCGATGTGCTCTGCTGTTTCCTCTCCGGCAGATATTGATTCATGACTGGGTTGGATTTGATGGGTGCCAGGTGTGCTTTGGTACTGTGCCGAGGTACCATTGTTCATACAAGAGCCAAGACTATAAATGCCAACATGCCACGCAGCTCTGCCGTCAAGTTCAAACCAGTCCTTATCTGTTGAAAGATTAATTCTGCTGCATTAGGTACAGCAAGGTTAGGAGTAGTGCGGTTAAATCACCTTCCTAGTCTCTGAAACGTGCAAACAAACAATTTTCAGCAAGGATTTCTGGATGGAGATAGGAGGGGGTTTTCTGAGTATTTTCTTCCTCTCCTCCACCATTGATTAAAATGAGCTAACCTGAGGGCACCTAATCTAGACTCAAGTAAACACTACCATCATTTGTACATTCTCACTGACCCATTGATTTTATTTAAGCTATGTTTGCAATCATTTTACAACATAGAAACAGACCACTCAACTTAAAGTATCAATGCTTCTTTTATTTTGTAGACACCTCCTTCACTTAACTAATCCTAACAATAAACTAATCCTATCAATAAATCCTTCTCTTCCTTCCTCCCTCATATAGTTATCTAGCTTTTCCATAAATGGGTAATCTGCTCAATCTTTCCATGCAGTAGCAAGTTTCACAATGTTACCATTCTCTAAGTGAAGCAGCTTCTTCGAAATTCCTTACTGAACATATATTCCTTAAACAGCCTTCATGATGTGACTGGGGTATTGGCCTGTAGGTCATATAACCATAGAATCCCTACAGTGTGGAAGCAGGCCATTTGGCCCATCGAGTCCACAACAACCCTCCAAGGAGCACCTGTAGGAAACACACACACACACATAAACACACACACATGGAAAATGTGTAAACTTCACACAGACAGCCAAACGAGGCTGGAATCGAACCTGGGTGCTTGGTGCTGTAGGGCAGCAGTGTTAACCACACTGAGCCACCATGCTGCCCCAAGACTGTTATCTTTAGCATGAGGCTAATTGTCCTTTCCCAATTGAAAATGTTGTGGGTCATTTTTGCTATGAGCGGTAAGGAGCCAATTGGCAAAGTTCATTGTATGCATGTTTTGCCTCCTTATTTAAGGAAGGATGTAAATGCATTGGAGGTGGTTCAGAGAAGGTTCACTCAATTGATGCCTGGAATGAATGGGTTGTCATATGGCAGTAGGTTGGACAAGCTAGGTTTGCATCCAGTTTTGAAGAATGGGGGATGACTTGTTTGAAGTGAATATGATCATGATTGATCTTGACAATATCAGTGTAGAAAGGTTGTTTCCTTTTGTGGTTTAATCTAGAATTAGGGGACACTCTTAAAATTGAGGATGATCATTTTATGACAGGTTGATCATTTTATGAGGATTTTGTTTTTTTCTCTCAAAGTTGTATGACAGAAGGCAGTGGAGACGGGGTATTGAATACTTTTTTAAGGCAAAAGGAGATAGATATTTGTTAGGCAAGGGCATCAAAGATGAATGGATTAGATATAAACTTTTAATAGTTTCTTCAAACTTTCACAACTTGAAATCAGTCTCCCTCCGCTGAGCTAAATGCATTTGTAAATTTTGAAAAACAGCAAAGTATTCATAATGAGCTCAGCTACAATATCAGCAACAATGAACATTCACTGAAAGTAGCTGGTTATGTTTTAACCTACATCAACTGATCCAGCAAACAAAGCGGGTCAGCAGAGAGTGTATTATTTTTGCTCTAACTGTTAACTTTTTTCTCTGGTTACAGGTTTAGTGACTTCGATAACTTTAGATCAAGACAGAACATAACCATGCATCATGAGAGTTTCCCTCAGCTGTATGCATTTGTAACATCCACCCCATGTGCTAACGTTTTGGAACAGCAAAAATGAGGTTTGAACTCACCACTGATTTCTAATGATTTCTGAGAATGAAATGCTTCAATTATGAAGATAGAATTGGAGAAATTGGGACTGTTTCACTTGGAGAGGAGAGTCTGAGAGGAAAATCATTAGACATTTGGACAGAATATATAGAGAAATCAACGAGAGGGTACAGTTTTAAAGTGTTTTCCAAAGTAAGCAAATTTGAGATGAGAGAAAAAGAAGAACAGACCAATGTTGTTTGCATTTAGAATACACTACCTGGATGGCTATGGGAGGCTGGTTCAATTGAGGTTTACAAGAGGGCACTGGTTGGTTATTTATATAGAAATGATGTGCATTGTTCAGAGGAGCAGGCAGGAGAATGGTACTAAGTTAAGGCGTTTGATAACGTTCCCCATGGCAGGCTGATGGAGAAAGAGAAGTCGCATGGGGTCCAGGGTGTGCTAGCTAGATGGATAAAAACCTGGCTAGGCAACAGGAGACAGAGAGTAGTAGTGGAAGGGGGTTTCTCAAATTGGAGACCCGTGACCAGTGGTGTTCCATAGGGATCTGTGCTGGGACCACTGTTGTTTGTGATATATGTAAATGATTTGGAGGAAGGTATAGGTGGTCTGATTAGCAAGTTTGCAGATGACTCAAAGATTGGTGGAATAGCAGATAGTGAAGGGGACTGTCAGAGATTACAGCAGAATATAGATAGATTGGAGAGTTGGGCACATAAATGGCATATGGAGTTCAATCCAGGCAAATGCGAGGTGATGCATTTTGGAAGATTTAATTCAAGAGCAAACTTTACAGTAAATGGAAAAGTCCTGGGAAAAATTGATGTACAGAGAGATCTGGGTGTTCAGGTCCATTGTTCCCTGAAGGTGGCAACGCAGGCCAATAGAGTGGTCAAGAAGACATATGGCATGCTTTCCTTCATCGGACGGGGTATTGAGTACAAGAGTTGGCAGGTCATGTTACAGTTGTATAAGACTTTGGTTCGGCCACATTTAGAGTACTGCGTACAGTTCTGGTCGCAACATTACCAATAGGATGTCGATGCTTTGGAGAGAGTGCAGAGGAGGTTCACCAGGATGTTGGCTGGTATGGAGGGCGCTAGCTATGAAGAGAGGTTGAGTAGACTAGGATTATTTTCATTAGAAAGACAGAGATTGAGGGGGGACCTGATTGAGGTCTACCAAATCATGAGGGGTATAGACAAGGTGGATAGCAAGAAGCTTTTTCCCAGAGTGGGGGACTCAATTACTAGGGGTCATGAGTTCAAAGTGAGAGGAGGAAAGTTTACAGGAGATATGCGTGGAAAGTTCTTTACGCAGAGGGTGGTGGGTGCCTGGAACGCGTTGCCAGCGGAGGTGATAGACGCAGACACGTTAGTGTCTTTTAAGATGTATCTGGACAGGTACATGGATGGACAGGGAGCAAAGGTATACAGACCCTTAGAAAATAGATGACAGGTTCAGACAGAAGATCTCGATTGGCGCAGGCTTGGAAGGCCGAAGGGACTGTTCCTGTGCTGTAATTTTCTTTGTTCTTTGTTCTTTGTTCTTTGTGAAAACATGCAGAGACCCAGTAAAATACAATGAACCTAATGCTATTCTGTGATTCTGTCATGGTCTTCTTAAGTTCAGGTTTCCTGCAATTTACATCCCGTTCCCATTTTGCTACTGGTGAAATTTGTTTCTGCCAGTAATGAGAGCAGAACTTCTACATTCAAATTCTGGCCACCGAAGGTCTTAGAGTTGGCTTGACTCTGAAAATCTGGCTTGACAATTCTGCAGGCCAGTTCACATCTCCTATTGTCTTCATTTGCATTGAGCACAATACATTATCCCATAGGATGATGTTCACTGTCACACTCTCCATCTTGGACACCAGGCATCTATATCTCAACACATGCTGTTTGCGTAGTAATTGCAAGCACCCCCAATCAACCTAGACTTCCAGGTGAGAGGTGACAGCGTCTTAGTACTATCACTGGACTATTTATGCAGAGACCCAGGTAATGCTTTTCGGACCTGGGTTTGAATCCCGCCATGTCTTAAGTTGGAATTTGAATTCGATAAAAATCTGAACATAAGAGACTAATTTGACCATGAATCCATTGTCAATTGTTGCAAAAACCTATCTGGTTCATAATGTCCTTTAGGGAAGTAAACCTGCCGTCCTTATCTGGTCTGGCCTGCGTGTAACTCCAGACCCTCAGCAATGTGGTTGACTCTTAACTGCTGTCTGGGCAATTAGGGATGGGCAATAAATGCTGGCCTAACCAGTGATAACCTCATCTTGTGAATGAATTACAAAACGTCCCTGTCAGGCAAAGCAGGGTGCCAATTACCCTCTCTGATGTGCCGAGGAGGTAATTGACAGGAACTGTGCAAGGCAACAGCAGATTGCAGCTAAGAATAGAGTTAGTTAAAAGTTATTTCTGGCTGGCTGTCTGGAATAATCTTCATGAAATGAATTTAAAGATGGCACTGGTGCAGGGAATCCCAGGAGGTTCTGGCATTGGCCAATACACGTGCCTATGGTAAGTGGGAGAATATGATGAGCGGAGTGCTAGAAGGGAGTGGCTCTTAAGCAACAAGGCTAATTCGGGAAGGTGATGTGAGAAAGTGTGATGGGGTTCGCTGAGAGAAACGTTCCATGGTACTCACAAAATTGACTTTTTGTTGATTCTTGTGAACTCACAGCACACAGAATCCAGATCATGGTAAACTATGACAACAAATGCTCCTATTTTAGTATGACATTATCATATGCAGATAGCATTACGATAATGTCCTTGAACCCCTTGTTTAGATGAAAGAAGACCACTGGCTTTATGTACCAAAGTCACATCTTGGCTCTTCAAGAGCCATAATGTTCTGATTCAATGTTATTAAATGCCAATACATACCAAATTATCAGTGTTGTATCCATTGAGTTTCTGTTCACTGTAACTGAGAGAATACAGATTTGTTTTACTTGGAGCACCACAGCTGGTAGAGTGAGGAAGGTTTTCACGTTATCTTGTTGGTTATGTCCGGCCAATATTCAAAGGAGAGGGGCAGGGCACTTAAATACTTCACCACCTTACACCCCTAAATATTTTTCAGGAGGAATCAGTTTGGTCAGAATAGCTCCTGAATGGGTGGAAGCATTAACCACAACCTACTGCCTGTGTAATATTATAATTGTACGACAGTCAAACAGGCAGCATTTATCCAGTTTGTATGTTACCAACATTTCCCTCTAAGAATAAGGTTGGTTAAAAGTTATTCCTGGGCGACTGCCTGGATTAATCTTCATGGAATGAAGCATCCCTAAGGCTCAGGAACTTACATTATACTTCATTAGACAGAGTTGATGTTACTTCTATTCTTCTCAGACCTATGTACAATGCTTCTGGCTGTACATCTGAGCACTTTATTTGCCTTATTAATTGCTGTGTCACACTGTGAAAATAATTTCAATAGCTGGTCACCTGTGACCTCCAAATAATTTACCCAAGCCTTTCTCTGCAAGCTTTACCCCTCGCTTCACTGTCACACTTAATTCTACTATATTTTAGTACACAGTGGCTTACATTAGCAAATAGTAATATTTGACAGTCAACTGCCCAGCTTTCTCTAGATTGACTCAAATATAACCGAGTGATATACTTTAACTTCCTATGATTTAGTATTTATGCAAGTGATATATGATTTCCTCGCCAAGGTCAAAAAGAGAAATCACTGGCTTCCAGAGTGGAAAGTTCCTGCTTAAACATCTGTTTTCAAGCTCTCCAACTCAGCTTTTCATTAGCTTCTAAATTCCGGTAGTTGAAACCCACCTTATAAAGTAACCTTGTCAAGCCTTATTTATTTATTATAGGGTAAGTAATCTATCAAACCAGTTGTCCCACTATAGATGCGAGTTCTTTTCGCTTGTGTTGTTGAGTAGTGCATGCAGATAAACAAAGACACGATACCGTGCATCATTATGTGAATTTAGCTTAGACATTATGGATGGGAACAACGGGGAATAGTGGGCTCACCTGTTTGCATGACCTTCCTTTGTGCCATATTTTTAGCGGAGGTGTTAATCTGTTTATTTTAGGAAGCTGTACTAAAGTAGCAGAGGAATACTATCCTGACAAGTTAACCATTTAAACTCTCAAGGTGTTATTTTTGACTCCACAAGCTCAAGTTATTCTGTAGGAGAAACTAGAATGCTGGAGATTTGCAAAGGACCAGCAAAGTCACAGCTGGACAGGCAACATTTAGAAGAGAAAGATCAAAGTCTTATGGTGAGACACACCATTGGAACATTTGTTCTACAACATCTTTCATTCAGATGCCGATCGACTAACTGTGCACTTCCAGAATTCATTGTGTTTAAATCTGGATCACTGCAGTTTCTCAGTGGCATGAAAGTTGCATGAAAGTAGCTTTCAAACAAAATGGCACTGGAGTAGCAGGGCTGTGTGTGGCCCATCTGCTGTCTTTCTCTTCTTTTTCCTTTTAACTTCTGCTCTTTTTATTTCTCTTTTCTTATTTTTAATCATTTTTCTTTTCCTTGAAGCCTTTTGCGATGGGTTAATCAGCAGCTTTAGCACAGCAGCGATAATGGGCACGCGCGGAATGGCCGCAGCATCCCAGTGGTCCGAGGCAGCGGTGGACGCAGCTTCTCCCGGCTATTTGAGGCGGTGGCCCAGACGTCCTCCAGGCATTCGGGGCTGGCATTGGTGGCAGCAATGGCAAAACTCCTCTAGCGATCGGAGAACGTGGCTCCTCCCAGCGATTGAGACTGTTTGCATGACCTTCAGGCCTAAGACTTCAGGCCATGACTAGGCCCAAGTCCCTGCATCGGTGGTTCCAAACAACTTTATGGAGATAAGACTTAGACTTTGAGATCTAGACATTTTCCTGACCTTTTAGTTTTCTTTTATTTCTGCTGTTGTTTTGTTAAAATCTGTTTTTTGTCACCAAGATGACGTCAGAGAATAGCAACCTTGTCCACTTTTCACTGTACTTCTGTGTTCTATACTTGAGAATAAACGTAACAATAAAATCTAACTGTAATCCTAAGTTATGACAATAAATTACAAGCAGCCAAACCAATTATTATAGCTACTGCAGCACAGGCAAAGTGTCAACACTTCTTTATACCCTGTTAGATCTATTACAGACCTGAATTACTTGGGATCTCATGCTCATCATCTCTATAATGTTAAATTGTTCTGTGTTTGATTATGTGGATCAGTGTGCTATTGATGTTCACTGTGTTAAACTGGGGTGGAGAGTCAAATAAAGTAAACAAACTGTAAAATTTGCTTGAACTGAAAAGGGTTAAGTATGGAATAGTCATTTTAAAAACTCTGGTAAATAATAAAGCTCATACATTTAAGTAAACTGGCGCATCATCTCAAAGTAACTTCAAGGCATAAAATACATGGTGTTCTTTACCAACCTTGGTATAATCTGTACCAACTTCACTCAGTTTGGTTGAATGGAGTTGCAGATCCTATGGCTAAAATAGAATGTTTTCTTCCATCTCCTGAATACACCATTACTCAGACACATTATGTAAAAACTTTCCACTCCAAAGTCTTCTTTATTTGAGGCCAATCTGTGTAAAAAATTACTATGTTTTTGGTATTATTCAACAAGTGCTTATTGTGCATTAAAACAGGAGGCACTTTTAGATATAAGCATCAACAGCCTGTTTTGGTTATTCTTCAACATGATGTACTAATGGCATTATAAATCATGTGAAAAGTGCACATGTTCAACACAATTTGGATTCTTGGCTGAGCATTACTAAATTGCCAATTGCCAATGTAGTTATTATTTTTGTACATTACTCATAGGTTGTGAATGAATCAGTTGTGACAATGTGATATAAAAACTCACATATATTTTTACGCCATTATGCACATCAATCATATCAGGTGAAGGCAAGGAAATTCATCAAATGCAGAGGATGAATGGAGTTATTAGCAAGTTTCAGCTGGCAACACAAGACAGAAACACATAAGTAATTATTTCACACTTAAATCTAATGACAAAAATATTAACCAAAAATCTTTATAATGTGCAGCTAAATGCACAGCATGAGTGGTTTTGCAAAACAAGCCTTTCCCAGTTTAAGTACATTTTAAGTTCAAAGGTTCATTGAAACAGGATTTCTCTTCTTTTCACCAAGTTAATATTCTAGAGAGTCAACATTTTTCCCCCAAAATAGGTGTGCATTGAATAGCACACACAGATACAAATAGAAAAAAGAATGACCGTGTGGCAAGCTTAGAAATTGGGAATGGGGATAATACCATACTGTGAATTAACATGCTTTATGACAGCAAACACTCAAAAGTCAAGTTTAGCTTGGATAATATGTTTTTATGTTGTTGATACGCAGTCAATTGACCATAGGAAATGAAAAGTAGCATTTCTGTCAAGTTCTGAGGTCCAAAAGACCTTTTTGAAATAGTCTTCCTGAATACAAAGCTTTTGAATCAATAATGAAGTAGTTTGAATGGTCAGACTGGCATTCCCCCAGGGTGATGCCCAGATATCTTTCATATGGAGTGATCATCTTACATGGGAACATTTATTACTGAACTCACAAAGCCAGAGTTCACACCTGGAGACTGTTTTACCTGTCACAGCAAGAATGCATGCGTGAAAGGTATTAAGAAACAGCCTGACCCCATTGCCTGATGACATTGTTCTTTTGGGAGTGGACAGTTAACTCACTTGACTGTTCTGCAATATATATGCACAGGAAAAATAATTAGATCTATGTAGCAAGTTCAATGATTTCAGGATTCCTAATAAAAGGGAATGTATATTGATTTAGCATCTGACATGACTGTGGGATCTTCTGGCATCCATCAACTAACATTGAGTTTTCAAATGGTTCATTGGCTCCCAGGCACTTGATCAAGAGATGGCTTCCAGCTCAGAAACATGTTAAGCAGCAGGTCATGGGAATCTCCAATGTTCATTTGAACTAAGCAAAGTAATGTCACAAGCATGGGGCTGGATGAACACAGCAGGTCAAGCAGCATCATAGGAGCAGGAAAACTTGACGTTTCGGGCCTAAACCCTTCATCAGAAATGGGGGAGGGGAAGAGGGTTCTGAAATAAATAGGGAGAGAGGGGGAGGCGGATAGAGGATGGATAGAGGAGAGGATAGGTGGAGAGGAGGCAGACAAGTCGAAGAGGCGGGGATGGAGCCAGTAAAGGTGAGTGTAGGTAGGGGGGTAGGGAGGAGATAGGTCAGTCCAGGGAGGATTGTACGAGGGGGATTCTTTTTTGGTTATTATTGCGGGGACGGGGCGTGAGGGATGTGTTCCGGGAAATGCGGGAGACACGGTCGAGGGCGTTCTCGACCACTGTGGGGGGGAAGTTGCGGTCCTTGAAGAATGAGGACATTTGAGATGTGCGGGATTGGAATGTCTCATCCTGGGAGCAGATGCGGCGGAGGCGAAGGAATTGGGAATAGGGGATGGCATTTTTGCAGGAGGGTGGGTGGGAGGAGGTGTATTCCAGGTAGCTGTGGGAGTCAGTGGGCTTGAAATGGACATCTGTCTCGAGGTGGTTGCCCGAGATGGAGACAGAGAGGTCCAGGAAGGAGAGAGAAGTGTTGGAGATGGTCCAGGTGAACTTCAGGTTGGGGTGGAAGGTGTTGGTGAATTGGATGAACTGTTCGAGCTCCTCGTGGGAGCACGAGGCGGCGCCGATGCAGTCATCAATGTAACGGAGGAAGAGGTGGGGTTGAGGGCCAGTGTAGGTACGGAAGAGGGATTGTTCCACATAACCTACAAAGAGGCAGGCATAGCTTGGGCCCATGCAGGTACCCATGGCCACCCCCTTTGTCTGTATGAAGTGGGAGGAATTGAAAGAAAATTTGTTGAGGGTGAGGACGAGTTCGGCTAGGCGGATGAGGGTGTCGGTGGAGGGGGATTGGTCCGTTCTGCAGGACAGGAAGAAGCGGAGGGCCTTTAGGCCATCAGCATGGGGAATACAGGTATATAGGGACTGGACGTCCATAGTAAAAATGAGGTGCTGGGGACCTGGGAATTGGAAGTTCTGGAGGAGGTGGAGGGCGTGGGTGGTGTCACGGACGTAGGGAGGGAGTTCCTGGACCAAGGGGGTGAAAATGGAGTCTAGATAGGTGGAGATGAGTTCGGTGGAGCAGGAGCAGGTGGAGACAATGGGTCGACCAGGGCATTCAGGTTTGTGGATTTTGGGGAGGAGATAGAAGCGGGCGGTGCGGGGTTGGGGAACGTCCAATTCACCAACACCTTCCTCCCCAACCTGAAGTTCACCTGGACCATCTCCAACACTTCTCTCTCCTTCCTAGACCTCTCTGTCTCCATCTCGGGCAACCACCTAGAGACAGATGTCCATTTCAAGCCCACTGACTCCCACAACTACCTGGAATACACCTCCTCCCACCCACCCTCCTGCAAAAATGCCATCCCCTATTCCCAATTCCTTCGCCTCCGCCGCATCTGCTCCCAGGATGAGACATTCCAATCCCGCACATCTCAAATGTCCTCATTCTTCAAGGACCGCAACATCCCCCCCACAGTGGTCGAGAATGCCCTCGACCGTGTCTCCCACATTTCCCGGAACACATCCCTCACGCCCCGTCCCCGCAACAATAACCAAAAAAGGAATCCCCCTCGTCCTCACATACCACCCCACCAACCTCCGGATCCAACGCATCATCCTCCGACACTTCCGCCATCTGCAATCAGACCCCACCACCAAAGACATTTTTCCCTCCCCACCCTTATCTGCCTTCCGGAGGGACCACTCCCTCCGCGACTCCCTTGTCCGCTCCACACTCCCCTCCAGCCCCACCACACCCGGCACTTTTCCTTGTAACCACAGGAAGTGCTACACCTGCCCCAACACCTCCTCCCTCACCCCAATCCCAGGCCCCAAGAAGACTTTCCACATCAGGCAGAGGTTCACCTGCACATCTGCCAATGTGGTATACTGCATCCGCTGTACCCGTTGTGGCTTCCTCTACATCGGGGAAACCAAGCGGAGGCTTGGGGACCGCTTTGCAGAACACCTGTGCTCAGTTCGCAACAAACAACTGCACCTCCCAGTCGCGAACCATTTCAACTCCCCCTCCCATTCCTCAGATGACATGTCCATCCTTGGCCTCCTGCAATGCCGCAGTGATGCCACCCGAAGGCTGCAGGAACAGCAAATCATATTCAGCCTGGGAACCCTGCAGCCCAATGGCATCAATGTGGATTTCACAAGCTTCAAAATCTCCCCTCCCCCCAACCGCATCCCAAAACCAGCCCAGCTCATCTCCACCTCCCTAACCTGTTTTTCCTCTCACCCCAAGCCACACCCCCATCTCCTATCTATTAACATCATCCCGCCCCCTTGACCTGTCCGTCCTCCCTGGACTGACCAATCTCCTCCCTACCCCCCTACCTACACTCACCTTTACTGGCTCCATCCCCGCCTCTTCGACTTGTCTGCCTCCTCTCCACCTATCCTCTCCTCTATCCATCCTCTATCCGCCTCCCCCTCTCTCCCTATTTATTTCAGAACCCTCTTCCCCTCCCCCATTTCTGATGAAGGGTTTAGGCCCGAAACGTCAAGTTTTCCTGCTCCGATGATGCTGCTTGACCTGCTGTGTTCATCCAGCCCCATGCTTGTTATCTCGGATTCTCCAGCATCTGCAGTACCTTTTATCTCTGAAAGTAATGTCACAGTTTGGGAATGTTGAAGTGTGTCCTGCAGAATATTTATCCCTCATCACCAAAACAGTTATCTGACCATTATTTCATTGATCTTTCTGGGAACCTGCGGCACACAAATTGGCCACTGCCTTTCCAATAATATAGACCACATGAAATAGATGCAGAGTCAGCTATTTGTTGTGATCTTAACTACACCACCTTCCTGCTTTCTAATCTCTGGAGTAGTTTTAAAATCCATGACTTTCTAATTAGTAGCAAAGTTACTTGAGACATTCTTAATAAGCATTGTTTATCCTATTTGGTCAAATGTTTTCCTGAGCAAATGCAATCCAGCAGAAAAATGAAGATATGTTGAAAAAAGGCACATTTTGTTGAATCTTTTCATGTTGCACCTATCAGGACAATTGATAAGAATACCCAATTCAAGGGGAAAGTGAACATTTACAATGGTAATAGAGAAGAGTATGGGTTATCTGGGAAGTGGAGTTTGACAGATAGAGACATTGCCATGGAGCTAGCTTCAATTTGTGATGATTGACTCTTAACTGCTAGACTTTGTTTATATTTTAATTCTTGCAGGTTGTCTCTGATTAGTCAGGGTATTGTAAAATAAACCAATGAATGACTGCCACCTATTTTGTTCAGCTGAATACGCTTTCTGTGCGCGGATAACAGGGCTTTGTCTATCAGTATATAAAGCTTCCAGGACACACAAGTATGCCTTAATGTGCGAAGGACATTGATTGTTAGCTTAGTTCTTCAAACATTCAGGAGTGCCCAGAAAATGTTATCGCATTGTGAAACCACATATGATGTTGGACACTCCTGCAAATTTTGCAACAGTGCACTAGTTGGGTGCAATCAATAAGTTGCTTGTTGTGGACTGCCAAAAGGATAAATTGTTTGAAGTGATCCACCTGTCTTTGGTGTCACACCAGCAGTGAAATTCATATGTCTCATTATTCATTTGTGAGCTTGGTAGAATGTCCTAAGGGCTAGATGGCCACATCATGTTAATGTTGAACACAACTTATGTTGCTACTGTGTAGTGGTGGTGTGAAATAGCTAGCTTCACCCATTGCTCAACTATTTGAGGTTCCTCCCTCTTCCAGCGTAATCTGAGGTAAACTGAGCAATTTTCAGGACCAAGACTAAGTGCCTCAAGGCTTTTCATGAGTTTTCAAAATACTCAGTGAGCAATGATCTGGTCAGAGTAATCATTATCCCACAGAATGGCTTTGATGCACCTTATTTCTCTTTAGTTATGTATCCCTATTGCAATTTGCACCAAATGAGGTGCTGCCCATATTCAACCAACCCACTGCTTGCAACATAGTGTCCAATGTAAGGTATGACACTGCAATTGGACAATATTTGCTAGATAATTATCTGTATGGGATGAAATTCACTGACAAACAATTTAGGATGAACAGACAGATGCACAATATGATGTACCTGCGTGCACTGAAATCCTCAGATACTCAGTCCAAAGATGTGCTAGTTAGATGGATTGGTCATGCTAAATTACCCATAGTGTTCAGGGAAGTGTAGGTTTGGTGGGTTAGCCATGGGAAATACAGGGATAGGGTAGGGGGACAAGTCTGTGTAAGATGATCCTCGGAGGTTCAATGTGGACTGGTTGGGCTGAATGGCCTGTTTCCACACTGTCGGGATTCTATGGATACAGGGCCCTGTTCTGTACAGATTAGTAGAACACGTACACCCACTGTGGCTGCTTCAACTCAACAAAATCAGTGACAGCCATTCATTGGATCATTTCTCAAGCCATTGCTCTGTCCAATCAGAGTCAACCTGCCTGATTTAAAGAAAACCTAACCATTAACATATGCATGGAATGGAAGACAGTTGCATTGCTATGAAGTATGAACAAGAGAATTGAGGTGAATTGGATAGCAATTCCATAGAGCCTGCGTAGTGACAGTGGGCTGAATGGTCTTCTTCTGCACTGCATGATTCTATATAATCAACCAGCCTCCAATTCTTCTATTGAGACCTTAAAGACCCTTTAAGAAATGAATGACGTTGTTAGAAGTGGAGTTCTAAACACATCTTCCAGCTCAAATATTTATTTTGTTGGAAAGAAAATTGTGTCAGTTGCTCCAAAAAATAAATATTGCCGATTGGCTTTCCTTAAAAAAAAAACTTTGCAGCTTTCTGCTCTCCTTCCACTGGTAAGTTATTTCAGAGCAGGATTCAAAAGGTCACCATGATTTACTCAGAGATGCCTCAGTGATACATGTCTGTGCATTGACTGACTCTACAATGCTGAAGGGTTAAGCAGCCCTGGCCAGGCTAAGGACTGACAGAGATTGATGATACCTCGTTTTTCCAGACAGTTTGAAGTGGCCGGTTTTGGCCTTTTGATTCACAGATGGAGCATCTATGGCAGCAGTTTAAATTTTGAATTGACTAAGCTATAAAGTGCTCCACACTGATGTACTCAATCATTAACTGAGTGCCTGTCCCAAGCAATCAAAAAAAGACTGGAATGAGCAGGGGTATGTTTCAAATGAATTAACACCTATCCAATAAATACTTGTAATTGTGCTGACTTTGATTGTAGGGAAATTTGACTGCCCTTACCTCTTCCTCTTGGGTGCATTTTACTAAAGATTTAATACCGTTACTTTGGGAAGATACTGTGTCTTTTTATTGTTCTGTGTCAACTTATTTAATACGACTCAAAGCCATTTCTACGCTGAAAGGAAATGTACTTTGATGAATTGTTTGATGGTCAGCAGTATAACATTCAGAATTCTGTTACAATTATTCTCAATATGTGATCACGCTGAATAAATTTGTTTAATTAATAATGTTGTAAATGTGATATAGTTATCCATTAAACCAGGTTCTTAATGGTAAAATGTAGGGTCTAAATTTTCTCCATTCCACATTATTTATAAATGAATAGCTAGACTTTAATGCCTCAGATTAGTTGAATGTTGTTTTGGAAAATGAGTGAGGCACATTTGAGTATGAGGTCAAACCTAGGGCTAGTACAAATGTTCTTACATCACTGTTTGAGTCTGAACTATGATTTTGCAAGTGCAAAATAAAAACAAAATAGTGATTCAAACTGTACTCTAGTGTGACATCTAAGTGTATGGTGGCTACCCTTACAGGAAATTGGTCCTTTTAACCTAAGTAACTCACACTTTTAAAACATACTGAGAATGGTAATGGTGCTGAAATATTTATTAAACACTGCTTCTGGAGACTGGGCAATGGTTTGGATTATTACACACTGCTTTCTCTCCTGGGACCTGGGTTTGAATACAGCTGAGCTGCATGTCCCCTCCCTGTCTTCATATATCCTACTTCTAAATGGCTCTGGGCATTGTTACTCACTTCAACAACAACTGTAGTAACTTGTATTCGTATAGCAGTTTTAAATATAGTAAAACACCTCAAGGTGCTTCGGAGGAATAGATATTGAACACAATTTGAAATGTGCGAGATATGGAGATATCAGGATGGGTGGTTGAACGGAATAGATTTTAAGAAGAGTAGTAATGGAGAAGTAGAGCTCCTACATAATTGTTAATCTATTGCAAAACCCACATGTCATTCGGTATTGAGCAAAAAAAGACGTCAATTGAATAACCCACAAAATTTCTAATGTGGAAAATCACACCGATGAAATAAAGAATGCTAGTCTATGTTCAGGCTGAGGTACTGGCTACAACAGAATGAAAAGAGCTTCACTTGGCATCTATCTGCTATATCTGATCTAGAATTGCTCGATGTGTGAGATACCTCTGGAGAAAATCATTTTCTTATCTGGCACAAACACGTCTAACATTGACAAGTGATAATAATCCAATTTTTTTTTAAATCTTAGTGAAAACATATTATTTAATGGGGCAACCATTAGGGATGAATTGTCTCATTAATGTTTAGTTTATTTAAACTACCGTGTGATATCATCACATAGTATATCATCAGAGGTAAAGGATGTGTATTGATCTGCTAAGGTAGGGCCCTTCAGTTTAGGTCTTATCATCTAATCTATATCAACGATGCAAGCAATCAAAATATTTTTTCTCACTGTCAATGTTAATATTATAACAGCTTCACCATTCAGGTGTCAAAATTAAAATTCCACATAGAATACAAGCAGTGAAAATTCTCAGAGAACATTGCTTCCATCTGTGCAACCTCTATCATGCTGAATTAATACCTGCTGTAGATATTCTTAATCATCCTGTTTGGACATGTTATGACATACCTCTGGAGCAGGTGGGATGAGAACCCATGCCTACTGGTCCAGAGGTAGGGACTGCGCCACAAGAGTCCACAGTGCCTGTTGTATAATAGGAATGAATATGTTAATAATATAATGTACATAATGAAGTAATTTGGTCTTCAATAGTCACATGCCACCGATACTCTGAGAAGTGAGAAATGGAAGAGAATGTGTGAGAGAACTGTTGTCAGTATTCTACCTATTCAAATGAAAAAATAGAATTTGTTGGAAATCGTAATGGTCAGACAATAGTCTCCGTTAGAGACAGAGATGTATCAAGCTTAAAGTGGGGACATAGTAGAGTGCTGGCATAGAAGAGTAGCCTCAGGACTGCAACGTTGACACCCAAATCCCATATCTCATTGTATGCAGAAACCATGAGGACAGAACAAAATGAAGGGTTGAATGCCTGGAACCATTGCTGACCATACAACGCAGCTCAAACCATAATATAGATCTGATATTTGTATAGAAATGTTCAAATACAGTGGTTTAGAACCTTTGCAAATATAAAATAAATACGTAAGAATCCAATATGGTGGGCAATGTATATATGTTCATTCTCCATGCTCTAAGTACCACTGCACAATAAAGTTCTCCCAAAAACATACAGAGTACATGCCTACAACACACAACTTGACTCATGTAGGGCCTAACATCTGTTTGGGCCAACCTTTACAAAATTTGGCTTAAGCAGCTAAACCAGAGTCCTTTAAAGGAGCCACTGGTTGGCTACTGAGTGAGTAGTCAACGCTTTTTGCTTGCTTTATTGTGTGACTACTGTGTGGGGCCATCAGGAGTATTCTGTACACCAGAGATGCAATCTTGCTCGCACCACATTGAACCCATGCTCACTCCATGGTTGCTAAAACCTTGGGTGCAATCCAATCTTTAAGCAAGTGTCAACTGCAACTTATCATCTGTTGAGGACAAGGTGCAGGATATGGAAAAGATTAATAGAGCAGTGTACGGAAGATATAGCCAAAGTATCACGTTTTTATAATGCTTTTGAGGTGGGTAAATGAAGTGGTATAGAGGGAGAAATGGAAAAGCAAAGGCATCGTGATGATAGGATGAGACTCTGATGGGTAAAGATTAATGCAGTATCAAAATAACAGGGTGACGTGTGGGACTTACAGCAGACCCTGTAAAAATTAGCCTGATTTTTCTACCTTATCAGAAACACCCAAATGTCAATGCAAAGTTGCCTGCATTGCACAAGTTTGAATCGCACAATAGCAATGAGCGAATTTATATCTAATTAATTAAGTAAAGTTGGAATTAAAGGCTGGTCCAAGTAATAATGACCTACCAGAATGTCTTTAAAGCTAATTTGGTTTACATATCCTTTAGTGAAGGAAATCTGCTGTCTTTAACTAGTCTGGCGAAAGACTCCAAATCTATAATTTTTCAGTTGACTCTGTATTAACCTCTGAAATGATCTAGCAAGCGACTCAATTGTATTCAAGAAAGCATCTTACCACATCAACTCAAAGGCAATTAGGGATGGACAAAGAACCCCTGCCTTACAGGTGACTCTGCTATCCCATAATTGAAGGAAAAAGATCGGGTTAAAAATAACCAGTTGCTATTCCTCATGATGTACAATAAAAACAAAACCAACATGCCCATCATAAGGTCATATGAAACAGCATTAGCAATTGGTGCACTTTATAAAAACAATACTTTTGTATTTTAGCTAGCATGTTCTCGGTAGCATAAAGTTCTATAAAACTGCTGTTACAGGGCTAAAGGAGAGATGACAGGAAAGGTTACCACAATCACTGAGGTCACAATAAAACTGAACTGAAAGAAACTAGCTGCCCCCATAACGTACCACATTATCAGCTCTGAGTATAGGAAAAGAAAGGTTCAGTTCCTAACAATAGGCAAAGTTTTGTTTAAGGTTCAGTTCCTAAAATGAATGAAAATTGACATGCAGTTGAGCAAGATGCTGAGAGCTATTCTGACATTTGGAGTAGTAGTCTTAGATCTATTCGCTGGAACAAATCGAACAGGTGATTGGCATAGCAAACACTATGAAATAGGATAGGTCAATCAGTGCTCAGAGTCAGGGGCAATTCACCTCGGGTGCTATTGCTTGCCAAGCAGCAGTCTTCTTCAGATGGAAGATGGGCCCAACTTTGATGTGGAAGGCCAAAGAGATCTATTCTGTCACTCAGTGAGATCGTGGCTGAAATGAATCTTAAACCCATCAATTGCCTGTGGTTTCATATAAACTTGTCCAACAAAAAAAATCTATCAGTTTGTAAACACTTATGATTCCAAACTTGCAACCTCGAATATTTGCTTAAAAACTACCATTCCGATTGTTACTTTAATCTCTGCTGCAAAATCCTTTGCAATGCCAGTTTGATGCCCAATCCGACTTTCAAAGCATCTTCAGATGGCAAAAGTGTTAGAAGAGTGACAGTTTCTGTTCCTGAAAATTAGCCTAGAATTTACATTATTTGAACAGTGACTTTTAAATTAAATTTCCTGAATAGAATGACATAAACTGAATTCTTTTCGGTATCGACATCCTCTTTTTTCAGAATGTCAGTAAAAGACTTAATACATGGAAGAGAATAATTCTATTGATGCCTAATTCAGATGTTGTAATATTTGTTTCAACTAGTTTAACCAATTCAACCTTAAATGATCAAATTACAGCCTCACACTACTCCTAAAATCACCAACAGAAATTTATCCATAATTCTTTGCTTGTTAACATGGAATATTCAGATTTTAGGCAGATGCAAGGACTGTTTTCCTATTATGTAAAAACAGGTCATGCTGTATTTTCGGTCTGAAGTACGATTTCTGGTTTCCATGGCAAATAAATTAACATTGAAGTTCTATGTAAGATAGCACTTTGTCGAAGGATTGGTGAGACACCCATAGATGTTGCAAAAGATAAAAGGGCTCACTTCCTTCATTGTATTATCAGAGACAAGTGATGAAGTGGTGCATTTTAGTGAGATTCATATCCCTGCCAAACATAATTTTTGTCTTTCACAAAGCAGTGGTCGTGGGACAGATTGCTACCATGTTAACTCTTGCACAAAAGATCTGAGTGAGTGTCGAGTTAGTGATGGGATAGAAACTTGCTTGGTGGATTAAATGCATCTGTCTGATTCTGCAGGGAGGATGCAATTGTAATCTGTGGAAATAAGCTCGCTGGCAGAGCAACTGAGATAAGGATTGATACAGAAACAGTGAGGGGAGGAGGATCCTGGTAATGAAAATTTATGATAAAGTCATCATAGTCACAGAGGGCTGCTGTCTCAGAGAGAGAACAACAGCTGGTGGTGAGTTTAACCTTAACTCAGGCAAGGGACAAGGTTGATGAGGCTGGACCTTCTGTTGGTGAGCCTGCACTTTTTACGTCACTCTGCATTGCAAACCAGCCATCCAATTAACACAGCTGTACAAATGGTATAACCAGGGCTTCAAACAGATACCAAGAAGAATGAACTGCAAGAAGTCACCGTTATCTTCGAAAACACCACCCAAACCTGTGACTCTCCCAAGTGGGAATGTCCAGTACACAGACATTTGTGGTGCCATATGTTTAAACCAGCTTCCAAATAATACACCGACCCAACTTGGAAATATTACCTTTGCTTCCTTTAAGAGGGAGGTGATGGTCTAGTGGCAGTGTCACTGGGCTGCAAATCTAGAAATCCAGATAATGTCCCGGGTTCAAATCCTGCCATGGCAGATGGTGGAATTTGAATTTTTAAAAAAATGTGGATTCAAGAATCTAATGATGACCATGAATCAATTGCCAGAAAAACCCATCCAGTTTACCAATATCCTTTAGGGAAGGAAACTGCCATTCTTACCTGTCTGGCCTATATGTGACTCCAGACCCACAGCAATGTAGTTGACTCTTAACTGCCCTCTGAGTAATTAAGGATGGGCAAGAAATGCTGGCCTAGCCAGCAATGCCCTCATCCTGTGCTTGAATAAAGGGAAAAAAAAAATCATTGTGTCAAAGTCCTGGAACTCCCAATCTAACATCACCTTGGCAATACATTCGTCACAGTTTACTGTGGTTCAAGAATAAGACCGAAAAGCACCTGTGCAAGGCCAACTAAAAGTGGACACTAACTATTGGCTTTGATAATGAAGTTTATTATTTATCCAAAACACAAAAGCTACAAAACAAAAACCAAAAGAACTGTGGATGCTATAAATCAGGAACAAAAACAAAGTTGCTGGAAAAGCTCAGCAGGTCTGGCAGCATCTGTGGAGGAGAAAACAGAGTAAACGTTCCGGGTCCAGTGACTCTTCCTCTCCGTTCTGTTTTCTCCTCCACAGATGCTGCCAGACTTGCTGAGCTTTTCCAGCAACTTTGTTTTTGAACAAATGCTACAACATTGAAATGTCAGCCTTTAGTTTTGTGTTCCTGTTCTGGAGTGGGATTTGAAACTCCAGAACTTGAAACTCAAGCAAATAGGCAGCAACTGAGCCACAGCTGACACTATACAAAAGACACTACTCGACAGTGGTAAGTTGCAAAACAGAAATAACTCACTCGAGTATACATGACATGGATCAGACCCAACCAACACCGCATCCATTTGTTTCACACATAAACTCCTTTTCCAACAGTACCTGGTCAATCAATGGGATCAACATACATTTCATCAGATGTATTTATACAAATTAATGCAAGAACAAACTATTTATGATGATAAGATCCATTAATGCGGCACATGTCAAGTTTAACCCCTGAGTATCCCACATTCTCCAAAATATCCATTATATGCAGCCGTCTTGTCTTATCTCTTAGACTTATCTGCGAATTCAGACTGGGAAGAAGAGATGGAAATTTGCTGTCTATGATAGCTCTCACACCCTGAGGTAAAAGGTTTCAGGTCAATTTCTAGGTGAACACTCAAAGTGCATTGCTTAGGTAATGCTGCACTGTTGGAAGTGCTAGTCTTCAGATTAAACCAAGCACTAGTCAGGTCCCTCAGATAGGCATAGATGACTCATGCTAGTATTTGATATATTCTCCTGGTGTCTTAGTCAATATATATCCACCAGCCACCACTTAAAATTAGTTATGATCTGATTATGTATCTCATGGTGTCTTTAAGACACACAATTTTCTATGTTAGGATTTGACACATGACAGTAATAAATATACATAAAAGTATCTTACTGACTTTATAATGTTTTGGAAGTGAATTGCTGTGGCCTCACCCGTTCTTATCTGAGTGAGATCCTCCAACTCTTCAACACGACAAGATGCCTGTGCTATCCAAGGTGCCAGCGGAGTGGGACTCCTGAGCCAGAGCTCGTCAGCTCTGTCTGCTTTTCTTTTTTTTTCCCTCTCTCTTTTCGTGTTTTCTTTTTCTTTTTACCTCCTGTTCTCAGACGACATTGGCAATGTCCGAGGTGAAAGCCAGCATGGATTCCAGCCTCAGCTTGGATTGAACTCCTGGCAGTCCTGGCCTCGAGGTGAAGCCTGGTAAGATCTAGGTCGGAAGGACTGTTATTTTGAAATCTTATTTCTCTATTTTTTATAATTTATTACTTATAATTTATAATTTTTAAATTTATGCTTTATTTTTCTAACTTTTATTATAATTTATAATTTTTAAATTTATGCTTTATTTTTCTAACTTTTATTCCCTAGGTATTTGTACTTAAGAATCTGTACCCAGGTACCTTGGTATCTAATACAGTGCCATAAGTATCGACTTGTAAATTTTTCATTGTGCTCATGTGACAATAAAGTTAATTGCCTTTTTACTAATTAATTCTAGCCTTGTTTGCATTCCCAGTTCATAGAATCATAGAATCCCTATAGTGTAGAAACAGACCCTTCAGCCCAACAAATCCACACCGACCTTCAGAGCATCCCACCCAGACCTGTCCGCCTGTAACCCACCTAATCTACACATCCCTCAGCACTACAAGCAATTTAGCACAGTCAATTCACCTAACCTGCACTTCTGTGGGAGGAAACCGGAGCACCTGGAGGAAACCCACGCAGACACGGCGTGAACGTGCGAACGCCACACAGACAGTCGCCCGAGGGTGGAAATGAACCCGGGTTCTGGCACTGTGAGGCAGCAGTGCTAACCACTGAACCACCATAATGCCCTATTAATTACTATTGCTCCACCTTTGCCTCAGCCATAAGCCCTAGAATTCTTGCCTTATAACTTTCTGCTTCGTTTGCCTCATTTAAGACATTTCTTCAAGTGTTTGGTCATCATGTTTTTAGTCATTTAACCTAATATCATCTACATAGCTCAATGCCATACTTTGCTTTACAATATTGCTCTGACGCATCTTGTTTCATCATGTTAAAGAATAGTTTTATCACTGTAAATTACTCTCGCTTGTCCTGAGATTGCAACAGATAAAATGTTCCAAATATTGCATTCTGAAGTTAATGTTACGGAAAACCTGGTCACTGAGACCTTTCTGGATCTTTTCTGAATCTTTCTGGGTAAGGTGTAAAAGTCAGATATGTTAATTCTGTGAAATCCCTCCATGCCAATGACAAGCATGATTTTCAGACATTTTATTCATGGGGGTCATCTATTCTTTAATCTGTAGAACATCGAATATTGCTTGAATAATTGCGTTTCAGTAAAGATATCACCAGATGCCCAATTCATAATTAAGTGTTTGCCTTCCATTTCTCTTGAAAGGTCAATTTTTTTTTTTTTGCTTTAGAAGTAAAGTATGGTGTTGTGTTATTCTTTCACTGTTCTTGCTTATTTTACCTTTCCATTTTTCCTTTTTTTGCATCTATCTTCCTTTATGTTTCCAGGCTGCAGCTCCTTTAAAAACCTTTGTACCTTTAAAACAGTTGTTTCAAGAATTACAGGCTGCAGATTTAGAATTGCATGCTTGAAGTTTTAGGTTTCTGGCCAAACAAGGAACTATGACATCATGTGGTCTTCCCTCTACTTTCATGATGATTTGGAGAAAGAAAATGGTAGATTGGAGAGACCTCTGTGTTCAGGTAAGACTTGTTAACGTAGGAAACTGCTTTTTCAGAGTATTAAAGCTATATTTACTTTTAGGAGCACATTGGAGATGTGATCTTGGCTTTTCTTTTTATTATTGGAAGTGGCATAAAGCGCACACTGTGTAGTCATTATCTTTGCATGTAAATGTAACTTCAGCTTTCTACTTTTATCTCATGACCTTTTAAAAATGTGCATATTTTAAAAGAACTTAAGTTTTGAGCAAAAATACATTAGGTCTGTTTTCTTTCTGCTCAATGCCTATTTCCAGATCTGTATGGTTGACTCACTGAATCAGATGTTAATGGTACTCTGAATTCTCTGTTGTCTAGTACTGTTGTCCAGTTGTTATTTAATCTGTCTTCTGGTGTCCTTTTTTGTCGATGGCCACTTCAGCTAACTATGTCGTGAATTTTGTCTCCAGTAGGATTTTACCTGGTGCAGCATATATTATCCCTCCTAACTAAATAAACTAGGCATGGACTTCATGATATTGAAGAATCCAACAATGTTCAGTATAGTCCATAATTATACACAAATATTACAGTCCCAGACACATATGTGGCTGTGGTAACAACAAGCTATTCAATTACAAAGAGCAACATGCTTCTTATAGCTTACTTCACTTCAATTAATCCCAGGGTAAGATGGAATGTGGTTCCTTTCTATTTGTAGGTTACGTGCCACGATACATTGATAATATCATAAGCATCTTGCCTAAAGGTATACTAACATGTTCTGTCTCTTAAGGGTCTACAGACATACTGACTGTGAGACATAACACAACTATATTATGTTTAAAGAATTATAACATCCTAAACAAGTTGAGGGCTTTTTACATTTTCTCAATTCTTATGTGATTTTGGTAATGTTACTCTGTGCAGATAAGATGGCTCTTAAAGTTACTATTGGAGGTCTCATGGAGCAGTATGTGGCGGCTCTGCCTCTCTTCAAGAATCTCACTGCAGGATCTGATGATCAAGGAAGGTGTTTTCATCACACTGACTGTTCTAAAGCGGACGTTGACCCCTCTCTGAGAGCTAAAACTGAAACACCCAAAAAGGAGAACCTCGCCATATAATCTGTAAAAAGGAATGTGAACAATGGTGTAACCTGCCTTTCAGCAACTTCCAATGATTAAATAAAATAAATTCCTGACATTCACTTTAAGATCAACAAGTAACAATTTGTGTATCTAACTATAACAGTGAACAAATTAACTAACCTATTAACAAACTAAATAAACCCCTTCTAACTCCGAAGTATTCCGGAATAAAACAAAATTCTAATGGAGTACTTTTCCAATATATACAAGTCCCACTTGTATGGAAATAAAATTAGTCTCTCAAAATTACAGCCAGGTTACGCGTCTTCCAGAATGTTCTGTGCCTTCTCCATTGATTCTTCTGTCAGAAATATTAACCAGTTGTGCCATTGATACCCTTGTTATTTAGATGGTGCTTTCTCTAAGACATAGAGGAGCCTGTGAGTGCTAGCGATTCTCTCTTGAGAGCTGAGGGCTGCTAGCTCTGGCGGATTGCAGTTAGCTCTGGAGCTTTGTCCCAACTGCCCCCTTGTTTTATACCCTTGATAACATAACAACATTTATTACAATAAGATTGGTCCTATGTTGTTAAAACCATCTGATTTTAAATTTAATTGTTTTTTGGTATTGAAATGCCTGTTTCAAATTAATTGGCTAAATTCAAAAGCTTGTTGTCATGATAAAAACTGCTGCTGGGCTTGTTAACTGTACAGCCTCTTGATACAAATGTTTTAATTCTGGTGCTCTCTGTGGACTTGCAAACTTTCAAGCTGCTGCTCACAGACATCCATTTTAAATCTCTCAACATAGAAAAAGCACATGATCCTTTAAAGGGACCATGCAATGATTTGCCCCCCCCCTCCTACCCCAGCACTTTACAACCACCAAATTCTAAATTCCTGCCTCCCAGTCCACTAGTACTCTACCCAACTTTGCAACACTGGCAGACAGGTTGTGTAGAAGCTTGTAAATCCTTCTGCCACATGCCAATGGCAAAGGGTAAGAGCATTGGATATTCAGAAGATCAGAAGGAAGTAGGAGCAAGGGTATTCAAACATATGATGGAAAGAATTTGGAGCCTATGTCATCACATTCATTGCCTCAGGTAATATCATCCACCTCAAGAGTACATTGCCACAGCAACTTTGAGGTCCCGGCGGCCAGTCTGAATGGCATTAGTGTCAAGAACATGGGGTTTGATTCCCATTCCAGTCAGGTTGGATTTGAGACTTTCTTCTTTGACCTATCCCTGGTGGACATCATAGCAATGTAATCAGACCTGTCTTCAAGCAGTGAACTACAGAAATGGGAAGACAAAGTTTAGCAAGCATGGGGCTGGATGAACACAGCAGGTCAAGCAGCATCATAGGAGCAGGAAAACTTGACGTTTCGGGCCTAAACCCCTCATCAGAAATGA
>JAHRHZ010000223.1:11313693-11383676 GCA_024137785.1 Ginglymostoma cirratum
ACTGTTCACTGGCATTCATCCAGGCAGCTGAGGTTACAATGACCCAGGTGGCAACTTCTTACCAGGCTGTCATGGTCTCATCTTGTTCGTCTCCCTTCAAGAATTTGTGGAAGAGGACGTCTCACCTGTTACACCATTCTGTCCAGCAGGACTCCAAGCTCCTCCCACAATGTGGGACACCAGATGTCCCTTTTCTGACATGTATGGGGCAAATGCAGGAAAGCCTCTTGGCTGACAGTGCTCAGGTCAAACCTAGGATATCATGGGGTGATGGGTTCCAGAAACAGCACATGGTAAGATGGGGCTAGACTCGGGCAAGGAGGGAGCCGCAGGGGCAGAGTAGGCAGTTAATGAGATGTAAAAACTGCAGATGCTGGAAATCATAAACAAAAACAGAAATTCTGGGAAAGCTCAGCAGGTCTGGCAGCATCTGTGAAGAGAAATCAGAGCTAATGTTTTGGTTTCAGTGACCCCTTCCTCAGAACCTTCTGATTTCTCTCTACAGGTGCTGCCAGACCTGCTGAGCTTTGCCCTCAATTTCAGCTGTTTGGTAAGATATGATGGAAAATTCGTTGTGCCTTGTGGCCAAAAATCTTTCAAAGAACTGACTCTTAGCCAAAAATTGGAAGATTCAGCATTTTATGTCTTTACTTACTATTTTTTAACACTTTTGCTTATTGGTTCTAAAATAATATTTTGTTTGTAGAGTAACATTAGCTTTTTGATTTAGTTGAGATTGATCTCATCAGGTGATGAATATAATGTCCACTTCTCAAATGGTCAAGAGCGAGTGGTCAGCTACAATGGTGGACATGTTGCTAAATCTGTGAAGGAGATATGGTCATGGGAAACAGCTACTTACAGAATAAAGCTTCTCAGGAAGAGTCCGAGCAGAGTTGGAAAGACTAGTTCTAAAGATACAGAGTAGGACTGATGTAAGAATATATGTTTAGGAGGAGAATGGAGAGAAATTTCTTCAACCAGACAGTGGTGAGTCTTTGAAATTCTCTGCCACAGATTGAGGCAAACATATTTAATCTTTCCAAGAAGGAATTAGATATAGTTCTCAGGATTAAAGAGTTCAAAGAATGTGGGAAGAAAGTCGGAACAGACACTATGTTGGACAACTAGCTGCGATCATATTAAATGGCAGAGCAGGCTTCATAAGGCCAATTGGCTACACCCTCTTCTGTATTCTGTTTTCTGTGTTTAGCACTAAGCATTGCTGTACAGTCATGGCAAGCGCATGGTCCTGTTGTTGTATTTCCAACCCCTGAACTATTATATATTTAAAATTTGAGCCTTCCCACAGAGAGGTATTGCTGGCACAAGAAGCCTTTCCAATGAAGTAGATGCTGCTTCCAAAGCCAAACATGTTTGAACTCACATCTTAGTTAAAGGCCACCCTTGGACTACCTGCTCATAAGGTCAAGTCAAGCAGGGTCACTTTAAAATGAAAAAAAAAGCACCTTAACTTATTACCAGCTTGAACTAGAATATCATAGAAGGGATAAGAATAACAATGACTTTCTGTTCAATGATAAATGACTCACAGCTGCATTACTTCTACTCCCTTATATGTTGTCCTCTTTATTGAATTTTGCCTGTGTTAAATAAATGATCTGCCAGACAATCACTTACTTTCCATTCAACCGCGTTTGTTTTAAGCTTCAGCAGATAAAGTATTTAGAGCTTTCAGTAGGGACGAGTGTGGCATTTGTTTCTGACAAGGACCTGTGGTGCCTTATCCATTTCATTTTAAAGATTAGTGACCCTGGGGTGCTTCAGTTAGAAAGACTGCTGTGTGGGTATGACGAGGCCCTCTTTGAACTCCAATCCATTTTTCTGATGAAATGGTATGTTCCAACTGTGGCACTGAGGCATTTCAAGATGTACAGTTACTTTTAGCGCTCTATATCGATCAGCAAGCTGTATTGATTGTCCTGCTTTTCTCCAACCACTCCCTTTAGCCTCTGCTCAGACGTCTTCTCAGTGCTGAGCTGAAGGTACAAAGAGGCTGCAGGTCATCCCACAGGTGACGCTTTTATCTGTCATGTCTATCAAGGAAGGAAACAAGAGGAGCCCGATGATGAATGACACTTAGTTTGATGTAACAGTATCCCCAAGTTTCATTTCATTGAAGCGTATGGGGTTTTGAGTTGAAGAATTTCTTACAAGTGGTGAGTTGCTTACAGCTGTAAGCTCAGCTATACTTAAGGCAAGAAAAAAATTACACCTGATATTAGAGGGCAAACATTTTGTGTGTTCAAATAGGATCTCTTTGTTCTTCTTAATCAACTTAAATTCCATTTAAAATAAGCTGGTTAGAGAGTCCATTGTGCACTGTAAGAACTTTCTAAAGATTATCTACACTGGTACTGGCAAGGGTCATTTTTACTTACATTCATGTGCCAAAGAATATGTAAACGCCAACATGCTATGAGCCATAATTAACATTTTTTAAAAAATCTCCTTCACTTGTCACAGCAATAAGAACATAACTCAGTGATTTTCATAGTTTGCACATTCAAAAGGAAGCTCATCTCCTAAATACGGCTTTTCCACAATCACAGACATGTGAAGTGAAGTCTTAGCAACAAGTAAACCCAACACATTGTGAGACGTATTGAAGTTTTATTTTGATTATGGGCACCTAATACTAAATACATGAGTGCAGAATTTCAATGATCCCGCATATTTACTTGGTACTTATTGATTAGGTCATAAATGTTTCATCCACATGACACTGGTTTGCATCTGAAATCATTTTTTAATATTCTACATCGCTATTTTTTTAAAACCGGTCCATTATTTATCCACTTGAATTTTGAGCAGTCATCTGAGATGTGATAAACATAAAACTACAGGTCAACCAACTCCCAGTTTGCTGTTTCTAATTCCTTCACTCACTTGACGTGTGCATTAATATCAAGGTCAAACTGTCCTTTCCTTTCCTGATTGCCCTTGAGGAGTTGCTAAGTGAAACCCTTTCATAACCGCAATAGTCCATGTGGTGAGAGATTCGCATAGAGCCATAAGGATGGGACTTGCAGAGTTTTAAAACAGTATTGAGATCATTGGCCTCCATTTTGTGACTTTGATTTGTGGCAGTGGGGGGTGGGATGGTGAGGTTCATCAAGGTCACTGTTCCTAATTGCTGAGCAATAATTGGTAGATATAGGTATAGTTACAAAATTTAGAAGGCATTTTGATAGGTACATGAACAGGAAAGGTTTAGAGTCAAACACAGGCAAATGGGACTAGCTTAGTTTGGGTCTATGACTCTAGCTTTCATGAGTGGACATGAAAGAAGCAGAATTGAGGTTCACATGGCAATTATAGGTTCTTAGGCAGATGTTGAGCATAATTGGTTTCCAGCACAATTGAGCTTCAAAGAGGAATAGAAACATAGGAACAGAAAAATGTCATCCTGTCTCTGCAGCTCATTCTGCCATTATTGATTTGCTCATGACTTCACTGACCCTCCTTTGACCCATTTATCTTTTCAGCCTAAAAAGAAATCAGTCAATCTCAATCTTGAAAATTTCAATTGAGTCATCAGCAGCAGCCTTTTTGGGTGAGAGATTTCCCATTCTATGTGTGAAATTGGTGAAGGAAAAATTAGGTGCAGTCATGTAGGAAGGAGAAACACACAGCCTGGTTTATCTGGTCACCCTGGTTTGTTACAAGACCCCAGCTTCTATCTTATTCCCTATTCTGTTTTTGCCTGCTAATGAACTCCATTGCAGTAATGAAGAAATGCTGAGCAGCTAGAGACAACATCAGTTATGCGATCCACCTACCAAGTGGATATGACACTACTTTGAAGAACAACAGTGGAGCTTTTCCCATTCTGAAGTGGAGTCACTGGACTTGAAATGTTAACTTTGTTACTTTCTCCACAGATGCTGCCAGACCAGCTAAGTTTATCCAGCAAAGTTTGTTTTTGTTTGAGCTTTTCCTGGTGTTCTGGTCAATTATTAATCCCTTGCCAATTTTCATACTTGTCTGAGCACTAGTATAATTCTATTTGTGGGAACTTGCTGTGCACAAAATGGCTGCCTTGTTTCCTAATTTGCTCCACCTTAAACTTACTTCATTGGCTGTAAAGTGCTTTGGGATGTCCTGATGTTATGAAAGGTGCTATATAAATGCAACTAGTTTGATCTGCTTCACTATTGAATACCTCATCTGAGTCAGCATTCACTGTGATGCTGCACTGCTCGGTAAGGTTGTTATTCAAGGGTGAAGCAATCATTCATTCACTTCAGTTTGTGGTTTAGTTCATTTTCTAATCATGTCTTTCTGATCACTTATCCTGGTCTTACTTTTCCCCTGCATACACTTCATCAATTATCTCCATTCACTTTAAAAGCTTGGATCATGTCTCTCCTTTAATCAGAATCCTTTTCACTGCCTCGACTTCTTTTTGTAAGTACTAGAGACCACAAGTGGACACAATACTCCTCGTGTGGTTTCAGCAGTGCTTAACAGAGTGTTAGTATCACTGCCTTGGAATCTCTACGGATCTGCTTGTAGCTCACATCATTTACAACTGCTACCGCACAGCATGTAGGCATCTTAGTATCTGTTCAAACACTGCAACCAGAAGGCCTTTCAGCACTTGCCTTATTTCACAACATATTCTTCAACAACAATTTTTGGAACTTTTTTGGTTGTCAGTGAATCATGTAGCATTACATTATTAAACTCTAATGTTATTTTCCTTTCAATTTTATGAGCAAATTATTTGGCATATAATCCACCTCAAAGTGCACTAAATTATGTTATTTTTTAAGGCTAGCTCTGATGGCTAATCTGCACCTGATATATTCCACAAACAGCAATGATATGAAAGACCAGTTAAATCCCCCTCCTTTTCTTTGACTAATGGCTGAAGATTCTGAACACCTAGTGGAACAGTCAGCCTTGGGCTTAGCTTAATGTGTTATCTAAAAAATGGTCTTTCTTGACAAAACAAATCTCCTTCTGCTCTCAAGTGTCAGTTTACAGTATGATCACAAACCCAGTGTACGACTGGACATAATTTTGTTCCAGAAAATTAGAGAGTACAGAAATTTCATTTGCTTTCACATATTTCCAAAGTTTTTTGTTAAATTCTCTTTGTGGATTAAAATATTAATTACTATTCCATTTAACAGTGCTCTCTCACAGAACTCAGAAGCAATTTGATTCTTAGACATTCTACTTTGAACATCATTAATCAAGATCATTTGCAAATATTATTCAAACCAGAGCTCCAGGATTGATTCCTCGGTATTACATAGGTCACAGCTGTACAAATTATAATGATTTTGTTGATGAATTCTTGGTTTAATATTATTGAACCATTTTGTTGTCTGACTTACTTTTACAACATCAGCCACATTATCAGTGAATTGTGGTTAACAGCTCTGATTGATGCAGTAAAATATAAAACATTAAGTCCTCGCTGTCACTTAGAAGCAGATATATGTATAGGCTAGTAAACTATGCAGTAAGTTATTCAAGATTCACATCCTCATACAGTCTTTCTATAACAGCAGGGAAGGTTCTATTTAGTTTGACAGGTCCAACTCTTACAGTTTTGAGATCAAGTATGGGAAGAAAAAGGGTCTCAGCCTCTTCACTGTTTTAAATCTTTTTCTCTGCCTCCTGACCTATGTCTTTCCTGCCAATATTGAAGGTGTATACTCCTATGCACCACCATATGAGAAACTCATCAATTTATCAATACTGAAAGTGAAAGACAGAAGCATAGTGTGTGACTGAGGAGGAGATGGCCTAGTGGTATTATCAGTGGACTGTTAATCCAGAGACCCAGGCCATGTCCTGGGGACTTAGGTTCAAATACTGCCATAGCAGATTGTGGAATTTGCTCTCAATTTAAAAATATGGAGTGAAGAGTCTAAATTAAAAGTATGGGAATTAAGTGTGTAATGATGAGCATGTGTCAATTGTCAGATCCATTTGGTTCACTGATGTCCTTTAGGGGAAAGAAACTGCCATATCTGGACTATTGTGTCCAGTTCTGGTCACCTCATTACAGGAAAGATGTGGAAGTATTGGAAAAGGTGCAGAGGAGATTTATCAGGATGTTGCCTGGAATGGAGGGAAGGTTGAGAGAGCTAGGGCTTTTCTCTTTAGAACAACAATGGATGAGAGGTGACTTGATAGAGGTGTACAAAGTGATCGCAGGTATAGATAGAGTAGAGACTTTTTCCTAGGGTGGAGGTAGCTTTTACGAGGGGACATAGTTTTAAAGTGAAAGGAGGTAGATATCGGGGACACATCAGATGTAGGTTATTTACTCAGAGAGTGGTAGGGGCATGGAATGCATTGCCAGAAAGGGTAGTGGAATCAGCCTCATTAGGGGCATTTAAGTGGCTATTAGATAGGCATATGGATGAAAGTATAAGGTAGTGGCAGAGGTTAGATAGACCTTAGGTTTCGGGTAAAAGTTCGGCACAACATTGTGGGCCAAAGGGCCTGTGCTGTGCTGTATTGTTCTATGTTCTATGCCACCTGTGGCACTAACATGCAATGTGATTGACTCTTCACAAAGCCCCTACAGTGTGGAAACAGGCCATTCAGCTCAACAAGTCCACCCCAATCCCCCAAAGAGCATCTCACCCAGACCCTTTCCCTGTAACCCTACATTTCCCATGCTTAACGTACCTAACCTACAAGCAATTTAGCGCGGCCAATCCACCTACCTTGCACATCTTTGGGCTGTGGCAGGAAACCGGAGCACCTGGAAGATAACCCCTGCCGACATGGAGAGAACGTGCAAACTCCACACAAACAGTCACCTGAGGCTGGAATCAAACTCAGGTCCCTGGTGCTGTGAGGCAGCAGTGCTAACCAATGTGCCACTCTTAACTGCCCTCGGGGAGGCGCAATAAGTACTGGACTAGCCAGAAGCACTCTCTTCCCATGAATGAATAAAAAACAAAATCTGATATATCTGGATGCTAATGATGCTGCAGTAGTTGTCCAGAAGACCAGAGGTCTGTGAATCATCTGGTGAACACCTCCATCGTGATCTCCCTCATCATTAGAATCAAGAAACTTTAGTAACAGGACAGAGAGTTGTGTTTCTATGTGTGATCAAACTCAGCAACCTACCACCAGAAGCAGTCAGAAAATTCTGCGACCTTAAGTCTGCCATGACGTACACAACCACATGGCTCAACAATCTCCACCTCTAGCCTCTATGAAGGTAACGTCATTATACATTGGGATCATCCTGCAACAAGGAACAATTACACAAGCAGCACTTGGGGCAGAGTTTGCTTTTCCAGAACTGACTTGGTCAGCCACAAACAATACAACGGCCTTATCTGACCACACCCAAGCTCTGAGGCTGCATTCTCATTATCCCTTGGAAATATAAGGCAGCCAATCAAGTCATTCCAGAAAACTGTGTCTCATATTGTTCTGGGTGCACTTGAATAGAATGGATTTGAGGCAATGCAACGCAAGTACAGAATCACAGAGTTGTTGTGGGGCAGAAGAAGACAATTCAACCCATCGTACTTTCAATGTATTATTTTCCTCCGGAATGGATAATGGAACCGTGGTACTCTTTTAATGAAAGCTAAAGAAGCCGGCAAATGAAACTGAGAGAATTCTACTGAATTTAAATAAAAAGACGGCAGGAATAAAGAATGCGCATGACTACAAAGAAAAACTGTCAAGCGTTTCAATTTATTTTTATTGCCTTGTAAATGTTTTCTTTTGTAAAGTAAAATTAATATTGAGGTAATAAAGCTCCTCCTGCTGTTCGAGGATTTTTATTGCTGTGACATTAGTGTTTTTTTTGATTGAGCTGTAAACATGAAAAAGTGATCATCCCAGAGAGATTGGAATCCATACCTATGGATTCAGAATGTTGTCTTTTTTTTTCTTAAATATTGAAAAGCAACTTTGAAAAAGCCCTTTTTAAAACAACAGACAAGTTACCTTTAATGAACGCCCCAGAGGCAGTCAGCAAAGCAGACAACTAATGAAAAGGATTTCAAAACCCTGTTACAATAATTGAAGCAATTAAATTGATTTTAATCTTGCAAGTATGTCAGTGTGCTACTTATTTTGACCATAAGCTGTGTAAGCATTACTCTCTGAAAACTATTCAGGGCCCCAGACCCAGAGCGCTTGGTTCTGTATATTGTATTTGAAGTAAAAGATACCACAGGGGGTGTCATTTACTGTTCAAAGTGCTCCATAACTAAGCTAGCTTGTTCTCCATACTCGCCTTCGCTCTCTAGGCCATGACAGAAGTACAGTGACTGATGCTCGAATAATTTGCTTCTCTGAGCTGATGCTGTGACTCCTCTAAAACTGTAAAACCTTTTATTTATGCTAAGCAATCATTGAACTGATTTTGAAGCAGAGATTGTGTCAATTGAAGTTATATGCTTTTATAGATAATGTTTGACCTCCTGCACCTCAGTTGATTACCTGAAGGGTGCAGGATGGTGTGGGGGATGTCGCAGGGAAAATTTCCAGAGCAGTTTTTCCTTATTGCGTCTGGAGTTCTTTTCCTTTCCTGGGAGATTAATTAGCTATGAGGGGCGAGGGCAAAAAGGAAGAAAGAATTGTTTACTCATGATATTCCAGCCAGAGTAATGTGCCACAGGTTTGATAGACCAATTGTTTGTCAATTTTGTACATTTTGATGAATTTTATTTTCAAAGATTTTTGGTAACAACTAATTGGTCACTATAAATACTCCATTGAGCATTCTGAAGGTATTGATGGAAGAAGAAAAAAACTTTGTGCCAAGGAAACAAAGAATTTGAGCTCAGATACCTGTTTTTAATGTCCATGTCCCAGAATTCAAATCACCAAACTGAGCATGTTTGTAGAGACCTGGCATCACCACCCAGCGTTCATGATGGGGACTGAGTGATGCCGCCCTTCCAAGCCACATTTGCAGATAAAATCTCCTAATGTGTCCTGATTATGGCCATTGTTGTATAAGGCAATGGTTCTGAAAGACTGAGTGTTGGATGCTGCATTAAGTTCCACTCAATATGTCTCTGTCAAGCAGACTTGTGTGGGGTAGTTGGGAAAAAAGCTTTGGATTTTGAAGGGGACAAATGAGTCATCGATGTCCCACCATAATCTCAGTAATGATGTCAAACTAACTAATGAATGTTATATCTAATTGCTATCATGCAATAAACTACAGTTTGTTAAGACAAGAGCTTCTTATCATTAAGACTCACTAATGGTTCTTCATCTATAAACCAAATTACCACTTCAACCCAGCCAAGGAATGATGACAGCAGCTTTCTAGTCACAACATTCACAGTGTGAAAGGCATCACAGAACTATATTCCTATGTATCTGATTCTATCTGAACTATCACTGGTGACATTCATTGTATCCAATAGTCTTAAATCCACCAATGTATACATTAAGTGATGGGAGTCTTGTTTTCAAGGGAATCCACTTTAAGCAATGCATGCATAGAATAGGAAGATATGGTAAGAGAGGATGCTTTTCCAGGTAGTAGACATTCTAAATAGGTTTGATCTCATTTGTGGCAGTCAGCATCCCTAACCTGCTCCACCCCACCTTACTATTTCTTGTGTTCTTCTTGAGCCACTGGTTGGAAGCAGTGTCGGTTCATCGACTCATAGATATACGCCACAGAAGGAGAGCATTCAGCCCTATTTGTCTGCACTAGAAATGAAAGTCTGCCTGTATCCATCCCATTTTCCAGGTCTTTACCTATAACCCCGGAGACAATGGCAACCCAAGTGAAAGCCTAAATACTAGTTAAATGTTACAAGAGTTTTTGATGCAACCACTGAAATAACTGCACAGAGGCTGGTATCTTATCTTCAAGTCACCCTTTATTTACATGGGCTGTGACCAGCCAGCTCAAAGCCAGGCCCTAGCCTGAGGAGACCTTCTGAATCTGCAGTTCATATCTGTCAGCCAGGGCTCCCTGATTGTCCCAGGTTAACAACCCCAAACAAGGATTTCATAGTCAATAAGATCCACTGGCCTTGGTTCCAATCACTGTGACCATCCTTTCAGGCAGTGACTTCCAGACTCCTGGCAATTTCTGGCTGAAAAAAAAACATTCTGCTCAACTCCCCTCTTAATCTTCTATCTCTTACCCTAAAATTATGTCACCTGATTATTGGCCCTTCTATTACTAGTGCCTTGCTATCCACCCTGTCCATGTCACTCATATTTTATACACTTTATCATTTCCCCTCTCAGCCCTCATTGTTGCAAGGAAAATAAGCCCAGCCTATCTAATCTTCAATCATAACTCTGACCCGAACCACATGCTGTACTCCATTTGTGGCCGAACCAATGTTTGATACAGTTCTAACATAACTTCCCTTTTCTTTGTCTTCTATGCTTTGGCAAGATCAGATGGCTGTACAGATGGTTTGCAATGCAATGTGATGCCAACAGTGTGTGTTCAATTCCTGCATTGGCTAAGATTACCATGAACAACTCTTCTTCTCAACTTCTCCCCTCACATGAAGTATGGTGACCCTCAGATGAAACCGCCACTAGTCATTTCTTTCTCTCTCTCTCTAATGACAGAACTGGCAAGACAGACAATATCCCATAAACCTTCTCAACCACCTTAACTGTCTTATTCAGAGATATTGGAAACGCAAATCAGAGTGCCTATGATCCTCAGTACTTTCCATGGTTCTGGCAATTAGATACAATCCATTGTCATGTTATCTCTACCCACTTATCTCAAGTTGAATTCCATTTGCCACTGTTCTATACATCTCACCAGTCAGTTGATTCTCCTGCAGGTTACAACCATCCACCTCACTATTTGCCACTGTGCCCAATTTTATATCATCCACAGAACTCTTGATGATGCCCCCTACATTTCAGTTCGATGTTCACCACAAATAGGCAGGCTCAAGCACTAAGCCCCACTGGAAACAGACCTCCAGTTACAGAAGCATCCCTCTACTATCACCCTGCTCTCAGCCAACTTTGGATGCAATATGTCATATCACCTTCGATCCCATGGGCTCTTACTTTCTTGGTCAGAGTGCAATGAGGTATCTTATCAATAGCCTTGTTAAAGCCCATGTAGTCCACACCAAATGCATTGCCCTGATCAACATTCTTGGTTTCCTCCTCAAAAAGACACAATCAATTTTGTCAATTTTTTGTCAAACCTTCCATGCTGACTATCCATGAATAATCTGTGTCTCTCCAAGACCAAAAAGAAATCACCTTCTCAGAATTATTTCTCGTAACTTTCCCACCATAATTTCCTGGTCTATTTCGTCCTCTCTTTTTTGAAAATGGCAGAATAATGTTAGCAGTCTACCAATCCTCTGGCAGCTTATTAGTGGCTGGAGAAGACCTGAAAATTATGACAAAGGAACCAGATAACGTCTCCATTGCACTCTCCCCTCCACCCACCAACCCCTCCACCCCACCCCCCACCAACAGCCTGAGATACATTTCATTCTGGCCTGGGGATTTGTCCGCTTCTAATACTGCTGAATCCACTAGTACCTCCTCTTTCTTTCTATGTTAATATTTCATAGCCTCCACCCCACCCTGATGTCTACACTTGGATGGTCTTTTTCCACTATGAAGACTAACACAAAGCACTCATTGAGAACTGTGCTGTCATCCTGTGGGTCCACATGCAGATTAAGCCTACAGTATCTATTCAGCCCCACTCTTTCCCTAGTTATTCATTTGCTTTTTATATATTTGAAAAAGTATTTTGGTTTTCCTTCATTCTAACCGCTAATGCTTTCTCATGCACTCTTGTTACCTTTTCTAATTTCCTTTTTAAGTTCCCCTTCTTTAAGCTTTAGCTTTTTTACTCTCACATTCACTTTCAGTTCCAGTTAAATACCTGCAGGAATATATGTATATTTATATAAATTCCCACAGTGTGGAAACAGGCCATTCGGCTCAACAAGTCCACACTAACCCTCCAAAGAGCTTCCCGCCCAGATCCAACCCCTATCCTGTCCCTGTAACCTTGCATTTCCATAGCTAACTCACCTAACCTACACATCCCTGAACACTATGGGTAATTTAGTGTGGCCAATCCACCTAACATGCACATCTTTCGACTGTGAGAGGAAATCGGAGAGTATTGTGGTTAGGTTTTGATGATGGAATTACTACATATGTAGCCTTTTCCCTTATTATTGCTATAACACTGGACGGTGTGCAAAGAAGATTCTACGGGATGTTGACTCTACAGGATGTTGATCGAGCAGTTTAACTATGAAGAGAGACTGGATAAGCCTGGATTGTTTCCTTTTTGCAGGGAAGGCTGTGATGGGAGTGGATTGAGGTGCATAAGATTATGAGGAGCCTGAGCAGGTTGGATAGAAAGCAGCTGCTCCCCTGAGCTGAAGGAGCAATAACAAGAGGGCGTATTTCAAGGTAAAAACTGAGGTGAAAGATTGAGAGAGGATTTGAGGAAAAACCTTTTCACCCAGAAGGTGGTGGAAATCAGGACTGCACTGCCTGGGAAGGTAATAGAGGTGAGAAAACTCACAATTTTTAAAAGTACTTGGATGAGCACTAGAAATGTCATAACATTCAAGGCTACGGACCATGAGCTGGAAAGTGGAGCTAGCGTAGATTTAGAATAAAGAACTGCAGATGCTAGAAATCAGAAACAAAAACAGAAATTGAGGAAGTGATGCATAGACTGGATGACTGCTTCAAAGAACACCTATGTTCAGCCTACAAAAAAGACCCTGTGCTTCCAGTTGCCTGCCACTTCAACACACCATATTGTTCTCTGCCAACACCTCTGTCTCAGGCTTGCTGCAGTGCTCCAGCAAAGCACAGCACAACATTTTCCACTTTAGAACTCTACAGCTATCTGGATTCAATATCAAGTTCAACAATTTCAGGGCTTGAGGCACTTTCTCCCATGTCCTTACCCCAAACCCCACACACCAGGCCTTCTTATCACATTGTCTGCTATTACACATAACTCATTGTTAGCTACGAAGACTGCCCATTATTAGCTATTCTCTTTCATAGCCAGATCATTATTCACTCCTTTGTCTATCCAACTGTTCTTCTGTCTCTTTGAGTTCTATCTCCAACTATTGTTTAGTCCTGGGGTTAAAATTGTTTCAGAGATAGTAGGAACTGCAGATGCTGGAGAATCTGAGGGAACAAAGTGTAGAGCTGGATGAACACAGCAGGCCAAACAACATCAGACGAGCAGGAAAGCTGACGTTTCGGGCCTTCTTCCCCTTTCCCCTACCTTGTATTCCGCATAATAGACAACATTTTCCTGACACCATCCATTCTGAGGAAGACTCTGATTTCTGTCCAAAGATGCTGCCAGACCTTCTGAGTCTTTTCAGCAATTTCTGATTTTGTTATAGATTTAGAATAGTTTTGTTTTGTCAGTGCAGACTCAACGGGCCAAAGGGCCTCTTCTCCACTGCACAAGTTAATGATTCTCCAAACACCATTTAATGAAAACATTTCTCTGGTTCCTGGCACTCAGCATTGACAGTTGTGGTAGGTTAGATTTTGAAGTTACAACCTACCTCTTCCCAACCCCATCCTGGTGGTGCAAATCAATCTCCAGAGGGTCAAAATGAGTTCAGATCAGTGCACCAAAGAGGACCATAGAAAAATGAAGTCAATCTTTCAGTTCTGCCATTCAATCACAGCATATTTCTAACTGGATCTTCTTCTCTGGCTCCATAATACTCGATGAAATTGCCTATCTACCAAGTTCTCTCTAGAAATTCTCAATTTACCTCTCACCTCACCTGTCTCCCATTGACCCACTCAGTCTTTTGTGAAGACACTCCAGAGGAAATAGTTTCTTTATATCCAATCAGTAAAATTCTTTGATCATCTTAAAACCCCAAAGAGACCATAGCTTGATTTTTTAAACTCCAGCTGCCACTTTAACCCCAGTATGTGGCTCTATGAATGAAGTTTAATAAGATAACAACAGTCCAAAATGTCATTCTTCCCTGCCAATGAGAATCTCACCTTTTGTGTAAAGTATCTCTGAAATCAGAATATCATTGTAAAGCTGAAGACTGTTACCAGAGGGGCTGGGAATGTAAATAAAGGTCTGCTTTGGAAACGTTATCACATTTAACCTTTGGACAGTTCTCATATTGGGTGATTTTACTGCACATTAGCCCCAATATTATAACAAGATTTTGCACCTTACTATTTTGACATGGCCCCAACATTGCCACTGTGTTTACTTCCTATAGATTTAATGAGATAACCAGAATAAAAAAGTTCCGCGCAAAACAGAAAGAAATGTCCGAAAAGTCCAGTTTATTAGCTTTTGTCCCTTCATTGCTCAATCCAAATGACCATTATTGTATAAATTTGGACTTGAGCCTCATAACCTTCTATTGTAACCGGGGATTTCACAACGACCTAAACATTGTTAATGGTACCATCATGTTCCATCACTGAGTGTTCTGTACTATTGGACCTTTAGAAGGTTGTTTTTTGGCGTGTACAATTATCTCTCTAATTGCTCCCGTAGGACCTGCAAGCAGATGCTGGTATGGAGCAAGTGCATTTGGATGAAGTTAACTTTGGAATCTGCTTCAGTGCATTGCATCGTTCAGAGGATTCCTATTTTACCACGTTTAAACAGGAATGGTCCTGAAATGTCGCCCATTCAATGATGCACAATAATGCCCTTTAAAAACTAACTCAACATTAGATCAGGATTGACAATTCAGAATAGTTCAGACTCAATCTCAGCATTAATTTGGCCAGTTCCAAGCGTACAGTTTTTTGACTGGCTGCCTAGTTTGAGGCCCAGTTGTCACTGAGTCCTTGATTCTGGGCTGAGACATTTTATGCAGGAACAAAAACAGGAATTACTTGAGAAACTCAGCAGGTAAAGCTACATCAGTGGAAAGAAAGCAGAATTACGATTTTGAGTGGAATTCACTGCCAAAGAATGCAGTTGAGGCCAAAATATTATGTGTTTTCAAGAAGGAGGTAAAGGCTAAAGGCATCAAATGATATGGGAAAAGGGCGGGATTAGGGCATTGAGCTCGATGATCAGCCATGAACATATTGAATGGCAGATCAGGCTTGAGTGGTTGAGTGGCCTATTCCTGCTCCCATTGCCTATGTTATTATGAGTCCAGTGACCCTTCTTCACTAATATACAGAGTTTGGCCTTCTAATTGTTTTCCAAAACTTATTTATTATTGGTATGATGTGACAATTATTCAACCTTCTCTTATGTATTCATCATAAGGACACAGAACTATAGAATGCTTACAGTGTGGAAGCAGGCCTTTCAGCCCATCAAGTCCACACCAACCCTCTGAAGACCATCCCACCCAGACCCACCCCTCTACTCTACCACTGTAACCCTGCATTTCCCATGGCTAATCCACCTAGCCTGCACATCCCTGGAGAGATTGGGGTGATTTAGCATGGCCAATCTTCCCTAACCTGCACATCTGTGTACCTTGGGAGGAAACTGGAGCTCCCAGAGGAAACCCATACAAACGCAGGGAGAATATGCAAACTCCATACAAACAGTCACCCAAGACAGGAATTGAACTCTTATTTCTGGTGCTGTGAGGCAGCAGTGCTAACCACTGAACCACCATTGTACCCCATGGATTGAAAAACAATGCCTTTGAGTCCATTTCACTACACCTGTGCAGAATACCTTACAAGGCGCCAATAGTAAAGAACACAAAATCACAGAATGTCATGCACAGGACACTATTTCGTCAATGTCACTTCCAGGAACAATTTATTGATTTAATTTCATTCATAGTCCTTTCCCTGAATCGCTTGCAATTTTTCTCCTGAAAGTATTTACTTACTTCAGCTTTTTGAGCTACAGTGCAATCTGTTTCTATCCCGTCACGGTTGTGCATTCCATCCTGAGCAAACCTCTCCTCACGTTTCCCTTGACTCTTCTGCTAATCTTCTAGATACTGCATCACGGACCTGTAGAAAGAAATCTTCTCTCACAGCTTGTGTCTTGAAATTTGACAAACTCTACTGGGTCCTCATGTAACATTTACTGTGTTTTAAAAACAGAAAATTATTTTCCCCCTTCTACTCAACTGATCTGACCAATCAGCATCTCATACGCTCTTCATTATTCAATAAGATCATATCTATTATATACCTTAATTCCATTCATCTGCCTTGATTACATGAGGTTTAATAACCAAACAGTGAAAATGACTCAGACTCATGCAGTACAGATACAGGCCATTCAACCATTCTGTCTGCATTGGTTAACAAAAATCTGACCCAACTAATCCCTTTTCCCTGCTCTTAGCCCAGAGGAACCTATGACAATGCAAGTGAATATCGAAATATTCCTTAAATGTTAGGAGAGTTTCTGACCGAACCATCTTTCAGACAGTGAGTTCCAGACTCCAACATCCTGGGACTGAAAAATAAATTCTCCTTAACTCTCTTCTCAGCCATCTAACTTCAGTTTTGACACTTCCATTCATCTTTGTCTGAAAAAAGGATTTTGGGGATGACAGTTTCAGATTTCCTTGAATAATATACTTCTAAACATTATAAGCAAGCCCAGGGTTGAAGGTTTATCCATCTGCTTCTGGATTCACCAAGCAAAATATCACACCTCCAATATATCACAATATGTCCCATAATGAGAGATTATAGAAAATCAAATTAACTTCCACATTATCAATGTGATAAATGAAACATGTTCTGGTGTACCTACAAGACAGAGTTGCAGTCTTGTTAGTAAATATCTCAAAGCACCGAAAACAATCATTGTCCTGTTTACAAAATCAAAGTTGCTGGAAAAGCTCAGCAGGTCTGGCAGCATCTGTGAAGGAAAAAACAGAGTTAACGCTTCAGGTCCGGTGGCCCTTCCTCAGAACTGATGGTGGCTGGGAAAACCTTATTTTATATGCAGAAAATAGGGAGTTGGGTGGAGTAAACGATAGGATAGGGCCCAAAAGAGAGAAAGACAGTTGGACAGACAAAGGAGTTGATAACGATCAGGCTGGGAGGGTGAGTAGTTGTTAATGGGAACTGTTAGTAACCCATAACAGGTGATGTGTAATGGCAGGCTATGAGGTAACTATGTGTCCTGTTTAGTCATGTTATACTGCATCTATTCATGTAACTTCTCTTTTAAAAATCCTCATGACTATTTGTTCCAGAACATTGGCTTAATATCATTTTGTAGTCTTGAAACAGAAAGATCTCCATTTATATAGAACCTTGCACTACTGCGGTGGTCCTTGTGAACGGGATGTTGTCTTAGATGGTGGTAGATGTTGCTGGTGTTGCCCCGGTCCATGTCCTGTGTCTCCGGATGCCTTCTGTTCCCTCTGGACCTCTTTGTTTGCCTCTGGATGTTTTCGGTTGCCTCTGGACTTCGAGTGGAGGTTCATGGTTAGCTGCTGGTGTTCCGTGGTTCCGAGGGCTACTTTCATCTCACTTGGACTCTCAAATTCTTTTCACGCGGCCCATCTCAGAGCACACACCATGTTGGAATTGGGATGTGTTGCTGGTATCGCAGTGCTGGTATCACACACAATCACTCTCTCTGTCATGCTGGGCTTGGGGTCTCCAGTTGTACCCAACTGCAGCCCCCCTTATCTCCTGACAAATTTGTTGAGCTATTGTTCCTCTGCTCAGGGATGAAAGAGCTTCCTGAGCACTGGAGTAGGTGCGAATGGTTTTTCAATTGAGGCGAATGGTTTCAGTGGTTTTGGAATGCCCAGTATTTCCCTTGGATGGGTATTCGTTCAGTTTTGAAGAGTGGTGAAAATATCTTTACATCATGTTTGGAACAGGTTTGCATATAGCACAATGGTGTGGAATGTTTGGTATTTCTGTGCCTGAGCACTGGCTGGAAAATTGAGATAACAAGGTGTGGAGTTAGATGAATACAGCAGGCCAAGCAGCATCAGAGGAGCAGGAAGGCTGACATTTTGGGCCTAGACCCTTCTTCAGAAAATGAAAATTGTATGGCTTTGTACCTCTGCAGGCTCCAGAAGTTGTTGAAGTATTTTGTTCCCTGCAGTCTGGTTTCCATTGTTTAAGCTGGGGCGTGAATGGGGATCTTCCTTTAGTTTCTGCAAGCTAACCCCTGTTCCAGGCATCTGTCCCTGGGCTTGTATATTTCCCCGTCTGTCACAGACAGCCTTTTCCTGGTTCAATTGCAGCCCATGGTCTCTGGAGTCCCAAAAGTTCAGTGAATTTAATCCAATGTACTTTTCACAACCTCTACCTTCAGAGGGTTTTAAGACCAGGATATGTCCGTAAACTGATGGGGATTTTTGCTCCACCTTACACCTTTCTTTTGATTTGATTTATTATTGTGACATGTACCTAAGTACAATGAAAAGTTTTGTTTTGCGAGCAGTACAGGCAGATCATGGCATACAGAGATCATAGAGTGAGTGAACAGATCAAGGAATGCAAAGTTATGGCCGCAAAAGAAGGTGTACAAAAAGCAAAATCAACATTAGATTTGAAATTTGAGAGGTCTGTTCAGAAGTCTAATAACAGCGGGAAAGAAGCAGTTCTTGAACCTATTGGTGCGTGTGTTTAAGCTTTTGTATCTTCTGCCTGATGAAAGAGGTTGGAAGAGATGATAACTGCGGTGGGAGGGGTGTTTAATGATTTTGGCTGCCTTTCTGAGGTAACAAGGAGTGTAAATGGAGTCAATGGATGGAAGGTTGACTTGTGTGATGGTCTGGGTTGTGTTCACAACTTACTGTCATTTCTTAAGGTCCTGGGCAGAACAGTTACTATAGCAAGCCATGATGCATCCCATTATGCATCTGTAAAAGTTTGTGAGGGTCCTTATGGACATGTAAATTTTCCTTTGCCTCCTGAGGAAGAAGAGGTGTTGTTGTGCCTTCTTGACCATCGCTTCGACATGGGTGATTTAGGACAGATCTGGTCTTTGCACTACTTTTCATAAAATTGTTTCCTTTTCCCTTAGGGATCTCTAAATTTACTTCCTGCCGCTTTCTCTTACTATTCACAGAGGCCTGTCTATTCATTAAGGCCTCTCAATTTTCTAAGCTTGGGGGCCTGGCTCATGTTCCCTGATCCATACTCTTGCCCTAACACTTCTTCTCAGTCTCTGAATGAAGTTTCACTTTAAAAGTCCTCCACATGTATTTTGATGCTTCCACAGCTCACACTGTCTCTCTGTCAGCAATTGTGTTTCAGCTGCTGACTGACAGCTGTGTCTTCTTAAAACAGTAATGTTCTTAAAGGAATAAACTCATGTGTTTCAAATGTTTTCTTTTCATCTGGGACTCTGCATTTCTTCTCCTCATGGTGGCTTTCAGATCCTTGCCAATGCAATCATGTAGGATTTTCCCAGAATTGAGCCATCTTTTCTATCTGAGCCCCAGTCTGCATCTGTGAACATATAGTGATGGGAGCAGATCATCTAATGAAGCACCTAAGAAAAAAGCTTGAGAAATACATGCGGGAGAAAAGATTAGAAGGGTAATCTGATAGGTTTAGATCGGGACTTTCTAAAATGGGGGTGTCAAGACCCCAAGTGGGGTCATTTTGGATTTGTGAGGTCTGAGGCAGTATTGACCCAACCCCTTACCCCTGCTCTCTTATGACTTCTCCCCACCTTCCAAAACTGCTCACTGAAGCGTTGTGACAATTTATGTGCTGCAAAATAGGGTCATAGTGGGGAAAAATAAATTGGGAAGCTATGAGTAAGATGGTGAGGAGTGGTTGTAAGCTCTTCTTGAGCACAATCACCAGTCGGAACATGTTAGGCCAAATGGCCTGTTTCCATGCAATTCAATAAGAAAGGCTTGAATCAATCTGTTTGGAGATGATATGACACATCTCAGGACAGATCAGACTTCAACCTAGACCTTGTGTCCAACAAGTATGGACATGGCCACCGCACCACAAGAGCCATATGCAGGTTTTACTAGCATTGACCTCACTGGTCAAAATAGGTTGACACAAAAGAAATGCAGTAATTACTTAATCGAGGCACAGAAATATCCCTGAGCACGAGCCATTGACTTCAGGGTGAAAAGTAGAAGAAAAATCTAGATGTAAAAGACTGTACTAGCCGAAGATGTTGAAGCTGAATATAATTTATCATTAGCATTTTTAAAAAGTGCAATACTGGTGACTCATCATCCTTTAGGTAAAGCCAGCGACACAGGTAGGTGCGTAATAGAAATCTAATATTTTCAGTTTGTCAGGGCTTTCTCAGTCACTTGTGATTGTGTCTCTGCTGAAGAACCAGAATCAATTTAAAATCCCATAAACGGCTGCCAGTCCAGGTATGGTCTGTTTAACCACTTCAGAGATAACATTTAGTTTGACTGCCATGCCCATCTGTCTCTTTCCTTGCACAGCGTGTCTAGAAAGATCCCAGTGGTGCTGTAGCACATTCTGGAGGCACTTGGAGGAGCTGGCTTCAGCGTTGTGCATACCCTGCATTTGCTTGTGTAGAGGCCTCTTGAGCTACAGTAGTTGCACTGATTAATCCTGACTGCTTCAACATTCCTCTGAATTCTGCATGAACTTGCGCCTCATTGGAACTGACAGCCTAGATTACATATGTAATCATCGGGTAAGTTTGGGGATTTCAATGGCAATCTCTTTTCTTTGAAAAAAACAGTTTTACTCACCTTTCCAGGCTGTAATTCTTTGATTTTTTTAGGTCTCAAGTTTATTGCCATTTATAATATTTATTGCTGGTGAGAGTCCCTGTTGGATGGGGAATGTTTTAAGGCCTTGTTGGCAGAAGTGCAAACGAGGTATTTTTACCTACCTCTCTGTTCCACGCAGAACCTTGCTTGCTTTGCAGGAGAAATAAAACACTAAAGATCCAAGTCTTCATAAAAGAAACCAAGCACTGTTGATCTATTCAAAATTCTAGGTCTTTCCATCATACAGTATGATGAATTACATTACACTGATCACAACACAGTGAATTTTCCTGTTGTATTCTGTTGAAAGTAACTGGGTCTAGGATTAAGTTCACACACTATCCCTTACACCTCTGGGACCTGGTTTGGAAATTGGCCCAGAATAATGGATGAAGCCTCCACTATCTGTCGGAAGTGAGGCTCAACATTAAATAAACTCAGAGCAGCCTTAAAAGGGCGCCAACTGGGCAGGAGCCCAAGCAAAAACAAAGTTTAAAAAATGACCCATTTTCTTCTCGTTTTTTTTTGTTTTTGGCACCTTTTGTCTCCTGAAGGGAAAATGTTATTCAAGAGCCAGAGGAAAAACCAGTTTGAAAAAGCGGCAATAATTAGGAATGAATGTACTGGTTGTACTGGAACACTGTTCTGGGGTATACAAGTCAGACCAGTACACGTCATTCGCAAGTTCTATTGGTTTTCCCTTCTGTGTGAGACTTGTAACTCACAATGAAAGGTTTAGAAGCTTGTTGTTAAAGCTTGTTATTTTTCTTAACACCTATCAAATCTGCCCCTTTTTCTTTATTCACTGTTTTCATCACTGTACATCTATCTGTTTATATCTCTATTCCCATCCACTGCTCCTCTTCAAAGAATCTGGCAATCAACACATAAATAATACAAACTACTCTCCAAAAACACAAAACAAAGCCATGGAAGTCCAACTCAACTTCTCAAGAATCATTTCTTCTTTCTGTTTTAGTAATGCAACCTTTCAAATATGTAACTAATGCCGTTTTGAAAGACTATCCATTATTTTTGCAAGTGGTGAAATACTTACATGAAGTAAGCCCTGATTATAGTCACAAGAATCCTATTGCACAGGGCAGTCAGCTTCAGTTGAAAACTGTCCTGAGTACTAAACTCATGTTTTAAACTGTTCATCACCAGTTCTGTTGACTTGTTGGAGTATCAACTTGACCTACTGTACACAAGATGGAGCTGGAGGTTTACAAAGATGACACCAGAGGACAAAATTCACTTTATGTTCCTTGAATGCATCAGTGTGTGTCTTCCTGTGAGTCTTGTCACCATTTTAACATAGAGAGATCATCGGAAAAATCTCCTGCAGTTTCCCTATTGCTTGTTCAAAATTCTGGAACTCCTATCCTCACTGCCTCATGGTTTCTCCCACAACCAAAATTCAGGAAAGCAGCTCATGACCACCTTCTCCAGGGATGGAGAAATTCGGCCACTTGTACACACTTCACCATTCAGTAAGATCATGGCTGATCTGATAGTGGCCTCAACTCCACATTCCTGCTTACCAAACCTTTAAATTTAGAAAAACGATCTTTCATCCAGACCACTGCTATGTGTGTGGTTGGGAGGGAAGGGGTGGGGTTCCGTCTACAGGGTGAACTGTAATGTTCCTGTACCCAGGCGGCTTGGCTGTATCTCTCCACAGACCTGGAGCATTGACAATACTTCCCACCAGTCTGCCACCAGCTGATAGTGAAACTGCGCAAACTCCATCTGCCCCCATTCATTTGTTTGTAACAGCCTTCAATAGACTAGCTTGGCTGCACACCATCCTCAGTGACACCATCTTCTTCTTATGTTGGTTGCCAGCACTGCCAACATATTACAGGCAAACTCACTGCCACCAATCCTTCTTATTGGCACTAATCTAATTAACTCTAAATAAATAATCTGGTCGCCCTGCTACAGGAAGGATATCATTAAGCTAGAGAGGATTCAGAAGAGATTTACCAGGATGTTGCTGGGAATGGAGGTTTTGAGTTAGAGGGAGAGGCTGATAGGCTGAGACTTTTTAAAACTGGAACGTTGAAGTTGAGGGTGACCTTATTGAGGTTTATGAAATCATGAGGGGCATGGATAAGGTGAATGATCCTTAGGGTGGGGGATTTCAAGACCAGGGCCATATTTTTAAAGTGAGAGAAGAAAGATTTATAAAAGACATGAGGGGCAATTTTTTTTTTACATCGAGAATGGTTCATGAGTGGAATGAACTTCCAGAGGAAGTGATGGATGCAGGTACAATCATAACATTTGAAAGACATTCAGGCAAATACATTAAAAAGAAATGTTTGAATGGATATTGGCCCAGCGCGGGCAAATGGAATCAGCTTAGTTTGGGATTATAGTTGGTGTGGACTGGTTGGACTGAAGGGTCTGGTTCCAGGCTGTAGGACACTATAACTGTATGACTATGAATTAAAAGAAATAAAACTTGGAATTGACATGGGGGAGGACAGATGAAGCAGAACTAAATGGAATAGAATATAGAATAGAATATCCTGTGTTGTCACATGTACGCCATTGCAGGAGTACAATGAAAAGCTTTGACAATGTCTGCCTTCTTATGGCAACATCTCAGGTCCAAGTTCCGAGGTACAATTCATGGTTACAGCAGAGGAATAAAAGTAGATGCATTAAAGAGTTAAAAAGTAAGTTAAAAATAGGACATCATTAAAGGGTTGACATTAAAGTAGGAAATTTCTCATGAACATCACAGCATAGCAGCTCAGCACAGGGCCTCCCCATGTGGTCTTACCCCCCCACCGCCGCTGGCGCCAGACCCCAGTCCAACAGCTGTCCCCACTCAGCTGCACCAAGGTAAGTGCCAGGACTACCTCCCCCGTGCTGGTCTGCGCTCTGAACTTGCTGCCTACATGCTGCTCCATGGCTGTTTCCCCATACTGTTCCAGGGCTCGCTGCCCACATGCTGTACCAGAGCTCACAGCCTGTGCTGTTCTGGGGCTCGCAGCTCACATACTGTACCAGGGCTCACAGCCCATGCTGATCAGGGGCTCACAGCCCACACACGGTACCAGGGCTCGCAGCCCATACTGTTCTAGGGCTCGCAGCCCCACACACTGTACCAGGGCTCGCAGCCTGTACTGTTCAGGGGCTCGCAGCTCATATGCTGTACCAGGGCTCACAGCCCATACTGTTCTGGGGCTCGCTGCCCACATGCTGTACCAGGGCTCGCAGTGCGTATTGTTCTGGGGCTTGCAGCCCCACACACTGTACCAGGGCTCACAGCCTGTACTGTTCAGGGGCTCGCAGCTCATATGCTGTACCAGGGCTCACAGCCCATACTGTTCTGGGGCTCGCTGCTCACATGCTTTACTAGGGCTCGCAGTGCGTATTGTTCTGGGGCTCACAGCCCACACACTGTACCAGGGCTCGCAGCCTGTACTGTTCAGGGGATCTCAGCTCATATGCTGTACCAGGGCTCGCAGTCCGTATTGTTCTGGGGCTCACAACCCACATGCTGTACCAGGGCTCGCAGACCATACTGTTCAAGGGGTCACAGCGAACATGCTATACCAGGGCTCACAGCCCGTGCTGCTCAAGGGCTCACAGCCCACACAATGTACCAGGGCTCGCAGCCCATACTGTCCTGGGGCTCACAGCCCACATGCTGTACCAGGGCTCGCAGACCATACTGTTCAAGGGGTCGCAGCGGACATGCTATACCAGGGCTCACAGCCCACACTGTTCTGGGGCTCGCTGCCCACATGCTGTACCAGGGCTTGTGGCCCACATGCTGTACCAGGGCTCACAGCCCATATTGTTCTGGGGCTCGCAGGCCACACGGTGTACCAGGGCTTGTCATCCACACACTGTGCTAGGGCTGTTTCCCCACACTGTTCTGGGGCTCGCTGCCCACATGCTGTATCAGGGCTCGCAGCCCATACTGTCCTGGGGCTCACTGCCCACACATTGTACCAGGGTTCGCAGCCCGTACTGTCCTGGGGCTCGCTGCCCACATGCTATACTAGGGCTCACAGCCCGTATTGTTCAGGGGCTCGCTGCCCACATGCTTTACCAGGGTTCACAGCCCGCACTGTTCCGGGCCTCACAGCCCTCATGCTGTACTCGGGCTCGCAGCCCACATATAGTACCAGGGCTCGCAGCCCCTACGCTGTACCAGGGCTCGCAGCCCATACTGTTCTGGGGCTCGCAGCCTACATGCTGTACCAGAGCTCGCAGCCCACACGCTGTGCCAGGGCTCGCTGGCCACATGGTGTACCAGGGCAAGCAGACCACACGCTGTACCAGGTCTTGCAGCCCACATACTGTACCAGGGCTCGCAGCCCACAATCTGTACCAGGGCTCGCAGCCCACACGCTGTACCAGGGCTTTCAGCCTGTACTGTTCAGGGGCTCACAGCTCACACTCTGTACCAGGGCTCACATCCCGTACTTTCATTGGCTCACAGCCCACAGGCTGTATCAGGGCTCGCAGCTCACACTGTTATGGGGCTCACAGCCCACATGGTGTACCAGGGCTCGCAGCCCACACACTGTACTAGGGCTATTTCCCCACACTGTTCCGGGGCTCGCTGCTCGCATGCTGTACCAGAGCTAGCAGCCTACATGCTGTACCAGGGCTCGCTGTTCACACGCTGTACCAGTGCTTGCAGCCCACATGCTGTACCAGGGCTCGCAGCCCGTGCTGTTCTGGGGCTCGCTGCCCACACACTGTACCAGGGCTCACAGCCCGTGCTGTTCTGGGGCTCGCTGCCCACACGCTGTACCAGGGCTCGCAGCCCGTGCTGTTCTGGGGCTCGCTGCCCACACACTGTACCAGGGCTCGCAGCCCGTGCTGTTCGGGGGCTCACAGGCCACATGGTGTACCAGGGCTCGCAGCCTGTACTGTTCTGGGGCTCACTGCCCACACGCTGTACCAGGGCTCGCTGCTGCATGGACTTGCTGCTAGAGCCTGCCTCTGCTTAAGTATTTGCCTCCAGTACTAATGGGAGAGAAGAAGAAACAAAGAGAAATAAAAAAGTAAAGAAAGAAAAAGAACAGACAGAGCAGGGGAGCTCCGGCAGGACCATCCTACTCTGCTGCCATCTTGAATCCACGGATAATGGATTGCTGTTCTCAGTGGATGGAACAGATTCAATGGGCTGAATAGCCTCGCTTTGTGCTATACTGCTTGATGATTCTGCTCTTTGATTCTGACAGCAGAGACAAAAATATCTTCCACTTTATTTAACACCTTTATACTCACAAAACATTCAGAGCTTTTTGGAGATAACAAGGTGTAGAGCTGGATGAACACAGCAGGTTAAGCAGCATCATAGGAGCAGGAAAACTTGACGTTTCGGGCCGAGACCCTTCATCAGAAATGGGGGAGGGGAAGAGGGTTCTGAAATAAATAGGGAGAGAGGGGGAGGCGGATAGAGGATGGATAGAGGAGAGGATCGGTGGAGAGGAGGCAAACAAGTCAAAGAGGCGGGGATGGAGCCAGTAAAGGTGAGTGTAGGTAGGGGGGTAGGGAGGAGATAGGTCAGTCCAGGGAGGACGGACAGGTCAAGGGGGCGGGATGAGGTTAGTAGATAGGAGATGGGGGTGCGGCTTGAGGTGGGAGGAGGGGATAGGTGAGAGGAAGGACAGGTTAGGGAGGCAGGGATGAGCTGGGCTGGTTTTGGGATGCAGTTGGGGGAGGGGAGATTTTGAAGCTTGTGAAATCCACATTGATGCCATTAGGCTGCAGGGTTCCCAGGCTGAATATGATTTGCTGTTCCTAGTTTTCCCACACAAACTTTGATGCCAAGTCACTTCAGAAGACTTTATGTAAAAATAGCTGGGTGTGTTTGAAGAGGAAGGCTTTAATAACCATCATAAAGAATGAAGGAGATTTAGGAAGGTCGTTCCAAAAGTGAGTACTATCCGTGAGATGCTCTGCAGAAATGCGCCAAAGCTCCTTAGACATCACCTTCCAAATGCATAACCGCTAACATCGAAAAGGACAAGGGCAACAGATACATGAGAGCATCACTCCCTTCAAGTTCCCCTCCAAGCCTGCTTGTTTATTTGGTAAGATCATGGCTGATTGGATTGTAGCCTCAACTCTTCGTTCTCTCACCATCCTGACATGGAAATATATTGCTGTTGCTTCAACGTCACTGAATCAAAATCCTGGAATTCTAACGGCAACATGGGCCTACCTACAGAAAATTGACTGTAGCTCACTGCCACCCTCTGAAGGCTAACTGGGGATTGAGAATAAATGCTGACCCAGCTAACAAGATCCACATTCCATGAGCAGATTAAACAAAAAAATGATGACACAGGTGGCTAAAAGTACAGCCAATAGCTGAACTGTGAAAATCAGAATGCACAGGTAACCAGGGTTGGGGATCACAAAGACCTTAGATCAATGTAGATCATTGAGCACAGGGATGTTCAATAGGAATTTGTAATGAACAACAGAGTTTTCAGTTGTGTTCAGTCTTTACAGTGGATGCAGGATGGGAGGCCAGCTGGGAGAGTGTTGGTACAGGAGCAAATACTGAACAGATTTCAAAGAGCAATCTGTAGGAAGAGAAGCCAAAAAGAAATATTTGGTTAGAGCTGATAGAGCTTGATACACCAGACTACAGCATGGAAAAAGCAGATGTGAGTTTTATCTGGTGTCTAAGACGCATGTGTGTCTGTAAGAAGGGGCAGAGGAAGAAACAAAAAGTCACTTGCCAATAGAAATTCTTTCCGCACAAGGAAGAGCAATAAGGCAAAATAGTGAAATGTGTTCAGCATACTGAGGGTTTACCAAATCAAGATTTCACACAGATTAAGCAGCCATCAACTAATTGGGCAATAAGGAATGAAAAAGTGCACATTTATCATGGGTTTCAGCACACTGGAGGGCATTGTTTTGTGTTAAAATGGGCCCTGGTGTGCTGTAACTGAGGTAAATACACACCTTTCAATGCTTTATTACCACTTTGGTTGCGCGCATTATTTCATTTTCTTTAATGTAGTTTTTTAAAAATTTATTTTCAGTGCTCCTGCATTCTCTTGGCTTCACAGCAGCAGTTTAATGGTGACGTCTGGAAGAAAATCCTGTGCACACTGTGGGTTCTCACAACTTTCAATCATTTTCAATTAAACATTTACTTTTGTGTCCTTGGCCATAATCAAATGTGACTTTTAAAATTGGTTTTAGGCAAAAACAATTCCAGTTGTACATATTAAATGGACCACCAGTGGTTATAGTTCAGAATCAGTACATCCACTTTCTCATATTGTAGGTGATGGTAACATTTCTGCTGTAACAACTTACATGGCCTTACATTCATCTATTGTGTTCTTACTTGTCCCACAATCATCTTGCTTAACTGGGCCCTCAGGAGCTTCTGGGTAGAAGTCTCGCCTTCAAGAGTTGCCACCCTGAAGCTATCCAGCAATAGGAATATTACCAGAAGTGGTAGACACTGCTCGTACTATAGTGGAGCATAGGATCAGGATCATTGTTTTTGGCAAATGTACTTCCACTCCTGGGCCTTTGCCAGTCAATTAATGTCGAATAAGATGCAGTGGGCATTCTTGAAAAGAGACCATTACTAAAGAAATCTAACAAAGTGGAAAAAATGTTGTAAATATGTTGAGGTTGATCACTGGGATAGGCACAGTTTGATTCGTGATAGTCAGCATGGATTTGTGAGGGGTAGATCATGCCTCACAAACCTTATTGAATTATTTGAAGAGGTGACCAAACACGTGGATGAAGGTAGAGCAGTGGATGTGGTGTAGGGGGAAATGTGGCAGAATCGACTCAGAATTGGCTGACCCTGAGAAGACAAAGGGTGGTAGTGGATGGAAAATATTCAACATGGTGCTCAGTTACGAGTGGTGTACCACAAGAATCAGTTCTGGGTCCTCTTCTATTTGTGATTTTTGTAAATATTTGGATGTAGGAGTGGAAGGGTCGATTAGCAAGTTCACGGACGATACGAAGGTGCGTCGAGTTGTGGATAGTGCGGACGGCTGTTCTCAGTTACAAAGGGACATTGATAGGATGCAGAGCTGGGCTGAGAAGTGGCAGATGGAATTTAACCCTGAAAAGTGTGAGGTGATTCATTCTGGAAGGACAAATTTGAAAGCAGAATACAGGGTTAACGGAAAGATTCTTGGCAGTGTGGAGGAGCAGAAGGATCTTGGGGTTCATGTCCACAGTTCCCTGAAAGCTGCCACCCAGGTGGATAGAATTGTTAAGAAGGCATATGGTGTGTTAGCTTTCATTAATAGAGGGATTGAGTTCAAGAGTCGTGAAGTTATGCTCCAGCTATACAAACCCATGGTTCGGCAACATCTGAAGTATTGTGTCCAGTTCTGGTCACCTCATTACAGGAAAGATGTGGAAGCATTGGAAAAGGTGCAGAGGAGATTTACCAGGATATTGCCTGGAATAGAGGGGAGGTCTTACGAGGAAACGTTGAGCACGCTAGGGCTTTTCTCTTTAGAACACCAAAGGATGAAAGGTGACTTGATAGAGATATACAAAATGATCAGGGATATAGATGGAGTGGACAGCCAGAAACTTTTTCCTAGGGTGGAGGTAGCTATTACAAGAGGCATAGTTTTAAAGTAAGTGGAGGTAGATATAGGAGAGACGTCAGAGGTAGGTTCTTTACTCAAAGAATGGTAGGGGCGTGGAATGCATTGCCGGAGAGGGTAGTGGAGTCGGCCTCATTAGGGCCATTTAAGTGGCTATTAAATAGGCTTTAGAGAGGAGTCTGACTTGATAGATCATTTTTTGATTTGTTTTGGTTTTAACAAAATGTTGTCTCACTGAAATAGAAGTACGCAATCTTGCAAATTGTGATTTAATGATGAAACAGAAGTGTATTAACAAAAGAAATCAAATGAAATAGAATAAACCAAATCATCCACTTATAATGTAAGTTCAAGGTTAAACACACAGTAATGGTGTAATCCTATCCATGCCAAAGCACTCCCTTATAAATGGAAAAGAAATAGACCAACGTTTGACCCAACACATAGCCTGATACAATAGCCAAAACACTCTTCATGCAATATTCACACCAGAATCCCATAACCTAATATCTTGGTTTAAGTCTAAATTAAGAATCATAGAATCCCGACAGTGTGAAAGTAGGCTATTTGGCCCATTGATTACACACTGACCCTCCAAAGAACATCCCAAACAGACTGTCCCCCATTCCTGTAACCATGCATTTCCCATGGTTAATCCACCCAGCCGGCTAATCCACCCAGCCAGCACATCCCCTGGACACTGTGGGCAATTTAGCATGGTCAATCCACCCAACCTGGACATCATTGGACTGTGGGAGGAAACCTGAGCACCTGGGGGAAACTCACACAGACACGGGGACAATGTGCAAACTCCACACAGATTGTCACCCAATGCTAGAATTGACCCTGGGTTCCTGTTGCTGAGAGGCAGCAATGCTAACCATTGAGCCACCATGCCACCCCCCCAGTGAGCCATTAGGCCACTTAAGACTAGATTTGTAGTTAGATTTATTCTGAAACTATCTCACACCTGCTTAATTGTATTCAGTTTTAATCAACCTCTTCAGTGTTTTATTCCAACACTTCTGCTCTAGAAACATAGAATAATAGAATTATTGAATCCCTACAGAGTGGAAGCGGGCCATTCAGCCTATCGAGTCCACAGTGTATCACTAACTCACTATTGTAAGATAACCTAGTTGACTATGAATCCTTCTTTTTTCAAGAGCACAGATCTATACAGCCAACCTTTTACAAGGACTTCTCAGGACTGTTCTCCTCGGATTCTAAGACTGCACTGATCCAGGTAGAAAACTCGGACCACGGTTCAATGGGCTGGTGCCTTGGCCTTCTCTACTGATTTGAGGGGAGGGTAGAGGGCAAGTGGATGTCCTGCCTCTGCACCACCCAAATCTCTGGTTCCTGCCCACAATACTAATATTCTCTTCACTGCCATGTCAGGGACAAATGTCAGGAACTGTACCTGGCAGCTCCTGACTGGCAGTGCTTGTTTAAGTCCACTCATCCTTTTAAAGATTCGCCAGCACCATCAATTCCAGCCCATTCCAGGGTATCCTGGCACTGGCAACTTTTTCTGGGCTCAGTAAGTGTCAGACTAGGGCTTTAATTGGATGACCGGGACATTGTAGGAGTCGGGTAGAGAGTTAATGAAGTGACTCCAGTAAGATGCAATGTGACAACTCCCTAGGCTTCTTGAAGTGAAACCCTCCATAATGCTTAACAAATCCGACACAACCAAAAAAGTAAGCTTTAGCCCACCATCTCTGTCATATGTTCTAACAACCAAATAAGATCAGTGTTGCAAAAGTCCACTAATTGTGTGTAGTTTATTTTGCACTTTACTCTACGCAATCTGATCAAGGGCATCAATGCATGAATTTTGTAACTTTACTTGTAACCAGTTATTTCACCTACCCTTGTGTGATGTTCCACAATGTTGGAAGTGATGGATCACACCTGACTCATCTCCGTTATTTAAAATTCAACATATAGTTTCCGTGTGGGGGACAATAATCAGGACCTTGTTTATCACCCTCGGCTTTTGATGAATCCTTATTTTTGCTGCATAATAATGTTAATAAATGTGTTCCGCAACTCACCATTCCCATCCTATAACCCATTGGTCCACTACATCCAGATATACACAAACAGGACCTCATTGTTAATACTCAACAAATTTTAATGTAGATTTGATTTTGAGTCTTGAAGGGCTGTTTTTTTCTTACTAATTACTGGCCTTATAGGAAAACAAATTAAATTGCCAGAATTAAATATGTGGAAGGGACCTTCAACATTTCACAATATGGAAAGAAGTAGATAAGAAAATTGTACAGTCAAGTTAATGAATACTGAGAAGTCAATTCATTAAGTTGCGACAAGCAAGTGTTTCTCACTTGATTTGGCATGACACGTTCAATATAGTTAAACGTAATGTTTCTCAGAAACATTTCTTTTAGATTAAAATAACTACACAGTCACAAAATTAGCAATTTGCAAACTTTTGAAGATGGCACAATGTCTCACTGGTTAGCACTGCTGCCTCACAGCTCCAGGGGCCTGGGTTCAATTCCACCCTCGGGTGACTGTCTGTGTGGAGTTTGCACGTTCTCCCTGTGTCTGTGTGGGTTTCCTCCCACAGTCTAAAGATGTGCAGGTTAGGTGAATTGGCCATGCTAAATTGTCCATAGTGTCCAGGGGCTGTGTCAATTAGGTGGATTGGCCATTGGAAATGTAGGGATAGGGTGGGATGCTGTTTGGAGGGTCGATGTGGACTTATTAGGCTGAATGGCCTGTTTCTATGCCCAAGGGATTTTATTCTAAGTAACAATGTGCATTCAAGAAGATTGGGAGATTTTGTACAAAAGGCTGCATCGTAGTAACATTCAGAGAAGGGTTTATTAAATTGAATGAGTTAGATATCAAAAGCCATTTACCAGTCCTAATTTGTGCTGGAATAGCTGCATTAAGTGGAATTGTTTCAACAGCTTCAGCACCACAGGTTACTTAAGACCAGAAATGTCAGCCGAACAAATGTTCAATGATTTGTGCTTGAAAATGTGTTTGAAACTGAGCCAAAAGACCATTCAGACCCTAGAACCTGTTCCTCCATTCAACTAAATCATTGCTGATCTGCTTCTCACCCACCATTTTCTTTCTTTATTCCAACTCCCTTGATATTCTTAACTAACAAAGGTCTATTGATATCAGTCTTAATTCAATTGGGAGTGAGAGTTCCAGAATTTCCATCTTTTGAGTGCAAAACTGCCTCCTAATTTCATTCCTAGGTCTCATTTGAAGTTCTGAGATAGCAAGAACTGCAGATGCTGGAGTCAGAGTCAACACAATATGGAGCTGGAGGAACACAGCAGGTCAGGCAGCATTAGAGGAGTCTGAAGATGGGTCCCGACCTAAAACTTCACCTTTCCTACTCCTCTGATGCTGCCTGACCTGCTGTGTTCCTCCACCTCCACACTGTGCTGACTTTCACTTAAAAGTTACGCTCTGAAGAATTTGAAGCTGAAGAAATTGCTTCCTTGTACCTTATTCATGCTAAAGTTCTCACGGTAATTTCCTCTTAACTTTCCACATTTTAAGAAGCACAAGCAAAACTTATGCAACTTGATTGCATTATTTAACCTGGTATAATTTTAGTGAATCTGCACTGAAAATTTTCTAAGGCCAATAGATTTTTTTCTATAAGACTGACTGCAATAGATGAGAGTTTTACCAAGGTTTTGTGCAACAGAAGCATTACATACTCTCTTTGAATACCATCCCTCTTGAGGTAATGGCTAAAATTCCATTTGGCTTTTTGTGTCAGTGAACTAGATTTTAGTGATTTGTGTGAAAGGGTATCTGAGCCCTTTTGAGCATGTGCCCCAATAAGGAGAGGATCAAACTCAGTTATTTTACCCTGACAAATGAGTAGACTGCTAGACATGATCTAACCTTGAAGAGTGGCCACTGTGGGGAAATACTGTGGGGACTGGCCACTGCTCATTCCCTGATATTACAATCACTTTCAGGGAGAGAAGGGAGAACAAAACAAACATGAGCACTTTAATTCGGGAAAATGTTCAAGAATATGGGGTGACATGGTGGCTCAGAGGTTAGCTATGCTGCCTCACAGCGTCAGCCTTAGGCAACTGCCTGTGTGGATTTTGCACATTCTCTCTGTGTCTGCCTGGGTTTCCTCTGGATGCTCTGGTTTCCTCCCACAGTCCAAAGATGTGCAGGAGAGTTGGATTGGCCATGGGAAATGCAAAGTTACAGGGATGGGGTAGGTTTGGGCGTCATGCTGTTCAGAGGGTCAGTGTGGACTCAAGGGGCTGAATGGCCCACTTCCACATTGTCAGAATTTTATGATAATATAACTGACTCTTCGATGCTGGGATTCAGAGTCCTATTAACATGGAGGAGTGGTACTTGGTTTTTCTCTCACTCAGGATGTGCATTTGTAAAGAATCTAACACAAAAGGAATGACTGTACTAAAAATAACTCTGCGAGGAGCAAAACGGGCTACAATTTCCATATAAAGCACAAACAAGTATCATCTTGTAGCAGCAAAAACAGAAATTTCTGGAAAAAGTTCTGCAGGTCTGACAGCATCTGCAAACAGAAATCAGAGTTAATGTTTCAGTCCGGTGACCCTTCCTCAGAACCCGTTCCTGTTTTTGTTTCTGATTTACAGCATCCGCAGTTCTTTCGGTTTTCATCTTGCAGCAGCATTGTTCATATATCACGGCAGCACAGATTATTCATTTTCCAATTATCTACTGTACAAAATAAGAAGGTAATATTTCTGCAGATGCTTCATGAGGTACAACATACTTGCAACTTGACCTCAAGCGTGACCAAACTTCGCAACTGTTTGCTGCAAAGCAAACACAGGCAAGGTCAACGATGCACTAAAGGAATTGATTTAGGACTCTTTAAGTGAGTTGTCCAAACACCAGGATAAAATGGGTATTGCCCTCTGTGCCCTACTTTACATGGAATCACTTAGTTCTTCAGATGACATGCAAAAAACCTCTGAATTAAATGGAGTGTCAGTGTGCATCATTCCGGTGAAACCTGGCAGTGGTTCCTATATAATCTGTGCCTTCAGGATTTTATATTTGGATCAACGCTACAGGTAAATGTTTTACTGCATCAAAAAAATCTGTGTTTCAATCATAATTATAGTTGGATTCAGAGACCACCCTTCCCGCCAAAACTGCAGGGTATCCAATTTAAAAACTTGCATCTGTTTAGATCCTGTTTTAAAATTGGAAGAAATGGTCAGATCCATTTTGAACAGCAAACTTGAATTTAACCAGACTGCACAAGATATTTTTGTACTGAGTACTGAGTGAAAAAAATCAACCCTGTTCTCAAACCAATGATCGAGGTATATGTGTGATTCCATTTGATCAAATGGGAGCAGCTGCTCTTGCTTTGAGCAATGCATTTAAAAATACCTGGATCAATTTATCTTGTGCACCAGGGATAACAAGGTGTGGAGCTGGATGAACACAGCAGGCCAAGCAGCATCATAAGAGCAGGAAAGCTTGACGTTTCAGGCCTAGACCCTTTATCTCAGATTCTCCAGCATCTGCAGTACCTATTATCTCTTATCTTGTGCACCATTTTCCTTCACCCAGCCTGTACTTGGCTGGTGGAAAATGGTTAGATCAAGGTGTTAGATCAAAGTTGGACCAAACTGAAAAAGACCAAGAAAATGATGGGGTCTAGTTGCAGGAGTCACATGTACCCAGTTGCACCCAACCTGAGCGAAAACAAGATCTGTGCAATATTAAAATCAATGACTCCTGATGGTTTGATGCTCAATTAAGCGATTAGTTAATGTGGGAAAACAAAATGTTTTTACAATCTTTCGATATGTCACTTGTGATTTCAGCCACTGATGTATTTGCCTCTTCATCTCAGTTTTGTTCAGGGTTGTTGTTTTGGCATTCAACTTCGCATCCTAGTCTGGTTTAAGGTTGTAACCCACCAATGCAAGTGAATGACTCCAACATATTTGTGACAGTAGCTATGTGACATTCAGCAAGTGGGAGACGTCATGTAAGACTATTGATCATGAAAGTGACAGTCACTTTAGTTAAATTGAGTCAGGTGACTTCTGACACCAGGTTATAGTCCAATAATTTTATTTGAAATCACAAGCTTTCAGAGAACTGTCCCTTTGGCAGGTGATGTCTGATGAAAGAACAGTGCTCCAAAAGCTTGTGATTTCACATGAACCAGGACTATAACCTGGAGTCATGCGACTTCTGACTTTGTCCACTCCAGTCCAATACTGACACCTCCACATCACATTTAAATTGAAACATAGACATATCATATAAGCATAACCAGCCAAGTCTGCACCTCACCAATGGGGTAAGCTTGTTGTTACCATCCTCTTCAAGTGTAAAGATTTACAGGACCTGGTTGTCCTAATATGGTAGAGGAAAATCATTGACCAACTAGAACTAGTTGGTTAGTAGTTATAGTTACATTCATTTAATAGACATTGTTATGGATGCCATGAAGAGGAACTGAATGCTAGGTTTTGCTCCTTCATAAAGCTTTATGACATCATACTGAATGATGCTAAAGACACACCTTGGTGTTACCCTTTCAGATCTTTACGCAGCATGACACACTTGTACTTGAGCGAGATTAAAGCATACATATAAATTACAATAAAATGTTCTTTGTTGATAAACACATTTGAAGGTTGAGTTATGTGGTGGAAAGCCACATTAGCAAATTGTCCCAGTAATACCTCCTGGAGTAATAGTATTTACATGGCAAGTTCAATTGAAAATGAGGCTTGATAGAATTGAAGAGGTAGAAGTCATAAGAAAATAAGTTATGCTAAATAATAAGTAGATTTATTGACCAAAAGAGTGAAGAATTTTTGAATTTATTTGTATCTCAGAGACCTAATCAAAAATCATATTGAATTTACAGCACAATAACATGGCATTCTCCCCATGGATCTGTATGTGTATTGATACTCCACTAAACTTCCTTCATCTAAACATATCAATATGTCTTTCTATTCCTTTACCCTTCTTGTACTTATCTAATTTCCCCATTAATGAAGTCAAACATTTCAAGCATTGAGGAAAAAAAAACAAAAATATTAGGCTGGATAAAGAATTTAATGGAAGAGAATAGTAACCTGATGCAAGATCACAAAAGCATTACCCTTCTCACACGTGTGCTAAATTCCCTTCTCAAAATAATTCCAAGGAGGCAGGTATTGCATCACCAAGTTACCATTTATGTACACATGCAAAATTCATAGATTGGTTTACTCAGACCCAATCCCTAGAATGAGGGGATTTTTCTGAGATTCCTGTTTATATCTGTCATCCAGGGCTCCCTGCTTGGCCTAAGTTAACAATCCTAATCAGGCATCTCATACTCATTGAGTTGCACCTAGCCCTCGTTCCAATCATTACCTTTCTTTTATTCATTCAAGGGTTGTGACCTTTGTTGGTATTTATTGCTCATCCATAATTGCTCTGAAGAAGATGGTGATATGCTGCCTTCTTGCATCGCTGTCTTCCATGAAGGTGTTCCGATTATGCCATTCGGAACCTTTATCCAGTATGATAGTGAAGGGAAACGATATATTTTAAAACGGTTTGGCAAGTGGCATTGAGCAAATTCAATACTTCTGCTGTGCTCATTATATGAGTTAGGCAATTCTAAATTATATCTTCAATTTTGTTTCTAGAAATAAATATTCTTGTGTTCTCCAACCATACTGATAATGTTGGCACATTGGTGATTGACGAAATGGCTTGGAGCTTCTCCAATGGAGAGCATGGTGTCAGATTTATGAAATTGTTTGAAGATACTAAAGGTTAAAATGAAATTTAATGAAGACAAGTGTGCATTTGGAACATTATTCATAGTGATATCATCTCTAGAGCAAGCATAAGGTTTGACAATAGAATGAGCTTCAAAAAAAATCCTGCAACACAAAACGTCCATTCAACCCATCATGCTTGTGCACTTGTCTCATACTAATGCATCTTTCCTTCCTTTTCCAGTGTTTATCTAATACCCTAAAGCATATGGAGTTAGAAATGTGTAAAAGTTCAATATGGAAATATTGGCCTAGAATCAAGCACAATTGCTTATGTGGTAGCAGGTTACTCATGTTACTTAAAATACAGTACAAACTAAACCAAAGAAACCTCATTCAGTTAACGTACTGTCTATACCAGAAATTTGAGAGTGACTTTCTCTTAGAGTCATAGATTGATACAGTAATACAGCATGGAAACAGGCCCTTTGGCCCAATCTGGTCCATGCTGATCATAGTGCCCACTCAGCTAGTTCCAATTGCCACATTTGGTCCATATCCCTCTAAATCCTTCCCATTCATGTATCTATCCAAATGTTTTTAAAATGTTGCTATTGTACCTTGGCAGCACATTCCATATACGCATCACTCTGTGTGAAGAAGTTGTCCCTCAGGTCTCACCTTAAACCTGTGTCCTCTAGTTTTCAATTCCCTATCCCTGGGGAAAAGACTACATGCATTCATGCAATCTATGCCCCTCATGATTTTATAAACTTCGATAAGGGCACCCCTCATTCTTCTATTTTCCAAGGAATAAATCCTATCCTGGCTAACCTCTCCCTATGACTCCCTACTAGACCTGGCAGCATCCTCGTAAATCTTCTTTGCACGGAAGTGTCAGAGGATGATGCGTTGGATCCGAAGGTTAGTTGGGTGGTACGTGAGGACGAGGGGTTTCTTTTTTGGTTATTATTGTGGGGACGGGATGTGAGCAACTTTCCCCCCGCAGTGGTTGAGAACGCCCTCGACCGTGTCTCCCGCATTTCACTGCAACTCATCCCTCACACCCCGTCCCCGCAATAAAAACCAATCCTCTGACACTTCCGCCATCTGCAATCCGACCCCACCACCAAAGACATTTTTCCCTCCCCACCCTTGTCTGCTTTTCGGAGGGACCACTCCGTCCGTGACTCCCTTGTCTGCTCCACACTCCCCTCCAGCCCCGCCACACCCGGCACTTTTCCCTGCAACCGCAGGAAGTGCTACACCTGCCCCCACACCTCCTCCCTCACCCCAATCCCAGGCCCCAAGAAGACTTTCCACATCAAGCAGATGTTCACCTGCACATCTGCCAATGTGGTATACTGCATCCGCTGTACCCGTTGTAGCCTCCTGTACATCGGGGAAACCAAGTGGAGGCTTGGGGACCGCTTTGCAGAACACCTATGCTCGGTTCGCACTAAACAACTGCACCTCCTAGTTGCGAACTATTTCAACTCCCCCTCCCATTCGTCAGACGACATGTCCATCCTGGGCCTCCTGCAGTGCCACAACGATGCCACCCGAAGGTTGCAGGAACAGCAACTCATATTCTGCTTGGGAACTCTGCAGCCCAAAGGTATCAATGTGGACTTCACAAGCTTCAAAATCTCCCGTCCCCCTACCACATCCCAAAACCAGCCCAGCTCGTCCCTGCCTCCCTAACCTGTTCTTCCTCTCACCTATCCCATCCTTCTACCTCAAGCCACACCCCCATTCCCTATCTACCAACCTCATCCCGCCCCCTTGACCTGTCCATCCTCCCTGGACTGACCTATCTCCTCCCTACCCCCCTACCTACACTCACCTTTACTGGGTCCATTCCCGCCTCTTCGACTTGTCTGCCTCCTCTCCACCTATCCTCTCCTCTATCCGCCTCCCCCTCTCTCCCTATTTATTTCAGAACCGTCTTCCCCTCCCCCATTTCTGAAGAAGGGTCTAGCCCCAAAACATCAAGCTTTCCTGCTCCTATGATGCTGTTTGGCCTACTGTGTTCATCCAGCTCCACACCTTGTTATCAACAATATAGCATTTCAGGTTTACCCCGGCTTTCTCCACCCTGCTGCTCAGTTCCGATGACTGTGGCAATGTCTCCCAGAATTCCACCCCAATGCCTCTCAGCCACCCTCTGACTCACTGTCCTTCTTTGTCACCTGACAGAGGGTGCCTGTGGTGGGCTCCTATACTGTTGTGATGATTGTGACAATGTCTCCCAGAATTCTCAGCTGCCTTCTGATTTTCATGTTACAGGGCAAAAACTGCTCAACGCTGTGAAAGAAAAAGACCTTGTTGAAGAGTTTTACATTGATGTATGGCAATAGAATATTGAAATAAGCCTTATTGACCAGTACTGAAATCGGAATTTTTGAAGGATTGGGATTTCATTCACATAATCCCGAATAACATAACCCATATTTGTATACATCTATGAAATGGTCAAAACCGGTTGTCAGGAATTTGATGAAAGAATCATAAGCAGAGGCTTGTGATCAGGTTATTGTCTTCAGTGTCCAACACACATCGTGTGAGCATTAGGATTTTATGTCAGTAAGATGTCTACCCACAGCATGGGCCCCATTGTGCAGATCACATGACTACAGCTGACAAGGAAAGACATTTGAGCATAATTGCCTTTCAAACCAAAAACTCTCTGTTGTATTCAAAAAAAAGACGCACATTACCAGGTACATTCTAAGTTGCCCGAGTTTACATTTATATAGAGATAGTGTTCTCAGGCTTTAGCAAGTGTTTGTCGTTCCACCTCAGCCAACTCTTGTTTGTTTCTTTACACGTGTAGTTGTTCATGGCCTTTAAAGTATTTGTATCTTGTGGCTGATGCACACAGAATGGGGGTTGTTTGATTTTTCTGAATCTTCATTTTCTTGGAACGATATTCTCTGTGATTTTCCATCAAAATTTTCTTAGCTGACTCTGCTGACTTAAGCTATTGCCTTCGACACTTCTTTCCTTTCATTGCATTAACTCTGTCTGACAAGGCAGTCTTTTCATTTTGTGGTTTCAGCATCAAGATTCTGTTGTGTTCCTGCAGTCGGACCTTTCCTGTCTGTCTGGCATCACATATTCACTTGATGTTTCCGTTCTGCTCTCTTCATCACATTAGTTGCAATCCATTTTTTTCTTATTTAGATTTGTGGTTAGCAACCTGCTGTAAGATGTAAATTGAATTAACCAAATTTTTATCTGGTATTTCTCTCATTCTCTGATCAAGCTGCTCTTGGATCATTTGAAGCTTTGTTTGATATCTTTGTGGCAATCACCTTTACAGGTTTGTTTGTCTGCTTCCTAGCTAAACAATTTTGTGAAAACTGATCTAGCATCTTGCAGTTAAAATGCAGTTTTTCCATGCTGGACATGTTTTCTGTGATAGCATTCACAATATTTGCAATTTATCTTTGCAACTTGATTTTTTTGTTGGCTATTTTGTGGATACATGTGGCTTTTCTCCACATTATTGCACGTATAAGGTTTCTTATGCTGTTCCGAGAAATTGCGGGTGGAATATATTTTGAAACAGTCACTTCCCAACAGTGAGAAAAGTGTAGCGCCTTGCTCAATAAGTCCATAGCTATTGCATAATACTACTATTGTGCATGGAAGAATTTCTTTATATCTCTAGCAATTTGAACAGGAGCTGGAAAGAGGAATGGAACAGCTATCTTCTCTTCAGCAGTTAATTTAACTGTGGCTTGCTAAGTTGACCTCTTTTGTCAACACACTGGCAACTTTGAGCTTTGTATATCCCTGCATCTTTCTGTCAGCAGTTATACTTTCTTACACCTTTACAACACCTATCTTGAAGGTTTTGGCTTTCAGGTGAGACATGAAACAACATTGGACACTGAAGGATTCCATGGTACAACTTCCAACATCAACATGGAACTCTTCTTAGTAATCATGTTGATCATTTATTCCTCAACCAAAATCACTTACGAAAATATTGTGGTCATTAGGGCTTTACTAGTTTTAGGAGTTTACTGTGTCAAAATTGGCCGCTATTTTTCTTACATTAAAACAAGTCCTGAAAGGAGCTGCATAGCAGGAGGCCATAGCAAACTGATATTGTCACTGAAGAGTAATCCAGAAACCCAGGCTCTGAAGATTTGGATTCCAATCCCATTATGGCAATTCAGTTAATAAATCTGGAGCATAAATCTACTCTTATTAATGGTGCCATGTAACTACCATCAATAACTGTGGCCATCCATCTGGTTCACTAATATCTTTTGAGAACAGAAATCTGCCACTCTTTCCCATTCTGGCCTTGTTGGTGAAGCAGATAAGGCCAAAAGCTCATAAGATATAGGAGCAGCATTAAGCTATTTGGCCAATCCAATCTGCTCCACCATTCAATCATGGCTGATCTTTTTCTCAATCCCTTTCTCCTGACTTCTCTCTGTAGTACTTGATACCCTGACTAATCAAGACCTATCCCTGTCTTAAATACACTCAATGACGTGATCTCCACTCTTGAACTGGATAACATCTGTTTAAGTGTCATGATCTGAAGTTTTTGATCTTTACACACACAAGAAACAAATGTTAACACTTTCAGTAAGAGTTCAGCAAAAGCTATGATGGATTTCTTTGACAGGCTGTCTGGTGTAATTAACAAAATAAATTACTATTGGTCATACAATTTTAATCGAATTTTTTTGTTGACAATTCCCCAAGGACTATCATTATGTTATTATGAATGCTTGGCTGAGTTATGAAAGCTACATTTATTTCATGAAGGGGTGTAAAGTTCATTCCTTCAACACTTTTCATCACTTTGCTGATGATCAAGAATATAGCAATCGGTCAGTAATTGACAAGGTTGGATTTTTCCTCTTATTTGTGTATACAAGACATTCGTGGGCAACTTCTCAGATTATCATGTATATGCCAGCATTTTAACTGCACCAGAGCAGCTTGGCTAGACGATGGTTGGTTCTGGAGCATAAATCTTCAGTACGATTGCTGTAATGTTATCAGACCTGATATTTTTTGCAGTATCCAATGCATTCAGCCATTTATTGAGATAACATGGCATGAATCAGATGGGCTGAAGATTGGCCTCTGTAAAGCTACAGACCTCTGGAGAATGCCCAGATGGATCATTCACTCAGGACCTCTGGATGAAGACTGTTACAAAAGCTTCAGCCTTACCTTTTGCATTGCTATGCTGTTTGTATGATGTTTCCCATCATTGAGGATGGGGATATTTGTGGAGCCTCCGCCTCTAGTGAATTGTTTAATTTGCCACCACCATTCACACTGGATCTGAAAGGACTGTAGTGTGGGTGGCTATTAAAAGTCTTGCATTTGCGCACATTCATTACACCAAACATGTGACTGATGCGAGTTTTAGACTAGGAATACCTGCAGCAGTTACTTATGTGAGCAGAGCAGGGATTACACTTGGGGAAAACACTGTGCATGATCTTTGTTCTATGAAGTTGGATTTCTGGTGAACTTGGCCTAGATAATCTCCTTTTAAAGCTGGTTTCATTTACCCTTGATGAGGTTCATGGAATCAGTCCATACCTGGTTGGAACTCTCAGTTTTGACATTGACTGTAATTAGGGATGGTGAGTAATACATTCATCATGTGAGCAAACAGTGTAGTGCAGTAATAAGTGAAGAAATTTATTGCAGCTCCAGGTCATGAGAATGAAATGGTTCAGGTCTGTTTTGTGAATGAGGAATTGTTAAATATTTCAAGCAGTTTTAGGTTAATGTCATCCAAAGGTTTTTTTTTTGAAAGAAAGTTGAATGTCTCTTTAGAAAAATGAACTTACCAGTTATAAAGAATTTCCAGCACTAAGCCAAAACAAATTTGTAAAGGTGCACTTTCTTAATTTCAATTATTTTATATTCTTTCAAGGGATAAGGGGGCCGCTGGCTGAGCCAATGTTTATTTCCCAACCCTCACAGCCCTTGAGAAGGTGGTGCTGAGTTTTTTTTTAAATTGAACTGCTGCATTCATGCAGTATAGATGCATCCACAATGCTGTAAGGAGGGGAATTCCACAATTTGGTGTCACTATTCTGAAATCATCAATGTAAGGTCCAATAACTTGATTTCAGTGTCTCTGCATCCAATCAATTTCCTCATTTCTTAACTCATTCAGCATGTTCTGTGTTTCTATTTCTTTCAAGCCTGCTTTCCTTCAAACATGTTTATACCAATTGAGGAAAAACTCCACTATGCAAAGGCAATTTTCACATTCCATCCATTCTGCTGAGTGGAGTTTTTTTTTTGCGTGAATCCCTTACTGGATTTATGGATGACTATCTTATATTATAACTCCCAGTTTGGAATCCCACAAGTAAAATCATTGGCTGGTTTGCATTGCAAGGTGACTGCAACAGTATGGGTTCAATTCCCACACCAGCTGAACTTACCTTTACTATGACCTGAGGCATGGGGACCCTCAGATTAAACCACCACCAGTTGCTTCTCTCAGATGAGTGAGCAGCCCTACAGTCTGATAACATTATGGCAAGTCTTCCTTTTACCCTTCTGAACCACTTCACAATGTCAAGAGTCTCTAGGTCATGCCTCAGTCAACCTTTCTTTTTTTAATGAAAACACACATTCATTCATCAAGAATCTGGTCAAACTCTGAGAGAAAATTTCATAGCTGGGCCATGTTTCCATCTTCTCTACTCCATTACTCTCTTAGGAAAACAGAAGCAATTGCGTTTTCTAAATTTCAAGTTTTTTACATTCTTTTGTGTGGGTGCCACCATCAATCATCACCCATATCTAATTACAATCGGACAATAGAAATGGACCATTTGGCCCTTCTTGTCCATGCTGACTCAAAGACACACAGTCTTAATTTCCCTTGAGGAGGTGGTGCGTTGCTGCCTTTTTGAACCACTGCACTCCAAGCAGGGTGCTAGACCCACACAACTGTTCGGGACAGAGTTCCAGGATTTGGACCCAGTATTCTGAAATCATCCCTTTAGGGTCAAAACTTGAAAGGAAGCTCACTCACTTTGTAGGACTTTTCGTTCATATTAATTGTTCCTTCCTTTACAAGTAACAATGACGATTTCTGGTTTCTTTATCAATGAATGTCATTTCAGCAAATGTTGGATGAACTTCCTCGAAAGTAAAGTTGCAGGCAGACAGAGTAGTGAAAAAAATGATTGGTACCCCTGTCTTTATTGGTCAGAGTTTAGGAGTTGGGTGGTCATGTTACACCTGTACAAGACTTTGGTTGGGCTACTTTTGGAATACTGCATTCAATTCTGGCCTCCCTGCTATAGGAAAGATGTTGTAAAATGTTAAAGGTTTCAGAAAAGATTTACAAGGATGTTGCAAGGGCTTGGAGGATTTGAATTATAGGGTGAGGCTGAATAGGCTGGAACTATTTCCCCTAGAGCGGTGGAAGCTGAGGGGTGACCTTTTGGAAGTTTATAAAGTCATGAGGGGTTCGGATAACGTGAATAGCCAAAGTCTGTTTCCCAGGGTAGAGGAGTCCAAAGCTAAAGGGCATAGGTTTAAGTGAGAGGGGAAAGATTTGAAAGGGACCTAAGGGGCAGCTTTTCCATGCAGCGGGTGGTGCGTGTATGGAATGAGCTGCCAAAGGAAGTGGGAGAGACTGGTATAATTACAACATTTAAAAGGCATCTAGATGGGTACATGAGCAGAAGGACTAAGCAGGATATGGGCCAAATGCTGGCAAATGGGGCTAGATTAATTTAGGATATCAGGTTGGCATGGATGAGTTGGACCAGAGGGTCTGTTTCTGTGCTGTACAACTCTATGTCTCTATGACACTAAAATGAAACTCAGGGCTTCAAGTTAGCTTGGATGACATTGAATTTGTTGTGACATAAAAATAGTTATTCAACGCTGGTTGGTTGCTAGTTTTGTCGAACCTTAGAATCAGCACACACTAGGTGTGCCAAAAATCTAAAGTGAGCTTGTTCAATAATATTGTTCTCCCCATGCAGCTCAGCATTCAACCTCACCCTTCAAAACTCTAACCTTTTAGAGTCAGGTGGTCTTTCTATTAACTGTGCCTTCTTGCAACATGCGATATGATAATATTAATTCAAAACAGCTTAAATATACCGATTCAGCATTTGATTTCTAAGAATTCATTGTATTTGCTTGGTTATTTCCATATAGATTAAAGAAGCAGTGGAAGACGATATTTGGCTTCTGGTTGCTCTGAATTATGTGTTTTATATATTTTATTCATACAATATACACATTCTTCTCTTTAATTCCATACAAATCACACGTAAACGCTGCCGTAGTTTGGCAGTGCCTTAAATAAACCTAGATGGGAATCCTTACATAGATATTTAGTTGATCAGCTATTTGCCTGTTTTAAAACTCAATTGACATCATCAACACTATGTTACATTATTTAATGGATTTTGTGGAGACGGACCACACATTAGATTTGGATCCCAATTCAGAATATCTCCACAAATTAAATTTGTGTTCAGAAGTGATAATGAATGGATTATTTTGTGGCTTGATGGCAAATTAAGGAGAAAAGTAAAAACCAAAGTTGTTGACTAGTTTAAGAAATATTTAATTGACCAGATTTTTGTGGAGTTTGGTAGACTCTGCAGATCTTGGCAAATGCCAAATGTGGTGCAGAATTCCAGTCCCTGTTTTGAACAGATCCAATTTTTGCCAGTTAGGAAAAGAGGAAAGGGTCATGATAACACAGGAGGAAGACCTAAACTCAGCAGGGCCATTTAAAATTAGTCAACCTGATACGAACATATGCCACTTTGAATGTTGCAAAGACGTGAACTCAAACTGTGAGTGGCATGCATTGATGGGGTAGAGCCATTATGATGTTATCATGAATGTTTGACTGGGTTTCAAACTTTAAACCATCTCAGCAGGGGATCTGAGTTCTTATGTTGATTGACAGTTTAAAAAGGTTATAGAAGAATTGGCTGTTTTGGTATGGTGTCTGAGCAGAGGTTAGCTTTTTATTAGAGATTAAGCACTTGGCGAGTCTTTAAAGCTTAGGTTGCTAATTTTCTTTCACTGACTAGTGTATGAAGAAGGAGAGCTCTGCTGGTTTGTCAGAAGTTTTTTCGTCTCCTTGTTACTCCTGAGGTCTACCCATGGTGGATACTGGGTGAGTGGTTATGAGGTTGCATAGGTTTATGAGGGGAAAGAAAGTAAATGGACAGCATGTAGGTGGAATGGATAGTATGGAATTGAATGGCAGTGAGACAGATTACATAGAACGTAGAACAGTACAGCACAGTACAGGCCCTTCGGCCACGATGTTGTGGTGACCTACTATCCTACTCTAAGATCAAACTACCTTGCAAACCCTACATTTTACTATCATCCATGCGCCTATCCAAGAGTTGCTTAAATGTCCCTAATGTATCTGACGGATTGTGCAGACCAGAAAGCCTAACAGTCTAAAACAAGTATGACAAAGTAGGTAACAGAAGCGAGCCTTCTAACCAGCTTGCCTGGACACTTGGCCACCCAAAACCTGCCTCTTGTGTTGGCAGGTCCAATGCAAGGCCACCTCACCTCTCTCGGTGAAAAATCAACTGAGTAGGGCTCTTTAAACTGAAGTCGCTGAACTAAGTCAGGAACTTTCCCAATTTTGCCAAATGGTGTCAGCAGCAGAAATTCAGCCCACATTTCAGATCCTCCACCAAACACTTGTGAAAGTTTTCCTGTTATTGTGTTTTGGATTCCCTGGCTGCAAAACTTCAAGGAGGACTGCTGGAGACAGTCAGAGATCTTGAGAGGAAACTTTTCAATAAACTTTCCATTGTTAGTTCAAATGAAACAGCACATTGCTACGAGCCTGCAAACAGCATTCTTTTATATTTGGTCCGGAGCTTCTCAGGTTATTTGCCAAGGTACAGAGCAACAGAATCTTCTGCTGTATTTTTGCTTCACCCTTGCTGCTGGGAGTCATTCTAAGACATTTATTTTTGGTCTTTCCTTGCCAATAAGGAGTTGTATCAGTGTGCTTTATTGAGGTGTAAGTGAAGAATGTAAGGTCTTTTTTAGGAACAGGAAGGCTATTAGATGCATCAAAACTGCCCATTCTCTAAAGAGCCAATGCACCAATCCCGTTTCTCTACAGAAACAGAGGCCATGAAGGGAGGAGAGGAAGGAAGATGATTTGAGCTTCCTCATGGTGAGACTAGGTGAACTACCCAGGGACAAGAGAGGCAGTATATGAAAAGGTGTCAGTGATGGAAGTGCCTCGTCAGCTTAATCCTGCTAGGTACACAACCAGGGTGACCAGCCATATTTCCCCCAGCTGGTTTCTTCTTGCTGACCTCAAAGCTGAGGCTGAAGTGGGTAGCAGTCTTCAAGTGACTATTAAATTGATAACTTGAGGAACTCCGTTGAGGGATGTGTAGTTAGGCCATACTAAGCTTTGAAGGCTTCACATAAAATTGCAGTCAGGGCAGATGGAATTGTAGTTGGAAGGCTGTTTAGGTAGTTTTATAGTCCCACTTGCAAGCCTCTTTATTGGACCTACGAAATTTTGCAGTACAGTGCATAACTTTAGCTTTCTAAAATAGGGAAAAGTAGTATCCATATAAATGGCCAAATGTGGAAGCAATCTGTTGTTACATTTAAATCTAGAGGATAAAACATCCATGGTCTAATTTAGTTTAAAACAGAGTATAGTCATCAGTCAGAATATCTGGAGTCAGTTGATGTGTGCAATAATTCTGTGGTATCATTGTAATGGGAGTACAATGGTGTATTTACTGCGAGTTCAGAGCTTAATCCTTCTTGATATGAGTTAGAGTCATACAGCACGGAAATAGATCCTTCGGTCCAACTCATCCACGCTGACCAGACGTCCTAACCTGAGCTATTTGCCAGCATTTGGCTCATATCCCTCGAAACCCTTTCTATTCATGTACCAATCCAGATGCCTTTCAAATGCTGTAATTGTACCTGCCTCGACCACTTCCTCTGGCAGCTCATTCCACTCATGGTACGACTGTCTGTGTGAAAATGTTACACTTCAGGGCCTTTTAAATCTTACTCTTCTCAGCTTAAACCCACACGCTCTTGTTTTGGAGGCTTCCATGTCCTCCTCCACAGTAAGTACTGACACGAAATATTTATTTATTATCTCACCCACCTCCTGTGGCTCCACACATAAATGGCAATCTTTAAGAGGGCCTATTCTTACCCCGTTACTCTTGCCCTCAATGTACTTATAGAATTTCTTTGACTCTATTTGCCAAAGCTATCTCATGTTCCCTTTTTCCCTCTTGATTTTGCTCTTAAGTTTACTCCTGCTGCCTTTATATTTCTCTAGGGATTCACTCCATCACAGCTGTCTACACTTAACGTATGCCTTCTTCTTTTTCTTGACCAGAGCCTCAATTTCTCTTGTCATGCAGCATTCCCTACACCTACCAGCCTTGTCCTTCACCCTAACAGGAACATACTGTCTGTGAACTGTCATTATCTCATTTTTAAAGGCCTCTACTTCCCAACTATTCCTTTAGCTGTGAATGGCCTCCCCAAATCAACAGTTAAAAGTTTCTGTCGAATACTGTGACAATTGGCCTTTTTCCAATTTAGACCTTTAACTTTTCATCAGTTCTATCCTTTTCCAAAATTATTTTAAACTAATAGAATTGTGATAATTTTTCCCAGAATGGTCTCCCACTGATAGTTCAGTCATTTCCCTGCCCTGTTTCCCAGAAGAAGGTCAAATATTGGTCCTTCTCAAGTAGGTACATCTGCAGAATTACTCAGATTTTTCTTCCACACTGGCCTGGGAATTTCAGTCTGATTTTCCCGAGAGTTCAGCGTTTTTGGTGATTGTGTTGTATATGTTATGATGCTAACCATCTCTGGCTGGGGAACCACATTAGCCGTCCTCCAGTTGTCTGGCACAGGGGAAGTGCCAGAGGACTAGAGGATGGCGAATGTGGTTCCATTTTTTAAGACAGTTGGTCAATATAAACCAGGAAATGACAGACCAGTGAGTCTCATGTTAATGATAGGAAAACTACGGGAGAAAATTCTGAAGGAACAAATTAATACCCACTTGGAAAGGCATGGGTTAATTAGGGGTAGTCAGCATGGCTTTATCAGAGGGAGGTCAGGCCTAACAACCTTGTTAGAATTTTTTTGAAAACATGATCAAATTGTGGATGATGAGATAACATCATAAAGTGTAGAGCTGGATGAACACAGCAGGTCAAGCAGCATCAGAGGAGCAGGAAGGCTGACGTGTCGGGCCTAGACCCTTCTTCAGAAATGGGGGAGGGGAAGAGGGTTCTGAAATAAATAGGGAGAGAAGGGGAGGTGGATAGAAGATGGATAGAGGAGAAGATAGGTGGAGAGGAGACAGACAGGTCAAAGAGGCGGGGATGGAGCCAGTAAAGGTGAGTGTAAGTGGGGAGGTAGGGAGGAGATAGGTCAGTCCAGGGAGGACAGATAGGTCAAGGGGGCGGGATGAGGTTAGTAGGTAGGAGATGGGGGTGTGGCTTGAGGTGGGAGGACGGGATAGGTGAGAGGAAGGACAGGTTAGGGAGGCGGGGACGAGCTGGGCTGGTTTTGGGATGCAGTAGGGGGAGGGGAGATTTTGAAACTTGTGAAGTCCACATTGATAACATTGGGCTGCAGGGTTCCCAAGCAGAATATGAGTTGCTGTTCCTGCAGCCTTCGGGTAGCATCGTTGTGGCACTGCAGGCGGCTCAGGATGGACATGTCGTCTGCGGAATGGGAGGGGGAGTTGAAATGGTTGGTGACTGGGAGGTACAGTTGTTTAGTGCGAACCGAGCGTAGGTGTTCTGCAAAGCGGTCCCCAAGCCTCCGCTTGGTTTCCCCGATTTAGAGGAGGCCACAACAGGTACAGCGAATGCAGTACACCACATTGGCAGATGTGCAGGTGAACATCTGCTTGATGTGGAAAGTCTTCTTGGGGCCTGGGATGGGGGTAAGGGGGGAGGTGTCAGGGCAGGGGTAACACTTCCTGCGGTTGCAGGGAAAAGTGCCGGGTGTGGTGGGGCTAGAGGAGAGTGTGGAGCGGACAAGGGAGTCACGGAGAGAGTGGTCCCTCCGGAAAGCAGACAAGGGTGGGCAGGGAAAAATGTCTTTGATGGTGGGGTTGTATTGCAGATGGCAGAAGTGTCAGAGGATGATGAGTTGGATCGGAGGTTGGTGGGGTGGTACGTGAGGACAAGGGGGATTCTGTTTTGCTTGTTATTGAGGGGTGGGGTGTGAGGGGTGAGTTGCGGGAAACTCGGGAGATACGGTCGAGGGCATTCTCGACGACTGATGGGGGGTAAGTTGCGATCCTTGAAAAACGAGGACATCTAAGATGGAACAGGAGTGGAATGCCTCATCCTGAGAGCAGATGCGGTAGAGGTGAAGGAATTGGGAATAGGGGATTGCATTTTTGCAGGAAGGTGGGTGGGAGGAGGTGTATTCTAGGTAGCTGTGGGAGTTGGTGGGCTTGAAATGGATATCGGTTTCTAGGTGGTTGCCAGAGATGGAGACAGAGAGGTCCAGGAAGGAGAGAGAGGTATTAGAGATGGTCCAGGTGTATTTAAGGTTGGGGTGGAAGGTGTTGGTGAAGTGGATGAACTGTTCGAGCTCCTCGTGGGAGCACAAGGAGGCACCGATACAGTCATCAATGTAACGGAGGAAGACGTGGGGTTTAGGGCCAGTGTCGGTATGGATGAGGGATTGTTCCACATAACCTACAAAGAGGCAGGCATAGCTTGGGCCCAGAAGTTAAGAAGGCATATGGGACACTTGCTTTCATCAGTTGTGGTATCAAGTACAAAAGCAAAGAGGTAATGTTGGAGTTGTACAGAGCATCGGTCAGGTCTCAACTGGAGTACTGTGTACAATTCTGGTCACCTCACTACAGGAAGGGCTAACAAGGAGGTTCACTGGGACATAGCCTTGGATGGAGAAATTGAACTATTGGGAGTTTCCAGATAGGTTTGGGTTTGTTTTCTTTAGAGCAGTGGAAACTGAGGTGTGGATATGATTGAGGTGTATAAGTTTATAAACAGTATGGACAGGGTGAAATGACGGCAACAGTTCCCCTTGGTTGAGAGGTCAAAGCATGAGAGGGTGCAGTTTTAGGGTAAGGGGCTAGAGTTCAGAAGGGATTTGGGGAAAAAAAAACTTTATCACTCAGCAGGTGGTGGGAATTTGAAATGCACTGCCTGGGAAGATAATGGAGGCTGGAAACCTTACAAACTTTAAAAAATATTTGGATGAGTACTTCAAATATCATAACATTCAAGGATCTGTGACAAGTGCAGGAAATTGGGATTACTGCACTGTTAATGTAAGTTATGTCAGTGCAGGCTTGATAGGCCTTTTCTGTGCTCTGTGAATCTATGTATCTCAGAACAATTGCCAGTTTGTAGTTGGAGTGGGTTGCTGTCACTAACTCCTTCCCTAGCTTGGGTTTAATGTGGTAGAGGAAAACCACTTGTAAATCTTATTACAAAGCAGCTTTTGTCTTCAACCAGGTGTATTTTATTACATGATAACAATGACACAAGTTAAAATAGACATTATTACTAAGATTATGAGGAGAATTAAGATGTCAGGTCTGTCATGTTTGAGGTCCTAAGATGTACTGCCTTTTCCCCACACAAGTCACCACAGTATTATCTCACTGAACGAAGCTTAATGCTATCACCAACATTACCCCTTTCAGAACAATTAGTTTATACTACATTTTGCCAAATTTTTTTTTCTATCGTCGGCACTTTTATTCATTACCTTTCTGGTGAATCCAACATGGTAACATCCTTCGTCATGTTACTTGAGGATAGCCATTAAATCACCTCTATCGCTGATACCTGCAATTCTTTCTTTGATGAAGAAGAATTGAAATATTACTCTTGAACTTTTATCATTTCATCATCTGAGTTCAAATTCAAATCTATTGTTCACCATGCGTAATCATTGGGCTCAAATTGGTTTTACTGCTTATTCATTTTCTCCTTGCTTGTATCTTCTTGCAAATTTTGCCACTTTCTGTCATCAAGTTTTCTTCAGTGACCATCTCTAGTCATCACACCACTGACTGAGTACTGGCTATACACCAGGCAATGTCTAAGTGTCCCTAGTCTATCCTTTCCAACAAAACTTCCTGAAGGAGAACTGGAATAATTAGTCTTTTCATTGTACACTGGTAAGTTGTCTGTGATTGTGAAATGCTGTCAGCTCTCAAGGTGTGTGTGCTTGGCCAGCTAAGTGCACTTTTGGTTTGGCCATTCTTCAATACAGTATCGGCGACTGGTAGCATATTCTTTATTTCTCTTTGGCGCTTGTCGAGATCAATTGAGTCGATCTTTAGCTTGCTGGCTATTCATTCTTCTCAGCCACATGAAATATATGTCTTTTGCCACCTTAGGTAACCTCATTAGATTCTTTCATCTTTTTGGGTTCAACTATGTGTCTATGAAGCCCAATTCTTACCAGTTACCCCATGTCCAGTGTTTAGTATTTGTTTTGTTACTGGACCAGTTGTTCTCTTGTGCAGATTTTTCATAGATTGGTCTCACTTAACCTGTTAACTGCCCTTCAAAGTTAGTTTAATTCCTCCTGTTACTTTATGAAAGTTAATTTAAAGACATGTGTGCATGCTCAAGAGTGATGTTTCTTGATTATGAATTACATCGGTGAGGGCTAAGGTCAGGGTTGTGATTCTTCGATGCCTTACATCCTTCATCTTGCTTACAGCATACCTTTAATCTTTAGAGTAATTCCAACTGTATCATGTAGTATCACTTTTGTAGATTGTAACATCATTTTTTTTCAGCCATGATATTCAATCATATAAGACAGTGATATTGACATCTATGTCAAGATTAAAATTAATGAAACATCTGTACATATAGACTCAAATTAATAGATCAAAAATTTCCCTTAGGAATATATTTTGCATCTTTATTTTGCCAGCGTTTCAACCACATTACCATCTCTGGACGAATAGCCGTTTGATGTTTCTTACTTCTCTATAACTGTGTCCTACTTCCACTGATCTTCTGGAAGGGACCTACCTTCTTTACAGACATAGCATCCATTTTTTAATAGACGTGCATTGCTTGTACCTATGAAATTTCCATGTTCCTCGGCAATGACAAGACTCTTACATTAGCTGTGTGGCTTACACTTTGTGTTGGATTGGCTTGTGAGTCTTTACACTTTTATGTCTTTAAACTGAAAGAATTGTAATTTTGTCGTGTGATAAGATTGTCCTTCTCCATCCAAGTGTTCGCTATAATTCCTCCTTGGTCTATAATCCTAAAATGTCTGAGGTAATTCCAAAAACAAATTTGTCTCTTTGGAATTTGATTTCAAAATCTGACACTTACAGTTTTCCACTGTTCTGTGGAGATCATTAATGAACCGAAAAATGGATCATTCTGGATGATGAATTCTTCTGTTAAATCTTGCTCTTTCAAGTACTTTATTTGTTCTCAGATTAAAGTAATTGTCTAAAAGCTAGTAAAACTCCATTGAATGGTGTCTGTGCCATCTTTTATGACTTGATGAGCTGAAACATCATTAGCTGCAGGTCTTGTTGAATACATGATAACATTGATTTTTCTAGCTGATGAATAAGTGTTGAGCTTTGAAGCAAGTCAAATAACTGAAGAACTGTTTACTCCAAGATATCCAGTCCTGTGTTCTATTTACCCAATTTCTGAAATTGAATCTGCCAGCCTGTATTATTTAACCTGCCAATTCCTACTAATTAATTACTTATTCTTCTGTCTTTAAAGTTTTTTATTTTAAATTCTGCATATCTCAATTATGCTTTTATTGCTGGCTTTAAAAGATTTTAATTGTGCAGTCTTTTAAATGCTGCTGCAATAATTTTCCCAGGTATATTCTTATTTCTTTGATGTAGTAATACGGTTACATTGTTCTAAAAGCTTTTTAAACTATGTACTCTAGCAACATTGTTTGGGGATTTTCCTATACTTTTAAGGTGAAGTTTTTTCTGACTCCTGTGGCCAACAAGGAATGAAACAAAAACTAAAAAGAAGATAGTGTCAAAAGCAAACCAATGGTTGAAATAACATGATATGATGTTATTCGAGCCATCTGGTTTGTCTCCAGCACCACTTCATTTTTAATTTTTTGTCATTATTTTTCTCTGCCTAAATGAATCAGATTATAGGCCATCTTTTCACTCGCTATTCAGCTGTTGACACCTTGCTCACACCTTCTGACACTTTTGATCATCTCCAGAGACTTATTATACAGCCTGTCGACATTCCACTCACACCATTTGCACAAACTTTTGATCTGTCTGTCTATAAGTTATGTGCCTGTGTGCTCCTCTTCACTCCACCTGACGAAGGAGCAGTGCCCCGAAAGCTTGTGATTTCAAATAAACCTGTTGGCCTATAACCTGGTGTCATGTGTCTTCTGACCTTGTTCCATCCCAGTTCTACACCAGCACCTGCACATCCTGTGTTATAAGCAGCCATTTTTAACTTTTAAACAATTCAACCCACTCTGTACTATTAAGTTAAAGTGTTCCCCTTACCCAACAAGAATTTCTAACTTTATTCAGAGATTTGATGCCTAATTGCTGCCCATTTGAACCTCTAATCAGGACTACCACTGCAGATCCTCATTTCCCATTGGAATTTGCAGCTACACAGTGTGGCTAGCTTCTGTTTAATCCTTGCTTCTGTGGTTCTCTTACCAGGTCTGAAGTTAAAGCCTTTACCATTAAATGCTGTTCTCCCTTGTTATTTTTCTCATGAGTTTATCTGCAAAGTTGACTGCAACTGCCAACAGTTTGGATGAATAGCTCTTAAAGCTGTAAAATCTTAAAAGCTATAGACATTCAGTTCCTGACAAGACCAGCATTTGCTGTACTTGGACCTATTGGCATTTTCACTAATGCTGCATTATGGTAATAACCAATGATGCCCTCTGCTGCTGCTATGTTGTGCACGTTGCAATGTGAATGCTACCGGCAAGTGTTTTAGGTAGATTCCTGTCACCATCCCTTTTCCTTGAGTGAGTCTAAAGGTGTACTTATTTACAGTGTAGAGGAAAATTACAAGTGAGTATTAACAGAAGATGCAGTGTATAGTATGATAACAAACCTACAAGCTATATTCTTAAGTTAGATATTATTCCTAAGATTGTGATGAAACCTAAGATAACTCTATGAGATCCAATGGTGTCCTGCCTTTCACCACCCAAGGCTGTATGATATTGTCATGGTAGGTGGAGCTTAATGCAATCTCCAACATTAACCCTTTCTGAACTACCTTAGAAAGAAAAACACAAGTTGCTGGAAAAGCTCAGCAGATCTGGCAGCACTGTGAAGAGAAATCAGAGTTAACATTTCAGGCCCAGTGACCCTTCCCCAGAACTGAGACAACAGGTTGGGGATTGTTTATATCATGATGCATAAGTATCACAATTGTGCAAGCCAGTTTGATAGGCCAGCGAATTGGCCTTTTGTTTCAATTTTTGTCTGAAAGTTGATATATGTTGCATTCAGGAACAAAAACAAAGTTGTTGGAAAAGCTCAGCAGGTCTGGCAGCTGAGTCAGGCAACTTCACAGATGCTGCCAGACCTGCTGAGCCTTTCCAGCAACTTTGTTTTTGTTCCTGATTTACACCATCCGCAGTTCTTTCAGTTTATTTTTTAAGATGTTGTATTGTCCTTCTATATCCTTCCAGCATTGCCAACAGCTCACCAGAAACTTCCTAATTTTCTTGTGAAAGTACAGACTGTTGAGTATCCACTGGTCATTAAACTTGGGAGTCACAGCATTCAAGTTCAATTTTACTTTTGCCTTATTTTGTCTTACTGATTATGTCTTTTTTCTAAATAAAAACATAAATAGTTGGTCGTAATTTGGGGGACAATTCACATCTAAGGCTATGGTTACATGTCCTATTTCAAACACGAGCATAGAACACAGGCTTATACACCCAGTGCAGTTCCTGAGGAAGTGCTACACTGTTGGATATGGCACCCTTGAAAAAATTCATTACACTGAGGACTTATTCACTCTCTTGGTTAGCAATAAAAGATCCTGTGATCAAAAAATAATAGTGAAATTCTTCACGGTTAAGCATGTAAATATCTACCACCATCCCTAAAAGTAAAAGGATATTTAACTAATTTGCTCTTTGTGGGATCTTACTGTGTTCAAAATGGGAACTCTGTCTCCTACGTTACTGAAGTAACTTAACAAAGTAAAATTGGTTGCAAAGTTGTGATTGACAGTATATATGTACAAATCAATTTTTTATTCCATAAAATGATTTTTTAAAACATATTTAATTCATCCTGTTGTTATTTGCAATTTATTCGAAAATTGACTTTTAGATATAGTACACTAGAATTATAAATGGTTGCACTCTAGTCATCTGCAACCTTTTGTAATTTAGTCGCTCAACCTAAATGCAAAAGAGAAAGATTTAAAATGTTATGTTAATGGATGGGATAAAAAAACATTATAAATTATCCATTGGGCTGAGTGGTATGCAGGGGGAGTTTAGTCTGCTAACTAAATCATTCTTCAGGAAATTAAGCATCATATAAAGGCAGGGTCTGAGTAGGTCAGGCAAAGAAATCCCCCCAGGGTCTCTTAGAGGGAGAGAAAATAACCTTTCCTCTGTTGATTTCACTTTGTGCCCTATTATGATTGGAGACACAAACAGAAAATATGAAGCCTCACTGGCAACAGTATATGAAGGGAGTAGGTAAAGCATCATTAAAATCTCTCTACCAAGCACTGCCTGACCCTTTGCAAATGAACCCTTTGAGAACCAGGATAGAATTTTTCCTTCTTTGCAACTGAAAATAAAACATGTAATCAGATAACTGCTCTGTCGACAAATAGATTAAATGCTCTGTGGCTTTTGGTATAATTCTTCTTTTCGACACGCAACGGAGGGATATTGTCACCTACTTTTGTAGCTTTAAGAGAAACAAAATGAGTGCTTCAGTGTTTCAAAAGCTCCAGGGATGTTTTTTGCTGCTGATACATTGCCGCATTTACTTCCTACATTTGCTCAAAATTAGGTCACAATTGCAAAATGTAAAAGACATTGGTTCTCATTTGGTAAAGAAATTGCAGGTTTTTTTGTTTAAAAAAATGTATTCTAATTACTGCCTCAAATGAGAAAAAAAAACTGGCATATACATATGATGTGTTTTATGTCCTCAGAAAAACTCAGAATACTTTATAGACAATGAAGTAGTGAAGTGCTGTCACTACTGTAATGTGGGAAGTACAGTAAGCAATTTGTTGACACAACAGACTTCCACAAACAGCAAAATAATAGTAATCAGGTAATTTATATCAATTGAATTTGTTGGAGGGTGAACTTTGGCCAGGACACCAACAGGAATTCTACTGCTCATCTTTCACTCGGTGCCATGAGTTCTTTCTTAGCCATTACAGAATAAGACATGGGAACTTGATTTAATGTCCTCTAAAGACAGCAGCTCCAACAATACAGGCCTACAGAAGTGTCAGGCTGTATTTTAGACTCAATTCTCTGGATTGTGATTTGAACTCACAGTCTTCTGACTCAGAGATATGTGTGCTATTACCTAAGGAATGAGATAGGATTAATTGAGTTATGGGGTAAATGGATTGAGTGTCCTCCTGAGCTGTTCCTCCAAGATTTTCACCTGGTCATGATCCCAACTAATGTTATTCCTGGACAAGTGTGATTCTCAGACTGAAATCTGGATTGATAGATCCTATAATATTTTGGTTTGGCTTTAACGAGCTGATCTTTCACCGAAACAAAAACACACAATTTTGCAGCTCGAGTTTTAATAACATAGAGATTTATTATGCCAAGGCAGTAAAGTAGGATCATTCAAACTATTTACATTAAATAAACAGTAAAGAATTTGAAAGACATAATAATTTATAATCATATAATTCCGTAAACTCTCCTTTCCAAATCCCAAAAGCATTCCTTGTACAACATTCATGATGGAGAAATTTTCTTTCCCTAAAACCTCAGTAAGTTTTAATTTAAATGTAACTTCTACTTGTAGTCTGGAAAATCTGATAGCCCCTTTCTGGAGCTTTCATATACCTGAGTTTAAATATTCTCTGCTTCAAATAACCTCTTCAGAGTTTTATCCAAACACTTTATGCTGGCACTATTACTAAATTGTTACTATTGCTGCTCTCAGGCTTTTTTTTAAATGATTTTTCCCTTTCTCAGGAGCTTAGCTTTATATATCCAGTTTCATCCAGGAAAATAGACAAAAGATCTGTCCCAAATTGAAACAAAAACAAAACCCTTTCATCCCTCCAAGCTAAGACTGTTTTCACTAAACTTAAAACAAGTACAGATGTTTTTGAGGAAGATGTTGTTTACTTTGTTCAGCTGTAAACTCCCCCAAGTTTGCAAAAAAAGACTATTAAAGTTACTTCTCCTTAAAAGTTGTTCTAAAACATGATCACTATGGTCAAAGTATACTTACAACTTGGTCATTAAACATCTGAGATGCCAAAAGTTGCTAATTCAAAATACCAAATTCCAAACTCAAATTAGTTGAAATGAAAAAAATATATATAAATTGTACACCCAAAATCACAACCTCCAGGGGAATAGTTTGAAGGTTAAATCTCCACTGACATGAGAACAAAAATCATAGTACCCCAATTTCAATGTTAAAAACTTCTGAACATACAAACATGGAGCATTCAGTTCCTTTAACCTCCTTCAACATATCTTGGTTGATCCGTTCGTAACAACAAACCAACAGTCCCACCAATTCCAGATAACCTTTCATCCTCTTACTTCCCAAGAATCTATCCACCACTGTCTGAAAAAATATTCAAAGACTTTGCTTCGAAGACAATTTCAGGAAGTGAATTCCAAAGAATCACAGGCATTGAAAGAAATAGTTTTCCTCATCTCTGTCAAAATGGGTGAATTTTGGAATTGTATCTCCTTGTTGCAGAATATCCCATAAAATGAAATATTTTCTCCGTATCTCCCTGTAAAGATCCTTCAAGTCTCCCACATATATAAGTCTTGCCTGGCCAACACTTGTTCTTAATCCAATTCACCCATTCCAGATGTTTGTTTGCTACATCTTCCCTGAAGTGCTTAAATGCATTTATATCCTTCCTTAATAAAGGTGATAAATATTGTACACAGCATTCCAGATGCGATCTTAATAGAGCCCTGTGTTACTGAATTATAACCTCACCTTTGCATTGAATTCACTGACAATAAATGACAACATTCCACTGGCTTTGCCAATTACTTGTTGTTCCTGCACACCAGCCTTTTGTGATTTAGGCATGAGGACACTCAAATCCCTCTGCAAATCAAATCTGTGCAATCCTCCATTATTTAAATAGTATGCTTCTTTTTTACTCTTCCTATCAAAAGTGACATTTTCACATTTCCCCACATTGTACTCTATTTGCTAGATTTTGGTCCACTCGCAACCTACCTGTATCTCTTTGTACCTTCATTATGTCTTCCTCACAATGTTCCAAATGACCTAATTCCTGTTCTATGTATCACTCCCCTTGACTTTCTCCACTAAGGTCGACAATTGACCTCAGGTGGAACTCCAAGCTTCATGAGTTCCATAATGTCATTTCACTATAGCCACCACATCACATAGTCCTCCATTTCAATCCACTCTGTTTCTAAGTTCTGGTCTTGGTCACTTCCCAAAAATCGTAATTTCTTTCCATATGCGCCTCATTCTTGCAAAGGACTCTTAACAATGGATACAATTTAGGCAGAACAGTGAGAATGGATGGAAACTGCACCATGGCAAATTATTTTAAGTGATTGCTTGGCAACATGCCAGATTTTTGCAATTAGTTTTCATTCCTCCCTTTGGCAGAAAAGTGATTGCAATTTATTGACACATTGTTTTAGGAATGGTTGTCGACACAATGCCCATTCTGAAGCTTAAGTTTCAAGAGATAGCACTTTCAGAAAGAGTTGCAAGTTTTGAATGCTCATGCCACAACAATAAGAATCAGAAGTGAATTATTGAGTAGCCTAATTTGATTAGGTTGAGATCATTTTCATAAACTATTCATATCTGTAACTCTCTGTCAGATAGCCACTATTCTATTTATAAAACAGCCATTCAGCAGCTGTAGGCTCTGACTTGAGACTCGTTCCAGTGTAAATTATTCAATTCTGGTAGGCGATGATAGTTCCTAATCCTATGAATTAATCTATTCCATGGCATTTATCATTCTGTTTATAAACTGTCCGAACCCTTCAATTAGGATCCACCATCTTATGTACCCTGGTATATCCATTGGTCCATATGTACAATATCCAAATGGCTCAGTTGCTCTGTAGCTCTCTCTCAAATATTCATTGTCATTTTGTCCAAGCTAAAATTACTCCTTAACTAACAATGTTCTGATTGTTATTACGTTGCTGTTTGTGAGGTCTTGCAGTGCATAAATGCTATCAGGTTTCCCTGCCTTGCAACAGTGACTTCATTTCTTTGCAGAGTGCTTTGGGTCTTCTGAAAGGTGTAATAAATTGAGGTCTTTCAGTATCTTTTTCCATATAAACCAGACAGACCAGTAGACTCCAATTTGAAGCTCACTCTCAGTATACTAAGTTTACAGCATTAGCTAAGCTCCTAGGTTAGCTTAGCACTATCTAATCCTTCCTACCTCTCATTCTCTGTATAACCTCCATGTTTGCCACGACGGTGGTCTCTTTGTCCCTAATAGGGTAACTTTCCCACTCCTTCTTATGGCAACCTCTTTTCATGCCTGCATAGTCTGTCACATTTGTGCTATCAACAGTTTAATAAAGACCTAAAGGAGAAAAAAATCCCAATTATTTGTTAAACTGCAAGAATCGGCACTTTTTGGTAAACTGCACTTTGTCAGGCAACATCCCATGAAAATTAATTCCTTTTTTTAATCAATTTGTATTAAGTGGCAAACTCCCAACGCTGTGTGCACCAGAATGAGGAATATGTTATTGTGAGGGTTAGTCAGTTTTTCCATAATAATGGGATGTAGAAAAACAAAACACAATAGCATTAAGCTTTCAGAAAAGATAATCTCCTCATGCCTTTGCATAGTGAACAACTGTTTCATAAAGATGAATGGTTTTGCTTGGCCAAATCAAATGCAGATTTAAAGCAAATTGAGTTAATGTTGGAGGATACAAGTTGGAATGGATTGCAAACGGTTTTATTTTGCATTGTAATAACCATATACACTTAAATCAATAGCTTGGAAAGAAAACAATAATATCACATCAGTGGAGGAATGAAATATAGTATGTGGGGGGGGGAAGGGAAGGGCAGCTGTGAAATGAAGGGATTTGTACAGGAATAGTGACATTTCATTAGGGAGTTATGGAAGACTATTGAATATAAATCCATTACACTAAACTCTATCTGATCTAATCACACTTGAGACTGGTTAAAGCTGCAGTATATTATAGTAAAGCATTATAAGATGTTCAGTCCCAGTTTGTGGCGCTTTATATCACAATATCCAGACAGTAGGCTACACAAATATACAGATATCTTTAAAATTAAGTAATATTGCAGAAAGTAATGGTCTTTGGTTAATGCTATTGGGTTCTGACCGTGTTCCGCTAGGTTGCCAAAAATATTTCCATCAGGATGTATTTGTCTAAAGTAATTCAAAGTACTGACTCTTTATCATTTATTTCTGTTCTCTATATCCAAAACAATTGTGCACTGATTTATACAATGCAATTATTGAATTACTGAATTTATCTGTTTCAAGAATTAATGTACTCTGCTATTTTTGAATGCCTCCATTTCCCTGACAATATTCATATTGCCTAGTCATAGTGAACAAGCAATCCTCCATACTGGAGAGTGAAATGATAGTGGGTCCAGTAAAGACTATTCCATGGTGTCCAAATCATTAGGTGTTAACTTTGCAATGCACTGTAATTATGCCAGCTTGCTCGGCTGATAGTATCAGTTCTGGAATAATATATTTCATTCGATCTTCCACAATTTTGCCCTCAGGAAACAATCAGTGTCTGCAGGAGCAAGGCTTAGAAGAAGGGACAGAAATGCAGACTACTGAGTATATGTATTCAGTGTTGCTCCAGGGTTAATGGCCTATCTAGAGGGAAAATGTACCTTGATCTGTATTCAGAGCATTACAGGCACTTGTTGTGGGTGTGTCGGGCTGTTAGGGCAAGGGGTGCGGGAAGTGTTCGGCTAGGTGTGGGCGAACATTCCTAGCCTATAACATCCATAAGACCATAAGACATAGGAGCAGAAATGAGGCCATTCAGCCCAGTGCGTCTGCCTCGTCATTCAATCATGGCTGATAAGTTCCACAACCCCATTCTCCCGCTTTCTGCCCGTAACCCTTGATCCCCTTGAAAATCAAGAACCTATCTATCTCAGTGTTAAATGTACTCAATGACCTGGCCTCCACAGCCTTCTTTGGCAGTGAATTCTATAGATTCACCACTCGCTCAGCGCAGTACTGGCTGAGAGTTGCACCATTGGAGGTGCCACCTTTTGGATGAAACGTTAAAATCAAGGTCATAGTTGCCTCACAAATGAATTTGAAACATCCCATAACACAATGAAGCTATGCATCCCTGATTCACTGTACCCTACTAATAACTGCTCAGTTAGAGTTAGAGTTAGGGATAGGGATAGGGCTACGGCTAGGGCTTAAGCTACCGTGGATGAAACTTTGGCGCACCCGAAACCTCTCTAGTTCTGTATCCACATTTAGAAAGCTGCCAAAAATCCAGTTAATTGTTCAAGAGACTGGCTTTCTGCTCTTAAATCTTCTGTGTGAAACTTGTTTAATTCTCCATTACGTATTAAGTACAAAGAATGCTTTCTATGGTAATTTCTGAAGAAGAGTCTCGACCCGAAACATCAGCTTTCCTGCTCCTCTGATGCTGCTTGGCCTGCTGTATTCATCCAGCTCCACACCTTGTTATCTCAGATTCTCCAGCATCGGCAGTTCCTACTATTTCTATGGTAATGATGTGATATAATTGCGAGCTTTTGTTATCAAATTGACAATTTTAATAGCTGATAAATTTAAAGGAGTTGATAAAACAACCCTGTCCACTTTGGGTTTCACAAATTAAACTGAAGAAAATTAATTGACAGCTATGGTATTTGATATCGCCTATCATTACAGGAGAGATATTTCCATTCATAGTCAGCAAGCAATTTGATAAATTCAGAAACATGTAGGGGGTCATTAAAAAAAAACAAACATACAGACTTTCACTTCTCAGTGATGAGCTGAATCTGCCAGAACCAGTTCACTGCTGACCCTGGGCAGCCATTAGTAAAATGAAACCTTCCACTTATTTTTCCTTCGGCTTGCAGTTGGATGGGTGAGCTTCTTTAAAAGCCTCCTGGCAGTGATTTCCCAATCTTTTCTGTGCAGCTAATTTATGATCAGTTAAGATGTTTCTCACTGATTAAATAGGAGATTTTTTTTTCAATTCTTAAATTTTTGAACAGGAAAACTTGGAAAAATTAAAACAGAAATTGGTGCAATGTTTTCCTGATACACCAGTCTCTGAAAGAGAGAAGTGGGTTATAGTTTTAAGTGAGTTTTTTTTGGCTTTTCTTTCTCCTCTTTCACAATGATCTGTAGAATTTAACCTATTATCTTCTAATGTGTCTAGGTTTTAAATATCATGGAAAAGCTTCCATTAAAATGAAAGTTGGTGTTTGTTTGTATGATGTCCTTTATTAAATTTTAATCCCAGAGTGAGCAAATCTACAATTTAAATTGAAAATATAAAATACTGTCTTCCCTATTGTTCCATTGATTTATTCTTGTAGTGGATCGGGTACGATTTTCATTGGAATAGTAAAACATTCATTTATTCCTTTGGAGTAAGAAACCAAACTAGAGGAGTAAAACGATGTGTGAGTGCTGATACATAAATCACTTATTTTCAGGGAAAATTGACATGAGACAAGAATGTTAAATTTATACATCACCTTAGTAAGGCAACACTTGCAGTATAATATGAAGTTGTAGACTTGATACCACAAAAGGGATATTGAAGCAATACAGAAAATGCAGAAGGTATTTATAAAGATGTTGCAAGGATTCTAATATTAAGAAAGATTAAGCAGTTCTTTTCATTGGTTATGTAAGACCAAGGAGAGCCATTGCAGAGGCCTTAGAAATGATGGGAGTATTTGATAAAGAGGATGTAGGGAAAGGGTGAAGAAACATCAGAATGAGAATGAAGATTTGAAAGAGTTAACAGACAACGGCTCGTTAATAAGTTTCTCTACTGTTCATAACAGTTTCAAATCTACAATGGTCACCTCTCAATCATCTCTTGTCAAAAGAGAAAATACACAATTGGCACATTTTCCATGTATTTTAGTCCCTGAATTCTAGGACTGACTGTATTGCAGTAGCTAAATATCCTTTTTGAATTAAGGAAGACCAAATTTGTACACAGGACTCTGAATGTAGTCTCATCAGGGCCAAATACAGATTAACTTTTACTTTTCTGGATTTATATATTACTTGCTATATATTCCAACACCTGTAGAGATATTTTTCTCAGTTTGGGAACATTGCACTGATTACCGACGATGGGGCTAAGGGGTGGTACAGGCTTTTTTGGGAAACATACCCCCATACGCAAAAAAATCCTCATGCTCCTTTACAGTCCCTACACCAGCTCGTGCCAACTCTTACCTATTGCTAACCACCCCTTGCCCTTCTTGCTTCATGCCGATTTACATATTGGGCATTCCTAAAGGGGCAGGCTGACAGAAAATAAAGTTATCTGTCTATTGTTTATACCACTAAAAATAAAACTCAAACACAAAATAATTGAAATTCCTTCAATTAATTCCTTATGAAGCAAACATTCACTTGAGTGCTTAATGTCTTATACAAACAAGCATTTCCATTCCATAAACAATTGGAGCTGCCCATCAAAATGTTCAATCCATAGGCACTTCATCATGAAAACTGCTAATTGTTTAAATTCACACATTTTTTCTGAACAGTTCCTTGACATCTTTGGAGATTACTTGACAGCCCTAACCATAATGCCAGTAATTAGCAAAGTGATGGAAGATGTCTTCAATGGTGCTATTAAGGGCATTTCCTCAACAATACCCTGTTCACTGAATGCACAGTTTGAGTTTCACCAACACTACTCAATTCATGACCACATTACATTGGAAACCTGGACCAAAGAGCTGAAATCCAGGGTTGAGATGAGAGTGACTTACCTTTGACATCACGACCACATTTGGTTAAATGCGGCATCAAGGAATCCTAACAAAATGGGAATCGAGTGAAATTTGTCAGTTGTTTGGAGACGTACCTAGCACAAAGGAAGATGGTTGTGGTTGTTGGAGGGCAATCATCTCAGTCGCAGGACACCACTGCAGAAGTTCTTCATGGTTGTATGCTAGCTTAACCCTCTTTTGCTATGTCATTGTTGATCTCTCTTTCTCAAAGTCAAAAAGAGGATATCCAATGGTGATTGCAAAGCAGCCCACTTGATTGGCACCTCATCCACTGACTTAAACATTTATACTCATTACCTCTAGCAAATGGAATGTAACTGTTCAAGAAGGCATCACACCACCATCTTCTCAAAAACATTTAAGAACGAACGATCAATGCCCAGCCAGCAAAGCCCGCCTTCGAGAATGAATTCAAAAAAACGAAAAGCAGCACAGGTATGATGGACTGAATGGTCTGTTGTAATGCTGCATAATCCACTAATTCATGCCAGGAAGATTATCTCTGGAGATTAAAGGGGTGATGCTGTGTTGTTCTGTATCTGTTCGACTCTGCAAGAAGGAAATGGAGATCCAAGACATTTTTTATCAGGCCAATATGACAATCAACAATCCAATTTCAAGCCACAGTGGACTTCACAAATTGCGTAAACATGTGTATGTAGTGAACAAGATGAGTTACATAGCATGTGAGGGTTTTTGTTTAATTAATTAATCACAAAGCCCATTAAGAGTAGCTCATCACAAGGGACACAGCTACATAGAGCAAAGCCTTTCCCTTTCTTATTTCTCACTTCCTACAATAGTCAAATGTTGCAGTGATTTGATAGTTAAATTCACCAGCCAGTGAGGCCCACAGTCTATAGATTATATTTTCAACAGAAACATCCATAAATATAAAAATGGTTCTGCTCAATCCATTGAGTAAGAACCCACAGACCAAATGGCCTGTTTCTCTCCTGTAAATAATTACACATGAACAAGCCAGTGCAAAAATGCCCTTCTCCATGCAGCTCCATCCCTCAATCATCCCATCTCTGAAGATACGCATTTGATGCCAAAAAAGAAATGGAGCCAATAAACAATCATTGGCTCCAATTATAAACTGCATAATTTCATTAGATCTCAAATGAATAGTTGCTTTACTGCATGTTTCAGGCTGTCCCTTCCTGACCCTTATAAACAATTTACAACTTGCTCTGAAGTTTCATTCAAACACATAGAATAATATTCAATGTGGTTCTATTCACCGCTTGCATAAATCACCAAGTCAAACACAGATCCAGCTGGCATGCTACTTTCAAATGTTCCCTACCACCCGTGTTATATCTTTGGTCACACTCAGTAACTTGGAAAAACCTAGGTTTAAGGTTCTCGCTACAGCTTACTGCATCGTCGGGACTCATTGAATTGTATGTTTGAAAAAAAAGGTTTTGATGCTAGATGAGGCTTTAGCTTATTTGTAGGTAGGCCAGACATAATCTGTTACCTATGTTTCATACCTGCTGAAGTATAAGTTACTGACACCATTCACAGCACTCATGTCTAATTTAAGTATTATACATGACCTAAAACTGATTTCTGGGCTGTAGCAATTGGCCATTTTGTGGGGGAGATGTGATGGTGGATTCTACTGTTTGTTTTACTAACACTTAGTTTGGATGTATGCTTTGACTGATTAGTCAACTTCCCATGGTGCTACACTTGCAGAGTCAAGACCAAAACAGGAGGACCAGCATTTATCGATTACCGTACATAATCTGAGGATCTCCCATAACACTTTATAACCAATTAACTACTTTCTTGACTGTGTCTAGGCCAGACATGATTGTAGTTACTGGTGAAATGCAGGAAACAACAGCCTATTTGTGCATAACAAATTCCCACAATCAGCAAGATAAGATCTTGATAACTCATTTTCAATGATGTTGATTGAGAGACAAATATTGGTCAATGCACCAGGGATAACTCTGTTGCTTTTCTTAAAAAGAGTGTTGAGGGATCTTTTTCCCTCCCACGAGAGAGCAGGCAGGCTTTAGTTTAATGGGTCGCTCAAAGACTGACATCTAGAATGTTATAATACTCCCTCAGTACTGCCAAGGAGTTTCAGCTTAGATTTTCATACTCAAGTCTTTAGAGTGGGACTTGAATTTTGTGATTCAGAGAAAACAACATTGACCTACAGCTGGCATGAATTGCAAAACCAATTGCAAGATTGAGGTTGAGCAGGTTTAGGGGTCTTATGGATAACTGAAGTGGGGGAACAGTGTGAAGAAAGGAAAGGAGAGAGAAGGAAAAAAATGAAAGCCTAAAATGTCAAGAGTACATGGGAGAAAGGGAAAAGAACGGAAAAGAGAGGCAGGAGAGAAATAACGGGTAACAATAAGAGGGAAGATAACGGGGATACGAGGGCAGAACTGGAGTTTGGGAATAGTGAGAGGAAGGAAGACAGAGAGGAGGGGTAGGGTGAAAGAAAGGGAGGGAGAGAAAAGGGATATGGGACTGGAAGATGAAATTGAGGGAGTCAGAATTGGGAAGCAAATGTGAAAAGTTGTCTAAGGAGTTGCAGAAGGCCTCAAAACTAAAGAAATCCAGCTTTCCTTGGTAGGCCTAAGTTGGCAAATCATTTCATTCTGGCTTTGTAGGAGAGGGAAAGGCATTCTACATTTACGAATAACTCAAGACAGAGTCAAGATTATGGACTCAGTTAAACATTGAAGCCTTTTGCAAGTTCGTGTTTTGTGTAATTCCTTCAGTATACCAAATGAGTGCCACTGACCTTGGCATCCCAATGGTCCTTGATGCTATAGAGATATATGGGTACAAATTTGTACTGATCTGTTTGGAGATATGTGCAGGTTCAAATTTATCAACATCATCAACATCGACATCGACAGAGTTTACATCGACAGAGTATTATGATCGGTCAGCCAAGAAATGGCAGATATAAGTTAGTATAGGGAAGCAGAAAGTGTTATGAGTTTTGGCAGTAGAAAAGTTGATGTAGACTATGCTTTAGAATTATACTTGAGACAACTATAGGTGAATGACCTCACTGTTTTAATAAGTTTGTTTATGCTATCACTGACAATTCGGCACTGATGGAGCATCTTTGGTACTGTGAAAATGCAGGACGAAATCAGGAATCCTGTTGATGTATTGTCATTTGTACTCTGCAGTGAACAACATGATAAAATACAGTGAAAAGCTTCAACTGTCACCACAATCCAGCACCATTCGAATCCTGCCTCCACCCCTTCAATACAGTATTTCTCATTTCCACTGGGGCAGGATTTGGAGTGGTGTATGGTTCACATGTGTACAGTTTCCAATAGGCAGCTGGCTATTTAAATGATCAGCTGCCTCCAAAGTAATCAGATTTTGGAGTCCCTAGAGCGTGGAATTATGAATGCAGGGATTAGAACCAGGTAAAAGCAGGTCTGCTCTCAGAACATTTCTTTTGGATTACCAGGGTACATTTTTGAAGACGTATGGTACCCCTTTGGATCTGTCCCTGGACATCTAAGGTGTCTTTTGGTGGAGGCAGGGCGTCCTTTGGGATTTCGAAAAATAGGCGGGTTTGTGAGTAAGAGAGATAAAAGGTATTGCAAATGCTGGAGAATCCGAGATAACAGGTGTGAGGCTGGATGAACGCAGCAGACCAAGCAGCATCATAGGACCAGGAAAGCTTGGCGTTTTGGGCCTAGACCCTTCATCAGAAAACCTTTATTCATGGGACATGGACATCGCTGCCTTGGCCAGAATTTATTGCCTGTCCCTACTGGCCATCAAAGGAGCTGTTTTCTTGAATTATTGCAGGAAATGAGGTGAAAGGACACCCATAGCGCTGTGAGGAACTGAGTTCCAGGGTTATGACCCAGTGACACTAAGAAACACAATATATTTCCAAGTCAGGATGGTGATTGGCTTGGAAGGCCACCCATGATGCCCTTGTCCTTCTGAATGATGGTGGTCATGGGCTGGCAAGGTACTCCCTAGAGTGCCTTGTTGAATTTCTGCAGAGTACAATACTTGTACATGTTAAACATTGCTGCTAATGACTGTTGGTGGCTGAGGGAGTAAATGCTTCTGAGTATGGTGCCAATCAAGTGGGCTGCTTTGTTCTGGATGGTACCAAGCTTTCTGAGCGTTGTTGGCACTGCACCCTTCCAGACAACTGGGATGTATTCCATCAAATCCCTGAGTTATGCCTTGTAGACAATCAAGAGTCAGATGGTGAGTTACTCACTGTAGGATTCCTAACCTCTAACTGTACAACCATAGTGTTCATATCACTAATCCAGTTCAGTTTCTGGTGAATGCTAACCCTGGAAAATTGATAGTGAGGGATTCAGTATTCATCAAGCCATTGAGTATCAAGGGGTAACAGTTAGATTCTCTCTTGTTAGAGATGGTCATTGCCTGGCGCTAGATGTGAATGTTACTTTTCACTTGTCTGCTTAGCCTGAGTATCATCCAGGTATTAGAGATAAAAGGTACTGCAGATGCTGGAGAATCCGAGATAACAAGGCGTGGGGCTGGATGGACACAGCAGGCCAAGCAGCATCATAGGAGCAGGAAAACTTGACGTTTCGGGCCTAGACCCTTCTAGGCCCGAAACATCAAGTTTTCCTGC
>JAHRHZ010000223.1:11398676-11443660 GCA_024137785.1 Ginglymostoma cirratum
GTTTCGGGCCTAGACCCTAGGCCCGAAACGTCAAGTTTTCCTGCTCCTATGATGCTGCTTGGCCTGCTGTGTTCATCCAGCCCCGTGCCTTGTTATCTCAGATTCTCCAGCATCTGCAGTACCTTTTATCTCTGGATGAATATTGGTTTATTTTATATTTATATTTTACAATTTGTGATTTTTATCGTTTTCTTTTCCAGTGATTTCCAAATTTGCTTTTCTATGTGTTTGTGGGAGACACAGGATAATGGGATTTGGGGTTATGACCAGTGGATGATGTCTCCAATCTATCCTGTTGGAGACTCTGAACTGCATGATGCCACTTTCCTGGGCATCGATTCCTGCTCGGGCTCATAGATGGGCCATAATCCAGGGAGAGCTCACTTGAGCAAATGGAATTTTGATTTCAAAGTGATCTTCCTGAAATTTTTGATGATCAATGGAGGAGGATTGAATGTGATGAGTTTAGCCCTGGATCTAACTAGGGAGATGAGCAGGTTCTGGGGAAAGCTGTCCTAATGGGGAGCTTGAAATTGTTGGTGATCATTGTGTGGCTGCCATGTTTTTGTTAGGGAGCAGTTCTGGGTGGAAACAAGCCTTGGTGGCCCCATCCAGCACAGATCCATCATGAGATGTAGAAGTCAGCCTCTTGAACCTGTCCTGCCAATCAATTTGATAGTACTTCAATCTAATTTACTTACCATTAATCTACATCACTTGACATCTCACACTGCTGAAAAAAAACAGTAATCTCGTTCTGAAATTGTTAACGGATGTATTCACAGCCTTTTGGGAGGACACATTTTAACTTTTCACACTCAAAATCCCAGAATGGCCTGATACTAATTTTAAGAATGATCCCCATAATTTGAACACAAGGAAACATTTTTCTGCATATACCCTAGCATATACATTTATTATTTAATTATCATGAGAAGTTAATGGCTGAATCTTGTAAACTCTATGGGAAACAAATTGAGTTGATGCAATTTGGCCTCAGGATGTAATTCTTCGAGCCTTGAAGTGCTCGGTGCTTTCTTGGTCAACGTCTCATTCCTGAGGGATGATTCCAGGATGATATTCCACACGGTGTCCATTCAAAGTTGGAAACGATGGATTCCACACTTATGCATTTTAGCCCAATGAGATAAAAGTTATTAATTCCTTTCACATTTTTGATTATTTTTTGAGCTTCCCTTTTAGTGATTTGTCTGTGAGAACACCAAAAGCCATGTGCATCACAATGTTTCTGCTCTCTGGCCATGAAGGAAATGAGGGAGAATTTAATGCAGGTCTCAATGACTCCCAGAAGAACCGTAGAAAAAAACATTCATACATTTGCTTCGACTCATGCGAGTTCCTGGGTCGCGATTGACCAAAGTGGAGAAAGCTCAGTCAGATATGCACAGAACCCATTGAGAGACATTGTCAAGGACACACAAAGGTGAGACATCAGAGACAATGCACAAATCCCCAAGGCTTCCATCTACCTGACCATCTGAAGTATTACCTGCCCCATAGGTTGTGGATTGGACTTGTCAGCCAACTCAGAAACTGAAGTGGAGGCAAGTCGCCTTCAGTCTTGAAGCGTTGCCTAAGAAGAAGAAAATGGTTGACTTGTGTATCTCTATTCACCCAACCCCTGCTGTCATGGTAACGCCAGAAGATGAACAATCCACAGTTCAGATACCACTGATCATTCCCTACCTGCCAGCAAGCCCAAGGATAGTCCACCTGATATTACCTACTCACTGAGTCATGTGAACTTGGAGATTTGAAAGAAAGATTGTTCTTCATGCTGATGCTTCATTATTGGATAAACCGTAAGTTATAACACAAAGTCATTTAGGATTGGAAACTTGCGATAATTATAAAGGAGTGGGAGCATGGATTGAGACACGTAGGGCTACATCTTACACTTTTCTGCCTCGGTCTAAGTTATTTTGGAGGGGTTTTCACCACAAAGCCTGCTGAGTTTCCTTGCTATATCTTACCAAGTGTGCCACACTAATCAGCAACTCATCCCAATGATTTCCAATCTCAGTCCCATCTTACCGTGTGCCATTCCTAGAGCAATTCACCACTCAGCAGATATTCTCCAGAAGACCAGCAAGCCTTGCGTCTGTACTATTTTTATAAAGCTGCTGTGCACTGGACACGCATTGGCATTCCAAAGCAGCCCTGAACATTGACAGAAGGAATGTGAACAGGATGGAGATGGTGAAGATGATACTGTTAGGGACCTGGAGGACCTGGTAGAGGTGGAGGAGGGTGTGGTTGGGTGCAAGGGAGAACCACCCTCATCCCCAGAGGACCAGCAGAGTCTGAGGTCAGTGGCATCTCCAAGGTGCAGAGGAATGGCCTGCCATGTCAAAGGAAGGTCATGGTCCTTCTGTACAGTTCCAGGGTAAGTGCCACAGTCTTCTCTCTGCTATCTCACTCTCATGCCATCTCTGAAACTCTACCCATTTCCCACGAAAGGCTGATGTTTTGCTACTCTCACTATTGTCTGCAATATCTTCCCTTATTCTCTCTCGCCAGCACCTTCCATGCCACTAACCCTGCATGCCTCCTGTGATGCCTCCTCACTCCCTTGGAATACCTCACCACCTTTCATCCATTGGCACCAGCACTAAGAGCTGTGCCACCCACTTACATCTCACTCAATTCCCTCCCTTTTTCTCGTTACAGGAGATGATAGCCCACAACAAGGCAAAGCAAACCCATGTGGGTGGAGGGTGCCTGACATTCAGCTGCTCATGACAAGGAGAGAATCTTAGCCCTTGCATGAGAAGACCATGATTGCGAGGACATTTATGTCCTACCATTATGCACCCTTTGATTTCTAGCACGATGGAATGCCATGGTGAGTGCTTCTTAGCTCAGTCACTTAATAAGATAGAAAGTTGAATATTCATCAGGCAAGTTGTGCCATCAACAAAGCATTTACCAAGCAATAACTGTCCTGGCAACTCGCCGAGAAACTTGCTTCACTGTTTGTGAAAAGTATAAAAGATGGCAAAAGTAGCTCCAGTCATCAAAATGCGCTTAGCCACCCATCTCGCCATAGCCAATGTCTTTGCACCTCAATAAAATTCCACCAATAAAATTACAGTGGGTAACAGAAGCAAATTCAACCTATTATGCATTGTCATCCCTTTGATGGAACTATCCAATTCATTCACTTCCCTGTTCTTTCCCAATTGCCACTTTAATATAAGAACATAAGAACATAAGAACTAGGAGCAGGAGTAGGCCATCTGGCCCCTCGAGACTGCCCTGCCATTTAATAAGATCATGGTTGATCTTTTTGAGACTCAGCTCCACTTACCCGCCCACTCACCATAAAGCTTAATTCCTTTACTGTTCAAAAATTTATCTAGCCTTGCCTTAAAAACATTCAGTGAGGTAGCTTCAACCACTTCACTGGGCAGGGAATTCCACAGATTCACAACCCTTTGGGTGAAGAAGTTCCTCCTGACCTCAGACCTACATCTGCTTCCCTTTATTTTGAGGCTATGCCTTCTAGTCCTTGTTTCACTTGCTTGTGAGAACAACCTTTCTGCCTCCACCTTATCTATTCCCTTCATAATCTTGTATGTTTCTATAAGATCTCCCCTCATTCTTCTGAATTCCGATGAGTATAATCCCAGTTTACTCAGTCTCTCCTCATAATCCAACCCTCTCAACTCTGGAATCAACTCAGTGAATCTCCTCTGCACCCCCTCCAGTGCTACTATGTATCTTCTCACGTAAGGAGACCAAAACTGCACGCAGTACTCCAGGTGTGACCTCATCAGGACCCTATACAGCTGCAGCATGGCCTCCCTGTTTTTAAACTCCATCCCTCTAGCAATGACAGACAAAATTCCATTTGCCTTTTTAATTACCTGCTGCACCTGCAATCCTACTTTTAGCGATTCCTGCACAAGGACACCCAAGTCCCTCTGCACAGCAGTGTGCTGCAATTTTTTACCATTTAAAATATAGTCCATTTTGCTGTTATTCCTACCAAAATGGATGATCTCATACTTATCAACATTGTACTCCATCTGCCAGACCTTTGCCCACTCACTTCGATTATCTATATCCCTCTGCAGACTTTCAGTGTCTTCTGCACACTTTGCTCTACAACTCACCTTAGTGTCATCTGCAAATTTAGACACACCACACTTAGTCCCCAACTCCAAATCATCTATGTAAATTGTAAACAATTGCGGTCCCAACACTGATCCCTGTGGCACACCACTAGCCACTGACCGCCAACCAGAAAAACACTCATTTACCCCTACTCTTTGCTTTCTACTGGTCAACCAATCCTCTATCCATGCCAATACATTACCTGTAATACCGTGCAACTTTATCTTATGTAGCAGCCTTTGGTGTGGCACTTTGTCAAATGCCTTCTGGAAATCCAGATACACCACATCCACAGGTTCCCCATTATCTGCCATACAAGTAATGTCCTCAAAGAATTCCACCAAATTAGTTAAACATGACCTACCCTTCTTGAACCCAAGCTGAGTTTTCCCAATGGGACAATTTATATCCAGATGTCATGCTATTTCTTCCTTAATGATAAATTCAAGCATTTTCCCCACTACCAAAGTTAAGTTAACTGGCCTATAGTTACCTGCTTTTTGTCTACTTCCTTTTTTAAACAGTGGCGTCACATTGGCTGTTTTCCAATCTGCAGGAACCACCCCAGAGTCCAGTGAATTTTGGTAAATAATTACTAGTGCATTTGCTATTTCCCCCATCACCTCTTTTAGTACCGTGGGATGCATTTCATCAGGGCCAGGAGACTTGTCTGCCTTTAGCCCCATTAGCTTGCCCAGTACTACCTCCTTAGTGAATGATAGTTTCTAGGTCCTCACCTGCTATAACCTTCTTGCCATTAGTTTTCGGCATGTCATTTGTGTCTTCCACTGTGAAGACCGACACAAAATAACTGTTTAATGTCTCGGCTATTTCCTCATTCCCAGTTATTAAATTGGCCTTCTCATCGTCTAAAGGACCAATGTTTACCTTCGCCACTCTTTTACGATTTACATATTTATAGAAACTTTTGCTGCCTGTTTTTATATTCTGAGCTAGTTTACCCTCATAATCTATCTTACTTTTCTTTATAACTTTTTTTGTGGCTTTCTGTTGGCCTTTAAAGATTTCACAGTCTACTAGTTTCCCACTAATCTTTGCTTTTTTGCATGTGTTTTTTTTTTCAATCTGGCACTTTCCTTTATTTCCTTAGACATCCATGGCTGGCTCTCTCTTTTCCTGCAGTTCTTCCTTATCAATGGAATATACTTCTGCTGAGCAATGTGAAAAATTGTTTTGAAAGTCCTCCACTGTTCCTCGATTGACCCACCATAAAGTTTTTGCTCCCATTCTACCTTAGCTAACTCTTCCCTCATTCCTTCATAGTCTCCTTTGTTTAAGCACAGGACGTAGGTACTAGATTTAACCTTCTCACGCTCCATCTGTATTTTAAATTCAACCATACTGTAATCACTCCTTCTGAGAGGATCCCTAACTGTGAGATCATTGATTACACAGGACTAGATATAGGATAGCTTGCTCCCTCGTAGGTTCCATTACATATTGTTCAAGGAAATTAACATGGATGCATTCTATGAGCCCCTCCTCAAGGCTGCCATGACCGACCTGGTTTGACCAATCGATATGTAGATTAAAATCCACCATGATAATTGCTGTACCATGTTTACATGCATTAGCTATTTCTATGTTTATTGCCTGCCCCACCACGATGTCATTATTTGGTGGTCTATAGACCACACCTATCAGTGACTTCTTCTCCCTGCTATTCCTAATTTCCACCCAAATGGATTCAACATTTTGTTCAGTAGAACCTGTATAATATCTCACTACCGCCCTGATATCATCCTTAAAAATCAGAGCAACACCACCTCCCTTACCTGCCTGTCTGTCCTTCCGAACAGTTTGATACCCCTGGATATTTAACTCCTAGTCATGACTATCCTGTAACCATGTCTCTGTAATGGCCACTAAATCATATCCATTTGCCATGATTTGCACTGTCAGCTCATCCACCTTGTTTTGAATGCTCCGAGCATTCAGATAAAGTGCCCTTATGCCAGTTTTTGCGCCTTCTTTTTGGGTCCTATTACCCCCATTACTAACAGCTCTTGAGTTCTCCTTCCTTTTTTTTTCCTAATTTTCAATGGAGTTGAAGCTTCCTCGTCACCTGCTAACCTGCTGCTTTGCTTACATTAATTGTTATTCTCTCTCTATGCCCACTTCTCCGTTCCCCCCTACTTACTAGTTTAAAGTCCTATTAACCACCCTATTTACCCTTTTCGCCAGAACACTGGACCCAACCCTGTTCAGGTGGTTCCCATCCCAGCGGTATAGATCTGCCCTGTCCCAGAACTGATGCCAGTGGCCCATGAGAAGGAAGCCCTCTTTCCCACATGACTCTTTTAGCCATGTGTTTACTTCCCTGATCCTTGCCTCCCTATGCCAATTTGCACGTGGCTCGAGCCGCAATCCAGAGATTATGACCCTTGAAGACATGTTTTTTTAATTTTGTTCCTAGCTTTTCATAATCCCGAAATAGGTCTTTTTTCCTAGTCCTGCCTATGTTGTTGGTACCTACGTGGACCACAACAACTGGATCCTCTCCCTCCCTCTCTAGTATCCTCTCAAGACGGTCAGCGATGTCTCGCACCCTGGCACCTGGCAGGCAACACACCATGCGGGATTCTCTATCCTGCTCGCAAAGGATACTGTCTATCCCCCTGATGATGGAATCCCCTACAAGTACAATCTATCTTTTTGCTCCCCCCTATTAAATGGCATCCTGGACCATGGTGCCATGGCCAGTTGACTTCCTGCAGCCCTGTTCCTCATCCACGCAGGGAGCAAGTGCCTCTTACCTGTGGGACAATGTCAAGGGCTGTGGCTCCTGTGTTCCTGTCTGCAGGGTCCCTCTACCTGCCTCACTTGCACTCACACACTGCTGTCCCTGCCTTCCAATCGAATTAACATTAGTTAATCTACTAAGTGTGACTGCCTCCTGGAACACAGCATCCAGGTATTTCTCCCCCTCCCGGATGTGCCGCAGTGTTTGGAGTTTGGATTCCAGCTCATCAATTTTGAGCCGGAGCTCCTCAAGCAGCCAACATTTGCTGCAGATGTAGTCACTGCCGTTCTCAATGGGATCAGCTAGCTCCCACATCATACAGCTACCACTCATCACCTGGTCTGCCTTCTCTACTTAGTTAATTATTTAAAATTAATTTGTTTTTTATTAGTTTCGTAGTGTTCTCTGCACCAGTAAGTTTACTCCATTATATAATCAAACAGACTCCGGCTTTGCCTTCCGACCCGCACCCAGAGGATTTGGCGTCTAGGTGACCACCCCGAAAGATAACAAAGAGATGAGGAAAAAAATGCAAATAGCTTACCTGCTCACCACACTTAGTCATTATTATTAGGTTAGAGGAGGTGGGAGGGTGGGAGACACTACACGTGTTGCGTTTTGGGTATTAGTTACCTCCCAAATTTATTGGGTGGAAGCTTACCCACGCTTTCTCCCATACTCCAGCCACTGAAACAGCTGAAAGGCCGGAGTCACACAAGCTTACCTTCCCAGGCTGCCCTCGAGCTTTCTCCCACACTCCCGTCGCTGAAACAACTGAAACGAAAGAAGAGCGGGAAAACTGGCGTTTCGCCAGTTCTGAAGAAGGGTCCAGACACGAAACGTCAGCTTTTCTGCTCCTCTGATGCTGCTTGGCCTTCTGTGTTCATCCAGCTCAACACCTTGTTATATCAGATTCTCCAGCACCGGCAGTTCCTACTATCTCTGCCACTTCAATATATTGTTTTGATTTTTTTTTCACCTAATTATTATTTGCATTTACCTAATGGATCTACTTCCTCGATTCTTTCATGTCATGCACTTCTCAGTCATGCTGAATAAATTGATACTTCCTGTCATTTTTGGTCCTTTTGCCAATAACTTTCAATTGGTGACCTCTGGTTACCAACACTTTTGCTGCCAGAAGCAGTTTCTCCTTAACTAATCTATCAAAGCCATTCATCATTTCATCTTTCCCCTGTGGTCCATGTCCACACATACATGTTCCCAACAGCCTTAAAGAGCTTTGACATTACAGGATTGACATGTTCAGTAGGACAACTTAATTGCTATTTTCAAACCAGAAAACACAATTTTAATCAGAGAACGTTTAATTTGACAGTACGTGAAAGTCATAAATTGCAACAGTTGGTTAAAAAACACCAGCTTTTCATATCTAGATTGAAATTTAGAAACCTACAGGGTAAAAATTAATATTTCTGCTCTTGAGGAATTGTAAGGACTTATCAGCAAAGAGGTCACAATTAGTTTGGCTGATCCTAGTTACTTGAATCCACAGTGTAAACTATCTGTAAAATACTGATAGATGCAATTAGGCTTTGTTAAGTTGAGATTGTAAATAGTGAGCTTCACGGTGCATCTGGTCATGAAATTCACCAAAGATCCTTAGGCAGCACCTGCCAAATCCACAGCCACTTCCATCTCGAAGGACAAGGGCAACAGACATATGGGAACGCCACCACCTTCAAGTTCCCCTCCAAGCTACTCACCATCCTGACTTAGAAACATTCCTTCAATGTCACTGGGTCAAACTCCTAGAATTCCCTTCCTAAGGGATTGTAGGTCTACTCACAAGAGGTGAACTGCAGCACTTTAAGAAGGCAGCTCATCACCACCTTGTCAAAATCATCTAGGGGCAGGCAATAAATGCTGGCCAGCCAGTGATGCCCACATCCCACAAATGAATAAAACAAAATGATGTGCCTAACATGGGAGTACTTCATGGTGACACTGGTTGGTTAAAAGTTCGAAGTTTCTTTCCATTCCTTTCTGTTGGAGAAAGATCAAATGTACAAGTAACAGAATGGAGTTTCATATTCATTGAAGAGCCCATCATCTGTCCTGCAATGTCGGCATTGTGCCAGATTGTTTTTTGCCAGAAGGTTATTCAAAAGAAGAGTAGATAGCAATGAGAGCATGGAATCTGGGTAGTGATCAGACAATCCTTTAAGAAGCTGTACAATACACTATACACACTTGGAGTGGGTCTAACAGAGTTTTTGAGAGTAGTAAGTGAGCCAGGTAACTGCTTGGGAGTGGCATGGTGGCTCAGTGGTTAGCACTGCTGCCTCATAGCACCAGGGATCTGGATTCAATTCCAGGCTTAAGTGACTGTCTGTGTGGAGTTTACACGTTCTGTGTCTGCATGGGATTCCACCAAGCGCTTTGGTTTCCTCCCACAGTCCAAAGATATGCATTTTAGATGGATTGGCCATGCTAAATTGCCCTGCAGTGTGTGGATTAGTTGGATTAGCCATGGTAAATGTAGGGTTACAGGGGTGAGATTGTGTGGGATGCTCTTCAGAGGGAAGTACATTCTGCCATGGTGAGATTTGAACCCATGTATGCGCAACATTAGTCTGGGGTACTGGATTGCTACTCCAGTGAGTGAACAGCCTACAGTGCGGAGTAGAAATTAAGTGTCCTTCCTTGAGCTTGTGTTGAGTTTCATGAGAAAATTGTAGCATTTGGATTGCTTGTAACCTTGATATAATTATGTGCTATCTCAGTTGCAAAGACCATGGGCAGAGCCTAATAGGGGTCTGAACAACATGGGCTACTGCAAAAAGTTGTGGTAGAATTGGATGAGAAGTTTGATGTGCCCCACCTCAATCTTCTCAATACTTTTGACAGGTGGTGAGGCGAATTTCTCACAAGGCAACAGCGAGTTGCTGATAAAAGGGGATTAAAAACCGAAACAACTGTGGATGCTGTAAATCAGGAACAAAAACAAAGTTGTTGGAAAAGCCCAGCAGGTCTGGCAGCATCTGTGAAGGAAAAAACAGAGTTAACGTTTCGGGTCTGGTAATCCTTCCTCAGAACTGATGGTGGCTCGGAAAATGTCAGTTTATATGCCGAAAATAGGGAGGTGGGTGGGGTAAGGAGTAAACAATAGGATAGGGCCCAAAGAGAGAGAAAGACAGTTGGACAGACAAAGGAGTTGCTAACGATCAGGCTAGGTGGGTGAATAGTTGTTAATGGGGACTGTTAGTGACTATTAACAGGGGGTGTGTAATGTCAGGCTTTGTAGTATGAAAGGGGATTATTGCTTGTTAAACACCTTATGAATTCACCTCACTAATGTTCAGATTTCTATCTTATCAAACGCTTTGAACAAACTGAAAAGCTCAACATGGAAATCAGGCAAGGTACTTGGCTCACTGCTTTCACAGTCCACCAGGCCTCAGGGTAAACCCCACTCTCCAGCCTACCTAGAGATACGTCGAGATACAGCGGTGACCAGAGCGGTTCACACTCCGACCAGAGGGAGAGAGTTAACCCATGAAGACAGGAACAGACTGAACAATTCGACAGACCAGCAAAGTTACATGTATCTGGGGAGTATTGTAATCAACGTCCACTGCAAATCTGCCATTGTAAGCAAAAGTGCTCAACAAATTGCCCACATTCAGATAAATGTTTGAGGTCTGAACATAACGTGGCTTCAGCTTGAAAGGAAGAGTTTTACAGGAGCTCGAACAGTTCATCCACTTCACCTACACCTTCCACCTCAACCTTAAATTCACCTGGACCATGTCTAATACCTCTCTCTCCTTCCTGGACCTCTCTGTCTCCATCTCTGGCAACCACCTAGAAACCGATATCCATTTCCAGCCAACAGACTCCCACAGCTACTTAGGATACACCTCCTCCCACCCACCTTCCTGCAAAAATGCCATCCCCTATTCCCAATTCCTTTGCGTCTGCCGCATCTGCTCCCAGGATGAGGCATTCCACTCCCGTACATCTCAGATGTTCTCGTTTTTCAAGGATCGCAACTTCCCCCCCTCAGTGGTCGAGAACGCCCTCAACCATGTCTCCCACATTTCCAGCAACTCATCCCTCACACCCCCTCCCCGCAATAACAAGCAAAACAGAATCCCCCTTGTGCTCACATACAACACCACCAACCTCCGGATCCAACGTATCATCCTCTGACACTTCCACCATCTGCAATCCGACCCCACCATCAAAGACATTTTTCCCTCCCCACCCTTATCTGCTTTCCGGAGGGATCACTCTCTCCATGACTCCCTTGTCCGATCCACACTCCCCTCCAGCCCCACCACTCCCAGCACTTTTCCCCGCAACAGCAGGAAGTGCTACACCTGCCCCTACACCTCCCCCATCACCCCCATCCCAGGCCCCAAGAAGACTTTCCACATCAAGCAGATGTTCATCTGCACATCTGCCAATGTGGTATACTGCATCCACTGCTCCCTTTGTGGCCTCCTCTACATCGGGGAAACCAAGTGGAGGCTTGGGGACCGCTTTGCAGAACACCTATGCTCGGTTCGCACTAAACAACTGCACCTCCTAGTTGCGAACTATTTCAACTCCCCCTCCCATTCGTCAGACGACGTGTCCATCCTGGGCCTCCTGCAGTGCCACAACGATGCCACCCGAAGGTTGCAGGAACAGCAACTCATATTCTGCTTGGGAACTCTGCAGCCCAAAGGTATCAATGTGGACTTCACAAGCTTCAAAATCTCCCGTCCCCCTACCACATCCCAAAACTAACCCAGCTCGTCCCCGCCTCCCTAACCTGTCCTTCCTCCCACTTATCCCCTCCTCCCACCTCAAGCCCCACCCCCATCTCCTACCTACTGGTCTCATCCCACCCCTGTGACCTGTCCATCCTTCCTGGACTGACTTATCTCCTCCCTAACTCCCCACCTATACTCACCTTTACTGGCTCCATCCCCGCCTCTTTGACCGGTCTGTCTCCTCTCCACCTATCTTCTCCTTTATCCATCTTCTATCTGCCTCCCGCTCACTCCCTATTTATTTCAGAAGCCCCTTCCCCTCCCCCATTTCTGAAGAAGGGTCTAGGCCCGAATTGTCATCCTTCCTGCTCCTCTGATGCTGCTTGGCCTGCTGTGTTCATCCAGCTCTGCACCTTGTTAGCTCAGATTCTCCAGCATCTGCAGTTCCTACTATGCCTCATTGCCACAAACTGCATGTCACCTCTCATTCAATCTAAGTCTCAACAGAAACCAGGATAAAATACATCTCTTAAAGGCACAGCTTTGCCACAATTGTCAGGAGATTTATACAAGTACAAAACGAGACATGGGCAGCAATCAGTTCCGTAGGGCATGCACCATCCATCAGGAAGCAATAAACACAGCATTCAGGAGTCTGAGCAGTCATTCTAGGGTTTGCTCAGCAAAGCCGGTCAGAGGTTTGGGTTACAGATATCTGTCTAGAGAACATTCAGAAGTATGCAAGGTGGGTGTGTCTTTCATGGCAGCACGGGATCATTACCAAAAGGGATGGGAGAGACAAGGCTTGTGGGTGGAAGAAAGCAGTGGGATTTCTAAATCTAAAAGCAGAGATAAGGAAACTCAAGATGTGAGGGAGGTACAAGGTACAGCATTGGAGGACATGGTAGAATACGGGTGGAGAGATGTTAATCTTCAGTGATCACCACCATTGTTGCCTCAGATAGAGAGTAGCAGAGAAGGATGGGCATTATGAAGGTGCAATCAATGATGGGTTCAGGGCCCAGGGAGGACAGTTGTTGACCTTTGTAGGTGGATGCCATGGAATTGGCAGGGGCCGGGGGTTGGGGTGGTGCATGATGAGAGGTGATGTGAGATAAAAGGTGACATGGGTGTCCCAAGGAGGGTATTTAGCACCCAAGTGGGGGTCAGAGCTGACAATGTCCTCCATGACCTTGCATTCCTTGCCATCACTTGCCATTCCCTAGATACAAAGTTAAAATAACCAGAGCAATGCCCAGGGTAGTCAGGGCAGTCAGTATCAGTTTGGTGGGTGATAATTCAGGATCGACGTTTGCTGGATGTTATGACACTGAATGAACAAATATGTGAAACAGCCATTTGGAAAGCCCGCCTATGTTTAATTTGCAATTTTTCCATCACCCACTTGCAATGCATGAAGGTGTTTTGGGGTCAAGTGCTGGTCAAAGATAACTTGCACCAAATCAATGGTCTTGCAAATTGAACGTGGGCATTTCAATGATGTTGAAGCCAGCAGCAATAACATTAAAAAAAGGCCAATGCTGGCCATTATTCGTACATCCTCTAAGGGTGATATGGGATGCACATGTCATTATTTCCTGTCATGTCAGTATAACAATGGTCTGTGCTGAATGCAGTGAGTAATTGAAGAGTTGATATGTGTCTGGGGTGAGAAGGAAGTTGGAATGCAACAGGCACCTGTTTTTGGTGTAATGTGCTGGTCTCTCAGCCAGCGTGGCACCTTCACCACGTTGCTGCGCTAGCTGAGCCTCAAGGTAAATGAATGGTAGAGACTTGGCCCTCTTTATCAGGGAGCAACACGTCTAGCTGTATGGAAGAGAGGGTGTCTGCATCTGCAGGGTATGCCACCAATGATTCTTCTGAGACCTGAGAAACTCTTTAGTTCCTTGTGTTCCAATGTAGGTCATTTTCACTGACAATCTTGAACTCAGCTATTTGTGACAGCTGGTTGCTCTGGATGCCTAGCCAAGTGAGCAAAGGTGGATGTGGGAGGACTCCAGTCAACAGTAAACTCAGGAACAGCAGCAGACCTCGGCAAACAACAAGGAGCAAGCACCCAGCTCACAGATTTTAAATCCTCCCATTGTCTCCCCTTCTTTCTCTTTGTATCATCCTCCAACATTTCTTCTTCACCTCTCACTCTGGCCTCTTGGGCTTTGCTCCCTCTCTTTGTCACTCTCACTCCTTTGGTTGCCATTGACAGCCAGACTTCTAACCACCATGGTCCCACACTGTGAAATGACACCCTTTTATTCCTTGCCTCCTTTAAGACCTTCTTTCAAACCAACTTTATTTTTCTTCTTATTAAATGTCTCCTTCCTTGGCTCAGTGACCACGTCTTAAAAACTTATGCCTCTGTAAGCTTTCAATAACATTTCTGATGAGGCACGATATAAATACAGTTGTGATGGCACATTGTGTTATCATTGAAGCTCTGCATGTTTTCAACACAGAAATCTGAAGTCTTGAAAAACAAACCTTAAAATAGCAGGTGATGGTCACGTGACTGGTAAATGTTGCATCCTTAACTAATCTTGTTTGGCCCTTTCAGTAAGTTGACAATCCTGTCACTCTTGCTGGCTTCTGCAGTCACTCAGAGTCGGTTACAGTGAGGAATGCAAAGATGATTCTATCACATCAGTCCTGACAGAGTGCAATGTCAGGGAAATGGGAATTGGCTGCAGGGAATAGGAGCGTACTGTAGTTTCCCTATTTGGCACAACTCCAAGGTGACTGAACAACATCTCTTTAAGGTTTTATTAAAGCAGTTTTTTGAAAGATTTGTTTTGTAGAATTATTGAATTAATAATTTGGGAGGGTAGGAACAATTCTTGACAAATTGAAGTAATGCATCTTTTGGTGTTAGTGAGAGAGAAGAAGAGAGATAATATTTTGTTTCATTTTAACTCTGTCCTTAATTATTAGTGCTGCAAAAAAGCTGACATTGATGTGAAATTAACAGCGTTTAGGCCATAAAGCATCCCAAAGACATTTTACAGAAGAATAGAAACAAAGAACTGTGAAACAAAACCTGAAACAAAAGCAGAAAGTGCTCAAGAAATTCAGCAAGTCCTGCAGCCTCTGTGGAGAGAGGAACAGAGTTAACGTTTCAAGTCCAAATGACTCTCTGTCCCCAGTCAATTAGCTTGAGTTTATGAATTACTAGTCCATTGAGTACACAACCTCTCCACATAAATCCCTGAAGTTTTCATCTGAAACCTCACATCACACCCCTGTCCGCTTCGGTCTTTCTTGAAAAACGATTGTAATCAACCTCCACTGCAAATCTGCCATTGTAAGCAAAAGTGCTCAACAAATTGCCCACATTCAGATAAATGTTTGAGGTCTGAACATAACATGACTTCAGTTTTAAAGGAGGTTTGATCACAGGTATCCAGTGCACTAACGAATTCACTGATCCGAATCAGTTGAAGTGTGTGTTAGTTTTTACATGGCCTCAGTTCCTTCCTTTATCTCAATACCTTGATTACATCACCAATGCACACATTGACAGGAATCAACACCATTGTGTCATTCTGCCTACTTTTAGCTGGAAGGAAAATTATTAACAAACAAATTAATACACACTTTCTGCATAGAATTTCAATAGAAATCAATCACTTAAGATATAGAACAATAGAATTTTACAGTGCAAAATGAAACTGTTCAGCTCATGAGGTCTGTGCTGGCACTTTTCTAAGAGTTATCCAAGGTCAGTTAGTTCAGCTAACTGGTTTATATTGCAGAGTGACACCAGCAATTTGAGTTCCAATCCCCTGCCATCACTTGTTAAGGACAATTGGGAATGGACAATAACTATTGGTTGCTGCTCACTTCCCATGAAAAAGTGTAAAAGAAACATGAGACAACAAGGTACAGAGCTGGATGAACACAGCAGGCCAAGCTGCATCACAGGAGAAGGAAAGCCGACATTTCAGGCCTGGACGGTCCAGGCCCGAAACGTCAGCTTTCTTGCTCCTGTGATGCTGCTTGGCCTGCTGTGTTCACCCAGATCTGCACCATGTTGTCTCAGATTCTCCAGCATCTGCAGTTCCTACTATGTCTGTAAAAGAAACATGTTTGTTTAACCCTTCAGAGTGTGGCATATTGATGCAAATTGTGTAAAGGAAAATCCTGGAAAAAGTATCATAGTAAATCAAACCTAAAAACCTCCAATATTCCCAACATGAGGTTACCACTAGTGACTGTCCTCTCAACCTCTCTCTTTGCCTGAGCTGTGGTGACCCTTGGGTTAAACTTGCCTCGTGAGACAGAGGTCTCTAATTCAGCAGCAGGGGTGATAAGACCGCTAGCCAGGGGCAGCCAGGAAGATCAGGTTTCCCTATAAAGAACTTGACTTGTGAGACAGTGGCCTCTAATTCAGCGGCGGGAGTGGTGAGAGCACAAGCCGGGGGCAGCCGGGTAAGTGAACTCATATATTCAGGCATTGGCTAAACCTGAAGCACTACATGTATAGTGTCTCCCACCCATCCCCCTCCTCGAACCAAACAAAAGGACTGTGTGGAGGGTCGGTAAGGTAAGCTTTTTTTTCTTTATCTCTTTTGTCAATCTAGAGTAGAGGGAATGGAAGCTAGGGCAGTTGCATGCTCCTCTTGTAGGATGTGGGAGGTAAGGGCCACTGCTGGTGTCCCCTCTGACTTCACCCGCAAGAAGTGTACCCAACTCCAGCTCCTCACAGATTGAGTTAGGGAACTGGTGCTGGAGCTGGATGAACTCCGATTCATTTGTGAGGCTGAGGGGGTGATAGATAGGAGTTATAGGGAGGTTACAGGATAAAGGTAGCTGGGTGAATGTGAGGAGAGGGAAAAGGAATAGGCAAACAGTGCAGTGATCTCCTTTGGCCGTTCCCCTCAATAATAAAGATACTGCTTTGGATACTGTTGGTCGGGGTAGGGGGGGTGGAATGACCTACCAGGGGATAGCCATTCCGGCCAGATATCTGGCACTGAGCCTGGGTCTGTGGCTCAGAAGGGAACGGGGAGAATAGGAGAGCTATATTGATATGAGATTCAACAGTTAGGGGAACAGACAGAAAATTCTGCGGTACCGAGCGAGACGCCTGGATGGTATGTTGCCTCCCGGATGCCAGGTTCAGGAATGTCTCTGATTGAATCTACAGGATTCTTGAGGGGGAGGGGGAGCAGACAGAAGTCGTGGTACACATCGGTACCAATGACAAAGCTAGGAAAAGGGATGAGGACCTGAAAAGTGAATATAGATAGTTAGGTTGGAAGCTAAAAGCCAGGATGAGCACAGTAGTAATCTTAGGATTACTACCGGTGCCATGAACTAGTGAGGCTAGGAATAAAGAGCAAGCGCAGCTGAACATGTGGCTACAGAGCTGGTGTAGGAGGGAGGGCTTCAGATATGCGGTTCATTGGGATACCTTCTGGGGAAGGTGGAACCTGAACAAGAAGGACTGGTAGCACCTGAACTGGAGGGTACCAATATCCTGGGCAGAAGGTTTGCTAGAGCTCTTTGGGACGATTTAAACTAGTTTGACAGGGGCATGGGAACCACAGCTACAGATCAGAGGATGGGGTAGCTGGTATACAGGCAGATACAGTATGCAGAGAGTCTGTGAGGAAGAATGGACAGTTGATTGGGCAAAGTTGCAGTCAGTGTGACGGGTTGAAATGCGACTATTTTAATGCAAGAAGTGTCAGGAATAAGGGTGATGAACTTAGAGCAGGGATCAGTACTTGGAGCTACGATGTTGTAGACATTACGGAGACTTGGATAACACAGGGCCAGGAATGGTTGTTGGATGTTCCACGGTTGAGATGTTTCAAAAGAAATAGGGAGGGAGGTAAAAGGGGTGGGGGAGTGGCATTGCTAACCAGGGATGGTATCACAGCTGCAGAAGGGGAGGTCATCGAGGAGGGTTTGTCCACTGAGTCAGTATGGGTGGAAGTCAGAAACAGGAAAGGAACATTCACTTTATTGGGAGTTTTCTATAGACTCCCTGGTAGCAACAGAGACACTGAGGATCAGATTGGGAGGGAGATTTTGGAAAAGTGCAGAAGTAATAGGGTTGTTATCATCAGTGACTCCAACTTCACTCATATAGACTGGAACGTCCTAAGTGTAAATAGTTTGGATAGAGCAGATTTTGTCAGGTGTGTCCAAGAGGGATTTCTGACTCAATATGTAGATAGCCCGACTAGAGGGGAGGCCATATTTGATTTGGTGCTTGACAACGAACCAGGCCAGCTATCAGATCTCTCAATGGGAGAGCATTTTGGTGAAAGTGACCACAACTTCCTGACCTTTACTATAGTCATGGAGAGGGATAGGAGCAGATGGTATGTGAAAGTATTTAATTGGAGGAGGGAGAACTGCAATGCTATTAGGCAGGATCTTAGGAGCATAAATTGGGAACAGATGTTCTCAGGGAAATGCACAAAAGAAATGTGGAGGTTGTTTAGGGAGCACTTGCTATGAGTACAGGATAGGTTTATCCCACTGAAGCAAGGAAAGGGTGGTAACGTGAAGGAATTTTGGATAACACGACCGTGGAACATCTAGTCAAGAGGAAGAAGGAAGCTTACTTAAGGTTGAGGAAGCAAGGATTGGACAGGGCTCTAGAGGGCTACAAGGTAGCCAGGAAGGAATTGAAAAATGAACTTAGGAGAGCGAGAATGCTGTATGAAAAAGCCTTGGCAGGTGGGATTAAGGAAAACCCCAAGGTGTTCTATGCTTAAGTGAGGAACAAGAGGATGGCCAGAATGAGGGTAGGGCCAATCAGGAATAGTGGAGGGAACTTGTGCACGGAGTCTGAGGAGGTAGGGGAGGTTCTTAATAAATACTTTGCTTCAGTATTCACCAGTGAGAGGGGCCTTGACTTTTGTGACGACAGCATGAAACGGGCAGATATGCTCAAACAGGTTGATGTTAGAAAGGAGGATGTGTTAGAAATTTTGAAAAACATGAGAATAGATAAGTTCCCTGGGCCAGACGGGATATATCCAAGGTTTCTATGGGAAGCAAGGGAAGAGATTGCTCCGCCTTTGGCAATGATCTTTGTGTCCTCACTGTCCACTGGAGTAGTACCAGATGATTGGAGGGTGGCGAATGTTTTTCCCTTGTTCAAGAAAGGGAATAGGGATAATTCTGGGAATTACTGACCAGTCAGTCTTACTTCTGTGGTGGGCAAATTATTGGACAGGACTATGAGAGATAGTATTTATAATTATTTGGAAAAGCACAGTTTGATTAGAAGTAGTCAGCATGGCTTTGTGAGGGGCAGGTCATGCCTCACAAGCCTTATTGAATTATTTGAGGATGCGACAAAACACATTGATGAAGGTCGAGCAATGGATGTGGTGTATATGGATTTTAGCAAGGCATTTGATAAGGTTCCCCATGGTAGGCTTATTCAGAAAGTAAGGAGGCACGGGATTCAGGAAAATTTGGCTGTCTGGATACAGAATTGGCTGTCAAATAGAAGACAGAGGGTGGTAGTAAATGGAAAGTATTCAGCCTGGATCTTGGTGATCAGTGGTGTTCCGCAGGGATCTGTTCTGGGACCTCTGCTCTTTGTGATGTTTATAAATGACTTGAATGAGGAAGTGGAAGGGTGGGTTTGTAAGTCTGCCAATGACACAAGGGTTGGTGAAGTTGTGGATAGCGTGGAGGGCTGTTGTAGGTTGCAACGGTACATTGACAGCATGCAGAGCTGGGCAAAGAAGTGGCAGATGGAATTCAACCCAACAAATATGAAGTGATTAATTTTGGAAGGTCGAATTTGATTGCAGCATACAGGGTTAATGGCAGGATTCTTGGCAGTGTGGAGGAACAGAGGGATCTTGGGGTCCATGTCCATGGATCCCACAAAGTCCCTACCCAAGTTGATAGGGTTGTAAAGAAGGCATATGATGTATTGGCTTTCATTGGCAGGAGAATCGAGTTTAAGAGCCGTGAGGTTGTGCTGCAGCTCTATAAAACCCTGATTAGACCACACTTGGAAAAGTGTGTTCAGTTCTGATCGTCTCATTTTAGGAAGGATTTAGAAGCTTTATAGAGGGTGCAGAGGAGATTTACCAGGATGCTGCCTGGACTGGAGGGCAGGTCTTATGAGGAATGGTTGAGGGAGCTAGGACTTTTCTCATTAGAGTGAAGAAGGATGAGAAGTGACTTGATAGAGGTGTACAAGATGGTGAGAGGCTTAGATAGAGTGGATAGCCAGAGACTTTTTTCCAGGGCGGAAACGACGATTACGAGGGGGCTAATTTTAAGGTGATGGGAGGGAGATATAGTGGAGATGTCAGAGGTAGGTTATTTACACAGAGCGTGGTGGGTGTGTGGAATGTGCTGCCGGCAGTGGTAGTGGAGTCAGATACGTTAGGGACATTTAAACGACTCTTGGATAGGCACATGGATGATAGTAAAATGTAGGGTATGCGGAGTAGTTTGATCTTAGAGTAGGATAATAGGCTGGCACAACATTGTGGGCTGAATGGCCTGTACTGTGCTGTATTGTTCTATGTTCTATGTTTTTAAACCAGCAGCAGTTGTTTCTCTCTCCCTAATGAGACTTGGGTGGCTTCATTTTACCAAACAATACGACTCGCCCACTATCCTCTTCCAGTTCAGAATTACTATTTCCCTTTCAAGTATATATCTTGTTTTATTTTTTTTGAAAACCTCTCTTGAATCATTGACCCTACTGTCTGTGGAAAAAGATTCCTCCTGTTATTTCCATCAAAACCTTACATAATATTGAATTTCCCTGCTCTGCTCTCAAGAGTATTATCCAAGTTTCTCTTATTCAAAGATCCAGAGAGGCAATTTATTCATGCAGAAGATGATAAGCGTCTGGAACGGGCTGCCAGAGGTAGTGATGGAAGTGAGTACAATTTGGTCATTTCAGAAATATTTAGACAGATTAATGGATGGGATAGGTATGGAGGGATATGGACTAAATGTAAACAAATCGGACTAGTTTAAGTTGCGAAGACAGGGCAACATGGGCAAGTCCGGCCGAAGGGCCTGTTTTCATGCCGTAGACCTTTATAACTCTATGACTCTAGTCTCCTATCTAACTGTATCTAACTCTATCTAACTGTAACTATTTTTCCTATAGTTGAACACACTACTCTAGTTGAAACCTATCTAATATATAGTGATCATGACAAACATATGCACGCTCCTAAAGAAAGTGCATCTATGTAAGATGATCTCATTAACAAATATGCCAATTAAATTCATTGATGTGGTGCACCACAACTATAAACTCATGGAATTAAAATTTAGATTAATTTTCAGCTTTATCCCAGGAGATAAATCCACATGTAATGCTCCAATCCAGTTAAAGGTTACCAGCACTGGAAAAAAGATCATGTGCCAGCTAACGTTACGTTAGTTTCAACACATTTTGGTTTGATTAGGCAATTGACTCTTTGGGGTGGTTCATTAAAATATTGCATTCAGAATGACAGAAGCTGGAGGCTAATAGATCACAAGTCGGCTTACAGCATAGCTCATTGATGTGACATTCTTAAACAAAAAGACTTTCACTGCTATTGCACCCTTCACATCCTCAGCACTTTCTAAGGAACTTTACAGCCAGTTAAGTACCTCTGACATGTAATTACTGCTTTAATATAGGAAACATGGCAGCAAAATTGTGCACAGCAAGGTTTCACATCTGAAAAATGGTCAGAAAATCAATTTAGAGGTAGCAAGAACTGCAGATGCTGGAGTCAGAGACAACACAGTATGGAGCTGGAGGAACACAGCAGGCCAGGCAGCATCAGAAAGAGCAGGAAAGTTGATGTTTTCGGTCAGGACCCTTTGCTCTTAGTAGACGGTTAAGGAGTGGTTTGGTCTAGGAACCAGAGAGAATCATTCTTTCTTTTTACTAAGTGGCGTGACAAGATCTATTGCACCAGCTGGGAGGGGAGATGAAACGTTGAATTAATATTGTGTCGAACAAAAAATAGTGCTTCCAACTGTGCAGCATTTTTCAGTAGCACATTAGCCTGAGTTTTTGGCTCAAATCACCAGAGCAGGACTTGACTCAAGCAATTAAACCATGACTGACACCAACTCACCATCACCTTCCCGAGGACAATTAGGAATGGGCAATAATTGTTGGTCATGCCAATGCTGCACATATTCCATAAAAAAAAGGAAACATGTTTGTGAACCCATTCAGAGTGTGGGTGAACAGAGCAAATTGTGTAAAGGAAATCGTTGGAAAAAAATCATAGTAATTCATACCTAAATATCTCCAACACAAAAGTCAGCTTACTAAATATATTGAATAAGAATGTTCAGCTTTTTCTTTACCAGTCATTGCTGGAGATTTAAAGTAAATTATATTAACTACTAATCTGAAATAGAAACACAAAAACGCTGGAAAAACAAACTGGCTTTAGTTGCTTCTGAGTTGGGAAGAGAGCTGGGGACAAGAAAGTGGTCTCACCCAAATATTAGTATGAAAAGCAAATGTTTTGTGAGTAATTAACCACCAGTCTCAATTCTTTTTCACAAAAACATATAATAAAAATAGTAACCCTACTTAATCACAGAGTTATCTACTAAATACACTGATCAATGTATTGTTTTGCATCCAAACCTGTCGTATTTGTAAATTTTGGTCCGATTGACCAATTATGCTGTTATTCTCTTCCCTGTTGGTCTACTGATACTCACCGTTGTAAGCTTGAGCATTGCTGATGGCTCTTCAGGAGAGGTATAAGAGACTGTGCTATTACGAGGAGAGCCAGACCATCTCTGTTGCCAGTTGACATGGGTACAGCCTACCAAGAGGGAGGTAGATGTATTATTGACTGGGCTCAGATTGTATCTTATAGAAAGCTTAAATGTCTTTCTACCTAATACTTGTTCCAAATGATCACTTATCAACTGAAACTTGCTGCTCATCCATTCTCATCCAGATGGGTCTGGACTTGCCTACTCTAATACATACCAAGTTAGTCGCCCATGCTATAAACTCCAAAAACTTCAAGTCATCCTCTACTTGTCTGCCTGTGTCCTGACTCACACCAATTCCCATTCACTCATCACCCTTGTGCTAATTGACTTATGTTAGCTCCTGCTTAAGAAACGCCTACACCTGAAAATTTTCAGCTTTGCTTTCAGGTCCCTCCGTATATCTCTGTAATTTCTTCCAGCACCCATGATCTGTGTTCCTCCAACTGTAACTTCCTGAGAATTCCAAATTTTAATCTCTCCATGATTGACACATGTATTTTCTATTAGCTGTCTCACCCCTCAGCTCTGGAATTCCCTTCCAAATCCTCTCAAACTATCAAGTTCTCTTTCTTCCTTCATCTGCCGTAATATCCTCCTAAGAGACTCAGTGTCAAATGTTCTTTGATCACCCTCTGATGAAGTGCTTGGAATGATTTATCACCTTATAGCCTCTATACGAGTCCAAGATTGTAGGTATTTTACAGTTTTGCCACTCTAATGGGCTCCGGGTTTATTCATGTATTTTTTTTTGCCTCTCTTGGATGATTAAAAGGCTGGTCATGTCTGGTCTTTATTCTCCATGTATCATGGGTGCATAGCAGGCTTGTTGGATTAGCTGCTTGTTCCCTGGCTGTTAGCTTCCGATGTTCAAACGGTAGGATCAAGTCCAAAAGCTCTGTTACAGCACTCATTCTATTAACTGCAAGGAAGCCTAATGTTGTCGTGTGAACTTGGACACAAGATATATCATCAAACCACATCACTGCACTGTCATCGTTCTTAGCAGACAGAACTAAGCAGCTATTTGTACCCCCTTTCAGTAATGACACTCTCTCTTTATCCACACCCAACTCTTTAGCTGTCATTTTATGCGTTCATTTTGTCTAAACATTACTCTCAACAGTAGAAATTCTGCATACAATAAGTGCCACATGAAATGTGTCATCAATCTTGTGTTAGTCTAATAAATGGCTTTCACTCTGCAAAATAATGCAGCGCAGGGAATTACCTCACCTCACTCTCATTTTAAAGTATATCTAAGAGTAATTAAAAGTGCCTACTGCTAGACAATTTAATACCTAATTTTATAATCACAAATATTTTAACACTAATGATTACAATCTGTCACTGTCGTCCCATGGTAATAAAAACACGCATAATGCCCTATTAAATGTGACAGACATTGCTGGTCGCAGATTTAGTGTTCAATGACAGAATGTGTTATTGCAATATATCTGCACTGTGCTGTGAAGTGCTGGTAAATGGCTGCAAAAGGCAAACTCTTGTACTATTCTTTGCTAGCTGTCTCATGGCTTCATCGTCCCCAAGCAGACAGACTAGTAGAACCTGCTAACTCTATCTGTCATGTAGCAATCAAATGCCTCAATTTAATTTAAGAAAAGCTTTACATTCTTGCTGATTATAATGGCCTCAACAAGTGACAAGCAATTATTTATGCAGGACTGAAATAAAGGAGAGTAAAGGGCCCATGAACATCCCCTGCTCGCACCCCTACTCCAGAGGCTTTAGGTGGCCACTGGTGAGTTAAAGACAGGTCTTTCATCCCCCCTTTACAGATGCTGTTCCACCTCACAAAGAAGCTGATTAATCATCAGTCCCCTGGACAAAGGACGCAGAGGTAACGTGAAAAGTATATGGGGGAACAATCATTATCAGAACCAGGTCAGAAGGCCTTGAGGAGCAAGGTGGTGAGGACCAGAGTAGACAGCTCATGGAGGGGGAAAGAAGCTGCAAACCCATTGCCAAGGGTACCCAGAAAATACGGCTGATAGTACGTACGCCATTGAAAGAGGTAGTTCCACTCAATCCAGGTCTCCTCCTCTCTTTATCCATCTAAACTTACCACCATAACCATCTTATCCCTTTTCCCTTGCACATTTGTCTAATTTCCTATTAAATGCATCAATACTAATTATTTCACCTATTCTTTGCTTGAAGAAATCGCTATTGGATTCCCAGTTGGATTTCTTAGTGACTATCTTACATTGGTGGGCTCTAGTTCTGTTCTTCCCCATTAGACTAAAAATTTTGTTGTTTTCAAGCAGGAGTTAGATATAGTTCGTAGGGCTAAAGAGATCAAAAGGAATGGGGAGAAATCAGGAACTGAGTTTCACGGTCAGTCATGATCATATTGAATAGGGGAGCAGAGTTGAAGGGCTGAATAGCCTACTCCTCTTCCTTCTTGCTATCATTCCATGCCTCTATCTCTATCTACTCCATTGAAACTATTCATAAATTTAAAGATTTCAATCACCCTGATTGCTGTACCAATTGTTAGCAAATTTCAGGATCGATGCAGATAAAACTTCCTCTGTAAAGCCTCTGCTATGTGCTGCACGTGTAAACCTGTGACCATCTTGTGGTGCCTGTGCCACTGGTGGTGCCTGGGAGACAATTGATGAATTGGTGAAGAAAGAAACATCAAATGATAGGGGGAGAGACAGCAAATGGAATTAGAGGCGTGAGTTTGGATAGGGAAAAGTTCCAAGGATGTTAGCACCGGTGTACATATAAACGGGTGATTCAGGTCCAGCTGTATTGCCATTTTTGTGATTGTATCACAGTTCTTTTTCTCTTTCCCAACTGATGGCATGTTCCTTTTGAGGAAGAATGCAGATTTAATGGCATTGACTTTTTCTTCAGGTCCCGACCCAAAACGTCAACTTTCCTGCTCCTCTGATGCTGCCTGGCCTACTATGTTCCTCCAGCTCCACACTGTGTTATCCCTGACTCCAGCATCAGCAGTTCTTACCATCTCTGAATGTATATTCTTTATTTGGACGTAAAATTATATACAGGCAGTGTAAACTAGAAGGCTAAGCACACATGTTGGATTCCTACCAACTGTCGTTGCAAACTGACAAGAGTCATGGAACTATTACATCACAGATAAAACGTTGTGGAACTGGATGAACACAGCAGGCCGAGCAGCATCAGAGGAGCAGGAAAGCTGACGTTTCAGGTCGAGACCCTTCTTCAAGACCATTCTTATTTTCTGAAGAAGGGTCTCGACCTGAAATGTCAGCTTTCCTTCTCCTCTGATGCTGCTCAGCCTGCCCTGTTCATCCAGCTCCACAATGTTTTATCTCAGATTCTCCAGCAATGGCAGTTCCTACTATCTCACTATTACATCACGTCTTGCCAAGGTGACATTGATTTCATTGTAAGCTAAGATAGGACCTTTATAGATACGTATATATCACATTACAACTTTTCATCATCTCCTCAATCACCTTTTCCATTGTCCTTCTCCCTTCTGCTCTCTCCCTTCATCCCATCTTTCCTTTTCTCTCTCTCTCTTTTCTCTCAATTTCCTCTCTTTTGCCTTTTCTTCTCCTTGTTCACTTTCTCATGTATCTTCCTTCTCTGTTTCTCTTTGTTCACTCACACTCCACTTGTTCCCCGTCATCTATTCGCCTTTGCTGTGGTAAAATATTTGACATCCTCCTATATCTCACCCTGAAGTTTAGTTTCATACCTGGTGCTAACTTATATCTTGCCAAGTGACTCACAGTTCCATGTCTGCAGCAGCCAAGAGGGAAAAAAAACAACCTGGCCTGGTCCCATTTTCCAACACCGAAACTAACTTGTCATTTATCTCGGTGCCGTTGGTCATAGCTTGTCATGCGCAAATTGCTACTGTGTTTCCTGGCATTACAAGAGCACCTACACTGTGCAAGTAACTCAGTAACTGGAATAAGTTTTGGGAAGCGAAAGGTGCTACATGAAAGCAAGTTACTCCTTTACTGTATTGTGATGTCGGAGGGGTATAGTGTTTCTTTTTGTAGCCCCAGTCCTCCAGTGATCATGAAAATGTAACTTTTATCAGGTTGATGATGTGGTCAGTTACATAGGTGTCAGACTGCATCAAGTTGACTACTAAGCACAATGCAAACAGGTTTCTTTAGTCGCAACAAAATGTGGTTTATTATGAAAAGCAATCTTAAACACGCACGGGCACACACACACACACACACACACACACACACACACACACACACACTTGAAAGGTCTTTGACCAAGTAAAAGTAATAAGTTATAAATTGTATGTTCTGATCCCAAAGCTATTCTACACGTCCTAACTGCTGACACTGGGTGGTTTTTGCAAGAGAATTCACTTTGCTTCAATCACTGGGACAGATTCCGAGAATATTCTCTTCAGGAACTCTGCGTAAATTGTAAAGGTGACTTTCAGTCGGTTTTCATTTCACACACTTTGGTGAGAAGAGAGGAGGCAATGCGTTGTTGCCTGTCAGGAAAGTCTCAAATTCTCTCTTTGACTAAGCTCAAGAATCTAACAGTCTCACTCCACTCATAAGCTTGGCCATGTGACTTCTCGCTGAAAATTCTCTGGATTGTATGACTGCATCCAAGCTCATCACTCCTTCTGGGCTACTACGAGAACAATGCATCTAAATGAATCATTTAACATATCTCAGGCAGCTCATGAATATAAGTAACGCTTACAGACTTGCTTCCAGAAACAGGCACCAAACAAACAGATGGGGTGAACAGTTTTAGTGTTGAAGTTATCTTGTGAAGCCTGAAAGAGGTATTGTTTATTTTCATGTTGTGGCTTCCCTTGGAATGTATAACATGAAGCATTTAATGCAAATGCCTGCTAAATATAACCCTTCTCTTAAGTCCTGCAGATGTCTCATCCCATTGTATTTCCAAAGCACTCCTTTTTGAATGGCTGAATTCTTGCCCTTTCTTGTCCTTTCCCCGGAACCTTTGATTCTCTACTGGTCAAGAATCTGTTGATGTCAGCCTTAAATATACACCAGGACTCTGCCTCCAGAATCTCTGTGGCAAGGAGTTCCAAAGATTCTCAACTCTCTGAGAGAAGAAATTCATCCTTATCTCAGTCTTAAATTTTGTTCTGAGACCATGGCTTCTGGTCTTAGACTCTCCCATGAGGGGAAATATCCTCTCAGCATTGAGGCTGTCAATCCCTTTAAGAATCCTGTATGTTTCAATGAGATTAACTCTCATTTTTCTAAAGTCCAGTCAGTAGAGTCCCAACCTGTTTAATCTTCGCTCATAAGATCCATACCAGCGATCATCCGAGTGGACCATTTCTGAAGTGCCTCCAATTAAATGATGTTTTTGCTTAATAAGGGAACCAAAACTGCTCAAAGCACTCCGGATGTGGTCTTACCAGCACCTTGTACAGTTGCAGGAAGACTTCCCTACTCTTATACTCAAACCCCCTTGAAATATTCTATTAGCTTTCCTAATTACCCGCTGCACCTGTGTGCCAGCTTTCTGTGTCTCATACACAAGTTCCCCAAATCCCTTTACTTTGCAGCTTTCTGCAGTTTTTCTCCATTTAAATAATATTTGCTTCTTTCGTTTTCCCTTCCAAAGCAAACAGCTTCACATTTCCTCATATTATACTCCATTGCCAACTTTTTGCCCACTTACTTCACCTATCAATATCTCTCTGTAAACTGTTTGCGTCGTCTGCAAATTTGGCCACAATACATTCACCTACTTCCTCCAACTCATATTGCAAGCAGCTGCCGTCCCAGCAATGATCCCTGTGAACACCCAGTGGTTACAAGTTGCCAGCAAGTGGTATCCACCAGCACACTTGAGGCATTCAGTGACTAGTGGGAACCATTGGGATTTGGATACATTATCTCCCCAACAATGATATTTTAATTCAGGGCAGCATGGTGGCTCAGTGGTTAGCACTGCTGCCTCACAGCACCAGGGACTAGGGTTCGACTGTCTGTGTGGAGTTTGCACATTGTCCCCGTGTCTGCTTGAGTTTCCTCCGGGTGCCCCTGTTTCCTCCCACAGTCCAAAGATGTGCAGGCTAGGTAGAGTGGCCATGCTAAATTGTCCATAGAGTTCAGGGATGTTTAGATTAGGGGGATGGTTCTGGGTGGGATGTTCTGAGGTGTTGACTTCTTGGGCCAAAGGGCCTGTATCCACACTGGAGGGATTCTATGATCTAATTTAAATTGTTAATTTTTCTTTAATTTTAATTTTGTTACTGTTCTCCTTCAGGGACTGTCAATGAGTTTTTACTTTGCTCATGATTTTTCAAAATGATATATTCACTCAATTGACTCTGCATTGGCAACATTCACAATTTCTACTCCTTAGCCAAGAAATTTGACTTGGCTTCCGAATTTTGGGATTTCATCGTCTCAAACCAAATGGCACGAAAATAATTTTTGCAAAGTTGAGTTATCACTGCTTCCGTTCCCCAACTGAAAGGTTTACTGTCAAAATTACAACCTGTTCTGACAAGGTATTTCAACCTGTATTTTCCTTTCCAACATTGACATGCTTGTTGAGAATTTTATTGTTTGCAATTATTGGTCCATGCATTTTTTTTCTGCTTTACATCGAACAGTTTGCAACCTTGGTTACTGAACTGTCCAAGGACATGTGATTGGACAGCACACAGGAACAATTCTACGCCCTATCACTCTCCAGGGCAAATGGCCTTTAAATAAGGGAACAGATTCTAATCCTCCAAAAAGGTTAATAAGTAACAATGAGATTAGTGTAGTTGTGTCATGCCAGAAACCTGCACATGCACACAAATAAATCCACAGGCATGCATGTGTTTGATGGGTGGAATTCTTCCAGCACACTGTGGATCTCAATGACAGGGGCAATCATAGCTCTCAAATCCACACAATTAGATGGCACAACTTAGGTGGCAAGTTTGTTGCAAGTGACCATTTAAGAAGCCACAGCCAGGATGAACTGGTAAGCTGACTGTCGGTAATTCAATTAGTTGAAGCAAACTTTACCAGCATTTTGCAAAAGTGGCGAAGATGGAGAGATCATTGAATGGCCTCGGAAAGGAAATGCAATGAGTTGTATCGAAACATTGAAAGCTGCATGAATGGCAGTGGTCATTGACTGGCATCTTGATAGCCATTTTACAGAGCATGACAGATGTACCTTTATTTTATAGTTCTATATTTTCTACACCTCAGATCAATGCAGACACACGAGTTTCTAAATGTGCAACAGGTTTACTTGCACGAGTTTTAAAAAATACCTGCAATTATAAAAAATCAGTACTATGCTTAGCCCAGATCAGCTGGCAGTTATTTCTTTAGTGTCTGTTTACTTGGCTCTGAGTCCATATCCAGGCTTGCTCAATCAAGCACAATGAGAAGAGATTGGTTACCAGATTCACACAATCAACCATTGAACAACGAAACACCCTAACAGGTATTTTACAAATTTCAAAACAGCTTCCCATTATGTCAGCTGCTTCAGATTGGTTTCCCAGCAGCCTCCAGGAGAGGGCCTACGTTCCCAGATGTTCCATTGGTCAAGGCAGGACTCCCTGGAGGCATTGGCTGCCCTCATATCACTAACACCATATTGTATGGTACACCCCTCTGGTTACTGGGACCTGGCCCCACACACCCCAAACTCCCCCACCTCTGACCCCAGCGCATAAATTAATCCCTTAGCAAATTTTCAAGTCTGCGTTAATGTGACGATGCTTTCTCCTTCACCTCGCAGTCTCAACAGTGGTTACCTTAATATCTTGGTAATGGAAACATGCAGGATTTCCTCATCAGGACCATGTTGCCATCCCTCCCACTACTGCCTCCAAGGGAGCAGTAAAAATCAGCAAAATATCTAATTCCCAAATCATTAAACATAAAATTTATCTCAACCAATGACAGGATGAAGTCATTCATGAGCCCCCTCATATATGCCTTACAAGAATAGTAAATTCCATGTTTAACTATAGCACATTCTGTTTGCACCACTAACTGTATAAAATATAGTATTTATTTTAGTCTGAGCTGTTGTAAATGTGCTGTGCCTTTATGTGAAAAAGCTTTCACTTCCCCCCAGAGGCAATAGCCTATGATCTTGAAAACCTTGTCAGTGGGATTAAAGCTAGAAATTATAGTTCATTCCTGTCCCAACAGCAGTATATTACAATAACTTATTGGAGAGATGCTGTAAATTTTTAACTCTCTGACTTTTTGCCAGTCTAAATATTGAAAATGAGTGTAACAACATATCACAAGAGCTGTCCTCTCGCTCTCTGCTGGTAATAAAGACCACCCGCCTCATCCCAATTGTCAGCTGCTTCCTGAATTGTTGAGTTCAAAATATGCCTGAGGTGCCAGAGAATTTCAGAGATAGAAAATGAATTCTGCATTGTAGTAACTTATTACATTAATCTATTTTGTGAAAAGCAACTGAAGAGATGCTGAGTGCTGAGTCAGAATATTACTTTGGCATAAATCAGGCAATTTGTATTATTGGTACTCAATAGCATATACCATGGACAAATGATGAGCTTTTTTTTTTAATTGTCACTCAGCTTTCTCCATTATTGCCTGACAATGCTGACTTAGACAAATTCTGTCCTCAGCGAAGGCCTACGTTGTTCATGTTTCAGCACAGTTCAGCAGTGAGGCAAAAGGTTCACTGGTTAGGAGAAGAATGGACACCGCCATCCCATTCATTCTAAGACCAATGCTTACACCCTAGGATCTGCAAATAACCTAGTGCTGAACTCCGAATCTTCCTAGTTTGATGGCAGTTCACGTTAACCCTTAGCACTGTACTTAGCAATTGATTTTTTAGATTAATATATGGCCTCAAAGGACATTTTTTTAGATGCATTACGGTGTTCCACAGATGAGAGGATATATGCTTTTGATTAAAAATTCACACTTGATGAGATGTTAATTTGAGAAACATTTTCGCGGACTGTATGACCTTTCCCAGTCAATGACCTGTCAATAGAATAGTTTCAGTATGTATTGTTTTATTTCAGATTTCCAATGTTTATGACATTTTACTTTTGCCTAATATAGAAATGGTTTGAAACAGGATTGACGGTTATATAAATCAGTACGGAGTGTTAGATTTTGGAGGTTCAGAACAACAGTTACTTAGTATAAGCAGTCGACCTTTCATTAGGAGTTTTCAGATAGCTAATTCAATTTGTTAAGAAGCACCATTTTAGATATCACACATTAGGCAACAAAGGTAAATGAGCTGTGACAATTGAGGAGGGCCCACTGACATCAGAAGATGTGCAGACAATTGGCTGCCTGGGAGCATTTCCACCTGTCAGATGTGTTGATATTCCCCAATTTCCAGAGGTTAGTAGTTGACCCTGTATCAATCCATCATGGGAATCATGGGCACAGGACAAGAACTCCTTTGCCCACCTTCATCTGAAGGTTAGTTCATGTTCTTTTTGGGAACAAGGTTCTTGTTTTCATAAACACTGTCTTGACAATAGTGTACAAATGGTGCCAGATAGTTATTTGATGTCAGTATATGGAACAACGTGGACTCAGTGCCCTTTATGGTCACCGTTTTTTTGTCACAGAACTGTTACGATGTGGTAGGAGGCCATTTGGCCCATCATGCCTGTACCAACTCTCCAATGAGCTTTATGAGTTAGTGGCATTCATCTGCCTTTTCCCTATTCCCATGCACAGTTGTTTCTATTCAAATAATTATTCAATGCCCTCTTGACTTTGTCACGCATTTAAGCGGTGCATTCCAGACCCACAACACTGATTTATGTGAAAAAGTTCCCTGTTTATTAAAAATGACTCACATTTGGGAAAAGGAAGCTCTCATGAGCTCTCATGCCATGCCACATAGAAAATACTAGAGAAGTCCAGTTCTAAAGGGATATCAGTTTTTAATGAGAGAAGCAAATATTCCTTTATTACCGCTGTGGATAAGAAGCATCTCAGACTGCCTGGTGATTGACCCATTCTGTATCGGTCCATTTATCATGACTTGTGGTGTGACTACGTTCCACACTGTTCTCTGCCTCGTGGATGCAGCTCTGTAATTTGAGTTGCTGATCAATTTCTGAAACCTTGAGCTCTGTCCTGTACATGAGCGTGTCTAAGTACCAACAAGTGTCCATGACTCTCTACATGCCACATGATGGGCATTCTACTTGGCCAAGCTGCACTGCCATCCTTTAAATTATATTTTTAAACTACTTTACTGACTAGAACTTCAATAATTTTAACTTACTTTAAACTTACCCTTGAACTATTAACTAAAAACTGGAGATTTGAAGAAAGCAGAAATATTTCATCCTTAATCACAAATCAAATCCCTCTTCTGTGCCAACAGACCTTTTCTCTCCCAGTGTAGTTTAGAAATACATCACTTCCACAATAACTGGAGTTTGAAATACAATCTCCAACAACAGCTGCTCAGCAAAGAATTTACTCATGACTTCCCTGTGACTTACCTCGTAGACATTTTTCTCTTCATCGAATCATAGAATCCCTACAGTGCAGAATCAGGCCATTCAGCCCATCAAGCAAGATGATGCAAGATGGCACCAACACCAGACAATTCCAGCAGATCAATCAAGTCTACAGCGACCCTCCGAAAAGCACCCTACCCAGACCCATCCCCTTCCCCGTCCCCATAACCCTGTAATTCCAATGGCTAATCCACCTAGTCTGCACATCCCTGGTCATTATGAGCAATTTAGCATGGCCAATTCACGTAACCTGGACATCTTTGGACAGTGGGAGGAAACCCGAAGGAAACCCACACAGACATGGGGAGAATGTGTAAACTCCACTCAGATAGTTGCCTGAGGGTGGTACGGAGCCCACCTCCCTGGCACTGTGTGGCAGCAGTGCCAACCACTGAGCTACTGTGTTACCTTCTTTTTGTATGTTTTGTCTGGTATACACCTTCTCCTGCTCTTTTAGGGGCTAATGATTGTCTCTGATTTCTCCTCTCTCTCTCTCGCATTCAGGGGCTAATGACTGTTTCTGAGTCTCCCCCAGCACCATCTCTCTCTTTCTCTCTCTCTTTCTCACTCAGTTTTAGAGGTTGACAACTATCTTTGGGTCCTTCTGCCTCCTACTCTGAAACAACATTGCGCACAATACACAAGGCAGCATAAAAGTTTTGGCGTACAAGAGCAGGTGCATCCTCTGAGGCCGATGGAGGAATTAATTCCCTTTCTCATGGGGCAGATAGTGACACAACTACTGATACTGTGACCATTGAGCATCACGGTATGTTTCTGTCTTATGTTGGTTCACTAAGCCTCCCTCCCCTCTGGCATGAGGAGCAAACTGCAGATAGTGTGATGATTGATCTCTGGCTTTTCATCCCAAGACCACTTCCCTCAATCCAACCTCCCTCTTCTGATTTCCTGCTTTTACAAAACAAAGAATGGCTACCTGATAAGCTTCAACAGGAAGGGCAGGGAGAAACATCAAACCACTGATGAACAGGCCTGGATCTTTGATCTGATGCTTGCAACCAGAAGCACAGATATTCATAATACACTTACTGTTCTAACGATATGTGCCTTTAAGAGGGAATTTTTTCTGTCCTGTTTCATTTGAAGAGGTGTGTTGTAAACCTGATGCAGTGGGGTCTGCTCCATGGAAAGCAGGGTAAATAGCTTTGGGTTTTTTTTAAAAATTAAACAAACAAAGCATGAGTGGGTGCAGTTGGGATCACGCAGGCCCAAGGTTTTAGTTTTTGCTTTCTGTTGTTGAAGTTGGGGTTTTGGAGTTGAAGCTGCTAGATACAGCTCTGATCCCGGTGCTAGAAAAAGCTTGAGCTCTCTCTCTGCTGCTAGATTCATTCTGTCGGTGTTCCTCCCACTGGGCTGTGGGAGATGGCAAGTGAGGGAAATCTGTTTTTCTGAATTTGCTTTTGCCAAGGATATGGCTGTGTTGGAACAATTGATGAGTAGTAGTTAAAGTATATATTATTTTGTTAAGTATTTTGGTACAGTCAAAGTTATGCCAATGATTCTTTTTTGTTTACATTTTAACTGTGGTGTAAGAGTTAACTGTGGTTTGCTTAAAGCCTAGTAGTTTGATCAATTGAATTACATCTGGAATGCAGCACCTCACAAATGCTTTTAAATAAGATAAAAGTTCAGGTCTAGGCTATCTCCTTGATATGTTTTGAGGTGGTTTAGCCTGGTCCATAACACTATAGATACTAGTGTAGAACCCAGAACTGCACATGGGGACTTACAGGGCAGGATTGGACTACAGCCACTACAGGGAAAGAGAATTGGTCATGTGCCAGCCCTACTGGTGGGTGAAATGACAGATTGTATCTCCTGCAGAGGAATGGGATGGGGTGACATTCAGCTGGCCATCACTGCCACTGTCAAGGAGCATGGACATGTTCAATTCCAACTTGACAGAGGGCATCACAGAGAGCTTGCCCTTCCTTTCTGCATCTTCTGTGCCATCTCCTGTTGTGTTGCTGTAGAAAGGTATTGCATCACTGGATTCAATATCCAGTATTGTCCTTGCATTCACAATGTTTTTTCAATTTATTCACAGGATGCAGATGTCACTGTTTAGGCCACGAAGTATTGTCCATCCCTAATTGCCCGAGGGTAGTTAAGAGTCAATCCCATTGCTTAGGATCCGAAGTCACACAGAGTGAAATGAGGTAAAGATGGCAGATTCCTTCCCTAAAGGACGTTAGTGAGTCAGATGGGTTTTTTTTCCTGACAATCAACAATGGTTTTCAGGCCTTCAGTACATTCTTAATTCAAATTCCACCATCTGCTAGGACAGGATTCAAACCTGGGTCCTCAGAACACTTATGTCTTTCTGGGTTAGAAGTCTAGCAACAATACCAGTAGGTCATGCCTTCCCAAGTCATTGTATCTTCTTCTATCCCATTGCCATGAAGTCCTGCAGAAGAACTTGAACCTGGAGATTCTGGCTCAGAGAAAAGAATGCTACCCATTTAGCCACTGGACCTCCCTACAGATACTCTATACATTCTCAATCAATTGAGCTGAATATGACACGTTCAGCTGCTATAACTTGTTTTTGGTTTTGAAACTCCCTTTTTGGGTGAACTTTGACATCGACCAATCCTACAAAGGCTTCTGATTTATTCCAGTTAGACTCCAAACTGAGTTAAGAGCTCGTCAATTTAAATAAGTCTGAAAAATGCTATTGGATTTAGGAAACAAATACATGTATTTATAGAGTGACATTATACAGCGAAGTGTCCGAAATTAATTATGTTAAGAATGCGATGCAGCTACTTACAATCAAATATATGACAAGTTAACTTAATTTCTAATAGTTTTGGTTGAGGGGTGACTATTGAACAGAACAGTTCTCTCCTCTACCTCAAAGAGTTTCAAGTGTATTTTTGACACTTGCTTGAATATTGGTTCATTACCTTATCCGATTGATACCACCTTTAGTACTGCACAAACTATGAGAAATGCAAGGCGGTAGTGAATACATGAACAATGGGATTAGGAACAGGAATCTGCCATTTAGCTTCTGAAGCCTGCTCACTATTCATTAGAACCTGCTTGTGGCCTCAACTCCACATTCTTGCTTCATATTAATAATCTTTGACACTCTGGTTAGTCAGGAATCCATCTATCTCTATCGTAAAAATATTCAATGACCTCGCTTCCACTGCTTTCTGCAAAGGGAATTGTCACAACCGTCAATGAAAAAACTTCTCCTTATCCCTGTCTTAAACATGAGACTCTTTATTTTTAAACTGTGTCTTGTCATTCTGGTCTGCTCCACAAAGGGGAAATATCCATTCAGCGTTTAAAGTCATGCACTGGGTTTCTCCCAATGGAAAGTTTTCTAAGCCAAAGCCAAAAAAGCTTCCAAATGGATCAAAATGACAAGATGGATTGGAACAACAGAGCATTGTAACTTCAGAGAATTAAATTAAATTATATTTAACTGAAATGTTTCATGAGGAAGAGAGGGAACTGTCTTCCACAGGAGAGTGAGAACAATACCTGCTCTACACTCCTGAACGAGGGTCAGGTATATCATTATCTCAGTTCAGAAATGATGTATTAAGAAACTGGATCAGTTGGGACTATATTCGTTGGGGTTTAGAAGAATGAGACAGTATCTCAATGGAGCCTTCAAAATTCTAACTGGACTAGTCAGGGTAAATCCAGGGAGGATATTGCAGGAAGGATACTAGCAATACCCAGGACTGAGACAAGGAGAAATGTCTTCACCCAAAGAATGGTGAGCCAATGGAATTTTCTGCCACAAAAAGTGGTTGCTGCCAAAACATTGAATGTTTTCAAGAAGGATATAGATATGGATTCCTAGAGCTAAAGAGATCAAAGGGTATAGGGAGATAGTAGGAACAGGGGACTGAGTTGGATCATCAGTCATGATCATATTGAATGGCAGAGCAGGCCTCAAAGGGCATACCTCTGCTTCTATTTTTTTATGTGTTAGCTGTTTCATCAATGAACATCCTTCCAACGTAAGGTTAGAAGTGGGGATGTTCTTTGAGGATTACGCAATGTTCAGCCCTATTCATGAGTCCTCTGATACTGAAACAGTCCACAGTCAAATGCAGCCATGTACATGGGCAGAGCAGAGAAATGGCAAGTAACATTGATGCCACACAAATGCCAGGCGATGACCATCTCCAACAAGAGAGGCTACTGCCATCTTTCTTGGTGTTCAATGGTTTTACCTTCACTGAATCCCCAACTAACAAAATCCCAAGGTTACAACTGACCAGAACTGAACTGGACTAGCAATATGATACTGTAGATATAAGAACAAGTCAGAAACTGAGAATCGTATAGAAACCCACCTCCTAACTCCCCAAAGCCTTTCAACCATCTACAATGTACAAATCAAGAGTGTAATGGTCTAGTCCCTGCTTGCCTGGGTGAGTGCAGCTCCAATAACACTCAAGAATCTCACCACCACCCAAGACAAAGCAACCTGCTTGATTGGCTTGACATCCCCAAACCTTCACTCCCAGCACCACTGACGCTCATTAGCAGGAGTGTGTACCATCTGCAAGATGCACTGCCAAAATTCATCAAGAGTTCTCAGACAGCAACATACAATTCCACAATCACTACCATCTCAAAGGATAAGGGAGAAAATAATGGGAGCACCATCACCTGCAAGTTCCCCTCCAAGCCATTCACCTTCTTAACTTGGAAATATATTGCCGTTCCTTCGGTGTCTCTGGGCCAAAATCCTGCACCTGCATCCTGCAACAGCATTGTGGTCTACATACAGTACACTGACTGCAGCAGTTCAAGGAGACAGCTCACCATCGCCTTTACAAATTACCTTTGAGACGGGCACTAATGCTGGTCCAGCCAACAATACCTATATCTTGTGAATGAGTTAATAAAACACTGTTCACTTGAGAATCCAATTTCCAATTAATGAGCAAATCATGACCTTTGTCACATCGCAAACATTTCGACAATAAAGAGAAATTATAGGTGAATTCTCCAGGCATTCATGGTCGTACCACAATCAGTGGTCAGATTTTGAAAGGCCCAGGTACCTTCCATATGGTTACGTTAAGATTTTCTTCTTAGCTGCCTTCTCTGATCCATTCTTCTCTCTCCTCCCATAGTCTGTTTCCCTATTCTATCCCCACATTCTACCCTTTAATCTGTTTTCCCTCTCTTTTCCCTTTCTAGTTGATCTCTTCACCCCAACGTCTCTGTCCTTTCATGAAAACATTGACAACTTCCTAAAGCACTGACTTAAGGACCAGAACTTCTGTAAAGTGTTGCAAAGCCTCCATTAACTGTATTTCAGTATTAACCATGAGGCTAATAAGCTATTCCTACATTAGAAATATCTCAAATAAAAACAAAGTGCTGGAAAAGCTGGAAATCTGAAATAAAGAGAGAAAGTGCTGGAGGAATTTGACATGTCTGGTCCAGAGAGAAAAAGAATTAATGTTTTGAGTCCAAAATGACTCTTCTTTGGAACAGTTCCATGTGTATTTGGACAAGTATTTTAAGGCACTGTAAATAAACCCATTGTATATTTTAAACTGTTGTCATCCCTGCATTCGTCGGAGGGAAATCAGACACATAAATTATACAACAAACTGTTGAATACACAATGAGCAGCTGGAGCATAAACTTACAAAATGCTAATATATGAACAACTGTGCACTTCAAATCATTGGGAATGTTCAGTTGTTTCAGTATGGCTGAAGATACTCCACCTTGGCCTCACAATACAAACAAGGGAAATTTTAGACAGTCAGCATTTTACCCTGTTGCAGATTTACCTTCATTGAAAGTTGTTCTGTAATACTGACCTGGCAATAATTGTCATCTCAAGTGCAGCCTCAGAGAGGAAATGGGAGTTGAGGAAAGAGAAAATGAACTTTGAAACTCAAAAATGCAAGAAGTCGTTTTATACGTTGCACACCAAACTGTATTAAATGTTCTGTACTTCTCTTTGGTTAAAAAATTCAGACTGTGAAAATTCTGCAACCTAATTTGCAGCATGCAATCATTACTTGACTGGGAGACTTCACACAGAAAGCCAGATACAGACTAAAGTCTGTTCATTGGATTTAATTCATGTAACAGCAGGGTTACTGTGAGAAGGAAAAAAAGCAAGGCTGTCAAATTATCTACGGGGGACTAAATTATTTAAATACCGTAAATTCTCCCAGAAAAACAAAACTCCCAGGTTCATAGTTAATTCTTGTCTCCCCCTCCTCCCTAAGCACCTCATCAGTAATGTTGTCATTTACCACTGCCAGGTTCCAGCAACATATTAAAGGCTGAGGAAGTGGCATTTTATAATGTGTGCTCTGAAAATTAATTACATTTCATTCCCCTTCAAACATATTGTAAGATTTACAGTAAAATAAAACTTTTATTATTTGTTTTCCCTGCACAAAATATTTCAGCTCTAATTAATAATTCGTGCCTGTTCTATCTTTGGGCCTATCTCTATTATCGCAAGGCTCATAAATAACAACATCATAAACATTTATAGGACTTCTTAAATTGCTAACAATTTTTTTCTCCTCAAGCCAGTTGTCGTTGCTCCAACAGATGTTACATGCACATTGCTTTAATATCCTCTATGTTTCTTTATAGCTCCTTGGAAAAAAAAAGTATTGGTTTCCTTAGCGCCATTAATAAAATCTGCCTTTTTTCTCTCTCCCTACTATTGTTCCCAAACAGGAAATCTGGAAAAATAAGAGTTATCTGGAAAAGTAAAGCATCCTTGATTTTTGGAATTAGATGGTAAACAGTAACAGATTTCACAACATCGCATTCTGATCTATCCTCTCTTGTTTCTTCAGAACTCCTCTCTCACTGCAACCAAATTTTGAAATTAAAATTTATCGTACTATCCCTCAACTCAGTCATCCCCTGTGCCTCAAAATTATGGTGATCCCCGCAATGGGTTTTCCTACAATCTTCAATGTGGCATCTCTTAAACATCTTCATTGGTTTATTTTCCCCACTGCTGCCAAATTCGGTCATGTTCAATTTTCACCTGTCAGCTAGAGAATTGGTGAAAGCTCTGTGGTTGAATTATTATGTGGAACACTGTGCCACACATCCACGGCTGAATTTTAATGCAGCTCTGTGTTACAATCTATCATTATCACAACGGAATGCCTGTCAGTTCACAGTTGACAGCTCCAAGTGCTTATTAACTCTTTGAAAAGGTGATATGAATGCAAATCCTTGTTCATAAATAAGGATGAAAGGAAGCTTAGTGTTGTGAGTAGCGTTTTATCATTTTATTTAATGGTGAATTTATTAATTGACCCTTAAAAACTTTATTTAAATTCACCTTGTGTCCTGAGGTCTGCCCATGGTGAAGGCTCGGTGTGTTGGCATGAAGACGGAAAGGACAAAGATTGTGGGTGTGGATCCTGGATTGTCATGAATTGACACTAGATTGGAATAGAGACTGTAAAGTGCCTTGGGGTGTTTAGAGGGGTGTAGGTTTGTGTGGAGGGTTTGACGATCAATGGGGGAGGTTGGAGGTATATTCCAAGGTGACCATGGTGTGTGTGTATGGTGAATAATGGGTTGTGAGGGCTGGACATCTGTTTCTTGCTTCATTTTCTTTAATGCATCAACATAGTGCTGGGTCACTCAGACAGATATTGCCCAAACATTCCCTCCCCACACAGGCAGCACTGTTGCTTCCTCCCAACTCTTTCCAGAGGGCACCAGGTATGGCTACAGCTAATATCTCATCGTCTGACCCTCAAACAAACACTAGAATTTTCAGAGCTATTTTTCCTGCTTCAGGTTTGTGAAACCTGGGATTGTAGTGCCTGTGCTGCCAATCCAATTGCAATAATTCAGGCTCGAGTGTTTTGTGTGAGTTTTTGTTTGTTTGATGGTAAACCACCTTAGGAGGTTTCCCATCAATGGTCTCATGGCAGTTGGACAATAATGGGTATAATCTCACAGAGTTTTGATGCAGGATGCCCCATTGATCTAGAGAGAAAATTACATATTTGTATAAGCCATGAGACACAAGTGTGTCAATCGTAGCTGCTGTGTCGTCCTGAAAATGGATTTTAGTGTGATAAATTGGTACATCACATTCTGAATCAAAATAATCATCTTTACAAAGAAAATTCCAATCCCTCCTGACCCCTTATGTTTTATATTGTTCATGATGTGCCTACTTTGCCAATGGCCTGTTGATAAATCAACAATATCTTTGAAAGTTACCACAAACAGCAACAATTTTCATTAATATTCCTTCTGTAATGTAACAAGCCACAAAGTTCTTCACAGTAATGTAAGGAAAATCATCCATACTTACTGATCCTTGTTTGAACAGTGGGTCAAAGTGCCCTGAAGACTCTGGTTAATGTCTTTTTTGTGCCGTTCACAATACCAGGCTTGCTTACTGTGTGCTCAGCAAGGGGACATGCACTAGTGACTTTTTAAATTGCTGTGTTGCTGGTTCTTAAGTATTGAGTCAGTGTTTATTGCAGTGTCATTTGTGTGAGTGGTTTGTTGGTACTGGGGTACAATAGTGCTCTAGAATAGATCATAGAATCCCTACAGTGTGGTAGCAGGCCCTTTAGTCCAACAAGTCCACACCAACACTCAGAACATCCCATTCCCCTATAACCCACCTAATCTACACATCCTTGAACACTATGGGCAATTTAGCATGGCCAATCCACCTAACCTGCACACCTTTGGACAGTGGGAGCAAACCAGAGCACCTGGAGGAAACCTATGCAGACACAGGGAGAACATGCAAACTCCACACAGACAGTCACCCGAGTCTGGAATTGAACCCGGGTCCCTGGTGCTGTGAGGCAGCAGTGCTAACCACTGAGCCACCGTGCTGCCCCAAATCCAGGGAGTTGAGCTTCCCTTAAGCATCAAGAGCCTGACGTTCTCTGTGGTATGAATGGCCCAAACTTTTTTGTGCAAGGATAAACATGGAAAGCAACTATAGGGATGAAATGACACAGCCATGAATCCCTCTGTTATGCACTTACTTGAAGGTAAATGAACAAGAAATTACACAGATTGACCTGTTTTACAAATTTTCACCATTGGTAACACTTCAGATCAGTTTAGTAGACAACACTGCATACAAAATAGTATTTAGACTCACTGACTGTTGAACTTATTTTGATTCTGATCACCCCAGCATCCTCCTGTTGTTGCTTCTGTTGCTGATAATTTAGTGGTTCACCACTATCATTTGTTAAAACAAACATAGGGGAAGCTGGAGAAACTCAGCAGGTCAGGCAGCTCTCTGGAGAAGAAAACCGAGTTTATATTTCAAATCCAGTATGAGTCTTCTTCTTTTGATTCAGCCTTCCAGCATTTCCAGTATTTTGCTTTTATTACTATCATTTATTGAATGGATTGGTGGACTCACAAAGCTCTTCGCTCCCCCATCCCCCTGATTTGGTTCAAGGTTAAGGCTTTCTGAAACTCCCACCAACTAAACTCGATGGTTGGTATCCAGTGTATGGAGATCTTTAATGGACTTGTGTTTCGATCACTTGTATTAACAACATCTCTGCTCAAAACCTTGATATTTATCAACTTGGAAATTTGATTCTAGCCTCAGACCAGAGTCTCCCTTCACTAGAATGAACAAGGATTGAACATTTTAGGATAACATAGTGGACGGATGTGTAAGACACTTTGTGGAACAACTTTGACTCACTCCAATTAAAATCCAGTTTAATAGAATTTAACTTGTGTACATTCTCAGTTATAATGGCTTTATTTTAACGTGTGCCTTTAGTTGCTTAGGACCCAATGTCAGAAATCCTGTCCCTACATTTCTCTGTCCCACTTTCCACCATCATGACACTCCTTAAAACTAGCCTCTTCAACTTAACTTTTAGTGATCTGATCTAATATCTACAAGCGTGACTTGTTTTGCTTCATAAAGAAGTGATATCATAGAATCCAATGAGTCATAGAATCCTTACAATGAAGATAGAGTCCATTTGGGCCATCAATCCTGTGAAGACCATCCCACCACAACCCCAGAACCCCTCACTTTCCATGGTTAATTCACATAACCTACAAAACCCCAGACACTATAGGGCAATTTACCATGGCTAGTCCACATAACCTGAGGATCTTTGAATTGTGGGAGGAAATAAGAGCACCTGGAGGAAACTCATGCAGACAAAGGGAGAACGTACAAACTTCACACAGACAGTCACCCAAGGCTGGAATCGAACCTGGGTCCCTGGTGCTGTGAGGTTGCAGTGCTAACTATTGTGCCCACCATGCTGCCCATGTGAACCAGATGGGAGTCCAAATATCAGATCTATCATTGAGACAAACTTTGAAAATTAATTCTCCCACAAAAAGGAGTTGACCATCTGTTCAGGAGGAGGAGTTGCACTTGTCACTGCTGTTAGCTCAGCCTTCCCAAGTACGTTCTACCCAATTGATATACTCAACACTTCAGACACTTGACAGTAGAAAACAGATGTCTTAGTCTTTGACCTGCATTCTTGTGAAATTCTGTGTCGTTTCTCCTTTTGCAAAACATTGTAAATGTTTTCTTGTCTTCACTCTTGCTGCAAATTGCTCAGCTACAATGGTCAAGTCCAAGGGGTTCAAGGCAATTGGTGTCAAATCATATTCTACCACCTTTCCAAACAATGCTTTCCAAATCATAAAAACTTGCAGTGGTAAATTATTAACTTATTAATCATAGCTTGTTGCTGTTGATTGTAACTGTTTTGAAGATTAAGTTTGGAAGAAGTAGAGTTGTTTCAACACTTAAGGCCTACTGCCTATATATATAATTCACTCAATTAGGAGCTCAATAAGCACCTACACCTCTTTGAAATAACTTTATCAATTAACTGCCCATCATGCCTAAGTTTTGCTGTAAATTCAGTTCCTTTCACTGAGTTCATGCAAGCTCGATTCATTGGCTGCACTCATCCCTCTGTATCAAAATGTTATGAGTTCATGACCTGCTCCAACAGTTTGAGCATGTAATCTGGGGTTACCAGACATAGGGATCACCACCTTGGCTAAGGTGCTGCTTTTCAGATTAGAAACACATACTCAGGTGGAAATGACAGATCCCAATGTATGGTTCAAGGAAGAGTGGGGGCTGCCTTCCAATCTGCCTGCTAACACTTATCTCTGACTCAACATCTCCTAACACCAACTAATTGGAAATTTATCTCAAAGCAGTTTAGAGAACTCCTTCATAACAATGAACTAAATTGAATGTGAAGTACTTTGGAATATTCTAAGGATTTGAAGGATACTGCAGCCTGTCTCTTTCAAATAAATCTTTATAATAGTCAATCCTCTTTTTGGAATGCATTTGTCCATTCTCTTTGAAAAGACTTCAATTAGTCTAGAACTAACTAATTGCTTGCAATCGTATCCTGCAGACAGTGAACAAATCTCTAATCTTTTTCAAAAATTATCAATTTTGTAATAGTGTCCTTGACTTGGGCATAGATAAGGTGAATAACAACGGTCTTTTCCCTAGGTTCAGGGAATTCAAAACTAGAGGGCCTAATTATGAGGTGAGAGGAGAAAGATTTATATGAGATCCCGAGGGGCAACTTTTTCACTCAGAGTGGGGTTTGTATGTGGAATGAACAACCAGAGGAAGTGTTAGATGCAGGTACTGTTACAACATTTAAAAGAAATTTGGATAGGGAATGAATCAGAGAGATTTAGAGGGATATAGTCTAAACACCGGCAAATGGGACTAATTCAGTTTAGAAAACCTGGAAGCCATAGACAAGTTGGACCAAAGGGTTTGTTCCTGTGCTGTATGACTCTATGACTCCGAGACTTTTGAGCTCAATATCCAAGTTAAATTCCCATTCATTAATGCAAAACTCATAATCTTGTCTTCTCTCAGTCTTCCTTTCAGTGTTGCTTAATGCAGTGTGGAATAATGCTTTGATTTGCTGCAGTTCATCTGTGATTGTTTTTGGGGTCAGAGAGGATTTTTCTTCTTCAAGCTGTTTCTTGTAGTTATTAGAGATAACAGGGTGTAGAGCTGGATGAACACAGCAGGCCAAGCAGCATCAGAGGAGCAGGAAAGCTG
>JAHRHZ010000223.1:11444060-11466028 GCA_024137785.1 Ginglymostoma cirratum
TCAGCTTTCCTGCTCCTCTGATGCTGCTTGGCCTGCTGTGTTCATCCAGCTCTACACCTTGTTATCTCAGATTCTCCAGTTTCTGCAGTTCCTACTATCTCTTGTAGCTATTGTCTTCTTTCTCTTTATTTCCTTATCAATGTTCACCTCAAAGTGATAAACCTGAGTCTAAATCCATGTTGGGTGTTGGTATCGCATTATGTAGTTAAAGGATTTTAAATGTATTTTCAACATCAGCCTAGGGTACCTAAATTAAAAGGTATCTGAAAATAAGGCAGTGAGCATGTCCAAAATGGAGTGGGGCAGGCAGATGCCTCGTCAGCTGGGACACATTTTTGTAGCAGATCGTTCGGCTTGTGTTAGGCCATAACATTTAATGTCATTGGCAAAAAAGTCAACAGAAAAGATAATTGATTTTTGTAAACACTGTAAGTTGTTATCATCCAGAATGTCCTGTCCAAAAAGATAATGGAATTTGAGTGACACATCCTCCCTTGGACAACTTAGATATGCCTCCAACATTTGTGCAACTCACAGCAAGAGTGAAGACAATAAAACATTCACAATGTTTCACTAAAGGAAAAAAGACACAAAATTTACTAGAAATGGAGATTACAAGTCATCTGTTATGTGCTGTCAGTATTTGAAGTTTTCTCAACCCCAGTGGGTACAAGCTTAACCTGTCCAAACCTTTCTCATAACACTACCCTATTTCAGGGATTAGTTGAGTAAACCTCCTCTGAATTGCCTCCAACACATTTATATCCTCCATAAGTAGAGAGACGGATGCTACATACAATAGTCTCAATGCAATATCACTTTATAACTGAACCCAATCTCCCTACTTTTATATTCAACTCATCTCATCATAAGCTATGACATTCTGTTAGATTTTCAAATTATTTGCTGCACCTGCACACCAGTCTTTTGCCACTCATGTACTAGAACACCTAGATCCTTCTACATCTGAGAGATCTGCAACCTCTTACCATTGACATAATATGCTTCTTTTTCATGCTTCCTACCAAGATGGACAACTTCACATTTTCATACAATTTACTCCATTTTCCACAAACTTTACGTATTTAGTCAACTTTTCTATGTCTTTTCCAGTCTTCTTACATCCTCTTCACAACTTACTTGTTCTCTAACTATCTTTGGGTCATCAGCAAACTTGGTAACCATACTTTCTGTCCTTCCATCGAGGTCATTGCTATAAATTATGAAAAGCTGAGGTCCCAGCCAAGGCCCTTATGGCACTCCACTTGTGGGATATTACCAACCTGAGAAAGAGCCATTTACTCCCTGCTTCCTGCTATAGAGTCATACAGCAGGGAAACAGACCCTTTGGTCCAACCAGTCCATACAGAACATAATCCCAAACTAAACTAGTCCCACCTGCATACTCCTGGCCCATTTCCCTACAAACCTTTCTTATTCATGTACTTATCCAAATGTCTTTTAAACGCCTTAATTATGCCCACATCTACCATTTCCTCAGGAGGTTCATTCTACATGTGAACCAATCAGTGATCTTTCCAAGTGAATATGTTACTTCCTACACCATGAGCTTTTATTTTTCACATTAATCTTGTATGTGACATCTTATCAAATGCTTTCTGAAAATCTGGCCCTACAGTACAGTATATTCACCAGTTCCTCTGTATTCGCAGTATATGCTACCCCATTAAAGAACTCTACTAGATTGGTCAAACATGATTTTCATTTCACAAAGCAATGTTGAATCTGCCTGATTATTATGGAGTTAACCAGGTGCCCTTCTTTAATTTCTTCATTGATAGCTTCCAACATTTTCCTTATGACTATTGTTAAATTGACTGGCCTGTTTTTATGCCTTCTGTCTCCCTTTCTTCTGAATAAAATAAATTGTATTGTTGCTTTCCAACCTAATAGAACCATCCCCAAATCAAGGGAATTTTGTAAAATTGCAACCAATCAACCATTAACTTTGTCACTAACTGCTTATTTTAAAACCTAGGGCAGGACCTGGGCATTTGTTAGTCTGCATCTCCAGCAATTTATTCATACCTAAGAACTGCGATTGCCAAAGAATACAGGTAAATTTCTCTTCGAAACACGGTCATATCTGCAGTTCAACCTCCAGCTCACAAACTCTGAGCCAAATCTGGTCAAACTTTGATTGTTTTCCACTGGTGTGCTTGCTCTGGACCAAACTGGCATCCAGGAACTCCCACATGTTGTAACTGTGACATATCACCTGTCCTGCCGTCTTTAATGTGTTCCAAGGAAATGCAGTATTTATTATTTTATTTAGTTTTATATTGAGTTATGTTTTATATATTTCATTAACCTTATCACCAGTTGCTATAATGTATTGAATCTTAGGAATATATTAGACATCAGTCACCAAATTACCAGCTTTTTCTCCTGTAACAGAGTAAGACTGTTCCTGTAGACTGACAAACTGTAGGCAAAACAAAAGTGAGAGAACATCTCTCTCCTTTCCTGCTTTAATTACTTAACTCCTGCACTCTTTTGTAAGCTACACTCAAGTCATGGGACTTTTCTCTGCAACACTAGGCTGCCGTGGTTTTCCTTACATTAATAGGTTTTAAAATCTTCACTGACCGCAGAGTGCTGTGGGATGTCCTCAGGACCTGAAAGATGCTATATCAAAATTTAATTTTCTCTTTCTCAACTCCACTGAAAGTCCAGTCTTTGACAGCACAGCACAGGCTGGGTAAAACCACATAGTCTCATCCTTTGGATGTTATGTATTTCCTTGTGCTAATCCCAGCATATAACAGAACATGTTGAGTAAGACATGGCAATTCATTCATTGTACAGACCATGTGGGTTTCCTTCAATTCAGGCATCTGTAAAACTGACAAATCTGTTTGTCTGACATTGTGCGCTTCATGTACATCTCCGTTCACAGCTGGTACAACAAGAGCTGACATGATGTGCTGGAAAATATAAACACAAGATGCCAATATTCAACTGCAGAAAAAGCTATCTTTGTGGATAATGGTATTATTTGGCCAGCATTTCGGATTGGTTCAGCTTACTTTTGTTCTTTTCCATTCATTTCTAAGCGTGACCTGATGGAAGCTTACAAAACAATGACAGGCATGGATAGAATGAACAATTGGAGTCTTTTTTTTCACCCAGGGTAGAATTGTCAATTACTTAGGGGACAGAGGCTTTATGTAAAAGGGAGAGATTTAAAGAAGAGGTGAGAGACAAGTTTTTTTACACATAAGGTGGTAGGTGGGAGTCAAAAACCAGAGGGCATAAATTTAAGGTGAGAAGGGAAAGATTTAAAAGGGACCTAAAGGACAACATTTTCACACAGAGGGTGGTGAGTGTATGGAATCAGTTGTCAGAGAAGGTAGTGGATGTTGGTACAACTACAACATTGAAAAGGCAGCTGGATGGGTATAAGAATAGGAAGAGTTTGGAGGGATATGGGCCAAATGCTGGCAAATGGGACTAGATTAATGTAGAATATCTGATTGACATAGATGAGTTGGACCAAAGAGTCTGTTTCTGTGCTATACATCTCAATGACTTTATGGCCCTAAGTGCCTGGAATGCACTGCCAGAGGAGGTAATAGAAGTAGACATAATAGCAACACTTAAGAAGCATCTTGACAGATCCATGAATAAGCAAGGAATAGAGGGATAAGGGCCACATAGAGGCAAAAGGGTATTAATGTAGAAGGTGTCATGTGTAGGTACAGGTTTGGTGGGCTAAAGGGTCTGTTCCTGTGCTGACCATTGCTTTGTTCTTTGTTTTCTTCCTTCATCCACTCCTGGAGGCACTGGCACTGTTGGATTAAAATCCACTTGTTGACATCGTAACTGGCAGTCTATCATCCAAGCGCAAGTCCAAAAAGTGAGTATTAATTTATTATTCAGCTATAGCAGAATCACAGTCTAAATGGATCAAGTCCTCACTCAATTGGCTACTTATAATTTATCTGTACCAATGCAGTACACCAATTATATAAATGGCCCATCAACAAAATAGCAAGGAATAGTGTGAATTTGCCTCCAACAGGGTAAAAAGGGACAGTGAAACATCAAGAAAGGAAAAGAGAGGCTAAAGTGAACATAAACCCTTCGGAAAATGAGCTGGGGAATAATAATGGGGAACCAGGGATTGGCAGAGGAGTTGGAACAACACTTGTCAGTAGAATATGCTAATAGCTTTCCAAAAATGCGAAATAATCAAGGTGCCAAAGCAGAGAGGAAATAAAAGCAATAACTATCATTGGAAAAATAAAAGTACTAGGGGACATAATGAGACTAAAGGCTGTAAGGTATCCTGGACCTGATGGGAAAGTAGCTACAGAGATTGTGGATGAACTGGTAGTAATCTTCCAAGAAAAGTCCCAGAGGATTGAAAAACTGTCAATGTAGTACCCTTATTCAAAAAGATGAGACAGAAAGGAGGTAATTATAGGCCAGTTGACTTAATATCTGTCATTGTGAAAATGTTAGCGAATATTATAAAGGATCTAATAGCAGGGCTCCAAGAAATACATAATATAATCAAGCAGTGATGTGGAGGTGTTGGTGTTGGACTGGACAAAGTCAGAAGTCACACAACACCAGGTTATAGTCAAAAAGGTTTATTTGAAATCACAAGCTTTCAGAGCGTAGCCTCTTTGTCAGGTGAAGTGAGAAAGAGGCACACAGATACAGAATTTATAGGCAGAGAGATCAAGGGCAGAGAGATCAAAAGATCATACAAACGGTGTGAGTGGAGTGTCAAATAATAAGGCTCTACAGGTGACCAATAGTGTCAAACAATGTTCACAAAGTGTTAACTGCTGAATAACAAGTAAAGGGATGACCTTTACTCTGATTAAATGAGGCAGAGAGGTAATTACAAAAAATTAAAAATAAGGCAGGGCCGGAGACAAACCAAATGACTAGAAAAAGGTGATAAGTATAAGGGTCGCAAATTTCAAATAAACCTGTTGGACGATAATCTGGTGTTATGTAACTTCTGACTAGCATCAAGCAGCATCAACATGGCTTCATGAGAGGAAAATCATGCAGAATAATGTATCTGGAATTCTTTGAGGGGGTAACAAGTAGAATAGACAAAGGGGAATGAGTAGATGTAACATATTTGGCTTTCCAAAAGGCTTTTGATAAGATACCGCACATAATTTTTCTGCTCATCTTATACCATTGACATAGTGTGCCCGGCTGATTACATGAAGGCTCAATCGTCATCCAAAAGTTGCTTTACATATTTTTACACATTCACTTCTTTGATATCTTTATGTACATTTGGCTGACTTTGAATGCTGCGTGATATGATGCCCCATTGTTGGTTACCAGTATCTTGTTCCTGGGTCTGGCTTCACATTTGTATCTAGATCTCTGCCCAAATGCCCAATGTCCTTTGCGAGCACATGTTTTGCAAATGTGGAGAAATACTGAATAGCTTCTGGGTCAGTGTGGCAAACCATGTCTATGACTGGTCTTGCTGGCTCAGTGACTTTGCTGACTATTATAATAGTGCTGCCTGCACCCAAAGCATGCAATTGACATTGGTTTGTCACTATGGCTTCATACTGCTGTCATCTTCCAGCAACACATCAAAGGTATGGCTCTTTATCTTGACCAGGAGATCTTTCCTAAAGACTTTATCAGCATAAAGGCAGTTACTATCTCAATTAGCCGCTCTGCAAGAAAAATCACATCATGAATTTTGGAGATAAAGCCATCAATAGACTCTTGGGACTTCTGTCCTTATGACAGGAGTTGAAATCTGTTAACCTGGAATTTGATTTTTACCTTGAGCTGGTCCTTAAGTCAACTGTGGGTCTTCTCTGAATTTTTTTTGTTGCTTCAGTAAGATAGGATGCATTTATTCTGTAAAGGCCCCCGTTGCCAATAGCAAGTAATATGTTAAGAGATTTTCTCTTGGGACCAAATCTATTAACATAAAAAAAAGGAAGAGTAGACCATCCGGCCCTTCGAGTTTGCTCTGTCCTTCATGATGATCGTAGCTAATCATCCAACTCATCGGCCACAGCTTATAACAATTGCTGGAGGGAAGTAAATTGGTTTTCACCAGCTCAATCACATGGACTGACACGGGCAAGAAAATCAGAAGAGTATTATGGACAGATGGATAATTGGGGAAGTAGCTCTGTATTCTCTGTTCACAGGATCTGCTGAGATAATTCCATTGCTGGTTAGAATGTTGCTTCTTGGTCTTCCTTTACTGGATGTTTCCACTGTCCTGAGGCGCAGAGTGACTGATTCATTTATAAAATATCTCTGACTTATTAATTTAAACTCACAATTTACAGTAACTCCTGAAGGGAAAATAATTTGGTTTCCTTCAGGTTCAAATTTGCATCGATAATTGGCCACGAGTCCATAGATTCAAGATTTATTTGTACACAGCCCTTTGACTCCAGCTTGTCTGCAAACTACACTTCACCGCTGCCAGAACCAACAGCTGTGCAAACAGGGCTTACAATGAGTATCAGATTACTCGCTTTCAAAATATGCAGCAATACTCCAGCAATCCTTGGGTTTAGTCAGTTCTTTTCTCATTTCAGGCCACAATTAAAACTGCTGATTAAAAATAAGAATACTTCTTTTACACTTTTATTACAGCTCCTGGTATTTATATATGTATGCAAAAATCATGAGCAATTGCGTGGCTAGGCACAAGTTAAACAATTCAGATATATTCGAGCATGCAACCCTCAGCATATCATGCTGCAAAGGGACAGAGCTTAATAAGATGGAGACTGAGAACATTACACCATTAGGTCAAATACTATGAGTATCCCACTTAAATATATGTGGTACATCTGCTGTGAGACATAACATGATGATCCTTACTGGTTTTGGCCTTTATATAAATCCAGGTCTACATTGAGGTGGTCGATTTTTAACTGCGCTCAGAAATGGCTAGGCAAGCCATTCAGATCAATGGCAATATGGGCTTGGCAACAGTGATGACTGCATCTGATGAAAGTGTGAAGAAAAAATATCCAGGGTGATGTGGACAGTATTGACTGGATGGAGGATAGTTTTAATCTCTCTCAGCCCAGACAGACCTAAGGTGGAGGGCAATTGAAATGCAGCATAGGGTGCATTTCCGATAATATTCGGATTTTAAATTCCATCCTTAACTCCACAAATCAAAATCCGCACTTTTAACTTCAGGCATTTGCAAGTGGAGGCAGTGAGGTTTGCAAGTCTGTAGGGGGAAAGGAAAGGATTTGGACTAACAATCAAACTCACTGGACAAATAGCCTCCTTTTGTACAGTGTGATTCTATATTCTAATTTAAAGGGGTTATTTATCATTATTAGCACCTGGTGGTGAATAGTCCCTTTTCCCACTTGGTCAAAGCTAAAGATTGGAAGTGAAGCTGTACACTGCACATCTATTTAACTGATCGAACTCGAGTGTCAATTCGAATGTGAAACTACCTGTGTTGTGTCCTTCTTCGTCATGTGCTGCAGGCTATTTTGTCTCTCAGTGATGTTAATGGCTCTCTGTGATAATGCAGTCAGACTGAAACGTGAGTGTTACTAAGGACAATCCCAGATGGAGAAGGAATCAGATGTCAAAAACGTCCTCTTCTAGCCAACATGCCAACACAAATTTTTTTGTTACACATTTTTTTTACATGACTCAGTGACACACCTGCCATAATCACAGCCTCAGACCTTAGATAAAGTCATAGTCTAACAACATGGAAACAGATCCTTCAGTCTGACCAGTTCAAGCCAGCTGTGTTCTGACCAGGTTCACACTGGATTGGTTTTTGCTATAATCCAATCAGTAAAACCTTCCCCATTCCTTTAATGGAGAACATCTGTGTCAGTTTTACCTCAAAAAAGACTTTTGCTAAAAAAAACTGGTTAGAGAAATAAGCCACCAACTCACCAGAAAACTACAAACATAACCTGCATCCAGTGCAGTGACAGCCTTTTTAAAAAGCCTTTCAAGCAAACCAATGGATCATGTTATTGAAAGTTTTCATTGACACTTCATTGACCATGAAATACGGCAACTTACTCTTCTGGTACTTGCTGATGTGTTTTTTTTTTCAATCTCTTGAAAGAGATGCTGTCTGTCTTTTGGAAATAAATTACATTTTCTCTCTTTATTAAGGCTTTGAGTCCTTAATGACAAAAAGTTGCATTTATATCAAGCCTTGAACATAGCAGAACATCCCAAGGCACTTCACAGAGGCATTTTTAGATGAAAATTTGACATTGAGCCACATAAGCAGATGTTAGAACTGGCGACTAACTGCTTGGACAAAGCAATACAATCATTGTTACAGATCCACAAACTCAAGAATGGCAAATTCATCTATTGTTGCCTAAAAATAAGTAACTAATAATTCTAAATCCATAAGCAAAGCTCACGAGTCTGCAACCACTTTTACTTATGCAGCAATCGCTTCTGACCTGTTCTGGTACACAGCTCTTTCCCTTAACACGCAACAAACAAGGGCACAGGTGCTTGGGAGGATGAACAGGTTGAGGACATCCACTAGATGGAGGTAGAGGAGGAGGCCACATCATCAGGGGTGGGGGGCATTGGTTGAGAGTGTCTGGGAGGGAGGCAGGCCTGCACCGTCCTCCTCCTCCTCCTCCCACACCCAGTAACCACCCATAACCTCCCCCAACAACACCTAGCCCTGGTAAGCAGACCTTCTCACCTTTACAGTAAGTTACAACACACTGCAATTGTTTCTAAAATGTTATATGATTAATATTAACTTTTATTTCAGATATTTTACTTTTTATTATTTTAACCCAAAAAAGTCATAATCTTAGCATCTGGGAACCTAGCCCTATTTTTACCATAAGTTATTAAGCTCCACACTTGCAAATTCATCATTCGCGGGGGGTTTTCAGGAACAGAACCCTCCCAGATACGGAGGAATGACTATTAGTTTTATGGAATGTCTCAAAGGAAGTCAAACAGGTAGGGGGGGTGAGTGGGATTAGGCAAAGAATTCCAGAACATTGGCCCTCTTCTGCTTCAGTGGTGTTGGCATTAGAGACTATGGTCCGTACTCTGCCAATTACCAATGGTGGAGTGACGAGAATTGAGACTGCACAAAAGGCCAGAACTGGAAGAGCACAGAAATTTCAAAGGATTATGGACTGACATAATTGCTCAGAGGCCAGTATCCTGTCACCAAATCAACTATTATTTACTTGTCACTGTACATGAATTCTGACCAGCCAGCTCAGTGCCAGGCTTTTGAGTGAGGAGACTCTCTGAATCTCCTGTTTATATCTGTCAGCCAGGACTCCTTCATTGGCCCAGGTTAACAGCCGCAATCAAGGATCTCATAGTCAATGAGACCCACCTGGCCCTCATTCCAATCACTACAGCGCCATAAAAATAATTTACAGAAATAGGAAGAGACAATGCTAAAGAATGATTATGAAGAAAAACTTGGAGACTTTTAAAATCCATAAAGGGAATCAATGTAGATCAGTGAGCAGAAAAGTGAAGAACGAGCAAGACTTGGTGTGAAGTAGAACACAAGCACTAGAACTTTGGATGAACTCAACTCTGTGGAGCATGCCAGATTGGAAATTGGCCAGGAGAGAATGCGAGGACTGAATTCTAGATGCAACAAAGGTATGAATGAGGATTTCAGCTGCACATGAGCTGAAGCAAGGCCAGTGAGAGCACACCCGGCACTTTTCCTTGTAACCGCAGGAAGTGCTACACCTGCCCCCACACCTCCTCCCTCACCCCAATCCCAGGCCCCAAGAAGACATTCCACATCAGGCAGAGGTTCACCTGCACATCTGCCAATGTGGTATACTGCATCCGCTGTACCCGTTGTGGCTTCCTCTACATCGGGGAAACCAAGCGGAGGCTTGGGGACCGCTTTGCAGAACACCTGCGCTCAGTTCGCAACAAACAACTGCACCTCCCAGTCGCGAACCATTTCAACTCCCCCTCCCATTCCTCAGATGACATGTCCATCCTTGGCCTCCTACAATGCCACAGTGATGCCACCCGAAGGCTGCAGGAACAGCAAATCATATTCAGCCTGGGAACCCTGCAGCCCAATGGCATCAATGTGGATTTCACAAGCTTCAAAATCTCCCCTCCCCCAACCTACACTCACCTTTACTGGCTCCATCCCCGCCTCTTCGACTTGTCTGCCTCCTCTCCACCTATCCTCTCCTCTATCCATCCTCTATCCGCCTCCCCCTCTCTCCCTATTTATTTCAGAACCCTCTTCCCCTCCCCCATTTCTGATGAAGGGTTTAGGCCCGAAACGTCAAGTTTTCCTGCTCCTATGATGCTGCTTGACCTGCTGTGTTCATCCAGCCCCATGCTTGTTATCTCGGATTCTCCAGCATCTGCAGTACCTTTTATCTCTGAAACAAGGTGGTCAGGATGATGGAGACAAGGTGGTGTTGGAACTCAAGTCCCAGTCAAATAGGACACAAGTACACGAAAGGTCTGTTTCAGGTCAAGACAGGAGGATGATGGAGTTGATGATTGAGGAATGTAGTTTCTGGTGGAGATCATACACAATGAAAGAAGATTCTGCTTCAGACAATTAGTTTAACAAATCAAAGGTAGTAGAACTCCTTTTCCCCAAAATCCTTACCCACCTTTTATTTCTGGGAATGTCTAAAGATGAAAGATAGGATTGAAACCTATCTTTCCACGCCTATTTTACGCAGAGGTAAATAGAATAGACATCCACCACCTGCAAGTTCACCTCCAAGCTATTCACCAACTTGGCTTAGAAATATATCACCGTTCCTTCACTGTTACTCGGTCAAAGTCCTGGAATTCCCTCCCTAACAGCTTTGTGTGTCTACCTTCAGCACATGGGCTGCAGTGGTTCAAGAAGACAGCTTCTGAGGGGCAACTAGGAGCAGGTAACAAATGCTGGCCCAGTTGCACACATCCAAGGAGTGAATTTAAAAAATCACAAGCAACACAAATTTACAAAGGCACGTGCGAATCCCTAGAAAGTGCACAGTACCTACATACATTTAAAGACAATTAATATGAAATTAACATCACCACTAGATTTAGATTTAAATTTAGATTTATTGTCACATGTATATAAAAATACAGTGAAAGGTGTTTTCTTGCATGTAACGTGCAAAGTGTCACCACACTCTGCCGCCATCTTGAAACGCTGAATATAATGCAAGAATTTACTGCAGTAGAATTCATCTTTCTCTTTTCTTCTTGTTCCTCCTCCATTGCTCCTCCAGTCACTGCTTGACATTGGCTGTAGTCTGTAATGGACTTTGGGGTGTTGGATACAGGTTTCCGCCACCTTCATAATCATGACTGTCGCATCCAAGCTTGAGCCATGGGCCTGTGAATGCGTGGGTTCTGTCCCTCATTCAACACTCCTCCAGATGCTGCTGCCAGTTCTCAGTCAGGGTCCTCCGTTTTCCCTTTCATCCCAATTGGGAATGTACTGCTTGTTAAGGTGTTGAAAGCAGATTCAAAAGGGAATCAAATATATATCTGGGAAGGAAAAGCTCATAGAGCTGCAGGGAGTGAAATTAATAGGAATATTCATCCAGAAAACTGACATAGGCATGATAGTCTCAAAGCCACTTTTTGTGCTGTATATTTCTATCTATCACATTACAAACAAACAAAACATTACAAATGTAGACTTTCTAAATTTCAAGATACTTTGAGGTGATGTTTTGTCCAGGCCCAAGGATTTCTAAAGCTACCAGCAAGTAGTCACTGTTTCTGAATGATGGTATATAATCTGTCAATTTTTTCTTTCTTTTTATCTGTGCGCTTCGCTTTAACATCTGATATGGAGATGTCGATTTCGCTCTCACACATTGATGGTTTTTGTATCATATAGTGTTCCCATGGCTTCATATGATGTGCCATGAGTATGTGATGACATTCCGAGCAAAAAGTTGAACATTGGCAGCATTCAAGAGCAGTTTATCATGTTAAAAATCCACGATTTCTAAATGGCACACCAGAAGTTGTGGATTCACTGCAGAATTGTTTTAAAAATGGGATGAAGAGTTAAAGACTACAGTGTAGGGAATGATCATTTGCTGCAAAAAGTAAGAATTAAAAGCATAATTTTCCTGTTTCAGGGCCTGGATGTTTAGAATTATGGCAAATAGGGACTGACGATTTGAAACATGGTGCACTAACTTCCCGAGCTACCACGATGTCTTGTCTTCCCGTTTCCTACTTCTACAGCATTCATTGAGTTTCAACAATTACATCCCACCTATCTGACATAGCTATGATGCATATACTGCTTTTGATGTATCTTTATCAATGAAGGATTCACCTCCATAGTGGTTGACAAGATCCTCAATGGTATCCCCTCTGTTTCCTGCATTTCTGCTCTCACCTTTCCCTCAATTGCAGAAACATAATCAGATTTCCCTCTTCCTGATCTTCCATTCCACTAGCCTCTGCATTCAATGGAGCATCCTTGAGCCTTCCCATCTCCATTGTGATGCCATCACTATATGCATCTTGACTTCTTCTCCCCGTTGAGCATTCCAATGAGACCATTTCATGTGCACCCCAAACTTTTCTCCCTACCACAGCCTTGTCCCTTCCATGCCTCAGAGATGCAACAACTGTCCTTTCACCTCCTTCCCATTATCTGATGACCCAAATACTCCTTCCTGGGTGAAACACGATTCAGTATTGTATTGACTGCTCTCAATATGTTCTCCCCTGCACTGGGAAGATGCTAATAATATTCTGTGATTGTTTTGCTCAAAAGCACCATTCAGTCACTAACATGACTCTGTGTTTTTAGTCATTTGAATTTTCCATTCTTTTCCCACATTGAGCTCACTGCTTTCACCTACATTGTTCCACTGAGGCTCATTTTTTGATTTAGTGCTTTGCAGTCTTCCAGACAAGATTGAGCTCAACAATGTTAGACCATAACTGTTGTTCCTGGGTTGCCTGGGTAGTGGGCCGTGTTATTGGTTTTATTGCTGCCATTTAGATTCTTTTAAATCTATCATTTGTATTTTTTTTTAAATTGCCCCATTCCCACGACATTGCATCTTACATAATTATCTCTTTTATCATTTCATCACATCTGCCTTCCACCCTATCTGAGAACTTCCCTTTTGTTCTTCCCTTCCCATCTCCTTTCGGTGACAGTGTATTTGCTTACAACATATTACATCCTGAGCTTTCTCTCGGTTCTGATCACTGGTCCTTGGCCGGAAACATTGGGAAAAATTTTAAATCTGCAAAATGGGCGTGTGGAATCGGGTGAGATGCAAAACATTTTGAAAATATCAAACTAATCTGCCTCAAATATGCCCAGTTCGAGAATTAATGGAAGGGGAATATTAAAGTATAAAGCCAAGGGTAGGATTGTCACCTTTTAACATGCTTTGCACATTTAACCCCGGCTGTAACAAGATATCTTTGTTGAAAGGTTAAATGTCTTTACAGCACATCTTGTGGGCCAAAGGGAGCAACAGTGCACTCCTCTCCTGCCGCCCCTACCCATCACAACACAACCAACCTCATCTGACTCCCTGACAATAAGTTGTTTGCCTAACCTCTCTCTGCCTCTGAACTCATTCCCATCAAAAGATCATTCTCATCTGGAATCAGGGTCTAGTTCATTACCACGCTCCTTCCTGCTTCCATGTAGCAACAATAGAATACTTACAGTGTGGGAGCAGGCCAGTTGGCCCATCAAGTCCACGCTGACCTTCCAAAGAGCATCCCACCCAGACCCAATCCCTGTAACCCTACATTTCCCATGGCTAATCCACCTTGTCTGCATGTACCTGGACACTATGGGCAATTTAGCATGGCCAATCCACCTAATCTATGCATCTTAGGACTGTGGGAAGAAATCAGAGCACCTACAGGAAACCCACACAGACACAAGGAGAATGTGCAAAGTCCAAACAGACAGTCACCCAAGGATGGAATTGATCCTGGGTCCCTGGTACCATGAGGCAGTAGCACTAACCATTGGGTCACTGCGCAGGTTTCCTCCAAGCAATTGCAAATTGCTCCAGAGCCTCCATGTCCGAACAAGTCTAATAATTTGACTGATTTTTGCTGAACAACATAAAAAAGAATTGCAGATTTAAAACTTCACAGCTGGAAGACAAACCAGATTTCCTATCAGAGAAGCATAGCCTCACCCCATCCCACTCAGAAAATCTCCCAGGATGCTACCTGACTTAGGTTTGTATTTCAGATTTTCAACATCAGCAATAATTTTCTTTCGTAGTATTTTAAAAGGAATTGTAACATTTTCAGTACATTCAAAAATCAAAGTGCATTGACATAGAACCTCAGGATGTTACATAGAACTTTGCAGCCAAATATGTCTTGTGTATCCACTTCTGTAACAACATGGTAGCGCATTTATGTAGGCACAGCAATGAGACAAATGATCAGTTAGTCTGTTCAGACAGCTTGTTACGGTTCAGTGTTGGCCAGGACTCCAGGAAAATTCCCTTGCTGTTCTTCAATTAATGTTGTAGGACCTTTTACATTCACCTTCAGGATAGAGACAGGGTTCCGGTCATCTTATTCAATAGATGATATCTCTGACAGTGCAGCACTCACTCAGACCTGAACTAAGTGTTATTTTCTTGAGAAGCTGACTGCCAAAGACTGGATGAGTTGTCATGAACAGTAGGTGCCTGTCCCTCTTCCTCCTTCTTAAGTTAGGTTTCTCCTCAATCGCAGAACTGTACCAGAGCTAGTAGGGGTTTATTTACCTGCAGCTGAGCCTAGAAAACTCATGGCAGAGTTGACCAAAACTTCAATGCAGAGAAAGAAAGAGAAAGATATGGGTGACAATTCAGCATAAATCAGCTTCATTTTCTGAGGGATCAAGTTGTAAGTTTAACAGATATCTGAAGCCAAAACCATACTCAGGAAACTAAACTAAGTAGATGGCCTCACCAACAATATGGGTCAATGCTATTTGAGCCACAGATTTATTGTCACCATTGAATAACCACAGATCTGTTTGCTATTACTATGTATCAGGTTTACAGTGGTTTCCTTCTGCACTGCAGAGATCTGGAATGATCTAGTTTAGACTTCCAAAGGATTGTAAAGTTGTTCCATCAGAGTGATTGAAAGTGCAAACTGGATAAATTAGCAAGTAAAGTGTTAGCACCCTTTGAAAGCCGAAAGGATAAGGGGATGCAGTCAGCTGGAAGGCAATGAAACATAGAACCATCGCCCCCTCAAAAAAAATTAACTGAAAGGATTGGAGATAAAGCCTTCAACAAGGATTGAAAGTACAGTCCTTGATAATCCCTCAGAGAATGGGATATAGCATTCAGTGAACTCACAGATATTCAAGTATAACAAAAAAACATTTGCTTTAGGTATTATTGTAGAAATAGTGCTCACAGTGGTCCAAATTAATGTGAAAAGAATATATTTGAAAAGGAATACAGATGATATGACTTTAAGTTATCACCAAATGATGGAACTGACTTGCGCAGACGGACATTCATAAGTCAAATCTCATCAATTTTATTTGGGAGGGAATAAGCTAAAGGGTCAGATTCTTTACCCTCACCTATGGCTGACTGACCCATAGTTGGGTAGATAATTCTGCATTTATATTGCCTTGATGCACAGAAATAGCTCCGCAACACAGACATTGTTGCTTTGGCCACAGGGCATAAGCATAAGGTTTTCTTCTGCACATGCATGTAGACATACGTTAAAGAGGGTTGTAACACACACACACACACACTCTCACACAGACACACATACACGCACACAAACGCACATGCACATATGCACACAGTCACACACCCACACACACACATACTCTTAAACAGACACACATTTTCTCTCCCTGTCTCTCTCACACACATACACACACACACACACACATGCACGCACACATACTCCACCTCCTGAGTCTTTCTCCACAATGTAAACAGAGTGCCTTCACAGATTCCCTTGAAATACCATTAACACAAGACTCTAGTTGACACTAACTGGGTTACTTGAACTTCTCAGCCCTGAGAGCTTGGCTTTACAGAGGCAGAAGTAATATTAGCAATGTGCCAGTTTTTTTCTTCTATAAAACATCAGTGATGTTTTCATATGAACTCTGGAATTGGTCAGACAGATTGGAAACTTAAAAGAAAGAATAAGCAAACACCTTTCACAATCTCATGATGTTCCAAGATGCTTTACAGTTTAATCGTTGTTGTGATGTAGAAATGGATCATCTAATTATTGTACAATATGATCTCACATACAGTTCTCTCATAATAATCAGATAATCAGAGAATTCCCCTGCTCTTCTTCAAAATAGTAGCTTGGGATCTTTTACTTCCAAATGATAGGCCAGGCCAGACATCGGTTCAATATCTCACCTGAAAGATAGCACTCCCTCACACTGCAATTTTGGAATTTTGAACCCAAGTGCCAAGGACATTGGCCTGGTACAAATGAATTACTTGTCCAGTGACACGACCACCACACCACCATTTATCCCACTCGAGATATTGTCATGAACTGTGGGTTTTGTTATGTTGGTAAAAAAATGTTGTTCTTCCATAATTACTTGTGATCACCAGGTTCAGGATATCTGCTTATGGCTCCATCAAACTGTAATTTAGATTTAAACCAGTCAATCATTAACAATTAGCCATGAAAGGTAGAGGGGTTGGGGAAAGGATAAGTCTGGTAATTGCTGTCTTTTACGGACTCTTTACAACTGGTCCAGAGCAGCTTTCTATCTGCCAAAATGTTCTATGTGACCGGTTGCGATATATCTGTTTATTACTTGCTTGAAAAATAGACTGTGAAAGAAACAGCCCATTCTTCATTCATTAACCGGCCAGGGAGCCTTAAGTTCAAAGTCTGCACTGGACCTAGATGGAAATTTTCATGGTGGGTTTTCCAAAGGCTACCAACAGGGCTCAGAGGTTTTTGTTTAACCTTAATATGCTTAACTGCTTAACAAACAATTTCCACATGTGTGCACAGAGATTTTTTTTGACTTCCCAAAGGGAGAAGGTGATGAATTCTCCTGTGATTTTAGTAATTTTTCAATTCCCAGAACGATTTATTCCTACCAATTTATTCTACAAGCCGCAGAAGCAGTAAAATTTTGAGTCATCCTTCACGGGTTTATGATAGGAGTCATTGGTTAGCAATGCTCCATGTTATGAGAGCACCAATTATTCTTTTAAAAGTGGAATTGCATATTATTTAATTACAATTTTAAATAGAATAGCTCCTGTGCTATAACCTGCACTGTAATGATTTTCTTTTACACTTTCTGGAACACAAATCTGTCTTTCATCACTTATTAGCTGGAGCAGTTATACATGTCATTAGCATGAGGCTGCTCAAATCCCCAGCACATTATTCCCAGGGGGGTCCAGATTACCTGCAGTTTCTTTTCATCTTGGCCAGAAGTTCTTTTTGCCTTGAAGTGCAAAGTCAGTCATGAATTTTGTGCAAACCAATTGCGTGGCTTAAAAATAATCCAAGTGATTTTGGTCGATATATGCCTACATCTGCGGGACAACTGAGTTTCCATTAGCTAAATCTTCTGCCAATGCAATTCAATCAGTACCAATCTGCAACCATAAAACACGTAACACCCCAAATTCATGACTTTAGGTGCAAGTATTCCCCAATGGCGTTTCCCCGCAGTCAAGTGTATCAGAATTGGCTTCGGATACAAAACCATTTTCTTGGTCTTTTAACTGCAATTATCTTCACTGAGGACAGGCTCAGTTTTCAACTTCCTTTGCTGCATTTTTATTGCATATATACAAGCCACAGCAAAAAATGAAAAACTCTCCCAATGCAGGTTTTTAAACTTGCTGTGCCTGATGTGGGTGAATGGCAGAGAAATGAGATGGCATCATTGGCTGTTGTGCGTTCAGATGCCTCTGCTCCACACTCAGGAATTACCTCCCTAAAACCCTCAACATCCTTACCTCACACTGTCCCTTAACAAGACCCTTCTTAAAACCTAAAGCAAACACAGAATGCTGGAGAAACACAGCAGGTCTGGCAGCATCAGTCGAGAGAAAAACAGAATTAATATTTTGAGTCCAGTATGACCCTTCTTCAGAATTCTTTATGTTTGTTTCAGATTTCGAGCATCCACTGTACGTTGGACTTTTCCATGGACTTCTGAAAACCTAAGAGGTTTAAGTTTTAAACCGAAGGAAACCTGGGAGCGTGCAAAGCTGGCGAGGGCTGCAATGTCAGTGCCTTCCGAAGATTTCTCAAATTGCTAAACATATGTGCAGAAACATTTGCCAGGTCATCAATGTGGATAGGAGAAGATTCTTCATGATGGCTTGCCATGGGCCTCAGGGAGCTGTGGATCTGGGGGTTGGAGGGGTTGGAGGGGTTGTGGAAATCATTGACTCCCCTGATCTCGAGCTCAGAGGCTATCTCCAGTGATCTGCTGGGCTACAGCCTCAGTGGGGGTCCCTACAGCTTACTGGGAAGACCCCACAGTGTTACCAATGTGTTCCCAAGAATGTATTTAATTGCTAATATCGGACAGATGTCTCAAAGGTGGTAATACATCTGGGACAGCCTCCAGCATGGAATTTCCTAATGTTGTCCCTGGTCCTGCCTCTAATTGGATTTCCACAGTGCTAGGTAGATTTTCCCTATAAATCAACATCCACACTTTCTAATCAAAGTTATTGGACACTTTAACAAAAGCAGGATCCTGGGCTGATATCTCCCATTCCCAGTTCAGGGAATTCATTGTTGTTTCCTGCTGCAGTTTGAGCTGAGATGATTAGATGCAATTTAGACTCAAAAGTGAATTGATTGAATAGCTTAGCACCACATGTTCTGCTGCATTTAGCTATAAATCCTTGAGCAGAACTGTTGATCAGTTACAGAACAGATAGGATAAAGTTGTAAAAGGTGAATGGGTTGAAATGGCTTTTTCTATAAGTGGAAAGCTGCCTGAGAATCATCACCAGTGGTGAGGTATTTCAACTAATTTTATGGCCATTCAATTAGAATTGTTTTTCAAAAATCATGCGCAGAATGTTGAAGGGTTTAGGCCCGAAACGTCAAGTTTTCCTGCTCCTATGATGCTGCTTGACCTGCTGTGCTCATCCAGCCCCATGCTTGTTATCTCTATGCGCAGAATGTTCTTGGTTGCAGAGGTGTCAAGTTGCTTGTAGAAATAGCCTGTTTTGATTTTTGACTCATTTTGGAAGATTTAAGGTAATTTTCATAAAGATTTACACTGTTATTAGTCAGATTTCCAATAATGGAAAATACCCCATGCCAACTGGCCAGGGGTGGAGTTTGGAGGAAATTGACATCGAGTTTCAGTAAGTTTAGAATCGAAGCAATTTCTGGCCAGTAGTCCCTGACAGAGCTGAACGCTGACAGGTGATCCTTCCATCTCAAGAAAAATCCTACCATAATTCTCCCAGAATCCTGAATGCTAACACTAACCAAAGAAAATATTCTATTTCAATGGCACATTATCATTCAAAAGCATGTAAAAAAAGACACCAGCAAATTATTTTGAACTGTCATGATAGTAGGTATTTCACCATTCTTCCTCCCAGAAAAAGTAACAAGCTGAATGATCTGTTTCTACTATTACAAGTGGAATGCTAGTAACATGCTGGTCAATTTCGTTGCATTTCTTTGAATGATGCAATGTGATGGTCAATGGTTTCCTTGAACAAGCTGATGAGACTGTGGATCAAACCCTCATCTGTGGCATCTTGCACGTGTACAGGTTCCATGCTGAAATATGCTCAATTCCTGCCAGTATGCCCCAAGTGACTCGACAGTGAAAGATGGTGCTCCGTGGACAACATTTGCGGGTCCCAAAATTAAGCAAGGAACTGCAGATGCTGGAAATCTGAAACAAAAAGAAAAGAGGCTGTTGGGGAAACTGTGCAAGTCAGCATCAGAGTTAACATTTCAGGTTCAGTGACCTTTCTCCAGAACTCAAATTCTGAAAAAGTGTCACTGGACTCAAAATGTTAACGTTGATTCCACTATCTTGGTAAATGGTAGAATTAATCAGCTGATGCATCACATGTACTTTTTTTTCCCTAACAACCTTTGACTCTATTCTAAACCAGGCAAACACTTCAGTTTGTTTATTCCTCTCTTTTCTTTATTCTCTCAGTTTTATTGTTTACTTGAAATTTTTGCCACACATTGTGCCTCCCCTCTTAAGTTCCTCTGCTTGTATCTTTCTGTTGTGTTTGTAAATATCCTTTATGTCTTCTAGCCACAAGCATTCCTTCTTAACTTTCTTCTTGGTACTGCTTTCAGCAGGTGTCATGAACCAGTATTGCTTATAATTCATGAAAATTGGAACAAATAACTTTTTGATGGGTTCAAATTTTTAAAAGTCCTTTTTAAATATTTTTAAAACTATTACAGATTCCAAAGACACTAAAAAGTTTTACAAATGTTTTTTGCTGTACTACTTCCAAGTTAAAGGTTTCCATGTAAGGGAAATTGACAATAGGTTTGGAGTATCTTATGTTTGTGGAGGTTATAATCTGTTTCTTTTGTACTTGTGCTGAGAATCCTGTACTCTGGTATATGTTCCTGACTGATTGAGGTGCTTAACTTCAGGTGCAAACCCAATGCATGCCAAGGAAAACAAGTGGGGTATCCATAAACTGAGATAACAAGCATGGGGCTGGATGAACACAGCAGGTCAAGCAGCATCATAGGAGCAGGAAAACTTGACGTTTCGGGCCTAAACCCTTCATCAGAAATGGGGGAGGGGAAGAGGGTTCTGAAATAAATAGGGAGAGAGGGGGAGGCGGATAGAGGATGGATAGAGGAGAGGATAGGTGGAGAGGAGGCAGACAAGTCGAAGAGGCAGGGATGGAGCCAGTAAAGGTGAGTGTAGGTAGGGGGGTAGGGAGGAGATAGGTCAGTCCAGGGAGGACGGACAGGTCAAGGGGGCGGGATGATGTTAGTAGATAGGAGATGGGGGTGTGGCTTGAGGTGAGAGGAAAAACAGGTTAGGGAGGTGGAGATGAGCTGGGCTGGTTTTGGGATGCGGTTGGGGGAGGGGAGATTTTGAAACTTGTGAGGGAGGAGATAGGTCAGTCCAGGGAGGACGGACAGGTCAAGGGGGCGGGATGATGTTAGTAGATAGGAGATGGGGGTGTGGCTTGAGGTGGGAGGAGGGGATAGGTGAGAGGAAAAACAGGTTAGGGAGGCGGAGATGAGCTGGGCTGGTTTTGGGATGCGGTTGGGGGAGGGGAGATTTTGAAGCTTGTGAAATCCACATTGATGCCATTGGGCTGCAGGGTTCCCAGGCTGAATATGATTTGCTGTTCCTGCAGCCTTCGGGTGGCATCACTGTGGCATTGCAGGAGGCCCAGGATGGACATGTCATCTGAGGAATAGGAGGGGGAGTTGAAATGGTTCGCGACTGGGAGGTGCAGTTGTTTGTTGCAAACTGAGCGCAGGTGTTCTGCAAAGCGGTCCCCAAGCCTCCGCTTGGTTTCCCCGATGTAGAGGAAGCCACAACGGGTACAGCGGATGCAGTATACCACATTGGCAGATGTGCAGGTGAACCTCTGCCTGATGTGGAAAGTCTTCTTGGGGCCTGGGATTGGGGTGAGGGAGGAGGTGTGGGGGCAGGTGTAGCACTTCCTGCGGTTACAAGGAAAAGTGCCGGGTGTGGTGGGGCTGGAGGGGAGTGTGGAGCGGACAAGGGAGTCGCGGAGGGAGTGGTCCCTCCGGAAGGCAGATAAGGGTGGGGAGGGAAAGATGTCTTTGGTGGTGGGGTCTGACTGCAGATGGCGGAAGTGTCGGAGGATGATGCGTTGGATCCGGAGGTTGGTGGGGTGGTATGTGAGGACGAGGGGGATTCTTTTTTGGTTATTGTTGCGGGGACGGGGCGTGAGGGATGTGTTCCGGGAAATGCGGGAGACACGGTCGAGGGCGTTCTCGACCACTGT
>JAHRHZ010000223.1:11471028-11523907 GCA_024137785.1 Ginglymostoma cirratum
TATCTGCCTCCCCCTCTCTCCCTATTTATTTCAGAACCCTCTTCCCCTCCCCCATTTCTGATGAAGGGTTTAGGCCCGAAACGTCAAGTTTTCCTGCTCCTATGATGCTGCTTGACCTGTTGTGTTCATCCAGCCCCATGCTTGTTATCTCGGATTCTCCAGCATCTGCAGTACCTTTTATCTCTAAAAGAATTTGTGCTGTTCACTTGGTACTGTCATTTTCATGTTGTTGCATCAATATGAAAGCAGCCAACAGGGCCATAAATACTGATCAATTCTAACCAACCTTGACACTGTTACAGTGGAAGGGTGTAATGTTTACCGCTTTTCACTGATAACACGACTCCCCATCTTTGTTTGCTTCAGTCTGTTGCTGAGCAGATCGTATGTCGAAGCAGGGAATGATTATCAAATCTGAAGTGTTGCAAGAGCAATTTGGAGTGTTATAGGATGGATGTATTAATGCTCATAAAGATATTAGACTAGATCTTGAATTCAATAAATATTGTACATTATCCTTGGAGGCAAAATTCAACTCATTCATCCACACCCACTCAGTGCTAGATCCAGCTACTTCCTATTTGGACCTGATGTTCAGCCATTAGTTCAACTCACTGGAGTGTAAAAAGTCCTGGATGAATTTTTCATGCACTGTGTGGGAGCCCAAAATTTGCAAATTGCTACACAGAAGAAAAAGGGGAAATAGAATTTTTACAAGAAGTCAAGGAGGAACATTGAATTGTAATTTAGTATTTTTACTATAAAAAAACCAAATCTAGTCAAACAAAAGCCAAACAAAAGATGTTCAGAGAACATCTATTCAGAAACATAACATGATCAGAGGATTAGATAGGGCAGACTGTGAGAGCCCGTTTCCTCGGATGGTGACGGCTAGCACAAGGGGACGTAGCTTTAAATTGAGGGGTGATAGATATAGGACAGATGTCAGAGGTAGATTCTTTACTCAGAGACTAATAAGGGCACGGAATGCCTTCCCTGCAGCAGTAGTAGACTCGCTAACTTTAAGGGCATTTAAATGGTCATTGGATAAACATATGGATGATAAGGGAATAGTGTAGGTTAGATGGGCTTCAGATTGGTTTCACAGGTCGGCACAACATCGAGGGCTGAAGGGCCTGTACTGCGCTGTAATGTTCTATGTTCTAAACATGGTAATTATTGAACAGAGTTTGAGGATTGTGAATTGGCAGGTAGGATGTTCCTTTGGAAGTAAGTGAAATGAGAAATAGATTTTCTTCAGAGAATTTCTAAGTGACGAATAGTTTGTCACTTTGCCAAAAAGAAAATGAGCATAGGCCTTGGCCTAATGGTCATTTGTAGCATGGGGTTGGGCACAAATGTTTCATTTGATATATTAAAGCACACTATAAATTCTGAAATCCGGAGGAGTGTGGACGGATCTATTGTCTTTCCAAAAGCTTGTCTAGAGCTCGATTCTTCCACATTTAAGCATATGTCCTTCACAGTTTTGCTGAAAACATCAGACCTGAACATTGTGGAAAATAGCAATATTTTGCCGAATCTTTTTAATCTCCGCGTCTTGCACCTCATCAGGACAAATTGCGAGAATGCCAAATTTTGAAAGATCAACAATTTACATAACATGAGAAAACAATATTTATTGATTAGCAAGTTAACTCTGATTGGCCCAGGTGTTGCCATGAAGAAAGAAATAGGGAATCATAGGCTGGTATTACCTTGGATCTTATTAACCAGGAACTTGGGGAGGCTAAACTTCTCAGTGTTTTTTTTTGCCTGAATTTATATGTCGCCTTTCATTGCCTCATGAATATTTATAGCCAATGAAGTACTGTGGAACTGTAATGTAGGGAACTAAATTATTTGGAAAATAAATTGCAAATCAGCAAGGTCTCTCAAACAACAACGGGATAAATGACGACATAATTTAGAATAGAATCCTTATAGTGTGGAGTCAGGACATTTGGCCCTTCAAGTCCACATTGACCCTCTGAAAAGCAGCCCACCCAGACCCATCCCCATACTGCTGCATTTCCCATGGCTAATCCACCCTAACCTGCACATCTTTGGACTGTGGCAGGAAACCTACGCAGACTCGGGGAGAATGTACAAACTCCACACAGACAGTTGTCCAAAGCTAGAATCAAACATGAATCCCAGGCGCTGTCAGGCAGCAGTGCTAACCACTGAGCCACCGTATTGCCCAAAATCAAGGTGCCCAGCATAAGAGTCATACACACAACCCTGAGATTAAGAGTTGTATGCTCTACTGACTGAGCTAGCTGGGCTTGTATTGTATTAATGTATGTATGAAAGCAGAAATACTAGCCAGAAGACAGAAAGAACTCCATTCCTTTTTCTTGAGCAATGGTGTGAGAACTTTTATGTTCACCTGAAAGGGCAGACATCAACTCGATTTAATGTCTCATCCAAAAGATAAGAGACTGAATTTTCCCAGTTGACGAAGTGGCTTAGAAGACATGACCAGGAGCAATATTATGAAATTGAAATGGGTCAGCTACTGACTGCATTCCTGCCTCTGAGCAACCTTGTCGGGGGTGGTGGGGGGATCAACACAGCAGAGGCTACCCCACTGTCAATAGTGGCTAATGGCCGATTAGGTAGAATAATAAGGCCATAAGTCCACAAGACCATAAGAAATAGGAACAGGAGTTGGCCATTCAGCCCCTCATACCTGTTCTACATTCAACAGGATCATGACTAGTCTGACACTCCTTAAGAATATTTTCTTGCCCTTCCCCTTTAACACTCGATGTCCCCATTGATCAAGAATGTATCTATCTCAGCTTTAAATATACACAATGTCTATGCCCCCACAGGTCTCTGAGGCAAGGAGGTCCAAAGGAAATTAAGATAAATTAGAACAAACCGAATGTTGACATTCAGCAAAGTTTTACAGATTTCGAAACCTGTGACAAAACTAAATTCCATCAATCCAGCTTCATCCAAAGATGCCACCCAGGTCACTGCAGGGTTGGCCATCAGGAGGACTGCAGAAGGTCAATATCCTTCCCCATTCTACCATAGTAAGGCCCACCCTCTTCGCTCAGATACCTCACACACATTCTATCTCTGCTACTGTAGCCACCTCTCACCAAGGCTCATCGTCTAATACTCTCACTATTGCCTGCGAGATCTTCCCCATTCGCTCTCACACACCCAACCGTTGATCCTGCATGCCCTCTGTCCTGCCTATTTACTCGCTCAGGCTCCTTTTCCATGTGTGCCAACAGGAACAGCTGTGACAGCCACTTTCATCATGTGTAATGCCTGCCTCTCTCTCATTCCATCGAAAACAGCCCATAATAAGGCAGGAAGAGTTAAAGTGAGTGATAGGCTGCCCAATATATGGTTCTTCACCCGTTATGAGGAGAGGGTCCTGATTCTAACCACGCTGGGCAGGGCATGGATTGGTATTGGTGGCTGCTCTTTACTTACTGTGCCAGGAATCTCTGATTTGACTGAGACTTGCTGACAACCATGACAAATTTCCTGTCTTTGAGTCTGTGCTAAAAAGTAAGGTAACACAGCAGTAATCTGACCCTGGACCTCTGGCTGAGGAGACAAAGCACAAAAAATCAAGTCCAGGCAGGGATGCTGTGAGCATCCTGGGAGGATCAGAGTGAGTGAGTACTATGACAGTGAGTGAAGAGTCTGGTCCAGTCCATGAGCTGGGTGTGGTCCCTGAGCGCACAGCGTCCTTGCTGCAGCGTTACAACATTACTAAACTGTGATGGCCAAGGTGAAGCGTTAAAGTGCAGACACAACGTGTAATGAAGAATTGATGTGCCCTCAGGGTTCTTAGATGCGTGTTGGATGCTGATGTCTGTGGATTTGGTGTGCATGTGGCCAGTGCCCATAGAGTGTGCCGGGGGGGGGCTTGGTTTTCAATGTGGAGTTCATTCAGTGTATATAGCAAGCTGCATTCACCCGGTACATGCCATAGGTTCCTTGTCGAGTTTTCCCCGGCATCCAGCTTGTTTAGCAAGTTGGTAAGATGGAAATGTCGTACAAAGGTGTGGCATTAACAAGCAATAATGACCATCAATTGGCATCTCACTGCTGCCAAGCCAGAATCTCACCACACCACTTGTGAAAAGCATAAAATATTGAGTGAGATGATCTCAGTATTGAGATAAGCCTTGCCTTGCCGTACCCGTTGCCCGATTCTGCCACATATCCCACCATAAACTACATTGCTCAGACCCGTATAAGATTCTGTCCATTGTGAGACATGGAACTGAGATACTTATTAGCCATAATTGAATGTTGGGTTTGGCACAGTAATCGAGTCACTATCCCTGAACCAGGAGGCCTGGAATAAAGTCCATCTGCCCAACGGTATGCAGTAACATATCTGAACAGGTTGATGAGGAAAATACCATACAATTAAATGATGGAGTTGACTCAAAGAGCAAAATAGCCCCCTTCTGTTCTAATCACGGTGGTAAAAACTGTCAGCACTTATCTTTCGGAGTTGAAGTAAGTAACTTTCACCTTGGTGGCTTTCAGATAGCAAGTCAATGTGCAATGATTCAGCCAGTCAAGGAGACAATTTTACACAAAGTGACAATGAACCATTTCCTCTCTGGAATTATGGGATTCTGACAGACAGTGAAATCCAAAACGAGACAAGAAACAGAGTAAATAGACTGTGATACAAAGACATTATTGTTGAGATTACTGGCAGTAAAATTAATTTAGAAAGCTTAATAAGAAATATTTCTACAAATTAAGACATGGAACTGAAAAAGAAAATGAGACCTGTGTTTCCTTTTCTTAAAGCAAATCTGAGTTTGGGACATTTGATTTTCTAGATCTAAATCTAGGCAGGCCATTCAAAAAACATAACTGTCTGGTAGAAATCCAAGCCAAGATCAACCCGAAAGGTTTTATTCCAGGTTTTTATTGAAGGTCTTGAACCCTTCTCCCCAGAATGTTAGTCTGGGGTTATAGATGACTAATTCATTGACAGTACCACTGTGCCACTACTTCCCCAACTTTCACCAGTCTTTCTGCAGCATGGGGGCAATCCAAGTCACCTGGAGTAATTACATAATGTTTGTTTGCAATATGAATTGGGCTCAGGGTGTTTAATTTGTGGTAACTTTTACTTTATGACTAAGAGGATGCTGTGCTAGTAACAGAGCGATGGCAAGGTGAGGAGTCAAGTGTAGAATACATGGAGAAGCTTGCAATCCCAGTATAGCTATGTGCTCACTCTGTGTTTTCTCTTTCTCAGTTTTACTGGGTGACACAGCACCAATGTCCTACCTTGTCCAAAAAGGGGAGAGTGAACTGGGAGGTAGTCTACATATCACCTTTTACAATTATGAATCAGCCAGGATCAAGGAATTAGCCTTCAGAGTCACCAGTGATCCTGTCCACACCCTACTTTGAGGTTGAAACAGATAGAGAATTCCTATGAGACCTTCCTTATCGAGTGGAGATATCTAACACTTATCCTCACTGAACTCCATGTGCAAAAATTGCTCCCTGAACCTCATCTGAAATTCTCTTGAACTCTCTTCTCTCCTCCTCCTCCTACCTCCAGCAAAGTGTTCTGCTCTGTGTCATCTCTGCTTATTGTCCCTGACATGCTGCACTTCAAGAGGATGCAGACTTCTGCACACATGGCTGGTTACAGCCAGTTAGTGCTGAGTACCTAAAGTCACGACAATGTCTTCAGCACAAACTGTACCATCTGATGTAGACTTCAGCAGCAACTTCAAACAGACAGCTTCCACAATCACAGAAAGAATGGTAGAAATTAATCAGTAAACTGAGCTGAAAGTAAAGATGACACTCTTACGTAGCACAATCAGACAATCCCCACAGTGTGGAAGGGGGCCATTCAGCCTATTGGGTCCACACCAACCTTCTAAAGAGCATCCCATCCCTGAACTCCTGCATTTCCCATGGTGAATCCACCTAACCCGCACATCTTTGGACTGTGGGAGGTAACCGGAGAACCCAGAGGAAACCCACACAGACACGAGGAGAATGTGGAAACTCCACACAGACAGTCGCCCAAGGGTGTAATCATACCTGGGTCCCTGGCACTGTGAGCCACAGTGCCACCCCATGGAGGTGGGGGTCTTGCCATGGAACACATGTTCAGTGGCATGAGACTAACTAAGAGCATTAGCTAGAGCAGTGAGCTCCAAAATTATGCAGTAGCATTGGGTCAGTGTGATGTATCGATTGGCATCATGATCTGTCCGCACTCTGTGTAATGTCAGAAAATGTCTTATGAATGCGCACTACGGCCCTAAAGAAAAACAATGTGTGGCCTAGAAAGCAAAACCATGAATGTGCTTGCATGTCACAAAGGCAAAATTCATAGCATGCAAATGTATAAAGGCACTGCAAGAATGAATTTCACAGGCATTGCCTTTTTATCCATGCAAGCCAGCACAGGTTGGATGGGAAGGCGATGAAGAAATACTAGAGCAGTGGAACTGGTTTCCAGTATCCCGTTAAAATATTGACTCCTGTGGATTGTTTATAATGACCATGTGCAGCCAGAGGATTCCAAAGCTGGTCATCAATCAGTCAGGCCCGAAGCTAACCAGCAGACTGTATATCACAGGCTCAGTGTCAGGTGACTGGAAACAAGCTTTCCATTATTGAAACCATTCAACGAGTTGCTCCTCCAACTCTAGGATTAATGAGAGGATTATAATATTTCAACCACCGTGGCCCAAATGTTTGATGATGTAAGTTGCAGCACTGAAATAGATTGTCAACAAGAACAAAAGGGTGATGAGAAGGTTTAAAACAGAACGTGTGAGAAAATAGCCAATTCATTGCATCCGAACTCAACAAACAGCAAGAATACCCTTTTTGCAAGCATGGCGAGACACAGCCATAAGTGGCTTTTGCCAACTGAAGTGATGTTACGAGCAGTTGACTGTAATTTAGCTGCAAGTTATTTATTTACATTGTCTCTTGATACAAAATGCCAACTTGCAGAAGTCAGATTTATGCTGCTCACCTCTAAGCATGTCCTAGTATGGCTTGTGTGCATTGAGTTTCCATTATTAAATTATGATAGTTACGAAGTAGATTTAATTACAGTGCATGAAGCGAAATTACAGGCCTGTCTATTCCCAAGGCCCTCAGTTGACATTATTCATGTAATTCTTGTTGGTCCACAGGGTGCAGTGAGAACACAAGAGCTATGTCAGGCAATACTTCTGTTTCAGCTGCCGTTGTGCAGTCAATGAACTAGTTTGACTATGTGCTGAGGTCTCAGATGAATCTTCATTGTGCAAAGGGACACTAGATCATGAACAATGCTAAGAGCACATGATTATCTTTCCTGGGTTTCTTAGAATATTAGCTCCCCTATATTAATCAAAGACATGAATGGGTGCCTCAATAGCACAATATATTTATTCACTGAGATGTTGCTATGCTGCCAGACTGTTAGGGTAGGTAGTTATTACCTCTATGATTCCAATCTCGTATTCCAAGCTCAGCCTTCGTTGCTAGTTTTGGAAATCAGTGGGCGGTCAACTTTCCTCATAGTACCATTGAAATGATACCGTGTAGAAGGGGACCATTCAACTCACCTTGTCCATAAAGACACTGAGATGTTCTTTCTAGTCCCATCTTCCTGCATGTGGCCCAAAGCCCTACAGCTTACAGCACGTAACGTGCAGATCCAGGTACTTTTTACAAGAGTTTGTGGTCTAAGCCTCCACCACTAAGTCAGGCAGCAAATTCCAGGCACCCACCACCCTTTTTGTCACATCCCCTCTCATCCTTGTGCCATTAATCATAAATGCAGGTAGCTTCTAAATTAGAAGGTTTGGTGTTCAAATCCCAACCCAGAAACTTGAGTGTGTCAGTTCATGTTGATAACCAATCAGCTGTGGGTGGGACGCTCTTCAGGAAGTCAGTGTGGACTCAGTGGGCTGAATAGCCTACTTCCAAACTGTAGGGATTCTAGCTAGTGGACCACCAATGGTGAGCTACCATGCAGATGATGTCAGTTGTATGCGGAAATATTAAACTAATGAACTAACTGCTGTGTAGGTTGGATATGAGAGATGCCATGACAGAATTTTGACGAAGGGCAGGGGTGATCCACCTGTTGACATGGACAGTATATGTTCCTTCGTTCCTGTCCCCAACTCTACTGAAACCCACTATTTGGTCATTAAGAGATTCCTGTGTACAGGTTATCCACTGTATTTCCTATATTACAGCAGTGATCAGACCTGAAAAATATTTCGTATGAAAGGTGTTGCCTGATACAATTTTTATTTTCCCCCATCTTTAATGTATAATCAAACCTAGGGGGAAGAATAACCCTCTACACTTTTTATTGTAGCACTCAAAAACATGTGGCAGACTCAAAATGGCATTGGAGTAGGGCTTCTGAGCCCAGAGTTAGGCCACTCCATCCACTTTTCTTTTTGTTTCTTTTCTTTTTTCTCTCTCTTTCTTGGTTACTTTCCCTCTTTTTATTTTATTTTAATTACCACTGTTTAAAGAGCTCAACCACGGCGATGGCATTGACAGCCCAGCACAGACTCAAGATGGCCCAGCAGTGCAGGCTCATGGTGCTGGCATTGGAGGGGAGTTTGGGTTCCCAGTGCCTTCTACATCGATGAGGCACTCCCAAGTGGCAACTCATGTCTGCTGCTGGGGAGGTGAGTTTGGGTTCCTTGTGGCAATCTGTGTCCACCACAAATTCATGGAAGAGGTGGCAGAGGTAGGTTTGGGACCAGTACGAGACCCAGTGGTATCGGCAGTGGTGGCATCAGTGAGGTGGGCCTGAAGCAGACTCAGCCTGAAGCGGCAGCAAAGTCATGTTTGGGCTGGTGCGGTACCTGGCAGCATCAGGGACATCTGCAGTGAGGGCTCATAGTGGAGAGGGTGTCAGTGGAGGCAAGATAGCGCCAGAGTGTGGTGGCTTTCATTCCAATGTTGGCAGTGAAGCGAAGGGGACTTGTACCTGGCCCATGGCAGAGCACTTAACAAGAAAGACTGTAAAGTTAGACACTTTGTTTATTTATTTATTTTCTGCCCTTATATTCTGTTTTAGTTTCTTTGCTGCGTTTTAAAATGGCTCTGGAGAACGGCGACACTATACAACACATTTCAATGTACTGCGCAACAAAGTACACATGACAATAAATAAATCAAATCAAACTAGTCATTTGCAAGATAAGTAACCTGAACTTACAAGAGAAACAGAACAGTTATCTGAACAGTCAGGTCATCCTGCAGCAAACACCTTCAGTTAACTGACCTGTCTGTGAAAACTGAAAGAACTGCAGATGCTGTATAAAAACCAAAAGAACTGCAGATGCTGTAAATCAGGAACAAAAACAAAGTTGGTGAAAAAGCTCAGCAGGTCTGGAAACATCTGTAGAGAGAAATCAGAGTTAATGTTTTGAGTCAAGGGACACTTCCTCACAAGTTTGAGGAAGGGTCACTCGATCCGAAACGTTAATTCTGATTTCACTCCACAGATGCTGTCAGACCTGCTGAGCTTTTCCAGCAATTTCTATTTTTGGACCTGTTTGTGAATGTTGGTGAGAGTTGTTTTGGAATGTAGATATATATATACCAACTTTACCCTTTGCTTCAGATAAAAACAGAACAAAGACTTAAGACATAGTGAAGAAAATAATACCTCTATGATATTGATGAGTTTTGGAGAGCAATGTGACACACTGATACCACTGACATGATACAGCATAAAGCTACTTTCTTATTTTTGTGCACTCAGTATTTAGCGTTCCTAATCATTGAGAATCCTTCTCTTGTTTTCTTTCTTCTTATATCCAGAATTGCTCTTACACATAACTGAATGTTTTCCCCATCATCAAATCACCTATGTTTTATTTTCTTGTTAACCGCTACAGTAAATCACCTGTGTTTCCAATTGAATAATTTATGTGCAAAGCTCATTAAGGGCAATGTAAATGATCGAAGGTAGAGAGAGGGGGAGGGGCTAAATCAAAATGGAGTTGTAAAGGGAGATGAGCACTGTAGTGCATACTTCAATCTAAAAGCATCAAGAGTATTTTGGACACTGCGTGCTCCGACTCCAAGGACAGTCAAGCATCATTGTAGCCACGGAAGAGGTGCAGTCAACAGCTATAATAACTCCCCACGACCTGCTTCCTGTATCTGTATGTGGCGAATTTGGTCAGGCCAAGCAGCAGACCGCACCCCGCACCCGCCCCCCCACCCCCAGGCAGGCTCACATCCCACCACATCGGATACCCAAAGATCAGAAGCATGGGGGTGAATTGCAACCAAAAGCACAACAAAAGATTTTTCTTCTAACTCATTTTCCATTTATCCAGAGATGTGCAGGTTAGTGCCCATAGTGTTCAGGGATGTGCAGGTTAGGTGGGTTAGCCATGGGAAATGCAGGATTTCAGGCGTAAATTGGGAGGGTAGGTCTGGGTGGGATGATCTTCGGAGAGTCAGTATGGAGTTGACTGGCTGAATGGCCTGCTTGCACACTGCAGGGATTCTAGATTCTATGATTCCAAAAGGGGAGTGGGAACGGGGTGGTAATTTCCTATAATCAATGATAATCATTGAGAATCCTAGATATTTCTGTACATTTGCTCAGGTGTGATATTGGTGACTGGTCTAAATTCTAGATACACCAATACTTTTTCTCTTTATTCTTGTGTGGTGGCTGTTTATGGCAAAGTCGTCATTTATTGCACATCCTTAATTGCCTTGAACAAGTGGTGGCAAACCAGTTTCTTAAAGTAGTCCATCTGGTGGAGGTACACCTTTCATGGAAGGAGTTCCAGGATTTAGACCCTGCCACAGTGAAAGGACAATGATATATTTACAAAACAGGATGGTCTGAGGCTTGGAGAAGAACTTTCAGGTGGTGGCGCTCCCATGCTGCCCTTCCCTTCAGAAGTGATAGAAGCTGTGGGCTCAGGAATGTGCTCTTGGTTGAAGAAGCCATTGCTGCATCTTGGAAATGGTACATGCTGTAGGTTCCCTTCATGTACGTTCCTCACAAATAGAACACATTTTACAGACTATTCTAAGTCTGTCCGTGCAGCAAAAAGTGAATGTAGACACGGTCCAAACTTCTGTGAAATTCATGTGCCAAAGTCACTCCTTAAGGGTTCTGACAATAACCCATTCTTCTGGACAGCCAAGAGTAAGCTACCTTCTGGAAACCAACAGGATCCTTCTTTAATACCCAGACCAGGCACATGTGATGCCATTGGGGTGTAACAACGACCCTACCAGACCTGGCTTTGCATCAGATCATCCTGTCAGGAAGTGGAGTGGAGGCCAGAAATGATGGATGGGATATTGTGACTTGGAGTTCAAGTGCTACTATTTGATGTTTATTTGACAACAGTACAAGCTCAGCCCTTGCCCCTCCCCATGCCTCATATCTCACTTCTCATTCCCATCAGTGATATGCTCTGATGACTGGGTTAGGACCAAAATTGAGTTTGATGCTTCCCTCAGCCAGGACACTGACATCATTGGGAACAACCACTTCTGGAAATCCTGCTGGATCTATTTAACTTGGTCACACTGAGCAGCTGTGGACCAAATGGTCTTGATGCTATTGACCAATCAGTAAACTCACTGATTCCAACAGTGACAATTATTACAACTTAAAAGCTTTGCAGCAAAAGAAGGGGATGGTTGAAGAATCATAGAATGCCTACAGTGTGGAAGCAGGCCATTCAGCCCATCACATCTACAACAACCCCCAGAAGCGCATCCCACCCAGTCCCATCCTATCCCATCTTTGAAACCCTGCGTTTCCCATAGCTAATCAACCAAGCCTGCAGATTATGGGTGATTTAGCATTGCCAATCCACGTAAATTGCACATCTTTACGCTGTGGGAAGAAACTGAGGCACCTGGCAGAACCCACATAGACACAGGGAGAATATACAAACTCCATACAGACAGTCGCCCGACGCTAGAATTGAACCTGGGTCCCCGATGCTATGAGGGAGCAGTGCTAACCACTGAGCGATCGGGATCATGTGCGCAAGCTCAAATTGCATAAAGTATTTCTCTACAAGACAGCCTAGTATTATACCTGCAACTAATTTTTGTTTGCTACATTGTGGTATATTTTATTTACATATCATTTGTCATAAGGAGGTGGTGGCTGGTTTAGTGAACTAGAACCCAGGTCAATGTTCTGGGGACATCGGTTTGAATGCCAGATCGTTAAAACCAGAATTCAATAAAATCTTCAGGAAAGATCTGGACCATTAGTAGCCATGTGGCTGTGGTTGATTGTTGTAAAGTCCCATCTGGTTCACCAATGCCCATTAGGGAAGGAAATCTGCTGTCCTTACTCAGTCTAGCCTACACGTGACTCCAGATTCGCAGCAATGCATTTTTCTCTTAACTGCTCTCTGGCCAATTGGGGCTGGGCTATAAATGCTAGCCTAGCTAGCGATGCCTGTTTCCCAAGAGCAAATGTTTTGAAAAATACTCATCTTCACCATCCAGAGTGCACATTTTATAAAGCATTTTTATTTGTCGAAAATTTAAAATAATTCTGAACTGTAGAGAAAGAGCAGAGGAGGATGAATTAATTCAGATAGCTCTTTCAAAGACCCATTACAGATATGATAAGCTGGTTGGCTCTTTCTTTCACATCCCACATTTTAAGGCTCAACCCCCAGTATTCATATTTACAGTCACTAACTGGACGGATATTGAATGGGTTTGAGGTTCTCCTTTGTCATATATGGTCTGTTAACCCAAGCCCACTGAGAATTGGATCAGCCTCATTTACCTAGTACTGTTAAAACCCCGACAAAGAGAAAGGATCTTGATCAGTGTTGACCTGGGCCAGCTTCAAACTGAGTTCAGACAGGTGAAAGGTCATGTTCTAATACACTGTACTCCTGTCCTTAATTAGTTACCAATTCTAGTGCCACATTGCCACAATAATATATTAATCGTTGTATTTTCTTTCCTCTTTATCAGAAGTTAATAGATAATAACAAAAGCCCAATGACTGAGGACTGAAATCTCAGCAGTGATCACAAAGGCTCAACTGACCCCTATTAATTTTTCACCATTTTATTACTGGTAATAATTGAGAGATATTTATCATTGTGCTGCTAATCTCTCTGAAGCAGTAAGTGAACAATGTTGCTACAGGTTACTATGTAATTTATTTATCACTGATTTTTTTTCTTGTTGCTAAACCTGGACAAAACTATTGATCTGTTTACAGAGAATACAGTAATCAAACTGCAGGCTTTTTATTGCATGCAGGCCACAGCCAGCATTGATAAATGGTAGTTTCATTTCATGAAACATGTAGAACTACAGAGACTCAGCCCTAATTTCTTCACTGTCTTTGATGCATACAGTGGAGCCTGAGCATTGAATGGGTTTTCGCGTACCCAAGTATAGTCTCACTGTTCTCTCCCCTGTCATCCTTGATGTATAGGCCATTGTGTCAGCCATTTCTCTGTGAGTGATACTTCCACTCCTAGAGTCAGGACGCTGTTAATTGCTTGCCACTCCAGAACTATTAAGGGGCTTAACAGAATAAATGCTGAGAAGATGTTTCCCCTCATTGGAGAGTCGAGAACCAGAGGGCATAGTCTCAGAATAAATGGGGTGCCTATTTAAGACCGAGATAAAGTGAAATTCATTGTCGCAGAGGGTTGACAGTCTTTTAGCACTCCTTGCCACAAAGATCTGGGAGGTGGGGGGCTCAGAGTCTTTGTACATATTTGAGGCTGGGGTATCAAAGGTTATAGGGAAAAAGGCAGGAAATTGAACATGAGGAATGCCAGATCAGCCATGATCTTATTGATTAACAGAGCAGGCTAGAGTGTCCTACTCCTGGTTCTATTTCTTATGGTCTTACATTGAAGGTTATCTCCTCAGCAAGGCGCTGAGAGAGCACTGTTAATTCAGCGGTGCTGCCTTTTGGATAAGATGTTAAACCAAGAATCCCATATAAATATTTCACAGGATATCTGGTAAGCTCTGATAGGGTTCCAGTCAAAATTTATCTTGCAACCCAAACATAAATGAACACATCACTGAATCATTTATCCCATTGTTGTTTGCAAGACATTACTACCCATAATTTGTGTTCCCAACAATGCACAACAATGACTACAGCTTCCGAATTCTAACAAGATCAGATAGGGTAAATGCAGGAAGGATGTTCCTAATGACCAGGGAATCAGAACCTCAGGGTCACAGTCTAAGGGTACAGTTCAGGCAATTTAGGACTGAGACTAAGGGAAATTTCTTCACCCTGAGAGTATTGAATCTGTGAGATTCTCTGCCGCAGAAAGCAAGGTCAAAACATTGAATCTTTTCAAGAAGTAGTTAAATATAGTTCCCAGGGATAAAAGGATCAAAGGGTTTGGGGAGAAAGTGGGAACGCGGGACTGAGTTGGATGATCAGCCATGACCATGTTGAATGGCATAGAATGCTCAGAGGGCTGAATGGCCTACTCCTGTTCCTATTTTCTATGTTTCTATATTTTCCTGGCTTTACTAGCACTTAAGAATATCCTGATGTTGTGAAAGGTGCAATATAAATGCAAATGTTTCCTTTCTGTTCAGTTTTTTTGCAACAATATAGTTTGGCAGACAACTAATCACTCAAACAACTGACCGTTTATCATGATCTAGGATGAATGGTTATTGGGTCTTTCAAGGACCCTATAAAGTCAAGGACAAACATCTCTTCACCAGAAATCCCAAATTAATTTAGAGCCTCCTTTTGTCTCAAATTGAGTGGCACTTAATCCTTACCAAGATGCTGTTTATTCATAATGACCCAAAGTATTGGGTACAATCCATATGTTATCAAGACTGGTAAATTATCTAAACTATGTGGTGAATCAACTTCACAATGTATAGAGTGAGGAAGCAGGCTACTCAGCCCTTCAAGTCTACACCCATCCTTCAAAGAGCATCCCACCCAAACCCATCCACCAATTCTATCCCTGCATTTGCCATGGCCAATCCATCTAGCCTGCACATCTTTGGACTGTGGGAGGAAATCAGAGTAAATCCACACAGACACAGAGCGGAGGTGCACACTCCACACAGCCACCCAAAGCTGGAACTGAACCATGATCCTTGGCACTGTAAGGCAGCAGTGCTAACCACTAAGCCACCTTGCTACCCTAACCTATTCAGAACAACTTTGGTAAAACAGCCCTCATGTGCCCATTTAATAAAACAAAGAGCTGAAGATGCTGAAGATCTGAAACAAAAACACAAATTGCTGGAGAAACTCAGCGCGCCTGGCAGCATCTATGAAGAGAATGTAGGATTAATTTTTTGAGTCCAGGGACCCTTCTTCAGGACACAAACCCAAGTATACCCAACTTCCAGCCAGTAGATTTTGACAAGTCTGTTGTATGCGTTATTAAAACTGGCCATCCTCATCTATTACATGACTAATTGCTTCTCAGTTGTTCTGTTTAGCAAAAGCAAATGGAACTTGTACTTATTTAGTACCTTTCACAAACTGAAGATGTCCCAAATGTTTAACAGCCAGTTGCAGTGTTTTTGAAGGATAGACACTGTTGTAATATTGGAGTTGCATCAGGCTTACTGCACACAGCAAGATCCCAAAAACAACACAGTAATGGTTCGATATTCATTTGTTTTACTGATGGTTGTTGCAGGACAAATACTGGATAGACCACCGGTTATAAATTCCCTATTGCTCTTCAAAACAGTGCTCTGGGGTCTTTTAAAACCAGCTGAGCAGGTAGACAGTGATTTGGTTTAAGGTCCCATCTAAAAGATGCTGTCTCTGTTAGCAGGGTGGCTCAGCTGTTAGCACCATTGCTTCACAGCACCAGGGACCCAGGTTCAATCCCACCTTTGGGTGACTGTCTGAGTGGAGTTTGCACGTTCTCCCTGCATCTGTTTCCTTTCACAGTCCAAAGATGTGCAGGTTAGGTGTATTGATCATGCCAAGTTGCCCATGATGTGCAGGTGAGGTGGATTTTGTCATGGAAAACGATGGAGTCTGAGCAGGATGCTCTTTGGAGGGTCAGTGTGGCCTTGATGGGCTGAATGGCTGGCTTCCACACCATGGGGATTCTATGACCATACAGCCTAGGTTTGAAATCCCAGAATTAATCCAATATTAAAACAGTTTCAGAAGTGCTGAATGTAACATATGGATGCAAACACATTAAATTAGCCTGTTGTTCACCCAGGCATCTTGACCCAAATAACTTTGTGCACTAGGACACACTTTGGCACTTAGGAACAAGGGGAAAAAAAGCATCTGGTAAAGGCTTGAATCATTGCTGGCAACGGCAGGAAATGAATATTGTGAGCAGGCCAATTTATAAAGTAAACTCGTAGAAGTCAACCACATTTTTTAAAATATCCACTAGGGCTAAAAGATGTAAATTAACTTTAACTCCTCCAGAAAGAAGTCAGAATTTGTGGAGAGTTTGATATGTCCTTATAATGAGTGAGTCAAGGAGTTAAAAATGACAGAATTTGCAGCTCATTCTCTCAACTGTAAATGTCATTGTGAGTGCTTCTTCCCACTGTACTTTTATTTCATCAAGTTTGTGAATCCTCAATTGCTTTCTCCTTTAGCCAGCATCTCCTTAATCCAAAGCAAAAATTTCTGGAGAAACTCAGCAGGTCTTGCAGCATCTGTGGAGGGAAAACAGAGTTAAAGTTTTGAGTCCAGTTCTGAACTGGCAGTTCTGGAAAAGGGTCACCGAATTGAAAATGTTAATATCTGTTGTAGATTCAGGTTTCCAGCATCCAATTTTTTTGTTTGTTTTATCCCTCTTAATCCATCTATTCCCAGAATGTTTCAAGCCACTAGGGATTATACACTGTTTAAAATTTTCAAATTTCTACTTGTGTCAACATTGCAGAGTTTCACAATAATGATTCAATAAAGGGTACTTTGGCAGTACGTTCGTTTTCTAAGTTATTAACTGGTTTCTGGTTAAATGGTTTGCTCCTGTGAAGTAGGGACTTCGATAACCTTTTTCTCTCTTGTTTCACAATAGAAACTTTACATTGTCATAAAGACATGTTTTTGTCACTTTTTTATTGCTCATAAGGGCCCCTCATGGTCATTACCTTTGTTTCATCTTGTGTCTGTGGAGAGGAGGTAAGTGACCAGTTAGAAAGACATAGTTCACTTGAAGTGAAAAGAATCATTTTGATGATGAATACAGATGACTTAGCAACTGCTTCATACCAGGAGCACCAGGTTCTGATACAGTCAAGTGAAGAAACCACTGAGTTTGGCCCAATACACATAAATATCAAAAAAAAGATACCTTCCGCTTGCCAACGAGGGAAACATCAATATCATCTTCCTACTCCTACCACTGCTACCAGACAGGGTCAAGGTTCTCAACTTGGTGTTCAAGTCATAGCGTCAGAGAGATATACAGCATGGAAATAGACCCTTTGGTCCAACTTGTCCATGCTGACTTGATATCCTAAATTAATCTCATCCCATTTGCCAGCATTTGGCATATATCCCTCTAAACCCTTCCTTTTCATATAACCATCCAGATGCCTTTTAAATGTTGTAATTGTACTAGCCTCTACCACTTCTTCTGGCAGCTCATTCCATACACTCACTACAGTCGGTGTGAAAAAGTCGCCTCTTAGATCCCTTTTAAATCTTTCCTCTTTCACCTTAAATCTATGCCCTCTAGTTTTGGATTCCCCTAACTTGGAGAAAAAACCTAGGCTATTCACCCTCTCCGTGCCCCTCATGATTTTATAAACCTCGGTAAGGTTGCTCCTTAGTCCCTGACACTCCAGGGAAAATAGCTCCAGCCCATTCAGACTCTCACTATAAGTTGGCTGGAATTTCTGGTGGGCACCAGAATCCTTGTGTTGGACCCATTTGAAGGTACTTCTCCTATCTTCTTTGTCACCCTTCCACTCCTTATGCAAGATAGAGGTGAGGAAGGATTTATTCTTTCAGGACTGAGTTGGTGGTTGGAATTCTCTCCCACAACAAACAGTGGAGACAATATCTTTGAATATACTCGTGGCTGAGCTGGATGAATTTTTGATTGACAAAGAAGTGATGTCAAATGGGGGACAGGGAGGAAAGTTGAGTTAAACCCACACCATCAGATCAGCCATCGATCTTATTGACTGGCAGAGCCGGCTGAGGGGCCGAGTGGGCTACTCTTGTTCTTATTTCTCATGTTCTGTGAGGTAGCCTTCTAGCTGGATCTGAGAAAGCGTATTACTGCAAGCATGTTGATGAGCTTTATTAAAGTCAGGCCAATGACATTCCTCCTGTAAGACACTGGAAGGAAATTACACCAAGCTAAGTTTGTTGCAACCATTTTACTGGCCTCCTGTCTCTGACAATATAGCTACATTTTGTAAAATGATGTGAACAGTGTCGGTGTGAACTTTAGGGATTGTAATGACGACACGGTTGAAAATCCAACACTGCAATTGAAGATTGTCAAGAGGGTGGACAGAGATGATCAGATGTCTTATGCCTGACTGAGGTCACTTGGGGAAACATTGCTTATAAACCATAATAGATTACATGCATTTGGACACGATAAGTCTTTAGTTAGTTGATGCAGACATCTCGGCCGATTAGTTGTTAAGGAATGTTCACTCAGTTTGAGGTCCCTATAGAGACACTGTCTAATCAGAGAGATGCCTTTATGTCCTGGTTATTTACACTGCACACTTGAAGCAATAGTGCCAAACAAAACAGCGTCAACTGCATTATATCCTCAGATGAATGGGCTGGCGGAGAGTTTAATGGCAGATTGCCTGTGTTGACTGTGAAGAATCTCAAGTACTGAGATAAAATGTTGGAACACTTCCTACTTAGCCACTTGGAGTTTCAGCAAGAATCTACATGTCTCTTACTGCCCACATTTCAACACAAACTCAAACTCAGAGTCCATTCAGCAAGATGGTTTATTACAAATCCGTCCATGACCTTACTCCTTACAATCTCTGTCACCTCAACCAGCCTCACAACACTTTGCAATCTCCGCACACCACTGATTATGTACCATCATTTTAATTTCTCATCAACTAATGGTTGTATCTTCAGCAACCTAAACCCTGGAATTCTGGAATTCCCTCATTAAATAACTCTGCCTCTCTTCTTCATGATGCCCATTAAAATCTACCTCATGGCCATGCTCTTGGTCACCTACCTCACATCTTCATGTGGTGTGGTGTCAAAATCAGTTCCAAAAAGCTGCTGTGAAACAGCTTGGAATGTTTTACTGTGTGAAAGGGGCTAAATAATTGCAAGTTATTATTGTTGCCTAATCATGCTTGTATCTTTCTCTGGGGTGTAGGGTCTAAGAAACAGCTGAATGAATTTTGATATGTGTAAAAGTAACACAAGACACGATCAGGCCATTCAGCCTGTTGAGCCTGTTCCGTTATTCAGGTAGATCCCAGTTGATGTATATTCTGACTATAATACATAACTAGATACCTTTACTGCAATGCGACTTGTTGTGTTTTTGAAATATAGCAATGAAGGTGAGTCGATTTGACAGTAGGCCCAGATGAATCCAACCATGTTCAGACTGTCAGAACAGTTAACACAACTACACAAGTCAACAGTAGGTAGGCCAATGCGTTCAGTCCTGTTGCCAGCAGGAAATAATGAATCAGAAACTAGCACCGGCTGTCCCAAAAACAGTGCTTGAAATGCAAGAACAAGATGAATGATGTATTTTAGATCCCCAAATAGCTGTGAAAGCAAGGAATCAAGGCTTGGAATCTTCATTGGAGGCCATTCAGCCCCATCATGGTAGACTAGCATAATAAAAAGCATAAAGAGCAGAGGATATTGAAAATCTGAAACAATAGCGGAGAGTGCTAGAGAAACACAGCAGGTCCAGTGGCATCAGTTGAGATATGATTGGAGTTGATATTTTGTGAGCCTTCACCTGAACAGATGAACAGAATGTTCTAACGAAGAGATCAATGAACTAAAAACATTAACTCTGTTTTTGAGAGTTATACTCGACAGGTACTTGGGTACACCTGTTTCACTATACACACTCACCTGCCCTTCCAGCAATAGCCTTGCAGACCTTTTAGTTTCAAGTGTTTATCAAATTCCCTGTTGAAATTTACCACTGCATCTGCTCCAAGTATCCATTCAGGTCCTGTGTTCCTGATCACAAAAACTTCATTCCGTCTTTAAAAAATGCTTTCTTTGTGTCAGGTAGAATCTTTCCACCTGTAAAAATATTCTTTGTTTGGGGCACACCCGGCTCAAAGTCCAGCAGATTTTGCGCCGAGGGCTCCTTCCTGCAGCTGACCGATTAAGAGAGCTCAACTGAAAGCCCCACCAATGGACACCAGTGCCTAATGATGTGGGCTCAATGTGATGACCCACAGATTTGGGTGACTGGTCTTCAACTGGGAAAGGTGGCAGCATCAGAAAGCATGAGGACAACTCTAATCTGAGGCATCCTCAGAGTGAAACATCAAATTTGAACACAATAAGACTAAAGGCCACTTGAAGCAAGGAGGAAACCTCTTTGGAGGACTTTTTTCTTATGCCAGGAGGTCATTGAGAAGGACTTACCAAGAATCCACTCTTGGTCAAAAGACTCTGTTACATGGGAAAATGCCAGTGGAGTCGAGCTCAACCCCTTCAAGGGGACCAATTACCATCCAGGTGCCATGACCACATGGCTAGCCGATTCTATTATCCACCATGCTCCAGCAAGATCACTTGGAGATTGGGACATACCAGTCTGAGGAGCTAACATTTTCACCTGTAACAAAAACAGAAATTGCTGGAGAAACTCAGCAGGTCTGGCGGCATCTGTGGAGAGAGAAAGCAGAGTTAACGTTTCCGGTCCAGTGACCCTTCATCAGAACAAACTTGCTGCTGTGGGAGGAAACCAGAGTACCCAGAGGAAACCCACACAGACACAGGGAGAATGTGCAAACTCCACAAAGACAGTTGCCCGAGGGTGGAATCAAACCCGGGTCCCCAGTCCTGTGAAGCATCAGTGCTAGCCACTGATCCACCGTGCCATGTTGTGGAAAATCTTTTCTGCACCTTTTCAAAGATCTTGATATCCATCTCAATATGTGTTGCCCAGACACATATAGTTGAGTCCTAAGCCATGTTTTGTAAAGGTTTCATACAATTTCCTTGATTTTCTAATTTATCTACTAACAAACATGGCACAGAGGCTCAGTGGTTAACACTGTTGCCTCACAGCGCCAGGGACCCGAGGTTCAATTCCACTCTTGAGCGACTATCTGAATGGAGTTTGCATGTTCTCCCCGTCTCTGCGTGGGTTTCCTTTGGGTGCTCCGGTTTCCTCCCACAGTCCAAAGATGTGCAGGTTAGGTGGATTGGCCAGGCTAATTTGCTCATAGTGTCCAAGGATGTGCAGGCTAGATGAGTTAGCCAAGGTGAATGCAAGGTTACAAGGATATGGTAGGGGATGGGTCTGGGTTTGATAATCTTTGGAGGGTCGGTGTGGACTCGATGGGCCAAATACCCTGCTTCCACTCTGTAGGGATTCTGTGAAACCAGTAATGTTCTATGCTTTTTTCAATGGCCTTGCACTGCTACCTTCAATGTATAGCCTACCTATATTCCTGTAACTCTTTGTGGTTGTAACGTAAAGTTTAAATTACCTCTCTACATTATTCCATTCAATGTATTACTCTCACTTGAGTTATGAGTGATGAAGTGGCTCTATATGTCACTGCCTCCTGGGAGGAAAGGGAAATCTCTTGAGAATTGGAAGCACAGCTTATTTCTCCAATGCCCTGCACCTTGCAATCCTCATCAAACAACAATGTAAGTGTCCCTCTTGCAGCCAGCTCTACAATTATTCAGGCAAAATTCAAGAACAATGGTCTGGACACTGCATCTGCCTGTGTTCCCTAAATTGTCAAACAGACAAGCTTCCAGGGAAAGGTAAAGAAAACACAGCAAAGACACTCCTGGAGACACAGCAACATTGACAGTGATGACTGGGAGAAGCTCACTACCAATTGTTCACATGGCAACGACTTGTCCATCAGGCTGTATCCTGCTTTGTGTCCAAGTGTCTCAAAGCGGAGGTGTGGAAGGGAAAGAGACAAAAGGAAGCAATTCCTGCTCTCCAATCCCACTATCTCGTGGGCGACCTTGCTCCTGTTGCTCAAAGCTCTACAGGTCGAGAATCAGGCTGCTCAGTCACAATAAGGCCCACAGCTGAAACTTGTGATCCCAAGCACAGGCCTCCTTTGAACCAAGGGATAGCAGACACTGCACATTGCATTGCTTTAAATCTCTTTTCTAATCGAGTCGTCAACATCTTGAAACAGAGAAAGGCTGATGGAGCTTAATGTTGTCTGTGGTTTGGCTTTATCGATGTGTTATGTCATCCACAAGCTTCTATTCTCACAGGGCACAATACCAGGCGACAGCAAGGTCATTGAGCGGTCACTGACAGTGCACACGTGCCTTTTATATACATATTATATATATGTGTATATATATAAAACAGATCTTCTGAGAGAAAAGAAAATGTTCTGATAAGGTTTGATTCAGAGCACTGTGGTTTCGACCTAAAGTAAACATAGTGGGAGGGGAACTCCCCTAACACAATGTCTTGTGGGTGCCAGCAGCTTTCTATTGTTCCTAACCATGATGGCTTAGCAGGGAGCACCATCACTTGGTATAGTATTGAGTTTAACCAAGCTTAGAACCCCCAGGTTCAAACTCAAGTCAAGACTGATTTATTTTATCTTACTTAATACAATAGCCAGGGGAGTGGGGTAATGTAATTAGCTCTAGGCTCTTTGCCTAATGACTGTACATATATAGTAGACTGTAGAGAAGGATGAAGATGTCTGATAGAAGTGTTCAAACTGATGAGTTGTTAATGATGTAGGAGACAGGGAAAAAAGTCTTTCTACTTGCAGGGGGCCGTCTGTAACCAGACGGTATCAGAAATTTAAACTAGTTGGAAAAGAAAGTCAAATTGAGGCAATGAAAAATTTCTTCTTAGGAAGCAAGTTGCCATGTTCCAGATGCATTAGTGAAAGCAGATTCATATAATAGTCTTCAAAAGGCAATTGAATAAGGACTTGAAGCAGGAATATTTGCACAGCAATGGGAAACAAGATGGAGAACGTGACCAAGCATTTTGCAGGGCTAGCGTAGGTACAGTAAATCAGATGGCCTCCTTCAGTGCTGCACCATAATATGATTCTGCAGGTGAAAGGACCCTTTAACTTTCCACAATGAAACAGTCTGCCAAAGCATCACGCCTGAGCTGCCAGAAGAATAATGTTAATTTGTGGAAGGAGACCAGAGCATGGCTGGTACACATGGACTGACCATCATATAACCATAAGATATAAGAGCAGAATTAGGCCATTTATTCCATTCTCTTCATCATTCAATCATGACTGATACAATTTGCAACCCCATTCTCCTGCATTCTCCCCTTAATCTTTGATCACCTTACTAATCAGGAACCTAACTATCTCTGTCGCAAATACGCTCAATGGCCTGGTCTCCACTGCCTTCTGCAGCAATGAGTTCCACAGATTCACCACCCTCTGGTTGAAGAAATTCCTCCTCATCTTAGTGCCAAAGGGTCGACCTTTCACTCTGAGGCTGTGCTCTCGGGTATTGGTCTCTTCCATTAATGGAAATATCTTCTTCAAATCCACTCTATCCAGGCCTCTCAGTATTTTGTAAACTTTAATGAGATCACACCTCCCATCCTTCTAAACTCCATTGAGTACAGACCCAGAATCCTCAATTGCTCCTTCTATGATAAGCTCTTCATCCCTGGCGTCATTCTTGTAATGTGGCCTGGACATCCCCTCCAAGACGAATAACATTCTTCTACAAATATGGGGCCAAAACCGCTTACCATATCCCAAATGCATTGTGAACAGAGCCTCATACAGCCTCAGCAGTGCATCCCTGCTCTTGTACTCTAGGCCTCTCAAACTGAATGCTAACATTGCATTTACCTTTCTGACTGCCAACTAAGCTTACATGTTAACCTTAAGAGAACCCTAAACTAGGCATCCCTAGTCCTTTGTGCTTCAATTTCCAAAACCTTTTCCCATTTAGAGAATTGTCAATGCCTCCATTCTTCCTACCAACGGGCACAACCTCACAATTTCCCTCATTGTATTCAATCTGCCACTTCTTTGCCCACACTCCAAACCTGTCCAAGTCCTTCTGCAACCTGCCCACTTCTTCAACACTGCCTGTCCCTCCAACTGTCTGTGTTATTTGAAAACTTAGTAAAAGTGCCCTCAGTTCCTGTATCCAGTTTGTTAATGTTTAATGTGATTTCAACACGTTCCTGCAGAACTCCAGCAGTCACTGGCTGCCATCCTGAAAAAGACCTCTTTATCCTAACTCTCTACCATCTGCCTCTATCCATGCCAATATCTTGCCCCTAATACCGTGGGCCCTTATCGTATTTAGCAGCCAATATAAGTACTCCTAGGAAGCAAAAGAGGACAGAGAATTGAACAATTAACATGTGCTGGCTGAAAGATTTTCAGAGGTCATTCATAGATAATGAAACTTACAACAGATTGGTCATAATGACTAAAGTACACCAAGGATATGGAGTAAAGGACAGTCAGCACCAACCAGAACAAAAAAGAAGAGCATTGCATATTGAATTAAAACAGAATACATCATAAATATTAAAAAATTGCAGTAACTAACATGGCAATCTCATGTTGTAATCTAATCTTAGAGCTCATATGGCAACTATAAAGCATTTGAACTCTGATCTTTATGACATCATCCCAGACTCCATTGTTAAATTAGAATCTCCACTTTATTTTAATGTTGCCTTTAGTCCATATTTGCAATATCTGAGCCCCTCAGTTGGATTCCAATCTAAAAGGTCATCCCTTTACTCTAAGGCTGTGCGTTTGAGTCCTAGTCTCTCCTACTAGTAGAAACATCCTCTTCACATCTACTCAATCCAGGTTTCTCAATATTCTGTAAATTTCAATGAGATCCCCCCCACCCCGGCTCATCCTTAGATAAGGGGCCCAAATCTGCTTACAATATTCCATCAGCGGTGTGAACGGAGCCTTATACAGCCTCAACAGCGCACCCCTGCTCCTGTACTCCCAGGTATCTATTCTATACCAATATTTTGTTCCAGTTTGAGTGCCTAAAATGGCTGACATAAGCTCTCTGGGTCTTCTTCTGTGCCACACTGCTCTGGTTCACCCAGCTATCTGGTAATCCTCAGTGGGTCACCATACAATTGACTGAACTTGTTTCCCAGAACCTACAGCTTGCAAAGTGACCAAGTGATCTGCTCATTCACCTAATTACCTAAGGTTAGGTACATTCTTCGATCAGTTGGACCTGCCTTTCAAAATTGATCCTTTAATAATGTTAGACATTACAGCAATAACAACAATTCACATTTATATAGCACCGTGAGCATTATAAAATGGCCGGAAATACCTTATGAGAACATAATTGAACAAAACCTGGGCCTGAGCTAAAGAAACTGATTCTAGGACAGGTGGACAAAGAGATCAGTCGTAAGGAGAGTTTGAAGTGACAGGTAGAGAGGAAGGGAACTTTAAGGGGACACTTCTTGAACTTGGAGACTGGGCTGCCTAAGCATAGTAATGGGGTAAAAGATGTACTGATTATACAAGGGGCAGGAATCTGAAAAGGGTTTGAGTAAATTGAACTATGGCTAGATGTGAGGCAGAATCAGACACACAGTTCAGTGAGGTCCATCTCCATATTGAAATCATGTCATTCCATCTTTATGCTTTCCACAATGGAACTGAAATGAATAGAATTAGCTTTATTGTCACATGTACTCAAATGAGTACAATGAAAAGTTTATAAGTCGTCACTTACAGCGCCATATAAGGTACAAAGGTACCTAGATACAATCCTTAGTTACAGAATAGAGAAATGAAGAAAAGAAGTTATATTACAGCTATACACAGTGTCACCATAAAAAGAAATGTCAATTAACGGGGATTAATGCTTGTTAAATGTTATGACGTGTCTCATTGTTATTCCACCATCCATTTTATAACACTCACAAAATGTGCTTAATGTCGGGAAATCTCGATAAGGAACTCAGTCCATGTACCTCGTGGATTCAGCTCGCCATTTGCTCCAACCATTCTACATGCTGAGTGCTAGGCAAACATCATTACAGGGCATAATCCATGAGCACCAACTACACACAACCTCCTTTAAAGGACATTGGCAGCTGATGTCTGCAAGAGCCCCCCTACATCACCATCGTGACACCTCTCCAAGACACTGGGCAGCCATCAAAGAAGCATAGACTCACATTACTGGGTGCTCCAACAACTGATATTGAGAAGGCTGCAGTGGAGGCACTTGGACACAGCCAGGCACCCAGCTTACGGAATGGAGCTGGCTGTATTTCAGGGTTGCTTGCTTTCTCTCTTGACATACGATTTCTTTGTGCCTATCTGTGTGTTCATATGATTCATGCCTTCCTTGTCATGCCACGCCATGCCTGTTGGCACTTTGCACTTCAGCCAGAGCCAAAGGCTTCCACTCCTGCAAATTTGAGGGACTCTTTAGTACAGCCACACAGGCAAGCTGCTTGTAGGTACTGAACAGTCCTGAGGTGGGGTAGCGGTGGTGGGGTGTCTAACATCTCCTGGATATTTGTGCAGCAAATATACTGCATGTTCATTCAAGAAAACATGGCAAAGTGCTACTGGAAAATGTCTGAAATAAGGTCCATGGCGGCTGGAGAAAGGGTCAGTTTGATGGCCAAAAACACAGTATCTCCATTTCTGGCTGTCATGAAACATTGTAGTGACAAGGACATGAATCAGCCATCTGCAAAGCACAACTACTTTGGATTTGCAACCATTGTGTCACCCACTTGCTTATCATTCAGATTGAGGGTTCTTAGGGGTCAGATACTGGTCGAAGACGATTTACTGAACACCATTAATGCTTGTGGATAGGAATCTGGCATCTTAATAATGTTGATGTTTTGCAGCAATATTGGAAGCAGCTTTTGGTTGAAAGGGAACCACAATTCATACAACTTTCAAAAGGTCCTGTGTGAATCATACCACATCACTCCATATCTGTCGTGTAAGTGTTACAATGGTCTGTGCTGAATGCAGTGTGAGGCTTAGTGTTTGATCTCAGCAGAAGGGAAAGGGTGGTGTTACGCTTCATAGAATCCCTGCAGTGCAGCAGCAAGTCATATGGCCCATCGAGTCCACACTGACCTTCTGAAGAGCATCCCACTCAGACCCACACCCCTTACCCTACCCCTGTAACCCTCCATTTCCCTTGGCCGGTCCACCTAACCTGCACAACTTTGGATTGTAGGGGGAAGCTGAAGCGTCCAGAGGAAAACCATACAGACACAGGGAGAATATGCAAACTCCATACAGGCAGTAGCCCGAGGCTGCAATCAAACCCAGGTCACTGGAGTTGTGAGGCAGCAATGCTAACCACTGAGCCACCATGCCGCCCCGGGCTCCTCCTTTTCAATAACAAGTGCTGGTTACTCAGCAAGGCACCTTCAGCAAGTTAGTACACAGCCTGAGGCTGAATGTGAATGTCTGATGCAGGCTTATCCCCACAATCCTCACCCAGCAGGTCTCAGTGTGTGGAAAGTGCATTTAATGCCATCTGAGGGTACACCTCCGACAACCCAACAGAGAGCCAAGAAACTTTCACTACTTCATTCCCAATTGAGGTCCTTTCCATGGAGAGTGCTGGGCCCTGCGCTGCTCGCGTGGCGCCTGGATGCCACCTTGAAAAGGTGCAAGAGGAGCTGGACCGATGCCATACCCAGGAGCTGCAGCAGATCTCTGCACAGAAAGTGGACCCACGGGAAAGCTTACAGCTCCAGGACCTTCAAGACATGTGTGTGGCAGGTGGCACCATGGACTTCCAACTCTGTCTCCATTTCCTGGGCATGAGCAAGGCAATGTGCCAGCACATGCTCCATATTTGCCTGGACACTGATATACTGGATGTTGGAGCAGGATCTGAGGGCTGCAGATATGGAGGCCATTGTCTCCCAATGGTCTTAAAGGTCACTGAGGTATTGCACATTGATGTGACTGAGTCCTTCCAGGGAGCAATAGAGGGACCTGTGTGGGATCTCTCGGTCATGGCCCACTAATGCATCAGGACTGCGGCCGATGCCATTTGTACATTGGGGCACCAGCTCATTTCATTTGACAATGTCCACACTGCAGCTCCAGCAATAGGATTTGGGAACATAGCTGGCTTCCCCCAGGTGCAGGTTGTCATGCGCTGCACACAAGTGGCTCAGAGAGGGCACAACTCTGCAGAATTCATCAACAGGAAGGGGTTCCAATTGATTATTTCTCAGGAGGAGAAGGCTGACATTGTTCATGACAGAGCAGAGCTACTTCGATCTCAACAAGCCAGACAGAACCTCATTGGGTCCTACTTCCAGTAGAAGAGAGTTGGGTGCACACGATCATTGACTCAAAATATTTTGCCCATGATACTGAATTCCGGTTGGCATTGTGAGGGTACAGTTCAAGCTCAGTTGTCTGCCTCTTTTTCTCCTTTTACCATTCTGTAAATAAAAATGCACATTTGTGTTTTTATCTGTCTGATTGCTTGCCTGTATGTGATGTTGCCTACTATTTCCCTATCTATAGTAGGTGCTGGGGACAGGGTAGTGCTGGCTTAAAGAATTCCAAATTTTACTCATTTGGAATGCAGCAGTGCACAGATAAAGTGTGTGAACTGGTGGCTAAACAGCAGCTGAGGTGAGGGAATGGTTTTGCATATGGCAGGGAATGCCAGCCATTTTGGCTACATGCCATGGGCACCATATCTTCATGGCTGCTGTGCCATTACATTGTCAACGATGGGCAACACTGGATTGCCAATGTTTATATGGGTGCTCAACAGCCTTTCAAAGATTGCACAGGAGCATGGGAGTTTTGGTGGATATTTGGCAGAGTGGTGAGCTTTTCCATCGTGAGAAATTGAATGTGAGAGATGCCTTTGGGAAGGAGAAGATAATGAATCTGGGAAGTTTAGTGATACAGGATGTGAAATCTCACTGGATCTCATGATGAAAAATACTCCAAATAAAATTTAACTCAGGGTTAGCCAAAAAAATGTAAGACATAGTCCATGAGGTCAAATTTCTCTAAGGGTGGTAGAACTGGAAGGATAAAAGACAGGTTGAACAATCATAGAACCCCAACAGTGTGGAAAGAGGCCAGTCAGCCCATCAGGTGCGCACTGACCCTTCAAAAAGCATCCCACCCTATTCCCCTAAGCCCACACTTACCAATGTTGACCCATCTAACTTGCATATCCCTGGACACTACATGGCAACTTAACATGACAGATCCACCTAATCTGCACTTCATGGACTGTGGGAAGAAACCAGGGCACCCAGAGAAAAACCATGCAAACACAGGGACAACAGGCAAGCTCCACAAAAAACAGTCACCCAAGGCTGGAATCAAACGCAGGTCTCCAATGCTATGAGACAGCACTGCTAACCACTGAGCCATCATGCCACCCAATTCAATTAGCACTCAGATATTTCCTTTTACATGTCCTGTACCTCAGTTACCCATGGCAAAGGAGAAAACCAAGAGCCTACATTAATGTGTTTTAGGATCTCTTGTGTCACAAGTCCTCATCTGTCTTTGTCTACTCCTCTTTAGCTGTGGAAAATGATGGAATAAACACTTCACTGGACTATGACTAAATTACAAAATAAACTTACTAAGAGTAAATGAATAAGTGAACTTTGTACCAATGACATACTCCAGATATTACAATCCTTCTATGTTTAACTACTCCTCTTGGAGTTGGTCAAGAAAAAGTAACTAATTGATGGTCTAAATGATAGTATGAATAAGCGACAGTTCTTTCTCCAACCATCCGTGAAATCTCTGTTCTATGCACTATAGGAACTGATATGAATGGGAATGTAGGTATGGGTTTTGCAGAAACAGGATTGGTAGTAGATTTCCTTACTCCCAAAGGACCACACAACCTCAAAGTGACAGGTCACCATCATCTTCTGCGGGGAAATTAAACCTAACCAGCAATGGATGGATCACATGAATTAAAAAAAACACATAATAGGATTGAATTTTAATAGGGTTTAAACCAATCATCCATAGTAGGTTCGGATAGAGATTCATCAAGAATCCAGAAGTACAGGGTGAAACTGTGAATCTTCCATTATCAACATCCCGGGGATTTCTCCTGTCCAGAATTTGAATTGGACTCACCTGCATAAACACAATGGCTACTAGAGCAGGTCAGAGGCTGGGAATACTGCATGAGTAACTCACATCCTTATTCCCCAAAGCCTGCCCACCATCTACAAGGCACAGGTCAGGAGTGTGACAGAATATTCCCCCCTTGTCTGGATGGGTGCAGCTCCACCAGCACGCAAGAATTCACACTATCCAATACAAGCAACCCACATGATTGCACAAACATCCAATCCATCCGCTACCAATGTTCAGCGATAGCAGTGTGTATTTTCCACAAGATGCACTGCAGAAATTCTCCAAGGCAACTTAGACAGCACTTTCCCATAATCACTAACATGTAGTAAGACAATGGCAGCAGATACATGGGATCACCACCATCTGCTGGATCATCCTCTAAGCTGCAGACCATCCTGGCTTGGAACTATGTCGCCAATCCTTTAGTGTCGTTGGTCAAAATCCTGAAACTGCTCCCCTGATGGGTCTACCTACAGTAAATAGACTTCAGCAGTTCAAGCAAGCTACTCACTGCCACCTTCTCAAGGGCAACGTGGGACAGGAAATAAGTGCTGGCCCATTCAGTGACTTCCACATCACATAAATGAAATTTTCAAAATGCCATATTGCTAACGTTTTTGTAAACCTCATACCAGATTATAACAAGTTATCAGGTATCCCATGTGGAAATCAAATTCAACTGCCTGGGCTTCTCTTGGTTTTGTATGGAAACAACTTTGTCATTTTCTTTTGTATGCAGCTGGCTTTAAATCGCACATCTACTAGGGTAGAAATTCTGTCACTCTAGTAGGAACAATAAAGCAAAGATTTACTTTTGTCACCGTTGTTTAGATTCCAGCTTATAATGCCATTCCCAAGTTACATTACTTCAATTAGACTAAAGACCCCCTGGGACTTATTATTCTACTTTTTAAACTATCTATTGCCAAAGTAATAAGCAGTGTGATACCACAGCAATTAACTTTGAAAAGGTATTGGAAGAGTAGGTAGGCTCATAGAACCGAGGCCACAGTCAAATCAATTAGATTGGCGGAGGCTCCTATGATGCTGCTTGGCCTGCTGTGTTCATCCAGCCCCACGCCTTGTTATCTTAGATTGGCGGAGGAGGCTTGAGGGAGTGATTGATCTCTGCCTGCTCCTTATTCCTATGTTTGTAACTTAGCGTGGCGGACTCATGATGCATTATCATTGCATGGTAGACAAAGTTGTGCTTTTCTACTACTTAATGATACAACATCAGCCTAGATACACTGGGACCTGCCTGAGTGCATTAGACAGACCCATTTAGTTATAGGTCAGGCTGCACATCCTACTTCTCCAAAAAAACTATTTCATCACCAGTGGGAATGGGCTGACTTGTGAAATTTACCAGTAAATCCATCTCTGCTTGCCAGTGACCACCATCCCACCCTCACTCACCATAGCCTGAGTCCCTCTTCGATCATAGGCCACTACCAGCTAGGCCTTGTTCTGACAGGCAATGGAGAGCTGTCAACAACTGACTGGTTGCCGGTTTTCAGAGGATGGGATGAAACAGGATTTCACCACAGGGGCCCTAAATACCGGGGAATGAGTAAGCTCTGTCAGTGCCCGGCAGCCCTAAATATGCTGGTTTGTGGTCCCCACCAAAGTGAAATAGGTCTCCTGACAATTCATCAACCAGCAGGTAGAACCCATGCTGGGAACATAGTAACCAACCCATCACTGCACAGTCTGTAGTCAAAGAGTTCAACCTGGTAGCGTTCTTGTCTCTGAGCCAGAAGGTTAATTTGAGACCCAGGTCCAGAACAGAATACAAAATTTGCATCGATATTTCAATGCAGTACTGTGGAATCATAGCAGAGCAAGTGGTCCAGCACTTTCTGCTCTCTAAATTGACCACTAAAGGTTTCATGGTACTATTCGTAGAAGAGTCGAGAATCCTGGGCAGCATTTGTCCGTCAATCAATTTCACTAAAACAGACAAACTAGCCATTCACTGCTGTTTGTGAAGGGTACTTCGGTTAAACATTGCCAGCCCTATTTCTTACATGATTAGAGGGACTGCTGACATTAATGCAGACTTCCTGGCCTGCAGGAGCGTGGCATACCACACCTCAGCAGCTAGAGGAAATGGTCAAGCCTATGGACCCATGAGCCTTCGATTTGGTTAGCAGGGACAATGATTGCTGCTCCTCCAGCCAGTATTCTGCTGCGAGGAGGCAACTTCACCATCTCTGAAGTTAAGGAGGTGGTTGGTGGGTGCCTCCTGCTGGCAATCTTTATGTACAGGAACACACTCCTGAGACTAATCAATGTGTACGTCCCAGCAGTAAAGAGTCAGCTGCCTGGCCGTCCTGCAGCAGCTACCACTCCTGCTGGCGACGTCAGGATAGTCATTCTGGCTGGAGACTTCAATTGCATCATCGATGCGAATGGACGATCCAGCATGGGTGTGGGGGCGACAGTAAACTGGATGCCACGTTCAGATCCCTGATGGAAACGGTAGGAGACGCCAAGCTGCTCAATGTCTTCAGCACCCCTGCAGATGGAGCGCAGCACAGATACACTTGATCACGACCAGAATGGTCTATCTGTTCGAGGATAGATTTCCTGTTTATGTATCGAGCTTTCTCGGGTCAGATCTGCCGACATTAAGCTGGGTGTTCTTCTCTGACCACTTACTCCTGCTGGCCAACTGTCACCTACAGGATCACCAGCGGGCTGGCAAGGAAACGTGCGAGCTATACTTGAAACTATTGACCCCAGAAAACATCGAGGAGCTCAAAAGGGATTGCACCTGTTGGAGAACCATGAAGCCCCTCTTTGAGTCTCCGGGTTACTGGTGGGAAACAGCCAAAGGGAACATCAAGAGGTTCTTTATCCTCAAAGGTGTTCAGAAGGCAAGACAGAGGTGGGGAAAACTGTCACAACTCCAGAAAAGGATGCAGAACCTGCTCCTGCTGCAGACGATGGGGGTCGATGTCACAGAGAATCTCCAGGAGGTGAAGAGCCAACAAGCCTCACTCTTTGCCTCAGAAGCCTCCAAGATAATCTTCTGGTCCAGAGTCCACTCTGTGGGCATTTCTTCTTTCAGAAGGCTCACAAGGAGAGCTCTGTGCTCAGCAGCTTGAAGGAGGAATATGGCGAGGTAAAGTCATCACTGTCTGACGTACTGAGGATCAGCAAAACCTTTTATGCCAGACTTGTGACACAAAGCCCACTGACAGCATGGCCTCCCAGTCATTCCTGTCCTCTATCACGGAGGTCTTAGACTACAGCACGCAGGAGAGGCTGAACCAGCTGATAACTCTGGACGAGCTGACCAAGACCCTTGAGTCCTTTGAAAAGAATAAATCTCCCGGGAGTGATGGCTTACTGGCCGAGTTGTATTCCATTCTTTGGGACTTGATTGGCCAGGACCTACTGGGGTGTATGACAGCGTGTTTCGGGCAGGTACCATGTGCAAATCCATGAGGAAAGGCATCATCACCCCTCATCTATAAGCAGAAGGGATAGATGGGAGAAATTAGAAATTGACGACCAATTTCGCTGTTGAATGTAGATTACAAAATCCTGTCTAAGGTCATCACCAACCGGATCAGGTCTGCTCAGGGATCAAAGTGGCTGTGGAGGGGGCGAGACTGTCACACACCTCCTTCTGTAATGGACCTATGCAAAGGAAGTCCGGAGGGGAATGTAATGGTTTTTGTTGAGGTTCATCCCTAACAGCTCCATGACGCAGTACTCCATACTCTACGGTCTGTTTCAACATCAGCTGTGCCTGGAGGACCATCAAAGCGGTGAAAGACGCACTTTGGTCTGTCTGAAACTTGCTGGTCTTCTAGTTGAAAGACTTGACCCTGAATGAGTGTTGCAGATTGGCACATTCTAAGGTCCAGGACTACGTGCTCAGGGACGCAATAAAGCTTGGGGTAGCTGCTGCCAAGGTACAGTGGGGAAAGACCACCATGTAAGGTCCGTATGTCAAAGCAAAGCAGGGGGTCCATTCAGTAATCGGACCCTGCTGATGCCTCAGCTAAAGGCCAAGAAGTTAATTGTAAATATAGAGAAAGGTGAAAGGCAATGTTTATATTATTCTCTGTAAGTAATGACAGTATGGATCAGAATGGCTACATTAACTGTGCATGTACATAAAGATTTCCCTCTATGAATAAAGTATATTTTTGCATTAAATAAAAATAAAAGACAGCACCATGGTATAGTTGATTGGCTAACTGGCTTGCAATGCAGATTGACACCAACCGCATGAATTCAATTCATGCACCAGCTGGGATCACCATGAAGGTCTTACCTTCCCAACCTCACTTCTGAGCTGAGACTCAGTGACCCACAACTTAAACTACCTCCAGTAGTTTCCTTCTAATGAAAGTGCAGTCCTCTAGGACTAGGTCAACTCGTTATTTATTATGACTGCATTACAAAAGCACATCATTGGCTGGACATTTGCTTTGGGACATTATTAGTTGCCTCATGAATGAATCTTTTTCTTCCTTTCTTGTGCTGTTATTAATTACCAATGCGATAGAATTGCATTCCGTGCAATGGACTTCTGGTATGATAGCATTGCTAGTTTACAGAATCTTCACACATTTAGAAATTAATTCATGGATTGATTTCAATGCAGCTTTGCCCATCTCCCATGAAAGAATTATTTTAACTGTTGATAACCATCACCCAATAACATCTCTTGAAGCTGTCTGACAATGTTGTTTCATTGAGCATCTGCGATTCTCAATCCATGGGACTGGGTTCACATTATTTTATGCTACTGAGTTTGAAGTTTTCATACGTCTTTCTTTCTCAATGTGGAAGTGTTATCTAATGATATCCATGTCGAGCACAGTCCTGTAGGGTAGGTGATCTAATTGCAGGGACAGATGTAAGAACCTTCGTGGATGGGTTCATTATGGGGGCCCAGTCAAACATTGAGCTGTTGGTCACACATTTTGGGGTACAACATAAAGACATAGAAGAGCACAGCTAAAGTTCAGGCTCTTTAGCCCACCGTGTCGGTGCCGACCATGATGCCATCCTAAACTAATCCCGTCTGCCTGCACAAGGTCTGTATCCTTCTAATCCCTCACTGTCCATCTGTATGTAGTAATTTTGGCTTTTGTGACACTGTAAAATAGGAGAACAGCCACTATACGCATCTCCCAATTTTAATTCCCATTGTGTTCAGAGGGTTATGGATGAGACTTAGAATTCACTGATGGATGGTACTTTGAGACACATTTTCTGAAAATAAAATGGAATTCCACTATTCAGCTGCAGGTGGCACGGTGGCATGGTGGCTCAGTGGTTAGCACTGCTGCCTCACCGCACTAGGAACTTGGGTTCAATTCCACCCTTGGGCAACTGTCTGTGTGGAATTTGCACATTCTCCCTGTGTCTGTGTGGGTTTGCTCCAGTTTCCTCCCACAGTCTAAAGATGAGCAGGCTAGGTGGATTGGTCATGCTAAATTGCCTACAGTGTTCAGGGGTGTTTAGCTTAGGTGGGTTATAAGGGGATGGGTCTTGGTGGGATGCTCCAAGGGTTGTTGTGGATTTTATGGGCTGAAAGGCCTGTTTCCACACTGTGGGGATTCTATGTTTAAACCATTTATGACTGATTTGGTTTTCATAGATACAATTCTTTGTTGATAAGTCCTCATGGCCTTGGATGCCCCAGGTTCCACTCTTCAAGCATCCACTACAGGCGGGATTGTGAGTAAAATGTTACAATTTTGAATTTATTTTGTTGCCAGTTATTTCAATTATCAATGGAAGTATTTTATTATTTAACGTACTGTATTTCAATTTAGAGAAAATAGGTGCAATATTATAATGTTTCTTTCTGCTAAGGAAAGCAGTACAGTGTTAGGATTGATTTGTTTCACTTAAAGTCATTTCACATAAAGTTGCAACTTTCAGCGTCACAACCACAACATGTATTTTCAGACACTCGGGAGTGTCAACAAACTCTTTTATTGACATACTTTTATATATCATTCTGATCTTTCTAGTAAAGATTACTTCATCCTGTCCTCTCACAGTCTCAGCACCATGTGACGAGCCTTAGTGTTACATCATTTTATACATTCCCATGATCATTAACAAGTAGATTCTGATTGTATTTCAGAGGCCAGCAATGACAAATTCTTTTCAGCCCTGACTTTTTTTAAGTTCACTCGTGGGATGAGGGCGTCGCTGGCCAGGCCAGCATTTATTGCCCATCCCTAATTACCCAAAGGGCAGTTAAGAGTTAACCACATTGCTGTGGGTCTGGAGTCACATGGAGGCCAGAGCAGGTAAGGATGGCAGTTTCCTTCCCTAAAGGACATTAGTGAAGCAGATGGGTTTTTCCAATAATTGACAATGGTCATCGTTAATTCCAGATTTTTATTGAATTCAAATCCGAACCAGGTCCCCAGAACTTTACCTGGGACTCTGGATTAACGAGTGATAATAAAACTTGGCCATTGCCTCCCCGATATGTTGTGGGCTATGGTGAGAAATTTTTGGCATTTTGGATAAAATGGCAAGTGAAGTTATTGTCACCATCAAGGCTTAAAAATCACATTTTCCAACCAATTCCCAGCAATGCCCTCATTCTTTGAATGGATAAAAATAACTCACCAATGTAGCCTCGCATTGCCTTCTTCTTTCTATCCCTCTGATATAACTTAAAACAGATTTTCACTAGTGAGCAGCGACAGGCCTATTAACAAGAATTATCTTTCATTATCACCTCATTACAACATAATCTTCCCTCACTAATATGCTCTCTCCCACTCTCCCACCCACCGACTAGAAGCTAAATGCTGTGAATTCCTGATGGGGAATATTCAAGAGGGGAACTGGTGACTCCAACTCACCACTTGCTCCTCTTGGACTCCCAGCTCATATGTCTCAGGCATAATCCCTGGGACACACATATTCCACCTCCATGGACATTGGCATCCAACATGTTTCAGCCTCACCATCATCATGGCACATCTCCAATTCACTTTCAATGTGCTTCTGCACCTCAGTATTGCACTTTGGAGCAAGACCATCACACAGACATCCACTCACACTGATGCTGAAACACAATCACGAGCACAAGGCCATAGCCTACTTTGTGCTGTCCATATCCTGGCCCCAAACACTTTCTGACTAAATCATGGGTGACAGTGACTGAATCCCACTAATGTCTATGATACAATGGCAATGTTTCTCTGCCCAGAAAGACAGAGCCAAACTATTATGTGATTAACCAATTGCCTGAACATACAGCAGGAGCTACTCACTCCACGACTCTGACTGGGAAAACTGTTCAGATGTTACACAGCTCTGGAGCAAGTGGGATTTCAACTTGCGTCTCCCAGTCCAGGGGTAGGGATATTACCACTACACCACAAGGGCTCCATAATGTTGCACCATAATGAGGATGGGTGAGCTCTGTACCTTCAATTTGTAGTTATGGCTAGACAGAGACTCAAGCGCAAGGAGGGTGTTAAAAAGAGAACATCGAAACCATTGGACTATAGAAATGATACAGCACAGATTCGACCCATCTGGTCCACGCCAACCCAAAGGCATCCAGATATCTTTTCTAATTCCATCTTCCTGCACACAGCTCATAGCTCTGCAGTTTGGGGTCTTAGATATATTTACAAAGATGAAAACTGACTCACATTTATCTGTGGGGAGGTGATGGCCGAGTGATATCATTGCAGGATTGTTAATCCAGAGACCCAAGGGGAAATCTGGGTTGAATCCCACTATGGGACATGATGGAATTTGATTCAAGAAAAATCCAAGATTAAGAGTCCAGTGGTGACCATGAATCCATTGTTGATTGTTGGAAAAACCCACCCAGTTCACTAATGTGCTTTCGGGAAGGAAACTGCCATCCTTACCTGGCCTGGACTACAAGTGACCCCAGACCCACAGTAATGTGGTTGACTCTTGACTGCCCTCTGGGATGGGCAATAAATGCTGACCTATCCAGCGATGCCCTCATCCTCTGAATGGATAATAATAACTCACCAATGTACCCTCGCATGGCCTGCTTCTTTCTATCCCTCTGATATAACTTAAAACAGTCCAGGGCTCCAGAGCTGGAGTGGAACGAGCCTTCCCTACAGTGGAGCCTGTTGGAGTTTTGGATGGGTGATACCAGGGACATTTGTGTCTGGAAGGCCAATACTTGCTGAGTCTGGCCTGCTCAGAGGTAGGTTTGAACTCCTGCAGGGTTATGGATGGTATACAGGATGGAGGTGGAAGGCCTTGCCCCCTCTGGAGTATGATGAAAGGAATCTTCTGGCGTGGTGTGTGGTTCCTCCTCTAACTGGGTGTCTACTGGTACAACTCTGTCTTCTTGTGAGGAAGAGGCACTGGAAGGAGATAAAGGACCTCAACCTCCTTCCTGTCTCCTTGCCTTTGGTGCTATCCCCTTCGGACCTACTCCGTCATTCAATATGATCATGGCTGATCATCTACACAGTGCCCTCTTCCCCATTTCTCCCCATACTCTTTCATCCATTCAGTCCTAAGAACTATGTCTAATTCCTGAAAACATTCAATGTATTGACCTCAACCACTTTCTGTGGCAGAGAATTCCACAGGGTCACCACTCTCTGGGTGAAGAAAAAATCTCCTGATCTCAGTCCTAAATGGCCTACTCCATACCCTTAGACTATGACCTCTGGTTCTGGACACCCCAGACATTGGGAACATCTTTCCAAACAGCTTGACAACACATTCCAATGTCAGGAGCACCCCACCTCATCATCCGATAATCTCTTCATATCTAGCACTTGAGCTGAACCTGTCTTTTTAGATTGGCCTCCTGAAATGCTAAAGTGCAGCAAAGGCAACTATCCCATCATGAATGGATTTGCTCCTTATCCATCATTGCATGTAGATGGAAGAATTCCAAAGTCTCAGTGTCAAATTTCACGTGGTTGCACAACATCAAAAGTAGTATATAAACACAAATAGCTGTTGTTGTAGCTGTAGGTGATAGAATGGCAATGGATCGACATGGTAGGATTGTCATCCTCTTTAACATGAGACGCAAAACTCGGACTCCATCTGCTATGATCTGTATAAGATGCCGCAGTCCAAAATATTTCAAAGAATACTAGGAAAGTTGATGACCTGGACAAAACTTATCCCTCAATATACTTTTCCAAAATAGATTCTCTGGTCATTATTGCATTACTATCTGTGATAGCATGTTGTGTACAAATTGGCTATGTCAATGCCTACGTCACAATCATCACTCCAATTTAAAAATATGTCATTGGCTGTGAAGCACTTTATGATACCTTGAGATTGCAAATTCACAATATAATTACAAGCTTCGATTAGTTGGACAGCCTAATTTATTTCATTCCAAAGTCAGGAAATATGACCTTAAAATGAGGGTTTGATGAAGGAGGAAGAATAATGTAAAACGTAGAGCAGGATCAAGCTACACATGCAGGCTATTTGGAAAGTAGTAAAGTATGTTTCAACAAACAAATACTAACACATCATCACAGGTTTCAACATAGAGAGGGATGAGAAGAAGCTATGCTAAGGTAAAAAAAAATGAGAACCCCAGCACTGCCCTGCACCCCCCCACCCCCAACCATTAAATCATCAACTTGTACTCTGGTCAGAGTTCAAAGGTTCAAAACACATATGGACTGCAGCTTTCAAAAACTGGAAGAGCTTTTTAAAAAATTACTCACATCACCAATCTTGAAACAGAGGGAAAGCTGGCTTCAGGTCTTTAACACTCAAATCTGTTCAGTTCCAAAGCAAAGAGAGGTCAAAGATTATCCCCTGCATTGTTTAATTAGCGCATGCGAGATTAACACTTGTTCCTGATTAACAAGATTCCACTCCTAAATTTTATATTTGAATTGAATTTACATCAAATTGTTGCAGATTAAAATTGGTGCACATCTTATCTCAGTTGACCATTTGTGCTTTATTTGGGCAGAGAGACAGCATCTGGGTGAATACGTGGGCTGTTTGGAATGGTTGGCAAAAGCCCTTTCTAATGACTCAAAGAGGGCAAAGAAAAAATCTCTTTCTACAACATTACCTCTGTGCAAAGGTATTTCTCTGGTCCATCCAAATGCTTTGCAGTTGCAAACAAATGTTGGAGAAGTCTGAGCACATGACACCTGCTCCAAAACACAATATAGCATCATGATAAATATGAGGCTTAACTGTGCAATGTCCATGTGGACCTACGTATTTTCCAATAAGCATGAGGCATAACTGTGATCTCTTCATAAGGCTTCTATACGGATTTCCTTTTCTAGGTAAAAAAGACATACCTGTGATTGGCTCAGATACTTCCGGAAACAGCAAAGGCAAGGGTTATATGATTTTTTAAAAAATATGCAATTTCAAGTTTAGCTAATGGATGGTGTACCTTTATAGAATGACTTTACATTTATGCTACATGTTTGTTTATCTCATTCAACTTATTAGATATGATATTCTCCATGGTGTGCTTGTGGATGCTTTCAGAAAGAAAGTTTCTGTTTACTTCTGAAGTAGGTAGGCAATGTGTAAATGTTAAAGTGCACAAATTGATTGTAGCACTATTAAAGTGATGGGAAGATCCCTTTATTTAAAGATTTAAAGTGAATATATGACAGTTAAATGGCCTCCTTAAAATCATTGATGCTTAAGTGCATGCTTTGCTCAGCTGGTGTCTGCATAATTCTACTGGGTGACTTTTTTAATGACCTCATCTCCTCTGCATCATAAGTCTCCAACCTTTACAGAAAGAACTATCTGCGCTTATCCTGAAGGCAGTGGTCCTAAGTACAAAGAGGCGAATGATGCTGGAATAGTGGTCAAATCACTAGATTTAGTAATCCAAAGCATCAGGCCAATATTCTGGGACCCAGTCCACCTAACCTGCACACCTTTGGACTGTGAGAGGAACCCGGAAAAAACTCACGCAGATACGGGGAGAATGTGCAAACTCCACAGTCAGTCGCCCGAGGGTGGAATCAAAACCACTGAGCTCCACACTAGAAGGTAAATCTAATATCTACTCTTATACTTGAGCTAGACATTAAGAATTATCAGGCAACACTTCTTCATAGAAAGTGTAGAGTAAACCTGGAACTCTTCGGAAGCTTGTAGATGACTTCCACCCATGACATAGCTTCCTTTCTAAAACCTTATTTCCAACAATCTGATTTCACTTCATGATCGATTGCATCTAAATCTCTGCTTACCACCACATTTTCTGTATTCTTTTCAGCAATACACAAGTTCTGCACACCAAACAACTTGAACAAGTATTGATCATATGATCCCTGCCTTGGGGTTTACAAGCACAGAGAGAAGGCAAGCAATTTTGTGCGAGATTTGAGGCCTGGAGAATCTCAGAAAACATCAGCAGGAAACATAGACATAGAAACATAGAAATGTAGAAGATAGGAGTGGGGGAGGCCATTCGGCCCTTCGAGCCTGCTCTGCCATTCTTCACCATCATGGCTGATCATCCAACTCGATAGCCTAATCCTGCTTTCTCCCCATAACCTTTGATCTCATTCACCCCGGGTGCTATATCTAGTCACTTCTTGAATACATTCATTTTGGCATCAACTACTTCCTTTGGTAATGTGTTCCACAGGCTCACTGCTCTATGGGTGAAGAAATGTCTCCTCATCACCATCCTAAATCGTCTACACCGAATCCTCATACTGTGACCCCTGGTTCTGGACACACCAACCAGTGGGGACATCCTCCCTGATCTACCCTGTCCAATCCTGTTAGAATTTTATAAGTCTCTAAGAGATCCTCCCTCTTTTGTCTGAACTCTAGTGAAAACAATCCCAACCTGGTCAATCTCTCCCCATACGTCAGACCCATGATCCCCGGAATCAACCTTCGCTGCACTCCCTCGAGAACAAGATTATCCTTCCTCAGAAAAGGAGACCAAAACTGCACACAATATTCTAGGTGTGGTCTCACCAAGGCCCTGTGTAACTGCAACAACACATCCCTGCTCCTGTACTCGAAACCACTCACAATGAAGGCCAACATACCATTTGCCTTCTTTACCTCCTGTTGCACCTGCATGCTTCCCTTCAGCACCTGATGCACAAGGACACCCAGGTCCCACTGTACACTCCCCTCTCCTGATTTACAGCCATTCATGTAGTAATCTGCCTTCTTGTTTTTGCTTCCAAAGTGAATAACCTCTCATTTATCCAAATTATACTGCATCTGCCATTGATTTACCCACTTACCCAAGCTATCGAGATCATGCTGAAGGATCCCTGCAGCATCGTCACAGTTCACCCTCCCACTCAACTTGGTATCATTTGCAAAGGTGGAGATGTTACATTTTGTTCCCTCATCCATATCATTGATACAGGAGTAGGTGATAGTACAATGAATCTGCACTTGAGCTGAATGAGGTTGTAAGAAAGAAGATAAGCATGAAGCATGATTTAGTTTAAGCCTTAGGATGCTTGAAGGAATGTTCAGAGCAACATTGAACATAGTATTGATAAAAATAGAGAAACGCTATAAAAGACAGGGTGAAGAGAAACAGATTGGAAATTAGAGGTGAGAGAAGGATTTGTTATCAGATGACAGGTTTTTTTTTTCTTGACCTTGGCATATTCTAGTGTAATAGATAGAGAGTACAAGACAGGATTGGTCTAACCATTAAACCACACAGTGACGTGTGGGCCCAGCTCACTCTGTGGTTTACATTTTCAATGAAGCACTGGGTCCTGTCACGTATCTAGTTCTTAGTTCTTCTAAAACATGAGAAAACCACATTGAAAGAGTTTGCACTTCCGGCAGATGCAGTGACTGCCACCACCAACATCATGGTTGGGTTTTTGGAACAGCTGTTCTAGGAAGTAAACCTTGATGAAAAACTCCCTCAGCAGGACTGCTCCCAACCCCTTACCACTGACCTTAATTCAGTTCCCGCACACTCAGTAGCACCTAAGTACCCTTATCCTATATGTGTTTTAGACATTGAAACAGGTTGAATGAACTGACATTTTAAAACATAGACAGTAGCATTAGCAGAGGGCTCTTAACAACTTTCTCCTCAGGTCATTGAGTGGCGATGCTCGCCACTGGCTCAAGTGGAGCAAGAACACGGAGAGAGTTTTGAGTGTGTCAAATGTTCTGTTTTTGAGCTGAACATAACTGTAACTTTTAAAAATTCCATAAACAGAGAAGACTAGAATTAGAGAACAATACTGCACAGAAGGAGGCCAATCTGCTCATCATATATGTGTTGGTTCTTTGTAAGAGCAACTCATATTGTTCCATTTCACTTCCTTTACCCTTTTGTCCTGCAATTTTCTTTTGTCTTCAGGTAACTGTCTTTTGAAAAACTATGATCCAAAACTGCATCCAAAATACTATTATTGTCCACTCAATGCATTATATTTTTTCCCCCATGTTACTGTTACTTCTTTTGCTAATCACATTAAATTTGTACCCACTTGTTTACAATTTCCAACTACAACAGTGTCTCTCTCTGTCTCTCTCTCTATCTATCTACTTTGTCCAGAACACCATATGATTTTGAAAATGCTATCGTCTTAAACTTCTCTTCTCCAAGGAGAACATTCCCAAGTTCTCCAGTCTTTCATATACCTATCATGCAAACAAGCCAAGCAAAAGCCTCAGAGAGCCTTATTCATGGAATGACACCTTACAGACAATGCCCTAGCACCGCAATCACCTTCCCTGGATATGTTCTGTCTCACCGACAGGATAGGGCCAGCAGAGATAGCTCAGAGGCAAAAGAGGCAGCAGAGTGATACACAATCAAGAGGGAGTTACCTTGGAAAACTTGAACATTGAGTCCATGAAGTTTCATGGAACGAGGTCAAAATGGACAAGGAAACCATCTGTTGATTACCACGTACCACTTCCCCTCAGCTGATAGATAAATGCTCCTCCATGTTGAACAACAGTTGGAGAATGCATCTAGGTTGGCAAGGATACAGAAGGGCCTTTGGATGAGGATTTGAACATCTACCACCATACGTGGCTCAGAACCAGTGCCACTGATTGAGCTAGTCAGATCATAGGACATAGCTGGTGTGCTGGGTCTCTGGCAGGTGGTGAGGGTACCAACAATAGGGAAAAAAAAAGCCTTCATCCTAACCAATCTGCTTGCCACAGATGCATCTGTTCATGAAAATATTGGTAAGAGCTAGTACCGCACAGTCCTTGCAGAGGTGAAACAGTGTCTTCACGTTGAGAATACTTTACATCATGTTGTATGGCACCATCGCCATTCTAAATGAGTCAGACTTCAAAAAGGTCTAGCAGGTAATGGCACAGCATGCATGACGCATTCTGGGCCGTCAGCAGCAGTAGAAGCAGAATCATACTCCAACATAAGCTGCAACCTCGTAGCCTGGCACATCCTTCACTCACCAATATGAAGTCATAGGACAAACCCTTGTTCAATGGAGAATGAGGGATGGCAGGCAAAGGACCATGTCTGACATTCCTAAACATGAGGGATCAACCTGGAGAAGTTACCAAACAGGACCACTTGCATGCTGAACAGTGGTGGGCAGATCTAAGCAATCCTGCAAAAATCAACAGATTTGCAGTCCTGGCACATCCAGTTGTGAATGGTGGTGGACAATTAAACAACTCACTAGATTAGGAGGCTCCACAAATATCCCCATCCTCAATGATGGAGGAGCCCAGCACATCAGTGCACAAAATAAGGCTGAAGCATTCGCAGCAATCTTCAGCCAGAAGTGCCAAATGGATGATTGATCTCGGCCTACTTCACTGATCCTCAGCATCACAGTCTTGACCAATTAGATTCACTCCATACGGTATCAAGAAATGGTTGGAAGCACGAGATACGTCGAAGGCTATTGAGTCTGACAATGTTCCAGTAATAGTGCTGAAAAGATGTGTTCATAATTTGTTGTACCCATCGCCAAGCTGTTCCAGTACAGCTACAACACTGGCATCTGCCTGGCAAAATGAAACACAGCCCTGTGCACAAAAACCAGGACAAATCCAGCCCTGCCAGTCATCACCCTATCAGTCTACTCTCAACGATCAATAAAGTGAGAGAAGGTATCATCAAAAGTGTGATCAAGCAGCACCTGCTCAACAACAATTTAGTCAGCAATAAACTGCTCAGTGGCATCCAGTTTGGTTCCACCAGGCCACTCAGCTCCTGGCCTCATTACAACTTTGGTTCTAATATGGATGAAAGAGCTGATCTCCAGAAATGAAACGAGACTGACAGCCCTTGACATCAAGACTGCATTTGACTGAATGAGTGTGGCATCAAAGACCCATAGCGAATCAGGGGTCAACGGAAATCAAGGCAAAACTCTGATGATTTTGCAATGTTCAACACCATTTGCAATATGTCAGATACTGAAGCAGTTCTTGTCCAAAAGCAGCAAGATCTGACAATATCCAGGTTTGTGCTGACAAGTAGCCTTGCCATACAAATGCCAATCAATGACCATCTGCTGCAAGAGAGAATCATCATCCCTTGATGTTCAATGGTGTTATCATTGCTGAATCCTGGGAGTCAATATCCTGGGAGTATCATTGACCAGAGCTTGAACTGCAGGTGAAATATAAACAGATCAGCGGCTAGGAACCTTGCAGTGAGTAATTCACTTCCTGACTCTGCAAAACCTGTCCACTATCTACAAGACACAAGTCAGCAGTGTAATGGAATACTTCCCTGGATTAGAGCAGCTCAAACAACACTCAAGAAGCTTGACCATCAATCAGGACAAAGTGTTCCGCTCGATTGGCAACACATCCACAAGCGTTCACGCCCCTCCACCACTGATATTTGGTAACAACAGCAATGTGTTCTATAGATGGTACCTTCCAAACTCATGACCATGTCCATTTTGAAGGACAAGGGCAGCAGATTTTTGAGGACGCCATGGGATCCTCTCCAAGCCACCCAACCTCGTGACTTGTAAATATACCATTATTCCCTCAATGCTTTGAGGTCAAAATATCAACTCATTCCTAACAACATTGTGTGTCTATCCAAAGCAAATGGATTCCAACAGTTCAAGGAGGCAGCTCACAATCGCCTTCTGAAGGGCAACTAAGAATGGCAAATACGTCTGACCCAGCCTGCGAATGACATGGGGAATCAATAAAAGACAAGAGGTTATCTCTGGAAGCATTCTGATAAATCCCGTCTGCACCCTTTCTATTGCCTTCACATCTGTCCTCAGATGTGACAGAAATGGGCACAATACTCCAACTGTTTCTGGAGTCCAGTGCACAGAAATGTACAATAGACAGTTGGCTCACTTCCTCTTTGCCCCCTAGTGAGTTGACAAACAAAGCACAAGATTGCTGTGGGGACATAATGCGCTAAGAATGGGCTATGTTCATACTCAGTGGAGGAAATCCCAGTCCCTTAAGCCACTGGTCAATATGACTACATGAGCATAAGAATCAGAAGCAGGACTTGTCCATCTGGCCTCTTAAGCCTGCCTTGCCGCTCAATAAGCGCACGCTTAGTTTATTTCTGTGTGCATTCTACATTCCCATGTACTAACAATAACCCCTTATTCCTTTGCCTAGCAAGAATCCAACATCTGAACTGAAGCATTTTCCAGCCAGACTCACTCTATGTTGATAAGGAATAACAAGCCCTGCCTCTTTCTCCCTTTCCCCTTTCCCCACTTTCCCCAATTAGCTGAAAGCTAATTCTCCTATTTGCCATCGAGCTGGTGAAAACCCCTTTGCCGAATAAAGCACTTCCCCTAACTAAATCAATATTTTTACCCCATCACATTCATAACCCCCAAGTCATTGGCATTAATAATTGATGTTAACCCTTAAGAATACTCCTTCTAATTCAGAAATGGTATTGAGATCAATTACTTAGAGTTTTAAAATCAATCTTGGGATATGGGTGTCACTGGCTAGGCCAACCTCTATTGCGTACGATAATTGCCTTTGACAAGGTTTTAGTCAGCTCCCTTTGTGAAACCCCACAGTCTGTGTCAGGTAAACTCACACACAGTGCAGTTTGGAAGGGAGTTCCAGGATTTTGATCCAGTGACTGCAAAGGAACAGTAACACAGTTCCAAGTCAGGATGATATGTGGCTTGGACATTTGATGGTGCTGGATGTTTCTGGTGACGTTGGAAAATCCCTTTAGTTTCATTCCCTTTTTCAGGCTTTAGGTCTGAATGACTCACTGGGCCATTTCAGGGCACCCTTGACAGTCAACCACATTGGTGTGGGCCTGAAGTCACAAAGGGGGGACACTCCTGATCCATAATGTAGATTTTAATTTACCATCAAAGACGAGGATGCAGCTTTGTGCATTTATACTTAAATTTTAATCGCTGATTCAGTGGTTCTCAATATGCATGTGCAGTTTTACAAACGTGCCTGGATGATCAGCCACATAAACGTATTTGGAAGTTGATGAACCAGAACCGCACCACCCCCAGTCCTCCAACCATCTTCCTGATAATAGAGAACAATGCAAGGTCAGCTGTACCCAGGTGAACTCTTGATTGAACACATTCACATTTACTATCATCTCTCTCTTGACCCAATTGCTAACCTTAAATCAGATAGAAGAGACAGCCAAAGAGCAAATATTGCTGAATTGTCAAAGAGCTCTTATCATTGTGAAGAGACACACACGCACATTTAACTCAATTCTCCGAGTCCGTGTATCGCTCAATTTTATGATCTCAAACTGCTGGTTAAAAACAATCTGCACATGCAGCCATTTTAAAAGGCATTTACTCTTTGGCATGTCATCAGCAATAGGGTAGGAATTCAATGCAAACCAGAGGACAGCTCAGGGCGTAGAAGGGTAAAATAAAGGTCAGATTGGCTTTCACCACTGGATAGATTTTGATACTTGCTCAGATTGTGGGGAATTGAAACAATGAATGTAATTGTTGGATGTTAACTCCATGTTTACCCATTCAAACAACAAACACAAATCTATCCAAGAAGATGTTGCTAAACCAACTGGAGGTGGAACTGGGACTGTGCCTGTACCTTGTTGACTTGACCTACTGTGTGAGTCAAAGTGAACACTGGATGGAATCATCAACTGATCCTTGGTAGGCTATCCCTGTAGGATTCAAAACCCCACTGTTAGGCTGAAGTGTGGGGGGAGAAGCCAGCATGGTATTAGAAACAGGCTACCAATTATGATTTCTTTTTTCTGGAATTAGCTCATTTCCAGGCACAGGTCAAGCTTGTTATCGAATTAATGAGTCTGAGCTGGCTCTACAAACTTAAGAGCCAGTCAGAAACCCTCCAAGTTAAAATCTACAGTAGGACGCTGTGGCTGGTGGCTGAAGGAGAGAGACAGACAAAGAGAGAGAGAGAGAAAGAGAGAGAGAGAGAAAGTGCTTTAAAATGGATTTGTCAGCCTGGCCACTAACATGGTGAGGAGGGAAGAGACCATCAGACACCTGTAGGCTTTAGGAACACCCATGCAGGCAGGAAGGATCTCAAAGGTTTCCTAGAGAGTTGTCTTCACACATGCCTCATCCCCTCCCACATCAAACTGGCACTGACCATCAGCTGAGCCATCCCCTGCTGTTGTGTTATGTTTCATAATTAATACGCAATATATCTGTAAAAGGCATGCTCATGATGCCATTACCAAAGCATAGCTTGTAACCTGAAGGCATAATGGTCTCAGTTTCCATCTTACTTCTTGAAACGTGACGTACAAACATGCTACTGTTTGTAACCAAAGAGCTAAATATTAGCCTGGACACTAACGTGCCTATGACTGTAACACGTGTATACACCTGGAACTGTAGTAAACATCTGTTCAATCTTTCACTGAAACGTAACCCACATGTTATGGGCCATCAGGTACTAATACCTTATAGGAGACCAAGTCGACACCACGGTTACAATTTGCCAGTCACCTGTGGATACCTGGGGCCTGACTGGAAAATCTCACTTGGTTTCCAACAGTTGTTGGCTTGAACTTGAGTAAATCCCCAATGTCCTTTGACTTCCAGGAAAATGGCACAGTGGTAAGGTGGAATTTGGGAATTGGCACATAAACTTCCAATGCAGAATTTCATTCTCACTCTCCTCCATGCCCACCCCTGCCATGTCTAAATACCCATCAGCTCAATTCTGCGTTACTAATGCAGGGAGTAATTTCCTTCAAAATCAGGAAATAGGAGGAGTCTCATTAGGTCTGTCCCACTGATGCATTATATTGCATTTTCCAGGTATTAGCCCACTCAGCCAGCCTGTCCAAGCCACCCTGAAGCCTCTTAGTGTCATCCTCAAACCACACACTGCCAACCCAGCTTAATGTCATCGGCAGATTTGGAGATATTGCATTAATTTCCTCATCCAAGTCACCAATGTATATTGTGAACAGCTGGAATCCCAGCCCTGAATCCTGCAGCGCCCCAGTCATCACTGCCTGCCACCCTGAAAAGGACCTATTAATTCCAACTCTCAGCTTCCCGTCTGCTAACCAGCTCTCTATCCAAGAGATGGCTTGAAGTAGCCAAGAGAATGAGGAAGGAGGAAACATTTGGTGGGGAGGGCATTCCAAATCAAAGGGTCAAGGCAAAATAAACTATTCTTCACAAAAGAAAAGATATTGTGCATCACAAATTTGCTGACTGCAGAAGGCATCACTGATGGGTCGAATATGATTTATTATCACCCAAGAAAGGAGCGTGTTCAGCCCCTCCAAGGAATTGTTCAAGATTACTGTAGTCAGCTAACAAGTCACAATCACTGTAGAAAATAGTCTCTTGAATTCTGCTCAAAGACATCTCAGCTCAGTAGATTACTTGCCCCGCAGTTAGTCTACATTTGGGTGCTGAGCAGGTCAAATGCTCAAAATCAATGCCATTTTCCACAAATACTTTCCTTTCAACTTCAATCCAACTTGATTTAAAACATGAGATCATCCAAAACTCTGATGCCCATTTCTTAGCTCATAGTAGGGGCCATTCCCGAAACATTGCCCCTGGCTGACCTACATCGACTCCTGATCAAAATATGTCTTGATTTTACCATTTCCATCCTTGTTTCCAAATCCTTCCATGGATTTGCCCCTTCTAATCACTAAAATCTCCTCAAACCTAAAATCCTCCAAAATATCTGCCTCCTCTAATTCTGGTCTGTTGGCAATTCCCAATCTTAATTGGTCCACAATTGTTCCCTGTTTCTTCAGTTATCTGAGCCATAAGTTTCCTATCTATACCTTTCTGCTACTATCTAACTTCCTTGAATCTACATTTTTGATCAAGCTTTTGGTTATCTGTGCAACCTGTTGTTGTATTTCTGTTTCCTAATGCTCCTGTGAAGTACCTTAGGACATTCCAATAAATCAAAGGTGCTGTGCAAATAGAAGTAGTCATTATTGCCAAAGCATTACTTGAATAGAAGGATGCCCCAATAGGTCTTCTGGGACCAGTTTTCAAGATATCAGACAAAGTTGTTTCTTGGTCACCTTCACAGAATCTGATTCAGAAATATTATTATTATCGTCAACAGTTTGTCTCCTGATTGTGTACCATTGTCAGAGATGTTATCATTTATCTGAAAAGTTGACTAGTTCTGGAGTTCCCCATTATTAAGTCCCCGATTAAAGAAAGATGGAAACCACAGATAAGAAACTAGTTGCGGGTTGGTGTGAACTATCACATAGTTATTGAATTTCTGTGTAAGAGGCTTTACCAGACTTGTTTGGAAATTACTTAAAAGTGCATTCCATCAGATTGAATCCAAATTCAGATAAACTGGGTAAAAACTGAAAGAACTGAGTCTACTGTAGGTCAGAAACAAAAACAGAAACTGCTGAAAAAGCTCAGTGGGTCAGGCAGCAACTGTGGAGAGAAATCAGAGTTAACATTTTGGGTCGAGGAACTGCGGAAGGGTCACTTGACCCAAAAGTTAACTCTGATTTCTCTCCAAGGACTGCTGCCAGACCTGCTGAACTTTTCTAGCAATTTCTGTTTTTGTTTCAGATAAGCTAGGGGAAAGGGTCAAAGTGAAATTTCCAAATCATCAATGAAGAGTCCAACGGTCCAACTCAACAGGACATAGACAGTCTTCCTCCAGGTCCATTTGTGCTGTTAGCACTTTGAAGCATAATTTAAAAGTTTGACAATCTTACACAAGGTTTTTTTTTATTTGGTAATTTTACCACTTTGCTGTGTGTAGGACCACACCAAGCATAGTTTTCGACAGTGGCTACTATTTCAAAGTATTTCATTGGCTGTAAAACAAGTTGGGACAACGTGAAGTTGTGTAAAGTATGTGGATTTTCATTCTGAAGTTATATGTAACACATTTTCATACTGACATATAGGAGTCAAGAAGTTGAAGTTTTTCATCTTACATTGATCAGGATTAGGTCACAAGAAACAGCGCGAGAAGAGGATGTCAAGAACAGCTAACTGCCAATCTTAATTCTCAGACCAGGCAGGTAGGTTCTGATTGGTCAGGGTGTTGCCATGGGTACGCAACAGAGATTTGCTATTGCCGTGACCACGTTTGAAAAAGGTGCAAAGTGCACACAAATTCCTTTTGCCTACTTAAAACAAGATCCTGAATATTTATATATGTAGTTTCTAGCCATCACAAATGCATCATTCTCCAAGCCAAACTGGTGACTTCATGTTGGCTTCCATTATAACTCTTAGCACAGTATGGATTATTTAATAAATGATTTTGAATAGCAGAATAATTTCTAATAGTGATATACTTTTCTGAGGCATTGCAGCCTTGGGCTGGTTGAGCTGCCGAGTGAATTATCAACTGGACGTGTTGATTAATATGGAACTCAAGTTGTCGGGAGGTACATCCTACACACCCGGCATCACACCAGCACTGAAACTTGATTAATCGTTTGTGTGTTAGGCAGAATGGCTTATTGGCTTGATGGCAGCATACTATTAATGGAGTAAACCTCTTGTTTGTTTACTGAAAAGTTGCAGCATGAGACAGCTAGCTTCACCTATTTTGTTTATTCATTCACGGGATGATGGCATCGCTGGCTAGGCAGCATTTATTGCCCATCCCTAATTACCCAAAGTGCAGTTAAGAGTCAATCACATTGCTGTGGATCTGGAGCCACATGTAGGCCAGACCAGGTAAGGATGGCAGTTTCCTTCCCTGAAGGGAATTAGTGAACAAGATGGGTTTTTCCAACAATCAACAATAGATTCACAGTCATCATTAGACTTTAAATTCCAGATATTTGTTGAATTCAAATCCCACCATCTGCCATGGGATTTGAACCCAGGTCCCCAGAATGTTATCTGTGCCTCTGGATTAACATTCCAGCAATAATACCATTAGGCCATCACCTCCCTGTATTGTACAAATATTTGAGGCATCATGTGAGGGAGACTGGGTGTTGCAGAGGGCCAAATGTGATAGATGTAGTTTCTTCCATAAGGCTTTGCGATTTACAGCGAGTGATAATTTGAACAGTGTCTCACACAGCATTGGAAATAACAAGGTGTGGAGCTGGATGAACACAGCAGGCCAAGCAGCATCATAGGAGCAGGAAAGCTTGACGTTTCGGGCCTAGACCCTTCATCAGAAA
>JAHRHZ010000223.1:11538907-11570744 GCA_024137785.1 Ginglymostoma cirratum
GGTGAACTTAAGGTTGGGGTGGAAGGTGTTGGTGAAGTGGATGAACTATTCGAGCTCCTTGTGGGAGCACAAGGCGGCGCCAATACAGTCATCAATGTAATGGAGGAAGAGGTGGGGTTTCGGGCCAGTGTAGGTACGGAAAATGGATTGTTCCACGTAACCTACAAAGAGGCAGGCATAGCTTGGGCCCACTTCACCAACACCTTCCACCCCAACCTTAAGTTCACCTGGACCATCTCTAGTACCTCTCTCTCCTTCCTGGACCTCTCTGTCTCCATCTCTGGCAACCACCTAGAAACCTATATCCATTTCAAGCCTACCGACTCCCACAGCTACCTAGAATACACCTCGTCCCACCCACCTTCCTGCAAAAATGCCATCCCCTATTCCCAATTCCTTCGCCTCTGCCGCATCTGCTCTCAGGATGAGGCATTCCACTCCCGTACATCTCAGATGTCCTCATTATTCAAGGATCGCAACGTGCTCCCCTCAGTGGTCGAGAACTCCCTCGACCGTGTCTCCCACATTCCCCGCAACTCATCCCTCACACCCCCTCCCCGCAATAACAAGCAAAACAGAATCCCCCTCATCCTCACATACCACCCCACCAACCCCCAGATCCAACGCATCATCGTCTGACACTTCCGCCATCTGCAATACGACCCCACCACCAAAGGCATTTTTCCCTCCCCACCCTTATCTGCTTTCTGGAGGGACCACTCCCTCCACGACTCCCTTGTCCGCTCCGCACTCCCCTCCAGTTCCACCACACCCGGCACTTTTCCCTGCAACCGCAGGAAGTGCTACACCTGCCCCTACACCTCCCTCCCCTCACCCCCATCCCAGGCCCCAAGAAGACTTTCCACATCAAACAGATGTTCACCTGCACATCTGCTAATGTGGTGTACTGCATCTGCTGTTCCTGTTTTGGCCTCCTCTACATCGGGGAAACCAAGCAGAGGCTTGGGGACCGCTTTGCAGAACACCTCCACTTGGTTCGCACTAAACAACTGCACCTCCCAGTTGTGAACTATTTCAACTTCCCCTCCCATTCCTCAGACGATATGTCCATCCTGGGCCTCCTGCAGTGCCACAACGGTGCCACCTGAAGTTTGCAGGAACAGCAACTCATATTCTGCTTGGGAACCCTGCAGCCCAATGGTATCAATGTGGACTTCACAAGCTTCAAAATCTCCCCTCCCCCTCCCGCGTCCCTAAATTAGCCCAGCTCGTCCCCGCCTCCCTAACCCGTCCTTCCTCCCACCTCAAGCCCCACCCCCATCTCCTACCTTCTAACCTCATCCCGCCCCCTTGAACTGTCCGTCTTCCCTGGACAGACCTATCTCCCCCCTACCTCCCCACCTACACTCACCTTTACTGGCTCCAAACCGCCTCTTTGACCGGTCTGCTTCCTCTCCACCTATCTTCTCCTCTATCCATCTTCTATCCGCCTCCCCCTCTCTCCCTATTTATTTCATAACCCCCTTCTCCTCCCCCATTTCTGAGGAAGGGTCTAGGCCTGAAACGTCAGCCTTCCTGCTCCTATGATGCTGCTTGGCCTGCTGTGTTCATCCAGCTCTACACCTTGTTATCTCAGATTCTACAGCATCTGCAGTTCCTATTATCTCTGAAACCATTACAGGGTGTCCTGAGTTTGTGAATGGACTCTATTAAATCTAAGTCTTTCCTTTTTCTTATTGTAGATGCTGTTCTTGATTATTTAGTCTCAGCAACTTTAAAGATTATCTTCCTAATATGAATTTCAGTGAGTAGCCTCTGAAATTTATACAGTTAATGATATTGTAATTGCAATATAGAAAAAAGATTGTACACACTTTTATTTAATACAGATGTAATTTGTGATAGGGTCATTAACTTATCTCCCTCAGTCAGGTGCTGCAACTCAGAAAACTGCTTGCCCCAATTATTATGTTTGCATGAGTTGCAAAGGCTGGATTGGAAGACCATATTTTTCGGACAGTACCCAATTTTGTCTTTAAAGTTTCACAACCAAAAGCTATGATTGTAACGAATTCTTCATCCTTGTGAATTGGAGATTCCCCTTGCCTGGCCAAAATGTAGTCAGTGTTACTAAAGAGGGAACTAGCAATTGTTCAGCTTAAGGGATTGATCAGTGACTTTCTCTGAGTGAAGATGTTCCTCCTCATCTCAGTCCTAAATGGCCTCGCATCACTTATTCTGTGACTGTCTCCTTGCTTCTAGGCTCACCAGCCAGAGAAAGTATCCTATCTCCGTCTTCTTTGGTGTGGCCTGTAAGATGTTTGTAAGTTTCAATGAGATCATCTCTAGTTCTTTGAAACTCAATACAGACTGAGTTTCTTCAATCTTTCCTCAAAAGATATTCCCAAAAACTCAGCTGTTAATCAGGTAACACTCCCTTCTTCTCCATCTGGACTGATTCCAGGGATAGTTGAATTGATGTATGAAGAGAAATTGGATCAGTTAGGACAATGTTCGCTGGAGTTTAAGAGCATGAGGGGGTTCTCATAGAGACCTATAAAATGCTAACAGGTCTAGACGGGTTAAACAAAGAAAGGATGTTCCCAATATCTGGGGAGCCCAGAACCTGGGGTCCCAGACTGAGGATATGGAGTAGACCATTTAGAACTGAGATGAGGAAAAATTTCTCACCCAGTGATGAGCCAGTAGAATTGTCTGCCACAGAAAGCAGTAGAGACCAACACTTTGAATGTTTTCAGGAAGGATTTAGATTCAGTTCTTAAGCTAAAGGGATCAAAAGATATGAGGAGAAAGCAGGAACAGAGTACTGAGTTGGATGGTCAGCCATGATCATACTGAATGGTGGAACAGGTTTGTAGGGCAAACGGCTGAGTCCTCCTCACATTTTCTATGTTTCTATGTTTCATCCATGGCAAATGTAATTGATGTGAAAACCAAAAATGGCTGTAGTCGCACGAAGGCTCCATTCAATTACAGCAAGAAGTAATTTCACCAGGGATAAAGCAATAAGTGATGTCTGTTAATATAATCTAAGCTAAGAAGTAAGATAAAGAAAAGCTTTATGAAGCATAAATACCAGCAGAGACGAGTTGGGCTGAATGGCTTCTTTCCATTTTGTAAATTCTGTGAAATGAGCACTCAATGTAAATTTAAACCAATATTTTAACCTTATGGGGTAGCTATGCTCCTAACCTTCCATGCAGTGTCTCTCATTTCTGCATTTAGTTTCAGATAATAGTTTCAAGATCCATTGAAGATTGACAACAAATGTACCTCTCAGATTCATGTAGAGCTGCCAATCAAGCATGTACTTAAAGAGCCACAGAAGTTATTTGTATTTGAATTGAATTGCTTGCCTTTTTCTTAGGAACAATTTAATCTATTCCAAGCATTTTGGATGACTGTGATAAGTTGCTTCATTGGCGAACAATAGCAGTAAACATTCACTTATTAATGTATTTCAAATTAACTTTTGAATACCAAACTGTAATGGATCTTCTATGCAGCCTGTGAAAACTGTTCACAGTAGCCCCATTTAAAGTGCCTGCCAATCTCCCCTGTAAAGATATGGAAATATATCATCTTTCCTATTTTCAGAAATGTGACAGTAACTTACCATTGGACAAGTGATGCATTCACCGCAAGATAGAATTGCACCTTCAGCAAAAGATGGACTGAATGATATAATTGCACAAAAATGAGTAAAACTAAAAAGAGCTAATGTGAAGAAATTTTTTACATTGACAATGAGTCGAATGCAATGCAAAGATATTGTGTCCATGCAAAAATATGTGTCATGTATAAATTCTGGAATATAACTTCGAAGAGGTTATTTTATTCATTCAGAATAACTGGGCATCAGTGATCAGTCCAGTATTTATTGTCCATCCCCAATTGCCCCTGATAAAGTGGTGGTGAGCAGTCTTCCTCAACCACTGCAGTCTATTTAGAGTAGGGAGGAAGTCCAGGATTTTGACCCAACGGCAGTCATGGAACAACAATATATTTCCAAGTCAGGATGGTGAGTATCTTGGAGGGAAACTTCCAGGTGGTGGTGTTCCTATGCATCTGCTGTCCTTGACCTTCTAGACAGAAATGGTTGTGGAGTTAGAAGGTGTCTCTTTCCCTCTCTTTTCCAACGACACTGAGACCAACTATACCAACTAATAATTAAATAGACCGGAGCTTTCTCTTTGAAAAGATTAAACTTAGTGATAGCTCGATTGCAGTCTTTAAAGTTATACATGGATTGGACAGGATGTGTAGAGAATGAACCAGATTTTCATTGCCAAGATGAGTAGCTCAACTCAAGAAATTCCCCACTTGGGCTGACCAGTCTCAGTTTAAAATAAAATTTAATTTTCCCTCTGGTGAGGGTGAGATTATATCAACCAACCTCAGAAGCAGATCCTAGGTGCTCACAGGGGAAGGCAAGTATCTAGACTACCTGGTGAGAAGGCCCAGCTCAATTCTCCAGGAATTCATCCACATTGTACTGAGTTCTATGTAACACTCTAATCCTTGTAGGGAAGATAACCACCTCTCCTGACATCTCATGACTCACATTTCACATCCATGTTAACTTGCATTCTGAAGCAACTTGTAGTGTCCCTTAGACCCTTCCCCACCCACCATCCCCACCATTTTAGCCCCATTGCCATTCATTCTGAATGCTCCATGCTCAGTCCTCAGAAACTAAGTGGAGATGAAAAAAAACTAATACAGCTGTCACTCATAAACTCTTGACAGTGAAAAACTTCAAATTCAAGAAACCTCACATTATGTAGTTAATATCATATAAAAATAAACAAACTTCAATTCAGACCCTGCATTAAAGACAGCTAATCCTTTACTGGTCCCTTTAAATTGTTAATCAAACTGTGAACTCTGAGGTTCGGCTGAGGTAATTATAGCTTTTGAAATTGATTCAAGCATTCATAATGACATAATAATAGCCTTTGGGGAAATGTCAACAAAATCCACTATTGGAAGTGTATGGAAACATGATAATTATTTTCCAAATTAATTCCAGACAGCCTTTCAATCAAAGCAGTCCAGCAGAGGTTGTTTTTAAATTTTCACTGACAGCTTAAGCCTTTTTTATTAACATGTTTAATGGAGGATAAAGAAAAAAACTGAAGATTGTGACACTTAAATAGACCTTTTCCATCCTTCAAGGATGTTTATGTCTGAACACAGCAGTAAGTTCAAATGGCCCTGCAAAGTCATGGTTTCCTGTCTTGTAATTCCTGTAATGCTGTTAGCATAGTTTAGATCACCTAATCATGAGATTAATTGCATAGTCTTTGGGTTTGATATTCAGACTTAGCAATACGTTTACCAAAAGAGCCATCAGGGGAATCCTTAAACATTCAACTTGTTGTTTCATTATGAATTAACAGCAGATTAATAAAATATGATAATTGCCACTAGACCAGAAAGATCTGTAGAAGGAATCAGTCCCAGTGTAAGTCTGAATGAGACAGAAGTGTCCAGACTTCCAAGTGAATTTCTTGAGTTGTCGATGCAATAAACATCCACTTCTGTCACAGCTACATTTTTAGTCAACTTTTCCTGAGACTCTACATTCCACAAGTGAGCTGCCCCTGAACCCATATTTATGTTCCTGCTATGGTAACAAGAAACAAATGGAAGTCACGGACAGAGTCCTGTTTTTTTTTCATATAATAAGTCCATTCTATTTAATTCTTGGATTTGTTTGTTTATATTCTGGGTAGAAGGTTGTCTCCCTTATTGTTGGTTTGTTTAATTTTATTGAAATATTTGGCACTGAGTAGTCAGTTGGATGGCTTCTGACTTGTAATAAATTCCATGTACTCTCTCCCTTAGGCAAACTGCAAGTGAATATCTGTTCCTCTAGCAACAACTCAATCCTCCCCCTTTAAATTCAAAACAGACAATTAGAAAAGGGACTGTATTACTTGCATGACTTGGGGTGAACTGCCCAATCAGGGAAATTGTTATTTCAACAACAGCGACTTGCATTTGCATAGCATCTTTAATGTGGAAAAGTATCCAAAGGTGCTTCACTGGGACTGTTAATCAAATAAAATTTGACACTGAGCGACATAAGGGGATGGCCAAATCCTTGGCGATAAGGGTGAGTTTTAAGAAGCATTATGACAAAGAAAAGGGAGATAGAAAAACAGAAAATTTTGTGGGGTAGTAGTTCCAGAGCTTAGGACATCAGCAGCTGAAGGCAGGCAGGTGGGATCTTGGTTCAATGGCTTGAAGGATGGTACCTTGAATAACACTGAGCTGGGCTGTCCGTACAGATTATGCACTATAACTACCCATGCATAGCTCAAACCCACAAAAAAACTGTGTTTGCTGTTCCTATTACAACAGGGTTGGGGCCAAAAAATTGTCAGAAACAATAAGCGATAAGGAACAGTCATCTGAAAATTATTGGATCTAATTTAGAAATGACAACACTGTAAACATGAGCAATAGGAATGGAACATGATCCCTCACTGTTTAGACAGTAAGTAAGTCCTTTTGGCTGCACATTGGAAGCTGTGTTGGCCCTTGGGCAGTCTTGTGAAACGGCATATTGTGAGTAAGCCTCCATACCATCCATGTGTTGTGCTCAATGTGTTCTATTTCATTATAAATTAACGTGTATCATCCTTTAACTGTGTCTGCACATAGTCTGCAGGGAGTTTTACTTACACTGAAAATAAATGTAATAGCAAACAATTTTGAAGTGATTTTTTGGCCAACACTCAACACTTGGGATTGGAGTACTCAACGGATTAAAGGGCAGCATCTCTGATTGACAGAGTGGGTGTTAGCTGGTAAACTTCATGATTGACAAAGTGAATGTTACATATCTAACACTATTGTGATTATCTTGATGGATATTAGAAGACACAGGCTGCCCTTCGTGAATCCTCATCAACTTGGAGTGAAAGCTAATGCCACAATTCCTTTCTCTGTCTCTTAAATTCCTAGAACATTGGAACCATAAATCTTGCTATCCTGTTACTTAACTCTGCATCCTAAAAGCTACAAGACCTAAAAGCTAAAGCTTATTGAAAGCCATCAATTATTCCATTTCTTACCTTCCCTTTTTCGAACTTTTTAACCTTAAGGTTCTACCCTCCAGCACTTCACTACAAATATCGCTCCATTCACTTGGGCTATATGCAAATATACCAACTTTTATTAATTTATGAAGTGGTAATTAGCCTGCAGGTTTCTAATGACGTGAGTAGAATCATGTTGAAGCAGTGGTAGAGTCTGGTCTTGTCTGATGGCTAGAGAGACAGTGAGAGAGCTCCATTTCATCTTCCAGGGAAGGTGCACTGAACTTAGCCAATTAGACATTGGTAAGGCCACTAGCAATCCTTCAACTGACTCAAGCTCCTGAAGAGAGAAGTCTTGCCTGGCAAGAGCTGCCAGCTAAACAGAGGCTTAATGTTTATAAATCTGTCCACCTCAACTTTGAGTATACTGAATGATGTGGCCTCAACAGCCCTCTGCAGGAAACAATTCCACAGACTCATTACCCTCTGAGAGGAAAAACTCAATCTTCATCTCTGTCTATAAAGTGTAACCCTTATTCTGAGATTATACCCTCTGCCCTAGACTCTGTCACAAGGAGAAACAACCTTTTTGCATCTACCCTGTCAAGTCCCTAAGAATATTGTACATTTCAAAAAGGTCGTCTCTCACTCTTCTATATTCCAACAAGTACTGGCCCAATCTACACAACCTCTCAATCATAAGGTAGTCCCTCCAAACCTGATATCAGCCAAGTGAACCTTCTCGGGACTGCCTCCAATGCCAATATATCTTTTCTTACATAAAGGGCCCAAAACTATTCAGAGCATTCCAGCTGTGGTCTGATTAGTGCCTTGTATAGTTTTAGCAAAACCACCCTACTTCTATAATCCATTCCCATTAAATTAAAGGCGAACAATCCATTTGCCTACCCTATTACCCACTGACTCTAGATGCAAGGTTTTTGTAATTCATGGATGAGGACTCCCAAATCCTTCTGTTCTGTAGCTTGACACAGTCTCTCTCTATTCACATAATATTCAGCTCCTCTATTCTTCCTGTCAAATTGCTTAATCTCACATTTCCCCGCATTCTATTCCATCCGCCAGGTTGTTGTCCACTCACCTAACCTATATCCCTCTGCAGCCTCTTTGTGTCATCCTGCCTACTTGCCTTCTCACCTATTTTTGTTATATCCCTTTTAAATGACACGTAGAGCTTTTGTAACGAGTGCAACTATACCAGGGTTACCAAACTACCTGATCCTTTTAAGCGGCTCCTGTCAGACTGTGTAGAAGAACATCAATGCTGACCGTGATTTGCATGTGTGCAATATTCTCAGCCGATCGCCTTTTCCATAGACAGTCCTTCAGGATGATGAATCAAGGATGACTTGCTTCCACTTCAGTTCAATGGGTATTGAGATGACTAATATGTCCAATATGTGACCTAAGACTCTGTAAAATATGAGGCAAGCAGTCCTTGATGGGTCGTTCAGGTGGGTTGTTTGGTTCTCAGCAGAACAATCCCATGGTGGCAGTCACATTTCTGTGTTGAAATGGTGTGGGTTCAAGTCCTATTCCAAGAAACTGAAGCACAAATTCTTAGTTGACTCTCCAACGCCACACTGCCCGAATGTGTAACTCCTGAAACATGTCATTATTAGAGTCTCATCTACCCCTGAAGTGGGAAGTGAAAAACCCCATGTCACTACGCAAAGAAGAACAGAAACCTTCCCTGGTTTCAAATAATATCAGTGAGCCAGATGACATGTTAATTTAATTCATCACTGTTATGGTGTGTAATTTGACAGCAATATTTTATGATCCTGCGGTGGCTACACTTCAAAAGAACTTTATCACCTGTGAAGTACTTCAGGGCATCCAGTGATCATGAAGGATGCAATGAAAACACAAATATCCTATTTTCTTTATATTTAACCATTTAACACTATGCTCTCAACAGCAAAAAAAATCTCTTAGAGATTTTGTCAAAGCTTTTTGTCTTACACATCAGGACTTTCTGCAAGAACCCCAATTCATGCCCAAAACTAGTAATTATGTTGTATGAGAGGAGAATATTGATTGGCTGGTGAATGGAATCTGATTAGTTGAGGTGTTGCTATGGAGAATCCACCCATTAACACAGATTGCAGTTAACTAACCAGGCTTTTAGTTAGTTTTAAACCAAACACATTAACTGAGATTGGCCAGGCTACTGCCCTGAGAAACGAACCAGTGAATGGATGTTACCTGAGATAACAAGGTGTAGAGCTGGATGAACACAGCAGGCCAAGCAGCATCAGAGGAGAAGGAAGGCTGAGGTTTCGGGCCTGGACCCTTCTTCATTTTCTGAAGAAGGGCCTAGGCCCAAAACGTCAACCTTCCTGCTCCTCTGATGCTCCTTGGCCTGCTGTGTTCATCCAGCTCTACACCTTGTATATCTCAGATTCTCCAGCATCTGCAGTTCCTACTATCTCTGAATGGATGTTACTTATTGTGTTGACTTCAGAAAGGTGCAGTGCATGTACATGTTCTTTCTGTGTGTAAAGAATGAGGCCTATGTATTAATATATGAAGCTTCCAGTACTCATAATTGCATGACACTCTAAGCCCAACTGCCAATCTTAAATTGGTTGTCAGTGTAATTCCTGGCACATTCAGGATTATCGAGAAAATGCTATCTAATTGCAGAATCACATCCAGTATTAGACATTGTGTTCCACATTTTGTAAATATGGGCTGTTTGGATACAGGCAGTACCTTGTTTATTGCGAGCAACAAAGAAGGAAATGTTGTTTAGTATAATCCACTTACATAATTGGCATCACATTGGCACGGAAAGGCATACACCACTTTGCTCATGTGGCAGTCGGAGTCTTTTTGATTTGACATCAGTATTGTGTTAGTGGTAAACACCACTCTTCTTGTTTCTGCAAAGTAGCAGTGTGAAACAGTTAACTTCATCTTATGCTCCTCAAATGTGGTTTCAGTGTTGTATTTTTAACCCCTTGAATTGATATTCTTGTGAAATATCCTGATGAGCACAAGATGAAAAGTTTTTACAAAATGTGTCTTTTTTCAGTAAAATTACAATTCTGTTCTGCCAAACAACTATTTGTACAATCTCAACTGGCAAACAATAGAGAGGCTTTAATAGACTGAGACGAGAACTGAGCTCAAACATTGTGTTATTTTTGAATCATAGAAGGTACTTTTTCCTCACTTGGCTTTTTTCAGAAATGGCAAATATAAAGCTCAAGGCTGTGAGATTTGCTCAAAGTGCTGTTTGGTGTGTATTGCCTGTAGCTTCTTGTAACCAAGAATAAAGATAACACAAATTGAGCAAAAATAAACCCTCGGCTTGACTAATTGTTGTTATCAAATCTTGCCTATGGGTCAGCCACAGCTGATGTGTGCTTGGAAATAAAATGAAAGAAAATGTGTTGTTTCATGCATGGGTGGTTTTAATTGGTAAAATGACTTGCTCTATAAAGAGTAATTTTTATCAATATTAAAAGCAGTTAGGGTTTCAGTTCTCCAAATGTCACATTAGCAACTTGTTGGAAATTAATGCATTTTTTTTTCCTGAAGCTTTGGGCCCATGTGGAGAATATAAAAGACATTGTTTTACTTAATGGATGGTGTGAACTTTAGCTAAATAGCTACAATATAGAAGGGGCAAAAATATTGTGGCACGTATAGATTCCTTCTCTGAAGTGTCCCATTGATCACAGTCTGTGTGGTACTCTATTTTCTAACTGCAACCACTTGGCTATCAAATAACCTGTAACCCTTTCAGGGAGGAGGAGACACAGAAGTACACAGCAATGCTGCTGTAAAGTGCTAGACTTTACCACTGCTGACGCAAAGTCAAATTCGACTCAGCAGTGAAGAAAGACAGAAAGATGAAGGTCACCTTTTACTGCTGGCTGTTAAGAAAGTCGATTGGTTAGGAGGAGCAGGGGTCATAACTAAAGTAAGTAATTCCCAGCTAGTTCCCAGTGAACAGTAATCCACACTGACAAAGTGGCACTTGAGAGTGTGATTCTAGTTCAACACTGTCCGAACTAGAGCTTCTTCAACTATGAGACCTTGTTTGCAATTATATCACCAGTGGGTGTAATTGTGGGCACATTGAAGAGTGGACCAGTAGCTAGAAATCAGGTTGCTTTCTTGAAAATGTAAGTCTTTCAACACTGCGGTTAATTCTAAAATGAATCCCAGATTGAATTATGAGCACGCACACTACTGAAATGGAAAGATGGCCCGCGTTCACCCACTAACAGACCTTACACATGCTCCCTGTATGTCGTTGAAAATGTTCAGGGACTGCTATGATTGTATGTGGGTGGGGTATAATAAGAGCCTCAATTTTTGAAGGGCTTTTGCATTTTTCTCAATTTGTTTTATGTTTTTACTGGCTGGTGCTATGATCACAGAATCTCAAGAAAGCGTGAGTTCCAGAATTGTGTGCTTTAATGAGATTGGATGGTTTGGCAAAACACAAATACGCTGTTTTTTTTTGATTAAATTTAAATTGGCAACATTCAATATTTTTTGTAACTGTTTGTCTTTTAAAACTGGACATTAAACAGGCTATTAAGATATTTGCAGACATCTTGGTGACCTTTACAGTTTCTGCTCAGACAAGGGATTAACTTCAGTCTGAAAATGCCTCTGCAAGTTTCCAAATTTGGATAGGTTACTCAGGTGGAAAGAAACCATCATTACCGGCTCAATGGAAAAGATCTAACAAATAATGTTTGCCAGAGCCAAGAAAATGAAATATCAAGTAAGGTCTTCCAGTGAGTTAGACATAGCTGGTATGCTGAAGTGTTATGAAGCATTCCCCCATTGTTGATTAATCACCTTGACTTCTACCTACTATGCAGACAATGAATGCATTGAATCTTGTTATCATGTGTTCAAAGCCAGCTGCAAACAACAAATCTATTACTGTATCCCAAAGACAAACAAGAAAAAGGTTGTATCAGAGATAAAAGGTACTGCAGATGCTGGAGAATCCGAGATAACAAGCATGGGGCTGGATGGACACAGCAGGTCAAGCAGCATCATAGGAGCAGGAAAACTTGACGTTTCGGGCCTAAACCCTTCATCAGAAATGGGGGAGGGGAAGAGGGTTCTGAAATAGATAGGGAGAGAGGAGGAGGCGGATAGAGGATGGATAGAGGAGAGGATAGGTGGAGAGGAGGCAGACAAGTCGAAGAGGCGAATATGGAGCCAGTAAAGGTGAGTGTAGGTAGGGGGGTAGGGAGGAGATAGGTCAGTCCAGGGAGGACGGACAGGTTAAGGGGGCGGGATGATGTTAGTAGATAGGAGATGGGGGTGTGGCTTGGGGTGAGAGGAAAAACAGGTTGGGGAGGTGGAGATGAGCTGGGCTGGTTTTGGGATGCGGTTGGGGGAGGGGAGATTTTGAAGCTTGTGAAATCCACATTGATGCCATTGGGCTGCAGGGTTCCCAGGCTGCCAATGAAACCCAGTGCAGAATACAAATCTAGGAACAAGACCAACAACTTCTGCCTCCTGAAGTGTGGAGATGGCTGTATCTTAAAATTTCCCTACCCTATTCCGATTCCAACTTCACCTATCAAGAAACATGACCTCCTGGTTAAAAAACAAACTAAAAATAGCCAAGAGATAACACAATGAGGAGCTAGAGGAGTACAGCAGGCCAGGCATCCTCAGAGGAGCAGGAAAGTTGACGTTTTGGGTTGGGATCCCTTCTTCAGAATGGTCCCGACCCAAAACGTGAACTTTCCTGCTCCTCTGATGCTGCCTGGTCTGCTGTGTACATCCAGCTCTACACTGTGTTATCTCTGACTCCAGCATCAGCAGTTCTTACTATCTCTAAAAATAACTAACTTCATTACCTGTGAGCATCCATCTCTCTGAGGGAATCCTATATTAACTTTGATATATGAATTAAATTCTACCTTCATAACCTTTTAATTAAATGACTTTTTTTCCAACGAGAATTAAACAGGTGAACGATGAACCATTGTTTTGTTTAGAACTTGTAACAATATATTATTCTCTTGAACTGTATCCTTCTCAAGTGTGTGAAGTAGGGTTTAGAATTTCAAAGTGAATGCATGAATAAATAACTCTTTACTTAAACCCACTTCATTTAAATTGACCGCACACACTTCAGGGCAAAGAAACATACACACCTTCCCTTTCAAAAAACATACTCTCTATGGACACCAAGGGTTTCAGTTCTCTCCTGACCCTATTCGTTACTAAACTTGTTCAAAAGCATTTAGTTTTCACATTAGTTTTAGACAGTAAATGATAAAGTTTCAGCTTTGTACTCCAAATGTGACCACTTATTTTAAGGAATGTGTTTTCCTTAAATTTCCGCTTGAATCCATTTACGTATTGTTGGTGGGAAATGCCCACATACCAAATAAAATAATTGTACAATCTGCCATAGGCCAGTGCAATTAGGGACCATTTTAAAGCTTTGTTTTAATTATATCCTTAAAAAATTACCCCTTATATATTTAAGATGCTAATTTAGTGGTGTTTGATTAATGGAATCATAAATTGATTTAATGCAGAACCTTAAGCATTTTTATTGACTGTGTCAATCCATGACCAATATCAATGTCTCAAGTATAAATGACTAAAAAGACTTTAAAATGAGTACAAAAACCTTGCTAATTATATCTGGCAACTGTCCATTTCTCAGTAAATTTAAAACAAAATTTACTTTAAAATGAGTTTTTGTAGTATGGTAATTCGAACTTCCACCCAAAAAAACCTCCTAAAATTTTACAACCTCCTGAAAGACTCACAAACAAGTGCAAATAACAAAAGCACCTAAATGCTGTCAGGAGTTGTAACTAATGTTGTCAATGGGGCTGACTTCTAGAATCACGTTTTTTAAACTAGCACAAGAAGACTTTATTTTGTGCAGAATGTAATTCATGTTTAAATTCTGCAAACATTTGCCTGAGTTACATCAACCTTCGAATCAAATATCTTCTGTTGCAAGAAAGAGCATAACTAGAGACTATTGATATACAGTCACCAAGAAATTCAAAGGGAATTCATAAGAAGCCTCTCCCATAGTGTGGTGACAATGTGGAACCATTGGGTTGAAGCAAAAAGGATAGATAGATTGAAGGGAAAACTACACAATGGTAGGAGAATGAAGGGAATGCAGGGTTATGAAAGTAGGTTTAGGTGAGGAAAATGAGAGGAGGCTCAAGTAGGGTATAATTATCATTACAATCTTGTTAAGCCGAGTGCTCTGTTTTTGTGCTGCATTCCTACAAACAGACAGTGCAAACAAGCAGAAACTCTGCTCCTAGTGATTGTTACTCGAGACAAAATACACAAAATTTGATTGTGGTTTGAAAAATATTGAAAACATGAGATTCAAAAAATGTGGATAAGATGTTTGAAATAAATTAGAGAGGTCTAAGGGACAGGAATTCTGAGTTACTTGAAGCAGCTGACTTTTGTTACTGATGGAAGAGATTTCCCAAAGGTGCCAGAAGTAAACACCTTGAATTGACCATTGGCTTGGTGACTTGCACCCCTTGCTGCTTCTAAATCATACATCAGTGCTTTCTTTACTGTTAAACATGCCATTTACTGATTGCTTCATTTGTTGTACATTATCCTGCAATATTTCACCTTAATCAGCTATTGATTATCACTTGATAAATTTGTAATGGTTTCGTTGCAATCATTAATCTTTCATTGTAGGCATCATTAAACATTCACCTCACTGGTGGCCAGCATTCTGGACATTCAATGTTGACAGTAGTAGTGGAACCAAAGGAGAATCAACAACAACAACAATAACATGCATTTATATAGCACTTACAATGTCACAAAGTGTCTCAAAATGAAATTAATATCAATATAATGTACATGTTTTTGGCATGCCACAGAAGGAGATAGCAGAATAGGTGACAAAATATTTGGTTAAAGAGTTAGGTTTTAATTGTGGGAAGAGAATTAAGGAGGCAGAGAGATTCAGGGAAGGAATTCCTGATGATGGGAGCAGGCCTAAGGCAAAGCCAGCAATGGTGGACAGATTAAAAGAGGCCCAATTTGTGCATGCTCAGGAATCTCAAAAGGTAGTAGGACTGGAGGAGATTATAAAGATACAGCAACAAGTAGAATCATGGTGGGAGTTAAATGCATGGATGAGAATGTTAAAATCAAGGCATTGCTAGGTCAAGTATCATGTAGGTCAGTAAGCACAGGAAGAATGCAGCAGGGGTAGTGGTAACTGGAATTCTGTGATACGTTAGATATAGCCAGCAGAGTGTTAGATGATCTCAAGCTTATGGAGGGTGGAAGATGGAAGCGTTGGAATAGCCATGTGTCAAAGAGTCAAATAATAAGTGTCAACAGACAAATAGCAAGGCATATGTTTATTAATATATACTCCCTATGTAACTGCAGTGTAACAGACTGGGGGACATTATATGTTATATTCAAAATTCAAGTTGTTTTTGTCCTCAATTATCGGAGGAGATTTGCTTATTTTAATTGTGACCATCGCTTTATTCAAAGAAGTGGAATGATTTTCGACAAGAGGACCATATTTGGAGGTGGAGAACTATTGAAAGCACTCCGTACACTGTTCATTAGCAGTTGTTGTTCCAAACCTGCTACAATTGGAATCCTTGTGACAGATTGCCAGCCATTCTTGAATCTTGCACTTTATTTGGTAAATGTCAGGGAACATCCTTTTTGGCTCAAGGTTGCAATATCAACATCAGAAAATGTCAATAATGATGATTCCCAATTGCATTGATCTTTCTTTTCCAGCTGCTCTTGAACTGTCAGATCCATAACCCAGCACCAGAAAGGATGCTGGGCAGCACTGCCATGATCAAATCCCTTCATCGCTCACATCAGCAGACGAGCTGTCTTCTAGCTAGTATGGCCCAGTGGCACTGATCCAGGCCATTCATAAAAATAGATATATTTGCTGACAGGTGTGATAATAAATATGCGGCTTCTGTTAAGATTGCAATCTGTGTGAAAAGTGGATTCTTGTTAATTGTTGACATCCAAGCCACTTGAGATATTTGAGGTTGCTGTTTAGGTTTAAATGGATGTTCTCTGCTGCAGACAACCCATCCCCAACACCCCTGCCCTTTGCTGATTAATCTTAAATCATAGTTGAGAAGAAAGGAAACCAAGTTCAACAAAGAGAGGGATGGAGAAAGGAAATAGGTAGCGATAGGCAATCGCATGCATCAAAATGTTCCTTTAGATTACTTTTTCAAAACGCCTCCTTAAAATGAGATAACATATGACTCTTCATGTCTTTTCTCCCTGCCACCCATACACATGGTTCACTCAAAGGTCGTTCCTCTAATCTTCTGCATAAGGAGTGATATGTGAAGGGAACTGCTGTTCAGCACAGTTATTCAGCATGCTGTTCCTAGTGCTATGTTTGTGACTCGAGTTCGTGAATCTTCTGGAGGTAGACCTCGCCGTAAGCACGTTCCATGCAGGGAAATGGGGTGTCAAGATCCAATTTCAGTGGCCAACATCTCATACCCTAAACACAGCAACCTGAAATTAGAACAGAAATTACTGGAGAAACTCAGCAACCTGAAATTATCTTGGGTTTTTTACAAGAGTTTCTAGATGCCATCAAAAGTTGTCAATACTTCAGGTAAGTCGTGAGGCATTTAATACATGAATTTCATTCCTTTGCAAAAAATAGACAGAACTATGTGGGACAAAAGGCAGACCTGTCTGTTCTCTGGATTCCTTGCTAGTTTTGAATTTAAGGTGTGTTTTTCAATTCATTTTAGTATGCCCTTGTGACACATAAAGACCCATGAGTACTACCCATGACTCCACAATTGCTGCGATACCCTTCTTCCCGCCAATCCCCCCAGTCACCCAGTGCAACCCACTTTTGGAATAAGGGAAAACAGCACGATCAACATATGATGGAAATATTAATGAGGCCCCAAAATCGACCAGCCTTGGGCCTCCCTTTCTGATCAGCAAAGATGCCCATACTTCACCAAGTGCCATACAAATCTTTGTTCTCTTATGTGTCAGTCATGAAAATTATTATGTTTCTCATAAGACGTAAAACAGATTAATCACAAAGCACAAAACAGATGGGTATAACGTCACCTTATTTGATTGTAGTTTCTTCTCCATTCATCTCCACACATGCAAAAAGTTACCTTCCTCTTAAATGCACAGAACCAACAACTTGCAAGTTTTATGCTACCATAATCAAGGGATGATTGTGAAATCTTTAAAGCAGAAGATAAAGCTTGAGGGAAATCTCACTTTGAGAGATGTGGTGAAAGAGCAACCAAGACCAGGGTAACGTAAAAACATAAGAAATAAGAATAAGAGTGGACCTAGATAGTTGAGTCTGCATACCATTCAATAAAATCGTGGCTGATCTTTGGCCACAATTCCATTTTCCTTTCGAATCGCTTAGTGGCATTATCACTGGACTGTTAATCCAGAGATCCAGATAACATTCTGGGGACCTCGGTTTGAATCCCGCCACAGCAGATGGTCGAATTTGAATTCAACAAATATCTGGAATTAAGAGTCTAACGATGACTGTGAATCTGGTTCACTAGTGTCCTTTACGGAAGGAAACAGCCATCCTTACTTGCTCTGGCCTACATGTGATTCCAGGCCCGCAGCAATGTGGTTGACTCTTAACAGCCCTCTGGGCAACTAGAGATGGGCAATAAATGCCTCCTGGCCAGAGATGCCTTCATCCCGTAAATGAATAAAGAAAACAAAAAATTCCTGAGAGACCAAATTCCTGCTTCTCTCAGCCTGCTTCTCGATTCAGGAGCATCCAAAACCTTTTTTGGGTAGAGAGTTCCAAAGATTCACTACTCTTTCAGTGAAGAAATTTCACCTCATCTCTGTCCTGAATGGTCACCTCCTTAACCCAAGAATATGCCCCATGATCTCAATTCTCCAGCCAAAAGGAAAACCATCTCTCAGCATCTACCCTGCTGCTTCCCTTCTGAATCTTCTGCTTTATCACATTCTTCTAAGTTCTTGAAAATATAGGCCCAATTTATTCACCTGGAAGGTTTATCTGGAGCCTTGCACAGTGAGGATGGAGGAGGTAAATGGGCAGGTGTTACACCCTCTGCAAATGCATGAGAAGGTACTGTAGGTGTGTAGGGTGGTGTTGTGAGTGAATGAGGAGTGGACCAAGGTATCCCTAGGGGAACGGTCTCTATGGAAGGCTGTCAAGGGAGGGGATGAAAATGTGTCCGGAGGTGGCAGAAATGTTGGCAGATGATCCTTCGGATGTGGATGCTGGCAAGATGCTAAGTGAAGACTGGGGGCCCCTACAGTTATTATGGAAGGGAAGAGGAGGGTAAGGCCCAAAGCGTGGGAGATGGGTTGGACATGGCTGAGGGCCCTGTCAACCATGGCAATGGTAAATCCTCAATTGATGAAGAAGGTGAACATTTTGGAGTCTCCCTTGTGGAAGCTGTCACCAACTGAACAGATGCAATGGAGACAGAAAAACTGGGAGAATGGAATGGAATCTTTAAAGGAAGCAGGGTGTAAGGATGTACTGTTGAGATATTTGTGGGAGTCAGTGGGTTTATAATGGATATAAGTTGCCAGCCTATCCCCAGAAATGGAAACAAAGATGTTGTGGAAGGGAAGGGAGGAATCAGAGATAGATCAGGTGAAGGTTAGGCCAGGGTGGAAATTGGAAGCGAAATTAATAAGGCTTTCCAATTCTGAATGACAGACCAAGCAATATTAATGATGTAATAAAGGCACCAGAGAAAGACATGTGAGTGAGCAACAGAGGAATGTGATATGTACCCCGCAAAGAGACAGGTATTACTGTGGCCTGTGCAGGTACCCACGGCCACACTTTTGACCTGAAGAAAGTGAGAGGTGTTAAAGGAGACGTTGTTTATAGTGAAGATGAGCTTGGCCAAAAGCAAGAGGGTTAAGGTGGATGGGGACAGTTCGCGCCTTTTTTCCCAGAAAAAAGGAGAGACTGATGGGGGATAGGAGTGTAAAGGGATTATACGTGTTATGGTTGGTTCACTCGCCGAGCTGGTTCGTTGTTCCGCAAATGTTTCATTACCCTGCTGGGTAACATCATCAGTCCAACCTCCGATGAAGTGCTGTTGTGTTTTCCCTCCTGGTATTTAAACTCTGGTGTCCGTTGAGCTGGGTTACCTCACTTCCGGTTTTCCTTCACAGTGAAGTATGTATTGGGTCTAGCTCAATGTGTTTGTTGATGGTTTTCTTAGTGGAGAAACAGGCCTCTAGGAATTCCCATGCTTGTCTCTGCTCCGCCTGTCCCAGGATCCCGGTGTTGTCCCAAGCAAACTGGTGGTTTTCCTTATCCATGTGGATGGAGATGAGTGAGTATTGGTTGTGTCTTTTTGTTGCTGGTTGATGTTCATGTACTCTTGTGGCTAATTTTCTTCCTGTCTGTCTAGTGTAATGTTTGTCGCAGTCTTTGCACGGGATCTTGTATATTACGTTGGTCCTGTCCCTTGTGGGTCTTTGGTTCAAGTAAGCGGTTGCCGTGGGGTTGATGTGAGTTTGTGTGCTACTCTGATGCCCAGTGGTCATAGGAGTCTTGTGGTTAGTTCCAAAGTGTTCCTGATGTAAGGTAGAGTGATGAGTGTGTCGGGGTGTGCAGTATCTTCCTGGCCTTGTTCATGTAATAAGCATCTTCTGACCTAGTTTTTCAAGTATCCATTGTCCTCGAATACCTGGAGGAGGTGCTCTTCTTCGTTTTGGCGTAGTTCTGTGTTGCAGCAGTGCATTGTTGCCCATTTAGTTATGTGCCAAAAAACTTTATTCCTGGATGTTACCAATCAGAACTGGAACCTGAACCAACCAACCACAGCATGCACAACCCGAGCAACAAATCTACGCAAAAACCTTCGGGATTACACGCCCATGGTGAAGAGAAGGCAGCGGACCCTGTCAACTAATAATCTGTTCTAGGTTTTGGCTAGATCTTCTTTGCACACTTAGTATGCTTGCCTTGACTGGTCAGTGCATTTAATATTGGAGTTGGGAGGTCATGTTGCAACTGTGCAGGAAATTGGTTTGGCCAATTTTGGAATACTGCATTCAATTCTGGTCTCTCTGCCACAGAAAAGATGTTGCAAAACTTGAAAAGGTTCAGAAAAGATTTGCAAGTAAGTTGCAAAGAATTGGAGAGTTTGTGAAATAGCGAAAGGCTGAATAGACTGGGGCTATTTACTCTGGAGCATTGGAGGCTGAGGGTGACCTTACAGAAGGTTATAAAATCATAAGGGGCATGGGTAGGGTGAATAGCCAAGGTCTTTTCCCCAGGATAGCAGAGTCTAAAACTAGAGGGCATAGATTTAAAGTGAGAGGGGAAAGACTGAGAAGGGACCTAAGGAGAAACATTTTCGTGCAGGGAGTGGTGCATGTTTGGAATGAGCTGCTGGGGGAGGTGGGCGAGGTTGGTACAATTACAACATTTAAAAGACAGCTGGATGGATAATATGAATAGGAAGGGTTTAGGTGGAAATGGGCCAAATAATGGTTTATGGGACTCAATTTATTTAGGATATCTGATCCGCATGGACAAGTTAAACCAAAAGGTTTGTCTCCATGCTGTACAGCTCTATGACTCGCTCAGGAAATTAAGTAATAATGTGGAAAGGAAAATGGAAATGTGGCCAAAGATCAGCCATGATTGTCTTGCATCGCACAGCAGATTCAACTATTTGGATCTACTTATCTACTTTTCTTTGAAGAGTGTCATGGGATCCTTTAGATCCACCAGAGAGGATAGGTAAGGCCGCAGTTCAACATCTCCTTTAAAAGACATCACCTCCTGTAATGTATTATCTCAGTATGGTACTGAAACTATGTATTTGCAATTTCTGTCTTTCTTTACTTTGTTGCGCAATCTTGTGCCTGATAGAAACCGTGTTGCGACTATCTTACTTCCCTGAGCATGCAACTGGCTTGCACATAAGGCATCCACCCTATCTGGCTATTCTAGATGCAATCTGTGGCCATAAGACATTGATCACACCACCCAGTCTTTCACGGTAAGAGGTGAAGGAGCATGGTGCTACGCTCTCATCCATCTCTTTGCTTCTTTAGTTACATACTACTGAAGACTGATGGTATCTGTTAAGATTAATTCAGACATACGAAACTAGATAAATTGATAATTGAATAAAATTATTAACAAAGGAAGTGATGACCTTATTACAGAGAACTGCTGTGACTTAACTTGTATCAATTTGCACCAGATGAATATTAAAAGTAGAATTGAGGAGGAAGTATTATTAAAACTGTTGCAAGGAAGTGTGTCTTTTGGCATGATTCTTTAAATAAGGCTAATTATATACTGTGATAAATCCAAATTGAGTACATTTATTTGGTTTGAATGCTGAGCTGGCGATGGCTGGGGTAATGAAGACTAAATGCAGCAGTAAACTCAATTGCTGCTGGTGACACTTGCAATATCAGTGAAATGTTTGTTGTCCATTTGCATCCATTATCGTACCACCAGATCTTTTTGTAACCCATGACAACCATTGTTACGGTTGCCTTTGGCTGCTCTATAAACCATGAAGACTTAGCATTTGGCTTGCCTCCTTTGTGAGCTCAGGTTGTGCCAAGCTAAACATAGAAACAAAGAAAATAGGAATGGGGTAGGCCATTCAGTTCTTCAAACTAGCTCTATCATTCAATATGATCATAGCTGACCATTCAACTTAATGCCCTGTCCTCATTTTCTCCCCATATCCTTTGATCTTATTAAATATCCTTTAAGGCAGTTCAGTTCCGATTGAGAACTTTCAATGTATAACTATTGTTGTAATGTGGCAGCCATTTTTCATGCAGAAACAAAAATAAACAGTAATTAACGACTTGATTATCTGTAGGACTGGACATGCTTTAAGTTAGTGCCATGGAGTCTTCTGTATTGATCTGAGAGACCAGAAGGTATCTTGGTTTAATGTCTAATCCAGAAGTCGTGGCTGTCAACAATGCATTGCTCCATGACTGAAAAAATGAAGTGTCAGCAGTGATGTAGGACTCATGCTTCTGGAATAGGACTTCTAAGTCAGTGATAAGTGTAAACCAGTTGAGCTGGGGCTAACAGGATTGTATCAGTTAGATTAATTCAGGCCTGTGTGAGGTGACATGTGCAGTGACCTTTCACTAGCAATCACTGTTCCTTCAGACTCTCATTAGAAATCACAACTCCCAATCATTAGTGACATTAGCTTTCAGCCATTTTAATGAAAAGTTCCAACTCATCCTTCTCAAGATATTGTTCATTGTAGATTAATTGTTTATGATTTTGTTTTGCAGGTGGGAACTAATGAGTTCACATACAGAAACATTGGAACTGGAGTAGGCCATTCAGCCCCTTGAGTCTATTTCATCATTCAATGTCATCACGGTTGATCTGTGGCTTAACCCCATGTCCCATAATATCCTTACTTAACGAAAATGTATCTATCTTACATTGAAAGTTAACAACTGATCCAGTGTCTGATGCCATTTGTGGAAGGAAGTTCCAAACATCTTTGTGCGTAGAAGTGTTTCCTAACATCTCTCCTGGATGATCTGGCCCTAATTCTCACACTATGCACTTTAGTTTGTGCACAATGTTCAGCACCATTCGTGACTCCTCAGATACTGAACCAGCCCATGTTAACATGCAACAAGGTCTGGACAATATCCAGGCTTGGACTGACAAGTGGCAAGTGATATTCACGTCACATAAATGTCAGGCTATGACCATCACCAATAAGAGACAATCTAACCACCGTCCCTTGACATTCAATGATGTTACCATCACTGAATCCCCCACTATCAACATCCTGGGGGTTACCATTGACCAGAGACTCAACTGGACTCACTACATTAACACAATGGCTACAAGAGCAGGCCAGAAGCTAGGAATACTGCGGTAGGTAACTCACCTCCTGACTCCTCAAAACCTGTCCATCATCTACAAGGCACAAGTCAGGAGTGTGATGGAATACTCCCCACTTGCCTGGATGTGGGCATGCCCAAGAACGCTTAAGAAGCTTGACACCATACAGGACAAAGCAGCCTGCTTGATTGGCACTACATCCACAAGCATTCACTCCCTCCACCACCAACGCTCAGAGTGTACTATCTGCAAGATGCGCTGCAGAAATTCACCAAAGATCCTCAGACAGCACCTTCCAAACCCACAACCACTTCCAGCTAGAAGGACAAGGCCATCAGATATACGGGAACACCACCACTTTCAAGTTCTCCCCCAAGTCACTCATCACCCTGACTTGGAAATATACCGCCGTTCCTTCACTGTTGCTGGGTCAAAATCCTGGAATCCCCTCTCTAATAGCATTGTGGGTCAATCCACAGCAAGAGGAATGCAGCGGTTCAAGAAGGCAGCTCACCACCACCTTCTGAAAGGCAACTAGGGTTGGGCAATAAATGCTGGCCAGCCAGCGACGCCCACATCCTACAAATGAATAGAAAAAGAAAAGAGTTCGAGTGGAAATTTCTAGTGGAAGTAGTTTATCTTTGTCTTCCGTGTGCTTTCCTGTTACTATCTCAAGGAATCCTTGTAGGTGTGCAAAGATAGGTTGCAGTTCTATCCTTCATCACCTGAATTTCTGTACAGAATAAATAGTAAGTGTGGATCTCACCAAGACAATCAGCAAGATGCATACCAATATTGCATGACTTGATGGAAATTGTATGAATCTCGACTTAAATCGAGCATAGGTCATGCAAGTATAAATATCATTAGAAGATCCAGATGACTCTAATGCAATATTGTCTTTCATTATTCTGCATTTCTTAGATTCCTAGTGAGATTTAGAACTTGTTACATTGTAATTATTTAATTAACTCATTTACAAAATGACCAAAGACCATAAGACCATAAGACATAGGTGCAGAATTTAGGCCATTCAGCCCATTGAATCCACTCCACCATTCAATCACGGCTGATAAATTTCTCAACCGCATTCTCCCGCTTCCTCACCATAACTTTTGATCCCCTTGCAAATCAAGAATCCATCTGGCTCCATCTTAAATATATTCAATGTCCTGGCCTCTACAGCTTCTGTGACAGTGAATTCCATAGATTCACCACTTTCTGGCTAAAGAAATTTCTCCTTACCTCTGTTCTAAAAGGTCGTCCCTTTACTGTAAGGCTGTGCCCTCGAGTCCTAGACTCTCCTATCAATGGAAGCATCTTCTCAACATCCACTCGGTCCAGGCCATTCAGTATTCTGTAAATTTCAATTAGATCCCCTCCTCATCCTTCTAAACTCCAATGAGTATAGGCCCAGAGTCCTCAAACGTTCCTCATATGTTAAGCTTTTCATTCCTGGGACCATTCTCATGAACCTCCTCTGAACCCACTACAAGGCCAGTACATCTTTCCTGAGATGTGGGGCCCAAAACGGCACACAATACTCCAAATGTGGCCTGACCATAGCTTTATAGATCCTCAGAAGTACATCCTTGCTTTTATATTCAAGTCCTCTCAAAATAAATGCCAAAGTTGCATTTGTCTTCCTAACTACTGACTCAACCTGAAAGTTTACCTTGGGAGAATCCTGGACTAGAACTCGCAAGTCTCTTTGCACTTCAGACTTCAGAATTTTCTCCCCATTTAGAAAATAGTCCATACCTCACTTCTTCTTACCAAAGTGCATGACCTGACACTTTTCCACGTTGTACTCCATCTGCCATTTCTTTGCCCACTCTCATAACCTGTCTAAATCCTTCTGCAGCCTCCCCACCGCCTCAATACTATCTGCCCCTCTACCTATCTTTGTATCGTCTGCAAACTTAGCCAGAATGCCCTCAGTTCCTTCATCTAGATCATTAATGTATTAAGTGAAAAGTTGTGGTCCCAACACTGACCCTTGCAGAACACCACTAGTCACCGGCTGCCATCCTGAGAAGGACCCTTTTATCCCACTCTCTACTTTCTGCCAGACAGCCAATCTTCTAACCGTGCGAATACCTTGCCTCTAACACCTTGCCTCTATCATACCCAGCAGCGTCCCTTGTGGCACCCTGTCAAAGGCCTTCTGGAAGTCCAGGTAGATAATATCCATTGGCTCTCCTTGGTCTAACCTGCTTGTTATTTCCTCAAAGAATTCTAACAGATCTGTCAGACGTGACCTCCCCTTGATGAAACTGTGCTGTCCTATTTTACCATACACTTCCAAATATTCAGAAATCTCATCCTTCACAATGGACTCTAAAATCTTACCCACGACCAAGGTTAGGCTAAACAACTTGTAATTTTCAGTCTTTTGCCTTACTCCCTTTTTAAACAGGGGTGCCACATTAACGATTTTCCAGCCCTCTGGGACCCTCCCTGGCTCTAGCAATTCCTGAAAGATCACCACTAATGCCTCCACTATCTCTTCAGCTATCTCCTTAAAAACTCTGGGGTGTAGTCCATCTAATCCTGGTGATTTATCCACCAGGCCATTCAGTTTTTCTAGCACTTTCTCCTTGGCGATGGCCACCATACTCTGCTCTGTCCCCTGACTCTCTCAAATTTTTGGGATATTACTCGTGTCTTCCACTATAAAGACTGGCACAAAGTAATTATTCAGTTCCTCAGCCATTTCCTCGTTCCCCACTACTATCTCTCCAGCATCATTTTCCAGTGGTCCAACATTTACTTTTACCTCTCTTTTGCCCTTCTATATCCAAAGAAACTCTTACAGTCCTCCTTTATATTACTGGCTAGCTTACCCTCATATTTAATCTTCTCCCTCCTTATTTCCTTTTTTGTTGCCCTCTGTTGGTCTTTGTGTTCTTTCCAATCCTCTGGTTTCCCACTGCCCTTCGCCACATTACATGCTTTCTCTTTTGCTTTCATGCTATCCCTGACTTCCCTAGTCAGCCACTATTGAGAAGCCTATTGTGCAGAAGAAGGCAAGAGTTGGCTGATTTCAGCTGAATCAAGATTGCTAAAACCGATCTTCATTGCATTGGGAAGAGAAGGGGTGAAAATTCAACCAGCAATTCTGGCTGGAAAGTTCATGAGTGCATGAATATATTTGCATGAGTCTTGAACACAGCGTAAGGTTTGTCTTGAGCATGTTAGCACCAAACCTGATGCTCACCATCTATAGTCAGACATAGATGTGGACCACAGGAGGATGACAACCAAGAGTTACTACTAGAAAGAATCAGGACCTTCAGGAAAGGTATCTTTCATGCGTAGAATGCTCGTGTTACCTTAGTGCCCATGACCAGAGCATCTTTTATGAAGGTGAAGAGTATTTTCTTACTTTGGAAATGTGTATTCCAATCTGATAAATTCAGCAGCAAACCTTTGTGAGTTTAATAACATTGACATTATTTATTCTCACCCACTGACCCCAAAGTAAATATAAAATCTCATATATTCATCTCTCACACTGTGTCTCACACACAAAGATTAGATGCAAATGAAGTGATGTTCTTTTAAAGATTATAAACCTCAGTCTTGAATTTATAATCTCTGACCTTCAATACAGTGGGTCTGTTGTTTCTTGGAAAACTTTGGTGCAAGAAAGTCAAACCAAGGATAAAGTGAAGGATTTTCAACAGGTTCTAAGGTGTCAGACAGATTAATGTCCAGGAGATTGATTCTCAGATGAATTTGGAAGTTGAAACTGGTTCTAGGAAGGAATGCCTCTTTCTGTTAAGTCCTGCTGTTGACAAGATATTGCTGTTAATTATCTTGGTTACTGGATAATTTGTGGTCCTGAATTTCTAATGGCCAAACTGTTGGTTTGCTGGCTTAAGGTGAAACTGCCTGTAAACAACTTCTGCTCATTTTGGAAAGGAGTCAAAAATATAGCTGTCTCGCCATTTGACTTTTAAATAAGTTGAATGTTATTTTCCGAATTACTGGTGTTTTGCGTAAAGATTACATGTCTTGTGTTATGGGTTAACAACATTGTGGATGTGAATTGATCAGTATTTTTGCTTTTTGAATACCCATTCAATCTTTTGATTGGTTTCAGGAAAGGAAATTGATGAATTCTGTCTGAAATGTTTCTTTGATAACGAGGTGTGGAGCTGGATGAACACAGCAGGCCAAGCAGCATCAGAGGAGCAGGAAGGCTGACATTTCGGGCCTAGGCCCTTCTTCTAGGCCCGAAACATCAGCTTTCCTGCTCCTCTGATGCTGCTTGGCCTGCCTTGTTCATCCAGCTCCGCAACTTGTTATCTCAGATTCTCCAGCATCTGCAGTTCCTACTATCTCTGAAATGTTTCTTTGTTCCTTCTTGAATCTGGGGAGTAGTTCTAATCCACAAAAGAAGTCAGGTTAGCTTTGAGTGGCTGTCCCTTCCAGCATTTGCTTAAAATTTTAAAGCATAACATTTAGCTTTAAATTTCAAAATAGAACAATTTGTGCAGTTTTAAGTAGTATTGGACAAGTATGGTAACTAAAAACATAAGAACACAATACAGAGAATCCCTATGGTATGAAAGAGGCCATTCAGCCCACTGACTCTCTGAAGAGCATCACCACCAGGCTCACCCCTTACACTGTTCCCACATTCCTTGTGGCTAACCTACACACTAGGGGTAATGTAGCATGACCAGTCCACCTAACCTCTACAACTTGGACTATGAAAGGAAACCAGAGCACCCAGAGGAAGCCCACACAGACACGGGGAGAATGTGCAAACTCCACACAGACAGTCACCTGAGAGTAGAATCAAACCTAGTTCCCTAGCACAGTGAGGTAGCAGTGCTAACCATTGAGTTACCATGCCACCCCAACAAATGAAATCCTAATTTGCCACAGTGCAAGTAGTTTTCTTGTTTCAAAGGAATTTAGTTTGTGTGTGGGCTTGATGCTAGAACACAATAACATGTAGGGCCTTCAGCAACTAAGAATTTGAAGGAAAATAAAAGGGAAATTTTAAGCGCAGCAATATGGAAATGGAATTAGTTTGAACAAGCATCTAATGTATTAGCAATGGCTGAGGTGGTAAAGAACTAAAAGCTAAAATAAAATGATATTTAGACTGTAGCCTACAGGTTTCTGGAGAGTGTCAAAGTGACTGGTACTGCTAGGAGCAGCCTGCAGTGCTGTTTTCGGATGTCAGGGGAGTCACAATATATCTCATTAAATTGTTTAGATCGTTTAATGACCTGCTTATTGAGAGAAAAATAAATGAAGCTATTTATTGCAAGTGAACGTTCTTGCTGAGTAAACAGAATAACAGTGATGCAACAAATAGGCAAGAACTCATGGGGCTGAAGCTTACCCAAAGTCGCTGAAGTGTCACTTTCATTGAGTTCCATGGAGGGTGCATAATGGATTCATCAGCCGTGCTTACAGAGTGTGGCCCCTATCCTCCAAAAACAATCCATGGAAAGCACCTGGCCCCCCAAAAATAACAAGAGCACGAGAGTTCTCAGGATGGCAGCTTTCAGGGCACTGGAGGCCAACTTGTAAGAAGTGAACAAATGATCACTGATGACATTGATAAAAAGGAACCTTACACTATTGATGAATGCAGCTGCATTATGATATGGTCCTGTCAATGTGATGTGTGTACAGTCCTTTGCACCCTTCACAGAGAGAGGGGAAAGCCAACTATACTCACAATGTCTATTGCCTGGGCTGCAACATCGACCTCATCACGAGGAAGTGAGATGAAGTTGTGTGATCTGAAACAAATGGCATTGGTAACAGCCTTAATATATTTGAGCATGAACAATTCACAGATCCCACATAGGTCCCCATTGGAAGGAGCCAGTCACTTAAAATTTCAACACAGCTGTCAATTTGACAACCAATGGAATAGGCTGACCACACACTCCAAGTTCAGTGACATTATCCAGAGAAATCGCAGTGCCCCTGCATCAACGCTGTGCCTCACTCCTCTGGAGGAAATGGTAGAGAGGGCTATAGATTTTAAGCCTCCGATATCTCCTGCAAATCCCAAGGGAACCTTCAGCTGTGACATTGTTACTTGGAAGCAGATTGGAGTCTGTTGGAGGTTGCTACTCATCCTGAGTTGCTGCAGCATCTATTCCTGCTCCATTCCCCTGCAGCTTCACAGCAGCAGTGATGATAATGGATCCATCAGTCACACTTGCAATGAACCTACACGGGGAATATGAAAAACAGAACAAGCCCTTTGTAAACTGAGTGCTCAGCATACTCATCACTCACTAATGACCGTATACTGTACTCCTCTATACAGAGGTACAGGGAGCACACTGATAAGGAGAGCAGAGTGAAGGTAATCATTACTGTGAAACAGAAGTAATCACAAATGACCTTAAAAGTAACCCCTATGAACCACAAAGTGCCAAGTTAGTACAAGGCCTCGTAGGATGTCGAGGGTCATGGAATTGATTCCACTGATAAGGACGGCCTTGGAACACCTCTACACGGTACTTTGACATTGAACTTTAACCTGATGAACGCAGCACCAGTTTTGACACAGAGACAGAAGGAGATTACAACTATTGCATAAGTACTGAAACTTTGTGCTCCCAGTCCTCCATCAACCAGGAGAGGCATGGAGGGATCCCTGTGCAATTTTTTTTAAAACATAATTTTTTTTTCTAATCAATCTGTTAGAGATGTTATTACACACCTCTGGAGCAGATCAGACTGGAACTTGGATTTCCTCACTCAGGGGTAGAGACAGTGCCAAAAGAGAGCCCATACTCACATTACAAGTTTTTTTTACTTTCAAAATATTCATGAAAATATCTTTATATACATACATAACCACTAAAGCAGTTCGGTTCTATCCAGTAGCATATAAAGAAACAAACAAACATTGGAGTTTGACTCTATCTAGCAAACAAGCCAAAGGCACTTCTTACTTATACAAGATCATATTTATATATACTCACAGGTCAAGTTGAAAAAGAATCAATTCCATGACGCTCGACATCCTACGAGGCCTTGTACTAACTTAGCTCTTTGTGGTTCATAGGGATTACTTTTAAGGTCATTTGTGATTACTTCTGTTTCACAGTAATGATTACCTTCACTCTGCCATGACTAGTGACATGGTCAAGATTGCTTGTGACCATCGTGTTCACCCAACATAATTGGAGCCTGCATGAATTCCACATGCACAACATTATGACTGCAAATGATTTCAGTCTGTACTCTGCAAATGCCTGATAGATGCTATTATCTCCATATAAGGGCCACCCATCCACCAGACATGAAGTCCACATGTTGGGATTGACAACAAACACTGACTCCACACAGTCTGGGTGTGGTCTCAGGTATTTTCCATCTGTAGTTCACTTTTAAGAGTCATGCGAACAGTGTAGGCAACTCAGGTCATGTTTAGTACATCAAGGCATAGGGTCAGCCTGATAATCAAGCACCCCATCCACTCCCAACCTTTATGTGCTTTCCTTCTGGCAAGCCAACAATGTGTCCTCCCAGGCATTAATTTCTTCCCCCACTTTTTATATTAAATTATAGCATTCTTGCAGCAACATTTCAAAGTAATATTCAAATGCAGTTCAAAATGCAGCATGAAGGCATACTATAAGTGGATCAGAAGCATGTCATGATGATGCAGTGAGGCTGGCACATGTCAGATACCGATGCCAGTTAATGTTATATATGTGCATGGCAGTTACCATAGAGCATGCATGCAAATTGTTGGTGCTGGGTGTCCAAGATGGAGGACCAGAGGAGCAAGTGGTGAGCTGGAAGTCTTCAAGTCACTGCTCCAACTCTCATGTTGGTTCTATCCAGTGGGTGGAAGAATGTGGAATTGTATATTAGTGAGGTGAGATTTGGTAGGAAAGGGTGATAATGAGTGACAATTCATGCAGTTAGGCCCGTCACCTCTCATTAACAAACATCTTGTCTCACCATCCAACACTTGGGACTTTTAGATCTCAACATTGGGAAGGACCTCACTGGACATTACACAAGGTTTCTCACCATGGACCATATCTCTCAAGAGCTGAGAAGATACCTCCCATGGTGATTCAGTTTGTTTATACCCTTGAGTTTTGTTTCACTCTCCTCTTCTGACAGTGCTGATTCATATCAGGTACAATGTTGTCAAGCTTCTAATACCTGGCTCGAAACATGGGTGACAGTCAATGTGAGTATGTTCCCTGCACCTGAGTGCACCAGCGAGTTCTGCAAGCTAACACACTGTCAACTATTGAACAAAATCCTGGATCCAGTTAACTATCATTAGTACAAGTGTCTGGAACAGATAATTGGGTACAATATGTTGATTTTTATTTATCCAAATGTTCTCAAGTGGAAAAAGTTATTCAGACATGTCTGAGATTCACAAATTCAGCATATAAAGTCCACAGACATTATTTGGCCCTAATCTATAAACAAGATGAAATACTTCATTATATCCTCTGGGGTGGGTTTCAAATGAACCAGTCTGGCGCTAGATATGGGCTAGATGCTGTCAAATGGGACTAGATTAATTTAGGATATCTGGTCGGCATGGATGAGTTGGACCAAAGGATCTGTTTCCATGCTGTACATCTCTATGACTCAGTGTCCCAGTGAACTGAACAACCAGAACTGTAGAACAGGTATTAAACTAAATACTGCAATGGAGAATTTGGTTGAAGAGAAAGTTACAAAAGTAAGGAGAAAAGACCAGGTAGATGGATACCCATAACATGTTGTAACATAAAAGGACAAAGTGTAAAAACATAAGAGTGTATCAGCCAACAGAGTAAAGTAGGGATAACAAGCAGGGGGCTGGATGAACACAGCAGGTCAAGCAGCATCATAGGAGCAGGAAAACTTGACGTTTCGGGCCTAAACCCTT
>JAHRHZ010000223.1:11571144-11629071 GCA_024137785.1 Ginglymostoma cirratum
GGCCTAAACCCTTCATCAGAAAAAGGGTTTAGGCCCGAAACGTCAAGTTTTCCTGCTCCTATGATGCTGCTTGACCTGCTGTGTTCATCCAGCCCCCTGCTTGTTATCTCGGATTCTCCAGCATCTGCAGTACCTTTTATCTCTGATACAAGAGTAAAGTAGGGAATAGGGTTAAAAACAGATTAAAAAGTGAATGCGCACACCATTCATCAGAAGGTATATGGACTGACAGCACAAATATAAATAATTTGTATAATACAATCGTTAAAAAGATGTGATTGCAAAGTGACCACAGCTGGAAGCTGAATATTCAACAATGTTTGACAGATTGAAAGCATAGGAAGAAAGGAAAGGAGATCAGGTGCCTCTGTTAGTAAAGAATGAGATTGATACAGTAATGCAAAATCATTATCTTAGTACCTCAATATGCTAAATGATTAGGACAGAGATAAGAAATACCAAATTGTTCATTTTGAGAAAGAACATGCAGAATGTTATATCAATGCAGGTGTGGGGTTTGGACCCTGATCAGGTTAAAACTATTCATTTTTTTCTACACTCCTGAATTCCTTGACCTTAGTGTCATAAAGTCATATAGCATAGAAATGGGCCCTTCAGCCCACAATGTCTATGCTTACCAACAAACACCAAAATACACTAATCCCAATTACCTGAACTAGGTCCATAGCCTACTATGCCCTGGCATTTTAAGTATTCATCTAGATGTTTCTTACATTTTATAAAAACACCTACTTCCATCAGCCTCTCAGGCAGCATGTTCCATTTTTCTACCATCCTCAGTGTGTGAAAAATATATTCTAGTAGAATTGTGAAAGTTTTAGACAATCAGAAGTTGTGAAGTCAAAGTTTGTGCAGCTGACATACGTCAGGCTGCTTCAAGAGTCATGAATGGTGTTGAACATTGCATAATCATCAGTGAAAATACCCACTTCTGACTTTATGATGGATGGAGGAATATTGATAAAGCAGTTGAAGCTGGTTGGGCCTATGACACTACCCTGAATTTTATGAATAATCGTAACATCTTTCATTGAGTAAGTTTTGTTTGCAGTGAAGTAGTTCTTAATGTGCTACTTACAGATCCTAGCTGACTTCTTTCTGGCACTGAATTACATACAGTCCGTAAGGTATAGAACCACTTCCCTTTTTAAAGTCAAACTTTGATGTGAACAGAGGAGGTGTGGATCAAAGAAATTAGTTAACTGCTCTAACTCTCCGATAATAATCTGCAGATAACAGAGAGACCAGTTCAGAAGGAGACAACATTTGAAATTTTTTTACATTAATAATTATTATTAATATTATTTAATATTATTTTATTTGTGTATGTGATAAGCCATCTAGAGTTTGAAAGGGAAAATATTCCAATGGCATTAGACAGCATGATCATCATTGATAACTTAGTGTGGAGCTGGAGGAACACAGCAGGCCAGGCAGCATCAGAGGAGCAGGAAAGTTAATGTTTCAGGTCGGCCTGGCCTGCTGTGTTCCTCCAGCTCCACACTGTGTTATCTCTGACTCCAGCATCGGCAGTTCTTACTATCCCCGATGATCATCATTGTGTTTGATCAGTAAATTCATCACCATTAAAATCTTGATGCTTACCATGAACCTGAATCATAGCTGAGTCAACCATGTAAGTACATTTCCTCAAGGTCTGATACAACAAATTAAGTGATGATCAATCCAACTCATAATTCCCCGAAACCTATCCACCATCACCAAAGCACAAGTCAAGCGTGTGATGGGATGGTCTCCATTTGCAAGTTTAGTGCAGTTCCAATAACTTCCAGGATGCTCACCACCATCCAAGGCAAAGCAGCCCAGTTGGTTGATGGACCATCCATCATCTTAAATGTTCACTCCCTCCATCACAGTGGCAGCAATGTATAGCATCTCGCAAGATACACAGAAATGATTCACCAAGACTTCTTTGACATCACCTCAAAATCCATATCATCCACAAGAACAAAGGCAGCAGAAGATTCAAGACACTGCCACTGCCTGCTCCAATTCAAAGCAGTACGACTAAGTAATATATCATTCTTCCTTCAATACTGCTGGGTCAAAATACTGGAACTCCCTACTTAACATAATTGCCAGTGCGCCTCTATCATCCTGGGCTGGAGTGATTCATGCAAGCAGCTCAACCACCACCTTCTCAAGTACAAATTGGAATAGATAATCAATTCTGTCCTTGCCAGCAATGCCCATGTCCCCGACTGAATAAATCTCATGAAATCATTATAAAATAGGGATTTGGATCTGCAAATTGGAAAGAGAGAGATGGAAAAAAGGAAAACAATAAAATCTTCCAATCATAAACATTAATTTTTATGTCCATTTTCGAAATCTGTGGTAACATTTTTTTTCTGAAGGATTATGTTTCAGACTTTTAAAATTAAATGTTCGATGTTCACGGTAGATATTCAATAATAATCATCTGTGACAACGTTTGAATGCTCTCGTGCCACCTTTAAGTCATTTGTTTATCTTTAGTTAGAGATAGTAATGCCACTGCCAGGCCAGTGTTTTTTTCATTAAGCTTGATCTTGGCAGTGGATCATTTTTGCCTCTTCTAGACTTTCCTCTCAATTGACTAGCCAGTGGGGTTTAAGCACCTGTTTCAGTTTATATTAAGTATATATCATGAAGTCCTTTAAATTGTCACAGGCTTGCACATTGACTGGAGATGTATTCAAATCTAGATTTGTATCTCAGTACTGTCCAGGCACAAAAATATGTTCTATACAAAAATTATATATTTTAAGTGATTATTGGATTATGATGATCTCAATAATCATGGATCAATTTAGGTTGTTTTCAAGCCAAATATCATGATGGTGCAGAAAAAGTCTTCTCATCTCATTGAATCACAGATGGGGGCCTTTCATCTCCTTGAACCTGTCCTAGCTCTTTAGAGAACTATCCTGCCTCAGTACTAGCTCCAGTCCCAGTCCCCTGACCTGTTCCTTTAAGTATAAAGATTTGGCAGGGATCAATGTATCTCTTCAATGGCCAGCTGATGCTAAACTTAGCACTAGAAAATCTTCTCAAAATTTTTCATTTCCTTGAAAATATAAAAATAATATTCAACACCAAAAAAAATGTGAAAAACCTACAGGTATTATCTGTTGTCCTGAGCCTAACTTGCCCTGATAGATAAGAAATAACTTGCATAAATATAGTACATTTTACTTCCTCATGATGAGTCATGTATTTTAACATGGCCAAACCTCTTCAACTGTGACCTCATTTCAAGGCTTGAAAGTTACCGTGAACCTTCAGAATGGAACTGGATTGAAAAGACCCAATTTTGGGGGTGAGTGAGTGGGGCCGGGACTGTAGCTGATGGGGCATGGGAGATGAATTGAGGAATTATTTGAAGCAGGAATAACGCCTCAAAGATTAATCTGTTCAGCCACATCTTCCATTTAACAAAAAAGAACATGGGTCCTGTGTGCTGTTAATACTAGGTCACTGCTTCATAGCTTGTAATTTCAAATCCCATCTGATGACCGCTGTCATGACCCACAGTTTGGGATGCTCTAGTGGAGCCACTGTTGTGATTAGAAACTGTAGTAGCCAATTTGATCACTGTAAGGATTAACAATGAACACCAATGAAACATATCGTGCATCTGCTTTAGAAAGTGTCAAGGCATCTCCAACATCCACCTGAGTGAATAGATTGGGCCTCACGTTCAATGTTCATCAAAGTGCAATGCATCTGACAATGCAGCACTCCCCCAATGCAGCATGGAGACATCAGTATACATTTTGTGCTCGAGTCACTAGAATGGAAATTAATCCTATAACATCCTGGCTCAGGAAATAAAGATCAATGAGTCGTAGCCTTTAAATGAAGGTCTTTACTATGTGAGATAGTAAGAATATTGATGCTAGAGTCTGAGATAACACAGTGTGGAGCTGAAGGAACATAGCAGGCCAGGCAGCATCAGAGGATCAGGAAAGCTGACGTAGAAGGGTCGGGACGTTTCTGAAGAAGGGTCCCGACCCGAAACATCAGCTTTCCTGCTCCTCTGATGCTGCCTGGCCTGCTGTGTTCCTCCAGCTCCACACTGTTTTATCATATTTTCTACGTGTTGACCAAAATATTCTGTTTTGAAATAAATATGAGTAATGTGAAATAGGGTTTCACTAATGGTGTGGAAAACAATTGCTAACTTGAAAATATTAATAAGAACCTTTGGAAGCTTGGTTTGGAGATAGGTGGAATGGACATCATAGAAGATACCTTTTTAAGCATTGAGGTTACAGCACAGTGTTGGCAGTAAAGGATAGTTTTAGTTTGAATTAACTCAAACTAAATCAAATGTTTAGAACAGAAGTATATGAAATGGGGAAGGTGATCAATCTTCCAGCACTGACAGTCATCACCTGAATGAGAAGCACAATCACAAAAGTCTTATTGACAAAAATGGACCCATCTCTACAGTGGTGACAGATACCTAGATGCAATCACTAATCTTCCTGAAGGAGATCTAGGAAGAGGAAGGTCTGATGGGGAGATAACAGAGAAGTAAGACTGCACTAGTTAGGGATAAAGTGGATTTTTTACATTTTTCATTGTTTCAGGTCCTCACTTCAGGGAAAAGAATCATATTTAAATGTTGCTGCTGACACAGATACAATGAGCTGCCAGTCACTGCTCACGCTCGTTCCCAATAAACACAATATATCTGCTTGGATCCTGAAGAGTTTTCCAAGCAGCAGGTTGACCTTGAAGACAGTGCATTGATTTCTGGAATCACATGGTGAGCAGGGGGTCATTAGTGAAGCATTCTGTAGGAGGTGTGACGGTGAGTGGCTCTCGAATATTCTGATACAGTGCCACCTGTCTCCAGTGATAGATCATCCCACCGTCTCCCATCAATCCTCACCTGGCTGGGTTAAAGAATGTAATACTTGTATGAAATTAATCACCACGTATGACATTAACACATCAAAACTGTATAGCAAGGGGACTGTTAATAATATCTACTGAGTCTTACAGTGACCAGCACCATCATTCTTGAAAAGAGAATTCTTTCTTGGTCCAGGCAGTAAAGCTTCACTTGATACGATTTCACATAGTTCATCTCTTCAAAGCAAGGGCATTATTTGGCTCCAAATAAAATGGATTCTAAGAAAATGCCATAAGGTTACAACTCTGTGATTTTGTATTATTGGAATTGTGTAGTTTGAGCTACCATTGTCTCTTGTAATTCTGCTTAGGCACCACTGTATCTCAAGTATCTCAAGAGATTCACTGTCGCAGCAATGAGCTATTGTACATTGGAAAAATGAGGGCATCCAGAATGTGAGGAGTTACTTCGACCTGATATATACTTGCAAAGCAATTTTCATTGATGATCTGGGACCCCTGTGATAATAAAGGAACATTGCAGATCACTCTCAGACTAAAGTCAATTTATTTTAAGGTTTGTTGAGAGAACGAAGGATAAAGTTGATCAATTTTCCAAGGTTTGGGGTAGAAATTCTTAAGGGAACAGTGTGGTGATATAACAGTGCTTCACTAAAGATAGTATCTTAGCACTTTTCGAACAATATGTGAGCATGGCCACAGGCTGCCTGCTCATTAGGGAGAGACAACGGATAGTGAGTTTAACTCGAGGGGTGTGACACCTCAGGTAAGGTTGAGAAAGCAGGGTCATCATGGTGACTTCTGCTGGTACAGGAATTGAAACTGCACTACTGGGATCTCTTTGCATTGCAATTGTCAAATGAGTAAGAAGAGCGAAAGAAGAAAGAGAAGCAGTAGAGAGGGGGAGCAAAGAAGAAAACAGGGAGAGAAAAAGTGAGAGAATGGTTGAGGATAAGAGGAACAAGGGTGAGAGAAGGAAGAAATTGAGTCAAATTCCAGCTTAGCAGAGGTCACCGGGCAACTGGTTTATTCCTGTGGCTCAATAATGTTTTATTTTATAAAAGATTTAATTGCTGTATTATTTTAGTGCTGCACAGATCAATAATCCAGTGTTGACAGGAGATTGTTCAATGGAGGGCCTTCTCATTAATCTACTCACTGGCCAGGATAGTGATTTTTATTTTAAAAATAGTCCAGATCTTAAAATAAATCTTGGTATAATTCAATAAAAATAACTCCATTCACGGATATAGCCTGGGCCATTTTATCTGGATCGTATGAAATTCAAGTTCACTTTCGACAAATATATCTTCCTTTTTTTTCCAAAATGTGAGTAAGTTTGGGTCAGGGAAACTAGATATTAATGTCATCTGTCTGTGTAATGGATTATTATGCTACTACGAGATGCTGTTTTTTTTTTCCTTTTACTCCAGAACATGTTTTTGAACCACAACATCATCCGACAAAGATTGAGAATGAGAAGAAGGCACAGTGGGAAAATAAATCAATTTAAAGATTGCAATTCATGCAATCTGATTCTTCCAACCCTGCAAAAAAAAAGCTTTTTACTGTCTATTACTGGGTTTCCTCTTTTTGGATTGCAGTTCTCAAGGTAGAAATGACACATTTGAAAAAAAAGGCCTGACAGCAGTCTACATCCTCATGTGTATGCTGTCTGATACAGCCTGACATTGCTACCATCCAGGGAAACTGGCTGTATGTTATCAGTTTGAGTTTGCTTTGCTTCCAACAAATAAATGAAGTACTCCTGATGATTGAACACTTGTCTACATCTGATTCTGTATCCCAGTGCAGCAATGGCTCAATTTTGAAATCCTCGTTTTAACATCGACATGGCCTTTCCTTCCCTATGCCTGCAGTGTCCTCCAGCCCTCCATCTATGCTTTTCCAAATCTGATCTCCCGCCTGACCCCAACTTTCAGTGCCTACTATTGTGAAGCCTTCAGATTCCTCAGTCCTAAGCTCCAGAATCCCTTTCTTAAGCATCTTCACCTCTCCACATTAAGACTCCCCTCCATTAAGACACAATCTAAAACCTACCTCTTTGACCAAGCTTCAGAAGGTCTTTCTTATTGACCATTTATGTGGCTCAGTGGCTACTATTGTTTGAAGTTACCATGAAGATACCACCTTCTCCACCTCACCACTCACCTGAGACCTGGTGATCCTTAAGTTAAACTCACCACTAGTTCCCTGTCTCTCGCTCGCTCTTTCTCTAATGAGAGAGCAGCCCTATGGTCCTCTGGAACTATGACGACTTTACCTTTCACCAGTACTGCCTTGTGCTAACTCTCCCGAGTGCCTTAGGATGTTTTACTATGTTAGAAATGCTGTATAAATACAAGTTGTCATTGTTGTAGAAACTCTGTGTAAAACATCACTTGCAGAGTCTACATACAAGTTTACCAGATGCAAACTAACAGGATAGGTGTGAACTACACCTTTCAACTTTAATGTCATTTGAATGCAGTGAATTGGCAATACAACTCAATATCCTGAACACTTTCCTATTGCTGTCCTTGAAGAGTAATGGGGAAACTCATCCAAGGGACTCACTTTAGTTCCCCCTTTGGCATTGAAATCTCAATAAAATCCTATTTTCCTCTATTCTGACTATAATTTGCCTTTGGTCAGCCCAGGCTTGAAGCTTGCTCAGAAAGCAGAAAGCATAGGGGATTGTCAAAGAATACAGGAGAATATAGATAGACTGGAGAGCTGGGCGGAGAAGTGGCAGATGGAGTTCAATCTGGGCAAGTGTGAGGTGATGCGTTTTGGGAGGTCTAATTCGAGAGCGAACTATACTGTAAACGGAAGAGCCTTGGGAAAAGTTGATGAGCAGAGAGATCTGGGAGTTCAGGTCCATTGTACCCTGAAGATGGCTGCACAGGTGGATAGAGTGGTCAAGAAGGCATATGGTATGCTTGCCTTCATCGGACGGGGTATTGAGTATAAGAGCTGGCAGGTCATGTTAAAATTGTACAAGACTTTGGTTCAGCCGCAACTAGAATACTGTGTACAGTTCTGGTCGCCACATTACCAAAAGGATGTGGAAGCTTTGGAGAGGGTACAGAGAAGGTTTACGAGGATGTTGCCTGGTATGGAAGGTGCTAGCTATGAAGAGAGGTTGAGTAGGTTAGGATTGTTTTCATTAGAAAAAAGGAGATTGAGGGGGGACCTGATTGAGGTCTTCAAAATCATGAAGGGTATAGACAGGGTTGATAGAGATAAGCTTTTTCCCAGGGTGAGGGATTCAATAACGAGGGGTCACACGTTCAAGGTGAGAGGAGAAAAGTTTAAGGGGGATACACGCGGAAAGTACTTTACACAGAGGGTGGTAGGTGCCTGGAACGCGTTGCCAGCAGAGGTAGTAGAGGCAGGCACGGTAGATTCATTTAAGGTGCGTCTGGACAGATGCATGAGTAGGTGGGGAGCAGAGGGAAACAGATCCTTAGGAATGGGGCGATAGGTTTAGACAGTGGATTTGGATCGGCACAGGCTTGGAGGGCCGAAGGGCCTGTTCCTGGGCTGTATGTTTTCGTTGTTCTTTGTTCTTTGTTCTTTACCAAACAGAAACTATGCTAAAACTGGTTTGACCCACCTCAGTGGAAAGACAATTAAATGTTGAGTAGTCATATTTGAAAAATGTGAGCTTTGAAAACTGACATACAAATTCATTCAGATTACCTAGTTCACTATGATACATGTCACTGCACTCCAGCAACACAGACATTGAGGGTTCACTGTATCAGACAAAGTTAAACAAGTTCAGCTGTTGAGTACATGCAGCAGGTGGTTCTGTAGATCCTGTTTGGAAAAAGAGGTTATATCACGCTTCTATAGGATATAAATATTATCCAACATCAATATTAGTGCTGGAATTATTCCTCCCTACCCCATTACTGACATGAATCTACTATATTGGGAAGTCTTCTCCCCTAACCCCTCCCATTCCCCACTCTTATTGGAAGGCCACTTGGTCCTTGCTTTCTGAACAGCAGCTGATATTAAATCTGGCAAAGTGAAATGAGGCTATTTATAAAACTCCCATCACTCACTCCTAAAATAAATAGTATTTGGACCAAAGTGGTTCTTGATCTGTACCTCATATGTGAGCTACTTTCAGAATGACTATTCTTCCTTCATGCAAATAAGTTGAAAATGAGCCCATGGAATGGAATAAGTATTCAACTATCCTCTAAACTTGCAATTCTTTCCATTTTATCAATTAACACAAAAGTAAATGCCTAAGATTTGGGTTGTCACAGTTCTGGTCACAATACCCATCATATCCTAATGAAACGTTGGAGGAAATTAGTTCTCACTCAAATCACTGAAATTGTATAGCAGGCATTAGAAAAATGTGACACTGGTGGCTCTGAAGAATTGCCTTTCTGAGCCTGGGACCAGGGAACATCTTTCCAAAAAAGACAAAGAAAGTTTCTCTCTGCATTTCACTGTGGCACGATTGTCCAATGGTTAGCATTACTGGTTAGCCTTACAGCAATGGGCCAGGGTTTGATTCAACCTTCAGGAGACTGTCTACATGGAGTTTGCATACTCTCCCAAGGCTGCGTGGACTTCCGCTGGGTGCTTTGGTTTCCTCCCATAGTCCAAATTTGTCCGGGTTTGTTGAACTGATCATGCTAAATTGCCAGGGATGTGCAGGCTAGATTGATAAGCCATGGGAAATGCATGGAAAGAGTAAGGGGCGGGGGTGCGGGGGTCTTGGTGGGGTGCTGTTCGGAGAGTCGGTGTAGACTCGATGGGCCAAATGGCCTGCTTCCATACTGTAGGGATTTTATAACTAACCTGGTAGCCTGAAATGCAGTAAGGACAGACAACATCCTTGCATGATAATGTCACAATATTTGTTTAACTTAGAATGTAATTTGGGTGGCTAAATGCCTTCCATTCATGTGAATCTGTGTTAGTTATAATCAAGAACAACAGTGGGAAGGATATCAATGGGGAGACTATACATCTTCTTGAGTAAGGTTAGGAAGTTTTGAAAAACTGCCTTTTGTTATTCTCATGTGTGCAGTTTTGGACCCCATATCTCAGGAAGGATGTACTGGACTTGGAGTGGGTTCAGAGGAGGTTCACAAGAATGGTCCCAGGAATGGAAAGCTTAATATATGAGAAACGTTTGAGGACTCTGGGACTATACACATTGGAGTCTAGAAAGATGAGGGGTGATCTAGTTGAAACATTTCAGAATACTGAATGGCTAAACAAAGTGGATGTTGGGAAGGTGCTTCCATCGGTAGGAGAGTCGAGGACTTGAGGGCACAGCATTAAAGTAAAGGGAAGACCTTTTAGAATGGAGATAAGGAGAAACTTCTTCAGCCAGAGAGCGGTGAATCTATGAAATTCACTGCCACAGAAGGCTGTGGAGGCCAGGTCTTTGAGTACATTTCAGACTGAAATAGATAGGCTCTCGATTATCAAGGGGAACAAGGGGAGAAAGCAGGAGAATGGGGTTGAGGAACTTATCAGCCATGATTGAATGGCACAGCAGACTCAATGGGCCGAATGGCCTAATTTCTGCTCCTATGTCTTATGGTCTTATGGTCATTTTTACTTGTGAAGGGAACTCATGAGTAATAAACTTAATGGAGTCCTTTGAAGAAATAACATTTACACTGGATGAAGAGTAAACTGGTGGATATATTGTACTTGAATATCCAGAAGGCATTTGACAACTTGCCACATCAAAGGTTACTCCAGAAATTAAAAGCTCATCATGTAGCAAGTAAAATATTGGCGTAGATAGAAGATTGACCAGCTTACGGGCATAAATGTGTCAATTTCCGGTTGACAATATATAATAAATAGTGTTTTTTTTAATTCAATGGATGAGTTTGCTGGCTATGCCAGCATTTATTGCCATCTCTAATTGCCCAGAGGGCAGATAAGAATCAACCACATTGTTGTGAGTCTAGATTTAGATTTAGATTTTACTGTTATGTGTACTAAAGTATAGGAATAAAGGAGTATAGTGAAAAGTGTAAAAGTTGCTATTCTCCAGCACCATCTTCCTCCACAGGTATTTGCCACAATGAATCTGCATGGTGCTCCATCTGAAGTCACATAGGCTAGACCATGTAAGGATGGCTGTTTCCTTCCTTAAAGGAGAGGAAGGACATTAGTGAACCAAATGAGTTTTTCTGACATTTGACAATGGATTCATGGTCATCATTAGACTCTCAACTGCAGATTTTTATTGAATTCAAATTCCACCATCTGCTGTGGCAGGATTTGAACCCAGTTTCACAGAACATTACCTGGGTCTCTGGGTTAAGATTCCAGCATTAATACCACTGGACCATCACCTACCCACAGGGAAGCTGCGTTACAGGGACATGTGCTGGTCCCTCGCCTTTTTATGGGTTACATAAGTGACTTGAATCAAAGTACTAAAAGTAATGGTGCTATTGCAGATTGGTACATTTGCTGATGACACAATGATAGGAAGTACGTTGTGAAGAGACATAGAGAAGTTACAAAGGGTATAGCTATGTTAAGTGAGTGGGCAGAGATCTGACAAGCAAAGTACAATGCGGAAGAATGTCAAATTGATCATTTTGGGAGGAAGAGTGAAAAAGAAGCATATTATCTAAATTTGTGAGAGATGGCAAAACATATTTGATCCTGAGGGGTCTGACAGGGTGGAGTGAAAAGTATATTTTCTCATGTAGAGAATCTAGACCTAGGGTCCACTGTTAAATAATAAATTGTCACCCATTTAAAACAGAAATGAAGATAATTTTTTTACATCACAGTGGGCCATGCAAATTTGGAACTCTCTTCTGTGAAGGGCAATGGAAGAAGAGTCTTTGAATATATTTAAGGCAGAGGTAGATAGATCCGTGAAAAGCAAAAGGTAAAAGGTTATTGGAGCAAGAAGAAAATATGGAATAACCAGAATAACCAGTAAAATTTCCTCTTTTGCACTGAGACATTAAATGAGTGACAGTATTAAGTATATGAGGGTAAAAGGGTTGAGTACGATGTGATGGAGCTTGTTGGCAGATGTATGACAGGAGTGCAGTAAAATGAGCAGTTAGTAGTGTGCATATAACATTTGAAAATCAAACACACTCAGCTTGACACTCTGATGTCAAATTGTCAAATATCTTTGTTCACTGCATCCATATTCCTGGTGCCACTAATCTGGCCTTGACCTCCACCATTATTTCTTCCTATGGCTTCGGTGAATACATCTGGAGGACCCTCACTTTGAATCAAAGATGCCTCTCCAGGTCGGCACCCAAGACTTCTAGTCCATTGTTAGCAAAACTTGGTGCACTCTCTCTGTCATGTCCTTCAAACCGGATTCACTTCAAAAAGGACTTGTACTACATCTTCCAGCCACACTGCACCTCTCCTTTAAGAGGCTGAGACTACTTTTAAATAATGCTGTCTATGTTACATGCCTGGATCATGCTGACTGCGCACAGCAATCATATAAAACTGCATCACAATGAATAGGTGCCGTTAATTGCCTACCATGGACCTGACTAGGAATTATCCAATTTAACTGTAACTCTATAATGGAGATTAAAAAAATGATTGCAGAAAGGAATAAATAAAGTAAAGTGAAGCTATATTTGATTAAATATTCTAAGAAACATTGTTCTCCTGTTTCAGTCAAATTAATTATTATGCAATTTAAGAGTTGGGCATCAAATAATGTAGGTTACAGTACAATAAACTCCTGTATCAGATAAAATCACACTACTTTTGGTGCTGGAAATCTGAAGCAGAAACAGAAAATGTCAGAGAAATTCAGCAGGTCTGACAGTATCTGTGGGGAGAGAAGGGTTTCTCCAGCAATTTCTGTTTTATTACTGTATCAGATTGCCTTCGGGAGATACAATCTTTCGCATCATAGTCACATTCTTCCTTTGGGAGCTGAACAAATTGAGAAGAATTTTTGAACAGACAAATTGCACAAGATAAGGGCTCAAGGAATATGGCAAAGAATAAGAATGTGCATTAAAATTATTGAGAAGAAAAGAAAGACAGAAAGAGTTAAGAGTATATTTTCAGAATGGTGGGGAGGCTCTTCATCTCTATTCCAATTGAATGGTTACTGAAGGGATAAGGGCTTTCGTTTTGCCTATCAAATCCATGTCAGCAGAAGGAACTCTTTGATTTGATTTGACTTATTACTGTCACATGTACCTAGGTACAGTGAAAAGTTTTGTTTTGCATGCAGTACAGACAGATCATACCATACGAAGATCATACGGTGATAGAACAGAGCAAGGAATACAAAGTTGCACAAAATTGCACAGAAAGCAAGATCAACATTAGATTTGAAATTTGAGACATTCATTAAGATACTTAATAACAGTGGGGAAGAAGATGTTCTTGAAACTGATGGTTCCTGTGTTTAAGCTTTTGTGCCTTCTGCCTGATGGAAGAGATTATAACCAGGTTGGGAGGGGTCTTTGAAGATCACAGTATCATAGAAACCCTCCAGTGTGGAAACAGGCCATTCAGCCCAACAAGTCTGCACGAACTCTCTGAGGAGCATCCCACCCAGACTCACCCCTCTACCTTATCCCTACACCCCTGTATTTCCCATAGCTAATTCACCTAATCTGCACACACTCGGACAATATGTACAATTTAGCATGGCCAATCCACCTAATCTGCACATCTTTGAACTGTGGGAGGAAACTGGAGCACCTGCAGGACACCCTCACAGACACAGGGAGAATGTGCAAATTCTACACAGACTTTCACATGAGGCTGGAATTGAACTTAGGACCCTGGCAGTGTGAAGTGGCAGTGCCACCATGCCACCCCATGATATTGACTGCCCTTGCAAGGCAGCAAGATGTGTAGGTGTAGAACTTTAGTAGTCCCACACCTCTATATTTTTCACACAGAAGAGATAGGGTCAATATTTGATAAGACCTCTGTTATGATGACTCTTTTATATTAGGCACCACATCAGATAAAGGATATTGAGATTTTAGAAAGGAGAAACATAAATATCCTGGAATGCTGCCTGGTGTAAGAAAATTGAAAATATAAGAATACTTTAAGATTTGGGTATCATCCAACAGGAGCAATACGACTCAGTGGCGTGTTGGCATTGATTAAAATTATATAAGCTTGGGATACGGTCGATAAAGGGGAAAAATCATATTTGACCTCATCCTCAACAATATGCCTGCATTAGATGCATCTGTCCATGACACCACTACCACACAGTCCTTGTGGAGATGAAACCCAATCTTCTCATTGAAGATAATCTTCATCGTGTTGTGTGGTATGATCACCATGATGAATAGGGTAGACTTCAAACAGATCTAACAACTCAAGACTGGCATCCAGGCAACTCTATGAGCCATAAGAATTGCAAACAAACACAATCTGCAACCCAATGGCACAGCATTTCCCCACTATACCATTACAGGAGGATCAACTCCTGGTGCAATGAAGCATTCAGGAAGACATACAAGGACCAGCACCTAAAAATGAGGTGTCACCCTGGTTCAGATTCAAAACAAGACTATATTTGTACCAAACGGCATAAGCAGCATGTCTAAGCTCTGCAACTCTTCCTTATCCAGCTGTGAATATGGGTGGGCAATTTTAAACAACTGTCTAGAGAAGGATAATCCATAATTACCCACATCTTCAATGATGGGGGACCCTAGTGCATCAGTGCAAAAGGTAAGGCTGAATCACTTGCAATAATCTTCAGCTAGAAGTGTCAAGTAGATGATGCATCTCAGCCTCCTCCAGTGGTCCCCAGCATCATAGATACCAGTCTTCAGCCAATTTGATTCACTCCATGTGATGTCAAGAAACAGCTGGATGCACTAGTCACGGCAAACGCAATAGGCCCTGACAACATTTTGACAATAGTACTGAAGACTTGTGCCTCAGCCCCTGTTTTGCCCCTAACCAATCTGTTCCAGTACAGTTACAATGCTGGCATCTACCCGACAATGTGGAAAATTGTCCAGGTTTTCCCTATGCACCAAAAGAAGGACAAATCCAACTCTGCCAATTGCCATCCCAACCATCCACTCTTGAACATCAGTGAAAAGATAATAAAAGCACCAACAAACACTGTCTTAGTGATAATCTGTTCACCGACCCTTATTTTGGGCTCTGCTAGGGCCGCTCAGTTCCTCACCTCTCTTTAGCCTTGGTTCAAACACGAACCAAAGAGCTGAATTCCAGTGATGAAGTGAGAGTAACTATCCTTGATATCAAGGTCACATTTGACCGAGTATGGCATCAAGAAGTGCTAGCAAGAAAGCATATGGTTTTTGGAGGGACGTCATCTCAGCTCTAGGACATCACTGCAGGAGTTGCTCAGGGTAGTGTCCTTGGTAGAATCATTTTCAGCTGCTTCATCAATGAACTTCCCTCGATCATAAGGTCATAAATGGGGATATTCACTAAGGATCGCAATTTGTATGACTCCTCAGATACAGAAACAGTCTATGCCTAAATTTAGTAATATCCAGGTTTGCGCTGACAGGTAACAATACTTTTTGCCTCACATGTGCTAGGCAATATCCATCTGCAAGAAAAGGCAATTTAACTTTTGCCACTGGACGTTCAATGACTTTAACATAATTGAATCCCTTTTGATATCCTGACAGTTACTATTGACCAGAAATCCACAGGACTCACCATATAAATACTCTGGCTACTAGAGAATACTACAGGCTAGGTATCCTGTAGCAGGTAGGTATCCCGGGGAGATAATGGCCTAGTAGTATTCTTGCTGGACTGCTAATCCAGAGACTGAGATACCGTTCTGGGGACTCAGGCTCAAATCGCGCCATCGTGGAACTTGAATTCAATAAAAAAATGTCTGGAATTAACAATCATATGATGACCATGAATCCATTATCAATTGTCATGAAAAACCCACCTGGTTCACCAACATCCTTTAGGGAAGGAAACTGCCATCCTGACCTGGTCGGGCCTACATGTGACTCTAGACCCACAGCAATGTGGTTGACTCTTCGCTGCCCTCTGGGCAATTAGGGATGGGCAATAAATGCTGCCCAGTCAGCGAAGCCCTCATCCCATGAATGAATAAAGAAAAAAATGGATAAAGGTTAATCATTTCCTGACTCCTGAATGTCTGTCCACCATCTACAATGCAAAGTGAAGAGTGTGATGGAATTTTCTCTACTTGCCTGGATGACTACAATTCCAACAACACTCAAGAATTTTGGCACTATCCAGAACAAAGCAGCCCACTTAATTGTTACCACATCCACAAAAATTCACTCTCTCTACCATTGACTCTCAGTAGCAGCAGTGGGTACCATCTACAAGATGCACTATGAAAATTCATCAAGGCTCCTTAGAGAGCATTTCCCAAACCCACCACAACCATTGGGAAGGACAAAGGCAGCAGATACATGAGAACACCATGATCTGTAAGTTCTCCTCCAAGTTACTCATCATCCTAATTTGGAAAAATATTGTCGTTCTTTTACTGTCACTGGGTCATGATCCTGGAAATCCCTCCTTAACAAAGTTGTCAGTCTACCTACACAAAATTGGAACCAGCAGTTCAAGAAGACAGCTTAACATTGCCTTCTCAAGGGCAATTAGGGATCAACAATAAAGGTTGGCCCAGTCAGCAAATCGCACATCTCATGAATGAATTAAAAAACGTCATCAATGTCAACAACAACTTTGATTTATTTTACATGTTCACATTTAAATATAGCAAAAAAAAAACACAAAGGCACTTAGATAACAAGCATGGGGCTGGATGAACACAGCAGGTCAAGCAGCATCATAGGAGCAGGAAAACTTAACACAGGAGCTTTACAAAGCTAACAATTGACATCGAGACACCTAAGGAGATATTATGGTGTATGATCACAAACCTGGTCAATGAGGTAGGTTTTGAGGAGTCTCCTATCTGAGGAAAGTAAGGTGTTTAAGGAATGAATTTCAGAGTTTCAGGCCTAGCGTAGAATCAGAGATGCACAGATATCTCTATCCGATTGCTGTAGGTCTGGGGAGACTGTAGATGTAAGAAGAGGTGAGGTAATAAAGAGATTAGGAAACAAGAATGAAAATATTAAAATTAAGGCATTGTTCTATCAAGAAGCAATTTTGGCCAGCGAGCACAAAGGTGATGGATGACCGGTATTCGAATGATTAAGGACACGGACAAAAGATTTCAAAAAAGAGAACAAGAAAGGCAAGCTTGGTATTCAATAGAACATATGAACAAGTTACAAAGCATAGGAACAGAAGGGCAGGCCACTTACTCCCTGAGCCTGCTCTGCCATTTAAAACAATTATTGCTGTTTGAACACTTCAATGGCTTTTGCCAAGACTATCCTCCAAACCATTTACACTATTGGTAATTAGAAATTGATCAACCTCAACTTTAAATATACTCAAAGACTGAGCTTACACAACCCCCTTGTGTAGGCAATTCCAAAGATTCACACTCCCCTGAGTAAAAACATTTCTCCTTATCTCAGACAAAATTAGGGGCATTGCATTCAATGGCCATCTCCTTGCTTTCTATGTCTGTCCCAGATTTTCTCTTGGTTGGAACAAATGAGCCCTCAACCCAGGTCCCAACCCAGCCGGCAGGTCACCCAAGACCAGCTATTTTTCTCACCTGACCGGAGAATAGGAAATAGGCCCAGTGGTGAGTTGAGACCTCTAACTCGCAGTTAATTGACCACTTTGTCGGTCACCCGTGGACCTCCCCACCCAGAACTTCATTGATGAGATGGCATGAAATATGGCAAGTATCTCTCTTGGGCAATTCATAAAATTATATTCCCTCCTTGCAAGATTCCTCTCCAGGCACGCAGATGGGAAGATTGTGCCCTGTCTCACCATTCACAATTTAGATTGGATAGGAGGGTAATGGAAAATAGGTGGAAAGTGTGTCTGCGGCCTTGGCTATTGAGGAAGGAGGGTAGTAAATGGGCAGGTATTACACCTTCTGCAATTGCATGGGAAGGTGCCATGTGGCTGTGCACAGGAGTGGAGGAGGACTGGACCAGGGTGTCCCAGAACAAACGGTCCCGCGGAAGCCTTAAGGGAGGGCAGGGGAATATGTGTCTGGTGATGGCATCCCATAGGAGGTGGCAGAAATAGCAGCTCATGATCCTTTGGATGCAGATGCTGGTAGAATGGTAGGTGAGGACAAGTGGGACCCTATCATTGTTGTGGGCGGGAAGAGAGGTGGTAAGGGATAGCGTGCAGGAGATAGGTCAGACCCACCCGAGTGCCTATCAACCACAGTGGTGGAGAATCCTCATATGAGGACAAGGTGGACATTTCAGAGGCCCCCTTGTTAATGATGGCATCATCAGAACAGATGCAAAATAAGTTTCCAAGTTGTATGTTTTTGCTTATGTTGTAATTGGCATGGTGGCTCAGTGGTTAGTACTGCTGCCACACAGTGCCAGGAACCTGGGTTCGATTCCTGCCTTGGGCGACTGTCTGCGTGGAGTTTGTATATTCTCCCACATTCTGTGTGGCTTTCTGCCAGGTGCTCCAGTTTCCTCCCACAGTTGAAAGATGCGCAGGTTAGGTGAATGGGTCAGGCTAAAGCGTCCTGTAGTGACTAGGGATGTGCAGGTTGGGTGGATGGGTCAGGCTAAAGTGTCCTGTAGTGACTAGGGATGTGTAGGTTAGGTGGATTAGCCACAGTAATTAGGGGAATAGAACTGTGGTCTGGGAGGGGATGCTCTTCGCAGAGTTTGTTCAGACTTGATGGGCTGAATAGCCTCTTTCTGCAATGTTGGGATTCTATGATCAGGTTTCAGGAATTAAGTCGAAGGGCCAAATGGAGGTACGTGTTTGAATCTGTTCCTCCTTTCACTGTATTACAAGAGTTCAAGATCCTATCTCATGAAGTCATTAAATGGCTTTGTAACAAAACAAATGCTTGCAATGTCTATTTTGTTTTGTGAAAAATGTGGAACAATCAAGTACATTTCCAACAATGCTGCATTTTGTTTTTACAAGGACTTTGGTAGACTGACTGCAACTCAATAGAATGGCAAAGACTAACAGTTATGTACTTATAGATGGTAAGCACTTGCAATACAAGCAACCACGCGGATATTAATCCAAGGTCAGGCATCAGTAAATCAAAGCACTGTTGTGCATTCAATAATTTACTCTAAGCCTTCCTCTTAATAATGGATGAAGCACTTTTTCTATGCCTCATTCATTACTGATAAAACAGCACCTGAAAATATTTATTCCAATGCAGATGAAATCAGTACAAGGTCACAGAGTTCAGTTGTCATCCAATTGGCAGAACGAGTCAATGTGAAGCACATTATGACTCCACTGTTAATCTGCTCACAATGTCCCACAATGCCAGAGAATAACAGGCCATTTTATTACCCAATCGTCTGATGTTTAGAATTACTCAATAGTCATGTCACATCTGTTCTTTCTTAAGTGGCCTACACATACTGATGTTCACCCTCCACTATGAATCCAGTTCAATAAAACAGGTAACGTAGAGACTGTCTGAGATTAAGCCATTCAGCTAAAAACAAAATACTGTGAATATTGGAAATCTGAAATTTATAAAATAAAGAACTGGAGAAACTCAGCAAGCCTGGCAGCATCTGTGGAGTTAGGAACAACTAAAAATGTTAAAGTGGAGTCTCTTGTAGGTAGGATAGTGAAGAAGGCATTTGGTACGCTTGCCTTTATTGGTCAGCGCATTGAGTGTAGGAGTTGGGAGGTCATGTTGTGGGTGTACAGGACATAGATTAGGCTACTTTTGGAATACCCCATTCAATTCTGGTCTCCCTGCTATAGAAAGGATGTTGTGAAACTTGAAAGGGTTCAGGAAAGATTTACAAGGATGTTGCCAGGTTGAAGAGTTTGAGCAATAGGGAGAGGCTGAAATGACTGCGGATATTTTCTCTGGAGCGTTGGAGGTTAGGTGTGATCTTATAGAAGTTTATAAAATCATGTGGGGCATGGGTAGGGTAAGTAGACAAGGTCTTTTCCCCAGTGTGGGGGAGTCAAAAACCAGAAGGGGTAGGTTTAAGGTGAGATGGGAAAGATTTAAAAGGGGCCCAAGGGGCAACTTTTTCATGCAGAGGGTGGTGCGTGTATGGAATGAGCTGGCAGAGGAGGTGGTGGAGTCTGGTACAATTACAACATTTAAAAGGCACTGGGATAAGTATATGAATGGAAAGGGTTTAGAGGGATATGGACCAAATGCTGGCAAAAGGGATTAGATTTATTTAATATATCTGGTTAGCCTGGATGAATTGGACTAAAGGATATGTTTCTGTGCCGTATATCTCTATGACTCTACGGACTTTAAAATATTAACTCTGTCTCTCTCACTAAAGATCTGCCAGACTTGTTGATAGTGGTACTTGGTTCCATGAAACAGATTCAGCTGTTTCAGGCATGCAGTGAGCTTCTGGATGGACTGGTGCTGTCCGTCTGTATGTCAACATTGGCCTCTCTATACCAGATCTTCCCTCAGGATGTGGCATCCCACGATGTGAGCTAACTCAGAGCAATTCCCACGCTGCCCTTCAAAATGGCTCATGGCCATTTCCTACACCGAGTGCTGCTACACACTCTCTACTCCCTCACTTTTGTCCACTGCTCAGTCACGCCCAGGTGTAGCATTCCACTCTCTAGCGGTGGAACGCCTCGGTTGGGAGGCGGGAGAGAGCTCTCTATGAAGGGATTCTTCCTCTTCCCAATGGGGATCTGGGGTGGAGAGAGTTATGTGAGACTGTCTCATGTAGTAAAAGATTAAATAGGTTCACTAAGTGCCAGGTCACATGTAATTTTTTCTGGCCTGGAGGAAATTCTTCCATGTTTATGTTGAGTATTTCAACCTGCAGTCTGTTTAATTTCTCAAAGGGGCAGCTTTTAAGTTTTTGCTTACACTTTAGCCCGACACTCCTGATCTATGGGCAGCTTGTCTGAAGTGAGTTGGGCAAATCAAGGAAGAGGAGTGGGGGCCTCATCATGGACATGCTCTTGGTCCTGGACAAGTTGGCCATCGACAGATCTGGATAGCTGGCTGTGGAAGGGCTCATAACACCCAATTGTTTGACCTTCTTTACCCACGTGTCCATTGAAAGGAATCATGCTGCGTCCACTGACCTGATAGAGGCCTTCAGAGAATGCACAAGGGCTGTGGTGCCTCATCACCCCTCATAATGTTATTTTGAGTTCACTTTGATCAGTTTCCATTCCAGTTCTGTTTATTTCCATCGACCATTTAATTTTCTTTTATTACACAGCCTCACCAAGGGCTGCCTAACTTGTTAAAGTTGTTTAGACAAATAGAACATGGTAGGTGATGGCCTTGTGGTATTATCACTGGACAGTTAACCCAGAGACCCAGATAATGTTCTGGGGGCCTGGGTTCAAATCTTGCCATGGCAGATGTTGGGGTTTGAATTCCATAAATATCTGGAATTAGGAATCTAATGATGACTGTGAATCCATTGCTGATTGTAGGGAAAAACCCATCTGGTTCACGAATGTCCCTTAGGGAAGGAAACTGCCATCCTGACCTGGTCTGGCCTATATGTGACTCCAGACCCACAGCAATGTGGTTGACTCTTAACTGCCCTCTGGGCAATTAGGGATGGGCAATAAATGCTGCGTACCCAGCGACACCCTCCTCCTGTTAATGAATTTTAAAAAAAGGACTGTTGCCAGCAACCCACCCAAAATCACAAACCTCAAGTGATTGGTACTACAGCCATTACCCTATACAACATCTTCCCACACCACCCACGCCCCCACGCTTTGTTCCTATAATGAACAATTCTACTTTGGTGTATATCTGCTCCATTCCCACCACAAGCCTATCACTTCAAAATCCAGGCAGTCTGGAGGTCTAATTTTTCTTCTAGGATGCACTTTCTTCAGACTTGAAAGATTAGTAGGTCTTTGACTTGAGGACTGTGGACCAAGATTCTCCTCTTGGCTCAATGAGGTCTTTAAGGTCCCTCTCAACTGAATAACCTTGTATCTCTTGGATATCCTTCATAAAGAATGTTGTTCCTGCTAAATCTGGAAATAAGTTCAATACTTTATCTGGAAGGCCCTCAATCTCTTTAATTTTCCTCATTGAGAATTTTTCCCTGCCAAAACAGATAATTGCCACATAATATCAACTGGGAGACCTTTCATCTGATACATTTCTGTAATGTTCTGGGGACCTGGGTTCAAATCCCACCATGTTAAAATTTGAATTCATTTTTTTTAAAAATTCTGGAATTAAGAGCTTAATGATGACCATGAAACCATTGTTGATTGTCAGGCAAAACCTGTCTGGTTCAGAACTGTCCTTTTGGGAAGGAAATCTGCCTTCTTACCTGGTCTGGCCTACATGTGACTCCAGACCCACAGCAATATAGTTGACATTTAACTACCATCTGGGCAATTAGGGATGGGCAATAAATGTTGGCCTAGCCAGTGACGACATCATCCTGTGAGTGAATAAAAAAAAGGAAGATGGCAGCACTATCAAAACAGATATTTTCTTCATTGCTATATCTCGCATCTCCAAACTTGACTGTTTGTTTTTTCTTTACCATGTCCTGGATCTGTAGACATTAGTCATTTCACCTTAATGTGGGATTCAATGTAGCTGGATGCATCCATCTGCAACCTGTGTGAGAAAACCTTTGTTCTCAATCTGCTGATAGCCCTGTTTTGAAGTGTGTAGACCCTTAATATATACTTGTTGATTCACTTGACCATTTTCCTTCACTTCATTTGGATGTTTTAGTGGCAAACCCACCAAGTTTACTTCCTCCATCATGCTACTTGCAGATTCTTGTTTACTTAACGTGAACTCTGTCACTGCTACTGATCATTATTCTTTAGAAAATGAAGACTTGAAGAGTTCCTCCTGGAGTCATGTTGCCTTATCATCTGACATTGATTTTGACTCTGCTATAAGTAATTTGTTTGCCATGCTGTGCTGTTGTCTGAACAAATTCAGTTAACGCTTCTTCAACAAGCTCAATGGGTCACACAACTCATGACTTTGCTTACAACTTGTATCTTCTCACACATTTTTGCTGATTTTTGTTATCTGAGTTCTCTTCAGGGTTGAAAGGAATGGAAAACATTTCTGCTGATCCTGTATAGTCACAGTGTTCCACAGTCCAAAGATATGCAGGTGAGGTGGATTGGCCGTACTAAATTGCCCTGTTGTGTCCAGGGATGTTCTGGCTAGCAAGAGTAGCATTGGGAAATGAGGGATGGGGTAGACGGTCGGGTTTGGATGTGATGCTCTTTGGAAGGTTGATGCAGATTCAATGTGCTGAATAGCCTCTTTCCGCACTGTAGGGATTCTAAACTGTAAGCAGTGTTTGTCCAACTATGGTATACAATCTGATAACATAGTGATGCTCACCCATATATCAAGATTAAAATTAATGAAATGACCATTGACATAAATCACTTCTTGCCAAATTTAATTGGTTGCATCACCAAATTCCAAAAGGAATTGAATTTCTCTTCTATTATAGGTTGCTCTCACTCATTGATTTCTTTGTGTGAGTAACTATTTGTCTTTTCACAGCTCTGTAACTGTGTTCTTGTCTGCTCACCTTCTGGGAATGACCTAACATTTCAGAGTGTAGCATTCTTTTTAAAAATTTCTGGGCCCTTGCTATCTCAATAGAGTTTCCTTGCTCCAAAGCATTGACACTGATTCTTAATAATTGCTGCCTGGCCTACTCTTTGTATTGGCTTCTCACGTGTATTTTTATGGACTTTTTAAATTGTGAATCATTTCTGCAGATCTCCTGTCATAAGTTTGGCTCTTTTCTCTCAGGATTGTTCTTTCCAGGCTTTGCTTCATCTGAATGGCATTCTCCAATCTTCTTTGTATTGTAATAAATCTGACAAAGACTCAAGCACTACTGATATAAACTCTGTCACTTATGAATCTGCATTTAAAGCTCCATAGCCACAATCCTTCACCAATCTGTAATGTTCGTTAATGAAAATATCCATGAACTCCCACAGATTTTGAACTCTTCTGTTAAATTTTGCTCTTTCAAGAAACTTACCTGTTCTAAGATTAAAGGAATTTTCAAACATTTGAAGGATATTTTCTTCTATGACTTGATGAATATTGACAGCATCATCTATAGTCTCAGTTGAACTCAAAAGTATGTTTAATTATTCAGTTTCTGATGTAGCGTCTATTGCAAAAGCAATTTGTATCTTAAGAACTGTATGTTTTTTCCCCAAGATGTCTGAATCTATGGTCTATTTGGCCCATCTCTGAAATTTTCCTGCCAATATTATTTATAGTGCCATTACTTCCTCATGTGATGATTTGTGAATGTCATATTCAAGCTTTTCAATTCTGGAATACCTCACTCCTGCTTTACTCTTTGCTTGAAACTTCTAAATAACAATGCTTTTTTTAAAAGTTTTATTTGTCTGAAAAACATTTAACCCTGCAGTATACCAATGCTGACTCTCTGTATGACTGAATGGGAGGGTTTTCATATACTTATGCAGTCAAAATAGAAGATTTCTGTCTTCTGTGGCTAGAATGGAAAATATCCCACTTTTAAGACCACAAGACATAGGAGCAGAAATTAGGCCATTCAGCCCATCGAGTCTGCTCCGCCATTCAATCATGACTGATAAGTTCCTCAACCCCATTCTCCTGCTTTCTCCCCATAACCCTTGATCCCCCGATCCCCATGATAATCAAGAACCGATCTAGTCTTAAATATACTCAATGACCTGGCCTCCACAGCCTTCTGAGGCAGTGAATTCCATAGATTCACCACTTTCTGGCTGAAGAAGTTTCTCCTTATCTCCGTTCTAAAGGGTCTTCCCTTTACTCTAAGGCTGTGCCCTCGAGTCCTAGACTCTCCTACCAATGGAAGCATCTTCTCAACGTCCACTCTGTCCAGGCCATTCAGTATTCTGTAAGTTTCAACTAGATCCCTCCTCATCCTTCGAAGCTCCAATGAGTATAGCCCCAGAATACTCAAACATTGCTCATTTATTAAGATTTTCATTCCTGGGACCACTCTCGTGAACCTCCTCTGAACCTGCTCCAGGGCCAGTATATCCTTCCTGAGATAAGGGACCCAAAACTGCACACAATACTCCAAATGTGGCCTGACCAGGGCCGTATAAAGCCTCAGTAGTACATCCCTGCTTTTATCGTCAAGTCCTCTCAAAATAAATGCCAACATTGCATTTGCCTTCCTGACTACTGCCTCAGCCTGCAAGTTTACCTTGAGAGAATCCTGGACTAGAACTCCTTTCATATGTAAATGGATGATATTCCCCCTTTCATCACCTATTAAACAGTTCTGATCTTGAACCCCAACTCTGCTGAAAAGATCCTGCTATCTGCGGCTTTAAAAATGGAATTCCATTTGCTTAATAGCTTTCCCTAGACAAGTTGTACTATCCCGCTCTGCTTCTAATCATGCCTGCACAATAGATTCTTCATTAAGTTTGCTGTTCAGGGTTTCTTCAACTAAATCCCAGTTTTTGTGACCTGAAGTAATTTTCCCACCTTTACCGCAGCCTAATTAACAGGATCCTAATAGATCTACAGTTCTAAGGTTTTGGAGTAGATTTGGAGCTCAGGTTGCGGGTGTTGAGGTTGGTTGGCTCGCCGAGCTGGTTTGTTGTTTCACAGACGTTTCGTTACCATGCTGGGTAACATCCTCAGTGCAGCCTCCGATGAAGCGTCAGTGTGTTTTTTCCCACCTGGTTTTTAAACTCTGGAATCCGTTGAGCTGGATTGACCCACTCCCTGCCATGGACAGGACAAATGTCATCTATAAGATCCCCTGCAGTGACTGTGAGAAACACTACATCGGACAAACAGGAAGGAAATTAACAACAAGGGTACACGAACACCAACCGGCTACAAAAAGACACAACCAATACTCACTCATCTCAATCCACATGGATAAGAAAAACCATCAATTCGACTGGGACAACGCCAAAATCCTGGGATAAGCTAAGCAGACACAGGCACGGGAATTCCTAGAAGCCTGGTGCTCCACAAAGAAAGCCATCAATAAACACATAGAACTCGACCCCATATACGCTCCACTATGAAGGGAAACCGGAAGTGAGGCAATCCAGCTCAACGGACCCCAGAGTTTAAGAACCAGGCAGGAAAACACACCGATGCTTCATCGGAGGCTGCACTGATGATATTACCCAGCACGGTAACGAAACGTCTGCAAAACAACACCTCAAGATCTACTGCTCCTATTACAACCTCAATAGCCTCTTTACTTTTATCCATCTGTTGGATTCTGTCTGCGTAGGCTTTTAAATCGCAACTTCAACTTTAATTGGGGCTTCATCAAAAGAGCAATGGTTTCGTAGCACAATCATCTATGGTTACAGTGCTCAGTCCTCAATATAAGTATTTTTTTTTACTTACAGCCTGTAAATGCACTGTTTCTTTTTGAAGGGTTTTTGTGCATTTACGCAGTCACCAGGGAGCCTCCAATATGCATTTGTGGTGTGAACTAAAATCAGGGATTCGAAAGGGGTCAGAGTTTAAAGTGCGCAGAGCTGTCAAAAGATTGTGGAGCTAGAGCAGGTTACAGAGAAAAGAGAAATGGTCTGTGAGCCAGTCTGTTACTCATTCTCTTGTTTTCTCCAACAACATGTTCCTGTATTTTACAATCATTGCGCGTTTCCATTCTGGGATCCCTTTTATTCGCCTCTGTTGGAAGTATTTTATTTGTTTGTTTATTTGTTTTATTCCTGAACAGTCATTCTTTTTGTGCCATAATATTTTCCTTTCTTGGCATTCCATGCTATTACTGGGTGAGACTAACAGAATGTTCTGACATTGTTCATAAATATTTCAATCCCTACATTCCTTGACTCTTTGTATTCCAGGCCAGGCTCACTTCAGCCACTGTCAAAGTCACTATTATTAAAATCCTAAAATGCAGGGTCAACAGCTGTCTTCTTGCGTCTTGAGCAACTAATCTCCAAGACTCTTGGCCAGAGTGCTCCTACTTTAAATGATACTCACAGTAAAATCCTATACCCCGACGCACCAATGTGTTTCACCAATTTGCAGTTGGATGAATTGTTTACTTTAGTAACTATGAAGGAAGGATAGCATGGACATGTGCCTGAAATGGTTGGAGTAACCCTGAACAGTGAGTTCATTGAATCTACTTAGAAATCTCCTTGATGGAATTCCAACAATTATACGAAATTGTAATGCATTTGATTCAAAATAGAGCCTACTGTGATGGGATGTGAGGGTGTTGAGGTCCTCCTTAATTAATTGGCTTATTTGCCTGATTTGTTGTCCTCCCACAAGTGCTGCCCACTAGAGGATCCGTCCATGTCTGGCAGCAGATGAACTCATTTCACTTCCAGCAATTATCCTGATCTAATGTTCCAACTCATTTCTATTCCTGCCAGGAAAATAGCATGCAAATAAAAATGAATGCAATGTTCAGAGAAGTTAAAAGCCTCACATGCTAATCAAGTACACTTGTTAGTTTTAATCACTCTTTTTATTAAAAAAAAGAAACATTTTAATGAACTCCTGATGTTATTCCAGCTGTCATGGATGGTTTTTTGCCTCGCTTGTGTAAGATCTGGTACTACATCTTGCTTCAATTAGGTATTAGTTCTGCTGTCGCTTGCAAAAATGTTGCACCTGCTGCCCTATTCAGTCTCAAGCCAATGTTATCTTAGTTCACAGACAAACTGAAATGATCCACTATTGTGTCTGCTAAGCACAATGTTATTGTAAAGAAATGTCTCATACTGTCTTCCCACCCCCCTCTAGAAATCCTCTGGTCACTTATCAAGCTACTTCTCTTGATAGTCCAGCTGCTAGCTCACACTAAGTGATAACTGACCTTGTTGTCTGCTCAACTCTCATGTCAACGGTCTAGGTCAAGAAACACCCTCCATAAAATCATAGAAATATACATCAGAGAAGGATGTCAAAAAGAGCCATCTGCTTTGGTATATGTGACAATAAAAACTAAATCTAAAACAAATCAAAAAATCTTTGCATCTCTTTTGCACAAATTGGAAGTTGCAGCACTGCAAATGCGTACCCAAGTACTTTTAAAATGTTTGTTGATATTTGATTCTAGCACTCTTTCAGGCAGAGATTTCTGAATTCCAACTATTGTCCTCTGATCCTTCCACAAAATGAGTTAACTTTATGCCCCATATTTATTGACCTCTTGGCTAAGGAAGTTGTTCTGTCTTATCCTTTCTAATAATTTATATATTTCAGTTATATCTTCACTCAACCTTCTGTATTCTAAAGGAAACCAAAACTAATCCAATCCAATCTCACAGCTAGAATTCTCCTTTCCCTGTACCGTCCTTGTAAATCTCCTTTGTACTGTCTCTAGTGTGATCACATCCGTAAGCAGAACTGCACATAGTGCTAATGCTGAGGCCCAACCAGCGCTTCAGATGACTCTAGCGTAATCACCCACTCTTACATTCCATGTTTCATTTCTTAAAGGGAAATAGCCCATAATACTTCCTCAACATTTCAACTACCTAATTTGTTACTTTCATGGATTTGAAGATGTACACTCTGAAGACCCTTTGTTTTGCGACACTTCTTAGAATCCCCCAGTATACTGTGCTTAGCTTTGTTTGCCCTCTCCCAAAACATCATTTCACACTTCTCCAGACTGGAATACATTTTGCATTTTTTGCCAAACTGACCACTCAAACCTTCTCTTCCTGCATTCTACAGTTTTTTTTTTCCACATTATCAGTTTTATATTAACTGTAAGCTTCATAATCATGCTTCCTGATATTTAAATCTAAATCATTAATTTGTATTACAAAAAGTGAAGGATCTAATATTGAACCCTGTGAACCTCTTTTTTTTGACATTTTGGGCTTGCTATAAACTGGCTGAAAAAGTTCCCTTGCATGTTTTGTAAAAATTCTATACCCTCTAAATTTTCCACACTGAATCCATATAGTGAATATTGGGACAGCTGAAATCCCCCACTATTACTGCCCATTGATATTTGCACATCTCAGAAATTTGCTGACCTATTTGTCCTTCAATCTCACTCTGACCATTTGGGCCTTTAAATTATGTTCACAACAGTGGTCTACAGCTCAGCCCAAACAACTTCATTTCTTAAATATCATCCTTCAACTGCAATTGTTCTGTTTAAACATTACTACAACATCCCTGCTTGTTTATACACTTTCCGGTCTCACCTGACAGTCCTAAAACCAGAAACATTGAATTGCTATACCAGCCCATCCTTAGGCCACGTTTTAGTGATAACTACCGGTTATCAAACTTCCAAAGATCCGTGTCATTGGCTCATCGGTTTTCATCACCAGCTAAACGTATTGAAGTACATAGGATTTAGAACAGCCAAACTCCTTCATTGTTTATTTTCTATCTTTCATTTTCTCTACTTTTCACATTTTCTTGTTAAATGTATGCCTGCCATTTCCAGTTTTGCGTCCCTCTTTTTTGAATCAACACTTAGACTCCCATGCCATTTCCAAACCTTTGATAAGCCGTCCTCAACAGTACTTACAAGTTTGGAAGGAAAAGCCAGGGAACTACAGACTGGTGAGCCTGATATCAGTGGTGGGTAAGTTGTTGGAGGGGATTCTGAGAAACAAGATCTGCATATATTTGGAAAGGGAAGGACTGATTAGGAATAGTCAGAATGGCTTTGTGCATGGAAAATCATGCCTCAGCAACTTGATTCAGTTTTTTGAAGAGCTGACCAAGAAGGTTGATGAATAGAGAACAGTAACAACTTTCAACATAGACCTTAATAAGACTTTCAGAAAGTATCCACATAGTAGACTGGTTACATCACATGGGATCCAGGGAGAGCTAGCCAACTGGATACAAAATTGGCTTGACAGTAGGAGACAAAGGGTGGTTGGCAATTTGTTGTTCAGACTGGAAGCCTGTGTCAAGCAGTGTGCCACAAGGATCGGTGCTGGGCCCATTGCTTGTTGTCATGTATATGAATGATTTGTATGTGAATATACTAGGTATGTTTAGTAAGTTTGCAGATGACACCAAAATTGGTGGTGTCGTGGACAGCGAAGAAGGTTACCTCAGCAAAATGGGATCTTGATCTAATGGGCCAATGGGCCGAGGAGCAAGAGATGGAGTTTAATTTAAATAAATGTGAGGCGCTGCATTTTGAAAGACAAATCAGGGCAGACATTATACACTTAATGGTAAGGTCTTGGGGAGTGTTATTGAACAAAGAGACCTTGGAATGCAGGCTCATAGTTCCTTGAAAGTGGAGTCGCAGGTAGATAGGATAATGAAGAGGGCATTTTGATATGCTTGCCTTCATTGGTCAGTGCATTGAATAAGGGGTTGGGAGGTCATGTTGGAGCTGTACGGTACATTTGTTAGGTCACTTTTGGAATACTACATGCAATTTTGGTCTCCTGGCTGTGGGAAGGATGTTGTGAAACTTGAAAGGGTTCAGAAATGATTTGCAAGGATGTTACCAGGGCTGGAGGGTTTGACCTAAATGGAGAGAGTGAATAGGCTGGGGCTGTTTTCCCTGGAGCATCGGAGGCTGAGGGATGACCTTATCGAGACTTTTAAGATCATGAGGGGCATACACTGAATAGACAAGGTCTTTTCGCTGGCATGGGGGAGTCCAAAACTAGAAGGGATATGTTTAAGGTGAGAGGGGAAGGATTTAAAAGGGACCTAAGGGGCAACTGTTTCATGTAGATAGTGGTGCATGTGTAGAATGAGCTGCCAGAGGAAGTAGTGGAGGCTGGTAAATTACAACATTTAAAAGATTTCTGGAAGGGTACATGAATAGGAAGGGTTTAGAGGGCTATAGGCCAAATGCAGGCAAATGGGAAGAGATTTATTTCGAATATCTGGTCGGCATGGACAAGTTGGACTGAAGGGTCTGTTTCTGTGCTGTGCATCTTCATTACTCTATGACTCTAAAATGAGATACTGTTGTTCCAGCTTGTGCTGAGCTTTGCTGGAACACTGCAGCAAGCCTGAAACGGAGATGTTGGTGTGTTGAAATGGCAGTCAGCTGGAAGCTCAGGATCATTTTTTGCACACAGAATGCCAGATTTCTGCAAAGCAGTCACCCAGTCTGCATTTTGTTTCCCCAATGTAGAGAGACTACATTGTGAAGCAAATGCAGTAGACCAGGTTGAGTGAAGTGCAGGTAAATTGCTACTTCACCTGTAAGATGTATTTGGGGCCTTGGATGGTGACAAGGGAGGAAGTAAATGGGCAGATGTTACATCTCCTGACTAATGAAGGCATGTGTGTCAAATGCCTCCTTCACTACCCTGTCTACCTGTGACTCTACTTTCAAGGAACTATGTACCTGCACACCTAGATCTTTTTGTTTGACAACATTCCCCAGGAATCTACCATTAACTGTGTAAGTCCTGACCTGGTTTGTCGTACCAAAATATAACACCTCACACTTACCTATATTAAATTCCACCTGCCATTCCTTGGCTGACTGGCCCAGTTGATCAAGATCCTGTTGTACTCTTAGGTAACCTTGTTCACGGTTCACTATACCACCAATTTTGGTGTCATCTGCAAACTGACTGACTATGCCTCATATGTTCTCATCCAAATTGTTTACATAAATGATGAACAACAATGGAGTCAACATTGATCCTTGTGGCACACCGTTGGTCACAGGCCTCCAGTTTGAAAAGCAACCCTCCACCACCAGCCTCTGTCTTCGACTTTAGAGCCAGTTCCATATCCAAGTGTAGGAGCAGGAAAGCTTGACGTTTCGGGCCTAGACCCTTCAGTTTTTCCGCCGCCTCCGCCTCCACGCTTACTTCTCCAACCACGAATCTAACCCTCCCTCTACGGACCCCTTCTCCCGCCTCCAACACAAGCCCTCCTCCTGGACACCACCCCAAGGCCTCCTACCCTCCCTCGACCTCTTCATCTCCAACTGCCGTCGAGACATCAATCGCCTCAACCTCTCTACCCATCTCAAGCACTCCAACCTCTCCACCGCAGAACTTGCAGCCCTCCGCTCCAATCCCAACCTCACCATAAAACCCGCGGACAAGGGAGGGGCAGTCGTAGTATGGCGCACTGACCTCTACATTGCTGAGGCCAGGCGCCAACTCTCCGACACCACCTCCTACCGCCCCCGGATCATGACCCCACCCCCGAGCACCAAACCATCATCTCCCAAACCATCCACAACCTCAGGTGACCTCCCACCCACCGCCTCCAACCTCATCGTTCCACAACCCCGCACTGCCCGCTTCTATCTCCTTCCCAAAATCCACAAACCTGAATGCTCTAGTCGACCCATTGTCTCCACCTGCTCCTGCCCCACTGAACTCATCTCCACCTATCTAGACCCTATTTTCACCCCCTTGGTCCAGGAACTCCCTACCTACGTCCGTGACACCACCCACGCCATCCACCTCCTCCAGAACTTCCAATTCCCCGGTCCCCAACACCTCATTTTTACTATGGGCGTCCAGTCCCGATACACCCGTACTCCCCATGCAGATGGCTGAAAGGCCCTCCGCTGCTTCCTGTCCCGCAGAACTGATCCAATCCCCCTCCACCGACACCCTCATCCGCTTAGCCGAACTCGTCCTCACACTCAACAGCTTCTCTTTCAATTCCTCCCACTTCCTACAGACAAAGGGGGTGGCCATGGGGACCCGCATGGGCCCAAGCTATGCCTGCCTCTTTGTAGGTTACATGGAACAATCCCTCTTCCATACCTACACTGGCCCTAAACCCCACCTCTTCCTCCGTTACATTAATGGCTGTATCGGCGACGCCTCGTGCTCCCACGAGGAGCTCGAACAGTTCATCCACTTCACCAACACCTTCCACCCCAACCTAAAGTTCACCTGGACCATCTCCAACACTTCTCTCTCCTTCCGGGACCCCTCTGTCTCCATCTCGGGTAACCACCTAGAAACCGATGTCCATTTCAAACCCACTGACTCCCACAGCTACCTGGAATACACCTCCTCCCACCCACCTTCTTGCAAAAATGCCATCCCCTATTCCCAATTCCTTCGCCTCCACCGCATCTGCTCCCAGGATGAGACATTCCACTCCCGTACATCTCAGATGTCCTCATTCTTCAAGGACCGCAACTTCCCCCCACCACCCCCACAGTGGTCGAGAACGCCCTCGACTGTGTCTCCCGCATTTCCCATAACTCATCCCTCACACCCCGTCCCCCCAATAATAACCAAAAAAGAATCCCCCTCGTCCTCACGTACCACCTCACCAACCTCCGGATCCAACGCATCATCCTCCGACACTTCTGCCATCTGCAATCAGACCCCACCACCAAAGACATTTTTCCCTCCGCACCCTTATCTGCCTTCCAGAGGGACCACTGCCTCCGCGACTCCCTTGTCCACTCCACACTCCCTTCCAGCCCCACCACACCCAGCACTTTTCCCTGCAACCGCAGGAAGTGCTACACCTGCCCCCATACCTCCTCCCTCACCCCAGTCCCAGGCCCCAAGAAGACTTTCCACATCAGGCAGATGTTCACCTGCACATCTGCCAATGTGGTATACTGCATCCGCTGTACCCGTTGTGGCTTCCTCTACATCGGGGATACCAAGCGGAGGCTTGGGGACCGCTTTGCAGAACACCTGCGCTCAGTTCGCAGCAAACAACTGCACCTCCCAGTTGCGAACCATTTCAACTCCCCCTCCCATTCCTCAGACGGCATATCCATTCTGGGCCTCCTGCAATGCCACAGTGAGGCCACCCGAAGGCTGCAGGAACAGCAAATCATATTCAGCCTGGGAACCCTGCAGCCCAATGGTATCAATGTGGATTTCACAAGCTTCAAAATCTCCCCTCCCCCAACCGCATCCCAAAACCAGCCCAGCTCATCTCCGCCTCCCTAACCTGTCCTTCCTCTCACCTATCCCGTCCTCCCACCTCAAGCCCCACCCCCATCTCCTATCTACTAACATCATCCCGCCCCCTTGACCTGTCCGTCCTCCCTGGACTGACCTATCTCCTCCCTACCCCCCCACCTACACTTACCTTTACTGGCTCCATCCCCGCCTCTTCGACTTGTCTGCGTCCTCTCCACCTATCCTCTCCTCTATCCGTCCTCTATCCGCCTCCCTCCCCCGCCCTATTTATTTCAGAACCCTCTTCCCCTCCCCCATTTCTGATGAAGGGTCTAGGCCCGAAACGTCAAGCTTTCCTGCTCCTATGATGCTGCTTGGCCTGCTGTGTTCATCCAGCCCCATGCTTGTTATCTCGGATTCTCCAGCATCTGCAGTACCTTTTATCTCCATATCCAAGTGGCGAGTTCTCCCTGTATTCGATGTGAATTAATCTGGGAACACTGCAGCCTTCTGGGCTCAATGGTGCGTTTAAAAATTGTAAGGCTCAAGCATCTTCTCCCATGTCCTTACCCCAACCCCCACACACCAGGCCTTGCATTCACATGGGCTGCTACCACATTCAACCTATTGTCAGCTTCTAATAGTCCCCATTAATAGTATTCATTCCCCAGACTGACCTTTAACCAGTTCTTTGTCTGTCCAACTGCGTTTCTTTCTCTTTGTGTTCTATCTCCCTCTAAAGTTTCCTTCTCCAACCCCCACCACCCAATCTTCTGCACACTTTTGATTTGTTCTTTTTGACCTTTTTGATTTGTTCACAGGATAAGGGTCTTTTATTCTTTATTCATTCACGGGATCAGGGCGTTGCTGGGAACGCAGAATTTATTGCACATCCCTAATTGCCCAGAGGGCTGTTTAGAGTCAACCACATTGCTGTGGGTCTGGAGTCACATGTAGGCCAGACCAGGTAAGGTTGGCAGTTTCCCTCCCTAAAGGACATTAGTGAACCAGGTGGGTTTTTCCAACAATCGACAATGGATTCATGGTCATCAACAGATTCTTAATTCCAGTTACTTTATTGAATTTAAATTCCACCATCTGCTGTGGTGGGATTCAAACCCCAGTCCCCAGAGCACTATCTGGGTCTCTGGATCAACAGTCCAGCGATAATGGCACTAGGCTACCACCTCCCCGTGTCAGCATTTATTGCACATCCCTAACTGCCCTGAGGGCAGTGAAGACTCAACCACATTGCTAGGGGTCTGGAGTCACATATAGGCCAGGCCAGGTAAGGATGGCAAATTTCTTTCCTAAAGTATACTAATGAACCAGATAAATTTTCCTGACAAAGGACTATCATCAGACTCTTAGTTCCAGATATATTCATTGAGTCTAAGTTCCACCATTTGCTATAGCAGAATTCAAACCCAGATCCCATAATATTGCCTGGATTTCTGGATTAGCAGGCTAGCAATCATACCACTAGGCCATCAACTGCCCAGACTGTTGGTAGAAGCATGGCTTCAGGTGCACACTGACATTAAAGCATTTATCACATTTCTGATCCAATTTCAGACTGCAGTGAACCATAGACAGCATCCTCAAGAGTAGTGCAACACTGGGGCCATCACATTCTGAGAATTTGCTTTGGCTTTTGAAGAACACATCTTTGGACAAATGTAGAACTATTGCATTCCTCAGGCAATGTAGAAGTATGAGGTTGTTGATTTGCTTGCTGAGCTGGCTGGTTATTGCGTAGATGTTTTGTCACCACACCAGGTAACATTATCAATGCAGCTTCCGATGAGGCGATATTGTTCCACACAAACACCAGTTAGCAGCAAAACGGCACAACAAAACTTCCCTCATTTCAGTGCACTCGGCCAATGAAGGCCATCAATTTAACTAGGACAACGTAACCATCCTAGCTCAAGCCAACCACAGATACGCACAGGAATTCCTAGAGGTCTGGGTTTTCAACCCATAATGCAATCAACAAACATGCGGAATTAGACCCCATATATAAACCCATGCAGAACAGAACCAGAAATGACACAACCCAATTTAACAGGCCAGATCATATAAATACCAAACGGTGAAGACCAACTTTGCTTCATCGGAGACTGCACTGATGATGTTACCTAGCATGGTGATGACCAGTAACCAGCCAGCTCAACGAGCAAGGAGACAACCTCATCCAGAATCTGAGCTACAAATCTTCACGAAAACCTTAAAAGCATAGAAGAATTTGTCAATCTTTTACTGAAAGGTCTTTATGTTTAGCAGGTGTGAACAATGTCGTTTGCCACTCCCTGTTAATATTGAAAATGAACTTCTGTCAGGAGAACAGACAGCTATGCATACATATAAGCACAGACTTGCAGAGCTCTCTCTTGACAAGAAATGTGTTTTGGTAGTTATGTTCAGCCCACAGTACAGCTTGGGTTTTATTAACTAGGCTGTGCAATATGCCTCAGATCAGTAATGTCATAAAGCTCATCCTTTACAAGTAGTCAAACTCACTGCTATGATCCCAGAAAAAGGCATGGATAGGATGAATAGCCAAGATCTTTTCCCAGGGTAAAGGAGTCCAAAACTAGAGGGTATAGTTTTGAGGTGAGATGGGAGAGATATAAAAGGGACCTAAGGGGGAACATTTTCATGCAGAGTGTAGTGTGTGTATGGAATGAGTTGCCAGAGGAGGTGGTGGAGTCTGGTACAAGTAAAACATTTAAAAGGTATCTGGATGGATACGTGAAAAGGAAGGGTTTAGAAGGTGTATCAGAGATAAAAGGTACTGCAGATGCTGGAGAATCCGAGATAACAAGCATGGGGCTGGATGAACACAGCAGGTCAAGCAGCATCATAGGAGCAGGAAAACTTGACGTTTCGGGCTTTCTGAAATAAATAGGGAGAGAGGGGGAGGCGGATAGAAGATGGATAGAGGAGAGGATAGGTGGAGAGGAGGCAGACAAGTCGAAGAGGCAGGGATGGAGCCAGTAATGTGGATTTCACAAGCTTCAAAATCTGCCCCCCCACAACCGCATCCCAAAACCAGCCCAGCTCATCTCCACCTCCCTAACCGGTTTTTCCTCTCACCCCAAGCCACTCCCCCATCTCCTATCTACTAACATCATCCCGCCCCCTTGACCTGTCCGTCCTCCCTGGACTGACCTATCTCCTCCCTACCCCACCACCTACACTCACCTTTACTGGCTCCATCCCCGCCTCTTCGACTTGTCTGCCTCCTCTCCACCTATCCTCTCCTCTATCCATCCTCTATCCGCCTCCCCCTCTCTCCCTATTTATTTCAGAACCCTCTTCCCCTCCCCCATTTCTGATGAAGGGTTTAGGCCCGAAACGTCAAGTTTTCCTGCTCCTATGATGCTGCTTGACCTGCTGTGTTCATCCAGCCCCATGCTTGTTATCTAGGGTTTAGAAGGTTATGAGTCAAATGCTGGCAAGTGGAACTAGATTAATTTAAGATATCGGATCAGCGTGAACAAGTTGTTCTGTGCTGTCCAAATCTATGACCTTATGCCTCTAAAAATAGAAACATTGAAGCGGACAGAAAGCTTAGAATTAGCTATTTTCTTAAGACGTTAACATTGATGGAAAACCAACATTAGTTTACCATCTTGGATTGTCTATGTCTGAATGAGTGTCTTCCAGGCTGCTTCAAGAGGTTAAGCGTAAATAACATTGGTGTGAGACTAAAGCCGCATAAAGCCCAGGAAATTTCTTTTCCTGAAAGCCATGAATGAAGCAGGAGTCTTTTCAGTAAGAAGCTGATGATTTCATGGTCACTTCTGCTAAGGCCAGCTTCACATTTATTGCCAAATTTCTTTTTTTTTAACAAAATTCAAATTCTCAATTGGAACGTCAGCTCTTAGTCTCTGGATTATTGATCCAGACTAAAAGTGGCATCTTTTCCATGTCACAATGTTATGTTTTAGGCAGAGGGTGGTGGGAAAAGGCTGCACAGGAACCAAATAGAGCAGAGAGATTTAAAGTGAGGATGGGTGGATATTTTAGGGAGTGAATGATTAAAGGTTAGGAATGTTGGGGGCCAGCCAGATGGCAGTCTTTCCCTGGCCTATATTCTCCTACGTTCTTGTGTCACTGAATAATGAGGAGGCAAGGCTGCTTCTTTAAATAAGCATTCGCTATATTGGTGTCTGTAGATGCTGTACTCTGTGGTATTAATCTGACAACAAAACCATTCACTCAATGCTGCAAATTACTCTTATTTTACCTGAACAAAATAACAATAATTAATTGAAAAGCACCACACTTGCGATGCCCTGGGAACTGAGAATGTCCAATCAGTCCAAAAATGGAACCTTCAGGATAAGGTCTTCAATCTGTTGTCCTGACACGACATAGCTAAAGGTTGCTATTACTATTCAGTAACAGTTTCTGCTACTGATTGAGCCATGTCTTGTTTTACTGATCTGTTAGAAATCACAGATCTCAGGCCACAACAAAGGACTTCCCACTGTGATTTTCACACTTACTTTGCTCAATTAGATATGATTGTCCCTAATTAAATCATCCTTTAGGAAGACAGTAATTAAATCTTAGGTAATGGATAATGAAAGATGTTATAATCTTTATCTCCTCACTGATTAAAACTGGCTCACATTAAAATACAAATGGGAGTCAGCCAGTCAGAGCCTCAAGCCTATTCAGGGTATTGTTAGATCATCATTGAATCTTAACTCCATCAACAGTTTTGTTTACCCTACCTTCAAGGACCTTTGCCCAACAAGAATCTTGAGGTTTTGAAACTTCTCCATTGACCTCCTCCTAACCTCAGCAAGTTTTGTGAGAGAAAGATCTAGATCTGTGGAATTCATTAAAACAAAGGACAGCTGAGGCCGGGTTGTTAAGTGTATTTGAGTCAAAGATAGATTTTTAATCAGTAAGGGAATCAAGGTAATGGGGAAAAGGCAGAAAAGTGGAATTGAAGCTTATATCGGGTCAGTTGTGATCTCATTGAATGCCAGAACAGACTCAATGGGCTGAATTCCCTACTTCTGCCCCATGTCTTATTATTTCCAATACACTTTCACCCAGTCCATCCCATTGAATATAAAATTCTCATCCTCAAATCTTGCTATTAGCTCTCCCTTTCCTACCTCTAAAATCTCTTCCAGTCTGATGGCCCTTCCTGGAGTCTCCAATTATTTCAGCCATTTGTGCCACCATTGCTGACACAGCCCTTAGCTGATTGATTTTACTGCCTGTAAGTTCTTCCCTAAATCTTTCCACCTCTCCACTTTGCATCAAGCCCTACCCCTCATCCTCTGTTTGGAAGGCATATTCCAGTTTGTGAAATGACATGAGATTTTTTTCTTTATATCAAACAAGCTACATGAAAGCAAATACTTACTGTTCTTTTGTTTTATTCCCCTAATGTAGACAAAACTACTGATTATACAGTGAACCTTTGAAAGTCAATCACAGGGCATTAATAACTTAGTTGAGCTTTCACAGTCGCAGTCTCGTGTTAGTTCAAAAACTACGAGGTTCATTGAATACAGACTATGGTGAGATTTGAATTTGCAATCTCTAGTCCTCTTATTCATGGCCCACAGTCACATAAGCAACTATATCCTGTTCAAGTGATTTAAAAAAAATATCTACTTCAGGAATCTTCAGAAATCAGATATTTACAACTAATAGCAATATACATGTATGTATAAGGCATGTTTCAATGTATTATTTCATTGGTGAGGCTGAAGATTTTCAACCAGGGCCCTATATCTGAGAGCAAAGGCTTTTTTTGACATTATTATTTACTTTTCCTGTTTCCCCTAAGCTATAAATAGGACCTTGTCTCTTCCAGATATCATTATACTGAAATCAATGCTGAAAAAAAATCACTTTCTCCTTAACCTTATCCTTTTCCAGGACTTCAGAATTGAAGCAATCCTAATCATTCTTTCTACCCCTGTTCTCCAACAATAGATTTTAAATACCAAGCCTTAGTGTCACCTAGTCATTGCTTGTTGTTTCAACTGCTGCTCTCCTCTGCCTTTCTTTCAGATCTTGCCAAATGTTTTTAAGCTCTGCCTTAAAGGCCCTCTTTCTTAGACTTAAAAAAAAGTTATGAATATGTTCTTTCCCAATAGCGGTTAAAAGTTCTGTGCACCTCAGTTGTTAACTGAAGGAATTTAATGATTCCTATTGTACTGTCATCTTGGAGATGTCAATATTTAGACCTTGCACTATTACGTAGCATTTACAGCACAGGAATAAGTCATGTAGTCCATCGCATCTACACCAGCTTTTATGTTCCATAATACCTTTGTCCACCTGTTAGGACAAAGTCAGGAATTGTAATTCAGCTCGTGTCTTTTAAACCCCTTTTGGTTTATCACAGTAAGTGCTTGTATTTGCTTTTAGCACTCAGCTATATCACAAGTCAATTAAAAATGTAGTTAACTAGTTAAAAATGAAGAAGCCAATTATGAGGTTTTCTGCCCCAAAGAAATTACTAAGAGATGACATCAAAGTGTTAGATTTTTAACTTGAGACCAAAGATGTTTATTTGTTGACTCATATTCTCAACAACGACAAAGTTTAGAGAAGTCTTTGAGTCCTTTGTGAATGATTGATTCCCCAATTTGCTTATACACCATATACCTTCTGAGAGGTTCAAAGGAATAGTGAGGCAGAGAAAATTTTGTTGCGACAAATTTATTTTTTCTTGTTTCTTTCTCCTGCTCAAAAACAACTACCAAAATATGGTTCATTGTATATTCCCAAAACTGGTTCCATTGTCTTTCCAAATGTAATCTTTGCAGGCTTTATTTGATATCCAAAGTATGTGCACTTATAATACACATTATGGGAATTAACCAGGAGATGCAAATTTCTTGATGTTGATCCATTTACCTGGTTTCAAGGTCTTTAGCTAAAGTGGTATGTCAATACCAATTGTTTTCCTTATTCCAAATTGGTTTCCTGGACTTGCTTCAGTTTGTGGTCTTGTAAACATGGCAGCCACTTTAAGTCACAACTTGGAATAATAAGATATAGGATCAGAATTAGGCCATTCAGCCCATTGAATCTGCTGTGCCATGCAATCATGACTAATGTTTCTCAACCCCATTCTCCTGCCTTCCTCTGTAACTCTATCCACTTACTAATCAAGAACCTATTCATCTCTGTTGTGAAAACATTCAATGACTTGACCTCCACAGCCTTCTGTGGCAATGAGTTCCACAGATTCACCACCCTCTGGTAGAAGAAATTCGTCCTCATGTTGAAATAACTCCATACAGGCTGGTATCCCGTCACCAAGTCACACTTTATTTACATGTAAAAAATCCTTGACATTGGTCCAATGCCCTCAGAGCCAAGTGTCAGAATATCTGATACTTTTCTTTTTATCTGTCAACTGGGGTTCCCTGAAAAAACCAGATTAACAGCCCCAAAGAGGGAAGTTATATCTTATGAGATCCAACTGACTGACTGACTACATTACAGCAACTACAGGTCACGTCTGAAGGGTTGTCCTTTCACTTTGAAGCTGCACTCTCAGGTCCTAGTCTCTCCTACCAGCGCAAACATCTTCTCCACGTCCATTCTTTCCAGGCATCTCAGTATTGGTCCTTTTTTAAAGGTAATTTTATTGCTAAGAAAGCCCTCAAGTAGGAAAATCTGATGATGGAAGCTAAAATTTAATAGTTCATATTTACCACTATTGTAAAACGCATCTCACATCATCTAATATTATCAACATATTCTTCTATACCTTTCTGCATCTTGGATTCATCCAACTTACCCTTAGATACAACACATCCATATACTTGCTATTTGCAATGTAAACTGTGCTCTTCCACATTATTTCGGAGGCCAAGCCATGTTATTGGAGTATGGTGTTGCAAGAAACTGTGTTATTGTTCATGACAGAAATATCACAGACTAACAGAGAAATTATCTATTTCTGAAAAACAAAGAAAGAGTAAGTCCAAAATGTTACTCAGACCATACTAATGTGTAATTAAGTATCACTCAAGGCACATGGTGCTAGACTTGCAAAGTTGAAAACATAGTAGAGAATATGAACAAAATCAAGAATTAGACTGTAAAGGTAGATCTGGCGAGCCTTCCAGAAAAGAGATGGGATGATTTCTTTTTGGCTTTGCAGCTGTTGAGTGAGATTGTCATTCCCTCTATTGAATACTGGCCACTATCTGTTGTCCTGCTTTCATTGAATGGGGAGTCTAATAAGGTAATGATTCTTACATGAGGGTACCAGCAAGCTAGTGCAATGAGAGGAAAGGAAAGGTCAAGTGAGAATTCCGAACATAGAACATAGAACAGTACAGCACAGTACAGGCCCTTCGGCCAACGATGTTGTGCTGACCTATTATCCTATTAAGGTCAAATTACCCTGCATACCCTACATTTTACTATCCTCCATGTGCATATCCCAGAGTCGCTTAAAAGTCTCTAAAGTATCTGACTCCACTACAACCGCGCATTCCACAAGACCACCACTCTCTGTGTGAAGAACCTACCTCTGACATCTCTCCTATACCTTCCTCCAATCACCTTAAAATTATGCCCCCTCATAATAGTTATTTCCGCTCAGGGAAAATGTCTCTGACTATCTTAATCTATTCCTTAGGACCAAAGAATCTGGTACAGTTTTATTCATGAGTCTTCAAGATAGTGTAGTCCTGAGAATCACATTTCTTGTACACCTTTGTGTGCACATATCAGAACAATCTGAAATTTTGCAAAGCTTTTTGCTTTCATTTCCAATAAGATGACTGCTTAATTGGCCCATGTATTCGTTAATTTTTAATTATTCGCCAGAAAATTCATGTGAGGTTGAATTTGCTTTTTGGATCCTTTTGTCATCATTCAGTGTCACAGGAAACATTGGAATGACCCTTATAGTGTGTTCAAGATGGTGGTTAGTTTGTGGGTATGAGTGATAAAATCCTAAAACATACAGCTGATGATCTGTCATGAGAATAGTTTAATCTAAGCAGAGATACTAATTTATTGTTAAATTTACTTATTCACAGGATGTGGGCATCATTGAGTAGGCCAACATTTATTGCCTGTATCTACTTATCTTTGAGAAGGTGGTGAAGAGCTTCTTTCCAGAATGTCTGCAGTCCACATGCTGCAGTTACACTCACAGTGCCATCAGAGTTCCGGGATTTTGACCCAGTGACCGAGAAAAGATACTGTTCCAATCAGCAATACAGGTATTTTTGAGGAGTAGCTGGACTTCTCACAGTGGCTGGTGAAAATACGAGAGAGCACATCAGTTCCTTTTGGACCTCTTTCTGCAGAAATCACTGTCTTTGGAAAGCTGAGAGAAGTGGAGTCAGAGATCATGAGCAAGGAACAATGAAATCAGGAGCAAACATCATATCTATGCTTAGGAAGTTGCTGATGTTGGCTAGAGAGCCAGGGGGAGGAATCAGAGAGAATATACAGCCACTGGACACATAGTTGGACCGAAACAACTACAGATGCTGTAAATCAGAAACAAAAAACAGAAGTTGCTGGAAAAGCTCAACAGCTTTAGCCAGATCTTTGAAAAAGAAATTCAGGTTAATGTTTCAGGTCTGGTAACCCTTCCTCAGAACCATTCCGAGGCAGGATCATCAGACCTGAAACGTTAACACTGAGCTTTTCTTCACTGATGCTGCCAGACCTGCTAAGCTTTTCCAGCAACTTCTGTTTTTGTACCTAGTTGGACCAACTGATTTGATTTGGTTTGCTTTATTATTGTCACATGTATTGGTCTGTCCAACACTTGCAACCATTTTTCATTAAACTAGGTATGGCTCCAAACAGTTTTCTTTCTGATTCCCGTTGTCTTCAGTCGTGAGGATCAGTCATTTATGTCTCATTCTTGAGTTCAATTCTTTTCTCCATGTTTAAACCAAGAAAGTAATGAGGTCACCAACTGAGTGATCCTAGCGTAGATATAGCAAGCTCAAGAATGCAAAGGAAACATTGCAAGAATTCACTTACTGATATCACCAACAGTAATTACTCAGTTATCTTACCACAAATGTTCCAAGTGTTAATTGACAGTTGATTAACAGAAACTATGGTGTGAATTTCATTTGGTGCAGACAGATTGAAACAGCTGCTGGAAATCACCACCCTACAAACCACACAGAAATGCATGAAACTAGGTCAACAGTCCAGGTTTAAACATATCGCTCACCTCCTGTGAAACTTGGTAAGAAAGGAGGATCTATAATTTCATGCATAACGCGATGGTCCATTGGTAACTTGAACTTCAGTCACGAGGAGTAAAATTTTTCAAGTCCCTGGGTGGTGGGCAAAGAGTGAGATGTGATGAGCTGCCTCAGAGCCAGGCCTGGAGAGGTGCTCTACTCTGTCCCATGCAATGATGTTTCAAATATTCTGTGATTACTTCAATAACTATACAATACTACTATTCAACAGCATTACAATGGTAGAAGTACTGCTGCAAAAATATCCCAAATGCTTGGTGCTTTGTGGGAAGTGACACACTCCTGAAAGCCTTTCCACTTGTTTGACCGGAATATTTAGTGTTACAGAGTTTTCAAGCAAGTTGGTGAAATTTCAGCTCAAATCAACAGTGATCAAATTAAATAGTAGGACCGGCTGGAGGGTAAATTGGTCTCCTCCTTTTCTTATATTCCTTCCAAAATTCTTACGCAAACAGGCAATAAAAAGCACATGGGCATGGGGAAGAAGCTATGGAGAAGCAGGGGCAGTGAGTCCCAGAGTAGCACGAGGGGATGCAGCCCCGGAACAGCACACAGGCTGCGAGCCCCGGAACAGCAAGCAGGCTGCGAGTCCCGGGACAGCAAGTGGGCTGCAATCCCTGGAATTGCACGCGGGTTGCGAGTTCCGGGACAGCGCGTGGCCTGCGAGCCACAGAGCACTGCATGGGCTGCGAGCCCTGGGACAGCAGGTGGGCTGCGAGCCCTGGAACAGCACGTGGGCTGTGAGCCCCAGGACTGCAAGTGGGCTGTGAGACCTGGAACAGTATGCAGGCTGTGAGCCCCTGGACAGCAGGTGGGCTGCAAGCCCTGGAGCAGCGCACGGTCTGCGAGCCACAGAGCACTGCATGGGCTATGAGCTTCAGAGCTGTGCAGGCAGCAAGTCACAGAGCTATGTGTGTCTGGAAAAGTGCAGATAGTTAATCCCGGAGCAGTGCGCAGGCAGCAAGTCCCGGGCGTAGACTGGCTGGGGGAAGCAGTCCTGGAACTTTCCTTAGAGCAACTGAATGCAGTACGGAGTGGGCTGGTGGCTTGGAGCACAGTGGGACAACTGTTGGACTGGGATCTGGCGCTGCTACACTGTAACGTCTTTTAGAATATTTTCTAACTTGCTGTAATGCCAATTTTTTAACATTGTCTTATTTCCAACTTATTTTTTAAACTCTGTAAAGTAATGCATCTACATTTTATTCCTCTTTTGTATCTAAGGTTTGTCCTTGGTACTTGTAGCTAAGATGGTGTCATATGAGATAGACGTTGTGAAAGCTTTTTATAGTACTTCTATAATGGAGTACACGTGACAATAGAGAATTTTCTATTTAATAACCTGGAGTCCGGTTACTAGTGGTGTGCCACAAGGATCTGTTTTGGGACCACTGCTGTTTGTCATTTTTATAAATGACTTTTTTATAAATGACATTTTTATAAATGACTTGGACGCATACATAGGTGGATGGGTTAGTAAGTTTGCAGATGACACTAAAGTTGGTGGAGTGGTGGACAGTGTGGAAGAATGTTGCAGGTTGCAGGGAGACTTGGATAAACTGCAGAATTGGGCTGAAAGGTGGCAAATGGAGTTCAATGCAGATAAATGTGAGGTGATGCACTTTGGGAAGAATAATAGGAAGGCAGAATACTGGGTCAATGGAAAGATTCTTGGTAGTGTGGATGCGCAGAGGGATCTTGATGTCCAGGTACATAGATCCCTGAAAGTTGCCACCCAGGTTGATAGTGCTGTTAAGAAGGCATACGGTGTGTTAGGTTTCATTGGTAGAGGGATTGAGTTCCGGAGCCGTGATGTCATGCTGCAACTGTACAAAACGCTAGTGCGGCCTCACTTGGAATATTGCGTACAGTTCTGGTCGCCCCATTACAGGAAGGATGTGGAAGCATTGGAAAAGGTGCAGAGGAGATTTACCAGGATGTCGCCTGGTCTGGAGCGAAGGTCTTATGAGGAAAGGCTGAGGGACTTGGGTCTGTTCTCATTGGAGAGAAGAAGGCTAAGAGGGGATTTAATAGAGACATACAAAATGATCAGAGGATTAGATAGGGTGGACAGTGAGAGTCTTTTTCCTAGGATGATGACGTCAGCTAGTACAAGGGGGCATAACTGCAAATTGAGGGGTGATAGATTTAAGACAGATGCCAGAGGCAGGTTCTTTACTCGGAGAGTGGTAAGGGCGTGGAATGCCCTGCCTGCCAATGTAGTTAACTCAGCCACATTAGGGGCATTTAAACAGTCCTTGGATAAGCATATGGATGATGATGGGATAGTGTAGGGGGATGGGCTTAGATTAGTTCGCAGGTTGGCGCAACATCAAGGGCCGAAGGGCCTGTTCTGCGCTGTATTGTTCTATGTTCTATGAAGGGTGCAGTAGTATATCAGACCTACAGCGGAGAAACTTTATTGAAACCTGTAACGCATTAAATAGCATAGAAAATATTATTAGATTATTTAAATAATATTTATTTTAATTAGATCATCGATGCAAGAGATTTTGTGTTAAAACTCATGAAAATGAAATGTAACCTTTTATTTTCAAGAGCATTCGTGCAAATGGTGATGGCCAATTGGACTGGCCTCCTGCCAGGTAAGCAGATTAATGAGATACGATAATTTTGAATTGTATTCAGAGGTGAGACTGGGTGAGTTGAAATATTACAAGGCAAATATTTTGATAACCAGTCCTTGACTTTTCCTTAAGTTCTTCATATGTCATGCAGAAGGTTTGCACAATGAGTGAAGAACTTTGAATGCAATATTGATTCACTCACCAATAATTTGCCTCTGCAACATTTGAATTAACACAAAATTCAACATTGTCAAAATCACATCTAACGTTAACCCAATCCACATTCACTGCTCTTTAATAACGTGCATATTACATTCAAATCAATGTTACTTTGGTCCCTAACTCTCTAGATATCGTTTTAATATTAATATGGTGACCATATGCATAACATGCCCAGTGGCCAAGCCTGAATCTTTTGAGATCTAAATAGTGCTGTTACTGATCTGTCCATGTTTAGGCTATAATTAAACTTTCCTCATTTGTAACTCGCAGCTAAACATACTGTTCTTTAAACTAATCAGTAAAGCTACCAATGTGAGTGTATACTGATTTTGGATTTCACATCATCACAAAATGCAAAAAATATAAAGCCAATGTCACCAGCAAAGCCAATTTTGTCATCCTTTTCAAAGTTTACTGTTCTTTCACTGTCAGTGTCTTCACACTGGCTATATGGGGGACGCAGATATTATCAGTTTGTAGGACTAGTTTGTCTCTTCTTTACAGAGCTAATTCTCATGAACAGTGGTTCCCCCCCACCCCCTTTTTAAAAGGTGATTGCTGATGTCAAAAGTTATGAGCTGCAAGGTGTTGATTATCTCGACAAAGGAAGGACATTGCATCTGTGCAGCAGATTTCATGACCACAGTATGTTCCTAAAAACTTCATTGACAATTAGATACTTTAATAAAGTGTAGTCACTGAAGTAATGTTGGAGACACGGTAGCTGGTTTGTGCAGAGCAAACCCTGACAAACAATGAGAAAATGGACAAATATTTTGCTTATTATTGATGTCATTTGTGGGGTTAATTATTGGCTTTGATGCTAGAAATAATTCCCCATCTTTGGACTGTGGGAGGAAATCCACACACACCAGAGAGAATGTGCAAACTGCACATAGACAATCATCCAAGATTGGACTCAAACCTGGGTCCCTAGTGTGGTGAGGCAGTGCTGATAACCACTGAGCTACTGTGCCATCCTTAGTCTAACTGTTGTCAATGCTGTTGAGGCGGAAGTGTTAACTGAGAAATTCCTCATCTCAGCATACTCACTTTGGGAGAAATGTGCCTAAATGCGATCATGCGATCCTTGTTCCCAGGGTAGGGAACTGTGGGAGTGAGTCAAACCCACTGCTCCCAAATGCAGACTGAAGGTGGCCATAGGGTTTGCCAAGTCCCAAGAGAATCTAATTAAAAGGACAGCTTTGATTCTTCTCAGGATTTTGTCCTAGTTCTTTGCTCATGTTTTATGCCTTCACCTTCACACTCCCTGAACGTCCCACTGACTCCTCATGATCTATCTATGCTCATACATAACTCTAACCACTCCAAATGACCTGTTATTCCCTCCATGCCAACTTATGCCACCCTACTCACTGCCTGGCCCCTTACAACCCTCATGACAATGTCATACTGAGTCACCGTACTCTACACCCTTTCCATGTACACATTCCATGCTGACTCACACAGTCTCCACCACAGGCAGGCTTTAGCAGCCACATTGAGATGAAATAAAACAAAGGTCTAAACATCTGTCCTAGACTTCACTGTATTAAACCATCACTCACATTCATGAAATCCCATTAAAATTTCAAGAGTCTCTCAGATACTTTTGAAATACATCAATTCCTAACCTCATAACAATGTTAGCTAATCCTTTACAGACTTCCTCGAGCTGTCAAGCAAACTTATGAGATAGTGATAGATTGTAAAAAGTAGCCAAGGATTAAAATATACATAATGATTGTCCTTATGATAACATCAACAGCTACTGTGATTGTTTGATCAGAATTGTCTTTTACAAGACAAATTGTTCCTTTTTTTAAAATGATTGGGCATTTAAATAACTTTGCAGTTGTTAATCTTCAACACTGAGGTTAGATTGTCTTATTGAGTTCAGTTTTTTATGCCAGCTCCCTATCCGTGAAAATATCATCTCATCAGAAATGGACAAGGAATTTGTGGATCTTCATACCACCTGCGATTTTGAAAGGCCCACAGCACCTTCATGGCTCCATAAAATTCTAGGTCTCATTATTAATGTCTGATCCAGAAAAGTGTGTCTCTGGTAGTGTAACACTCCCAGCAAAGAGCTCCCTCTGTCCTGCAATGGTGCCATAGAGTCATAGAGTCTTAAAGCCAAACAGTATGGAAACAGAGATAAAAGTTACTGCAGATGCTGGAGAATCCGAGATAACAAGCATGGGGCTGGATGAACACAGCAGGTCAAGCAGCATCATAGGAGCAGGAAAACTTGACGTTTCGGGCAACAGACCCTTTGGTCCAACTCATCCATGCCAGACAGTCATCCCAATTTGACCAAGTCGCATTTGCCAGCATTTGGCCCATGTCCCTCTAAACCCTTCTTATTCATGTACCCATCCAGACACTGTTTAAATGTTGCAATTGTACCAACCTCCACCACTTCCTCTTGCAGTTTGTTCCCTATTCGTACCACAGTCTATGTGAAAAACTTACCCCTCGGGTCCTTTTTAAATCTTTCCCCTCTCACCTTAAATTTATGGTCTCGAGTTTTGGACTCCCCCACCCTGGGAAAAAGACCTTGGCTATTCACCGTATCCATGTCCCTCACAAATTTATAAACCTCAGCCTCCGATACTCCAGGGAAAAAAAGCCACAGCCTATTCATCCCCTCTGGATAAAGACAAACCCTCCAGTCCCAGCAACATCCTTGTAAATGATGGGAACTTTTGTTCTCATTTCAGGGGTGGGATTTGAACGTATAATCATATCAACAAGGATGCAGATAGTAATCCAGTTGCAAGATAATTTCAATTGTGTGTTTATGTAAATTGAAACTCTCATTCTGAGAGACTCAATACACATTGAGCACAAAAATTAAAGCAATAGAAAAATTGTCATCGTTATTTTGTAGCTGTTGTTTTTAAAAGGAAATCAGATTTGTCAAACCGAGTTAAAATGTTACCTCTTGTGGACAAAGTGGCTCAGTGGTTAGCATTCCTACCTCACAGCGCCAGGGGTTTTACATCTGGGTTCAAGCCTACCCTCAGGCAACTGTCTGTGTGGAATTTGCACATTCTTCCTGTGTCTGCGTGGGTTTCCTCCAGGTGCTCTGGTTTCCTTCCACAGTTCAAAGATGTGCGGGTTAGGTGGATTAGCCATGGGAAATGTAGGGTTACAGGGATATGGTGTGTCAGGGTGGGATGCTCTTCAGGGGTTTTGTGTGGACTCAATAGGCCAAGTGGCCTGCTTCCATACTGTAGGGGATTCAAATTCTATGATTTTAGCTTTGGATGATGAAAGTTTTAGCAGCAAATTAACCATTGATCACTAGACATTGTCTCAAAATGGTGTGGTGCAATATTTTGCAAAGAAGAAACATGCTTTTAAGAAGAAAGGGTTGGAATACAGAAGTAAAATTGCGATGGAAGTCGTTTTGGGATTAAGTGCTCTGTGAGACAGCTGGACTGCCCATCCCCCTTTTTGATGTATTTTACTATCATTAGTTGCTATCTTGAATTGACAGTAGAGTAATTTGAACTCTAGTTCCCAAGGGCCTACTCTCTTACTTCCTGCTCTAGGAATAAGCTGTGTATTGATTAGATATCAGGTTGTAATTGGGTCCCAATCTCCTTGCTTGGAGATATATGATGGGGCTGACAGGAAATGGAAGCTGTGTTGCTACATGTAAACAATGTAGTTGAAGCCAGCCTATTTTAAGCGCAGAACCATGGCTGCTTTTCTTAACATTGTTTCACGTTGAAACAATGAAGAGCTGAAAGGGAATTTTTTTTAAAAAGTGCACAGAAGCACAGACTGAAAATCTAGGATGTTGTGGATATGAGAGAAGAAATCTGATGCTTTGGTAGATACTTTGAGGAAGGGAGCTACTTGGCAGGATATCCATTTACAAGGCTAATTAATGAATTTAAAAATTCCTCCATACTCAAGAAATCTTCATCAAAGTTGATGCATATCTAATTTCTTCTGTCATTAACACCATCATTAAACAGTCAAAAAATAATCCCAGGCAAAATGTTCTTTTCAACTAACAATCAGGTCTAAACATATTTGATTTATTTTTAATAATTGTTCTGACTATTTCAATTTCTGTGTTGGAACATTTAACATGAAAAGCCTAGTAAAGCCTGGTTTAGTCTTTTGTTCTCCTTTAGATTATTGACATCCTGTGTCACAGACAGTGCAAAACCAGCCGAACGTATTAAAAAAAACTTGCTGGGACCACATGCTGGTACCAAAAGTCATTTCCTACATTTTGATTGTATTGGGGTCAACAGAAGTGTGGAATATTTTGCAGATTGCCCAATGAATGCTACTGAGATTGACAGACCTTATTGCCAAGTAACCAAAGTAAATGGCATTACTGTACAGACAACTATATTCCAACTGAATGGTGAAACAGGCCCCAGGAGCCAAATAGACTCCTGCTGTTACTAAAAATAAAGTTGCCATAGTCCTGAAGGAAAGGTGGAACAACTAGTCTCTTGTCACATTGTAGTAACTCATCTGTGATTGCAAAGTGCAGTCAATGCTCAAAGTATGTTGAGCATGTCCAAAGAACATCCAATTCCTTGGGCACTTAGAACTCAGCTGTTCTGGCAATGTCTGTGAAGAGAAACCACAGTTAATGTTTTGAGTCTTCTTCACAGCTTTACCTTCCCTATCTGCTCCTTGCACCATTTCTCATAAAGTGCTTCCAATTTCCCTTTGGGATCTCGAATTTTATCTTCTGGAGCATTTATCTGCTCCTTAAGATCCTCAATTGCTAAGGCTGATGTCCAACCAATGTGTCATTTCTGAGGTCAAGTGCCACTGACAGTATGATATGGTCAAAATGCTGCCTTATCTGTCAACTCACATAACATACACCACAAAGATTAGGTTCTGCCACCCCTTCTCCTTTGATTTTGCTTTGCCAGGAGCCCACTAGTGGTTAGAGAGGGAGGATACACCACCACAGAGTACCTAAAGAAGAAGCATTGTTCTTAGGCAACAGGAAGATTTACTCATGAGATATCTTGTCAAAAAATATTACATGTAGCTTAGGGAGTTTATACAAACAGGACTGCTCCTCCAAATAGGACCACTCAGCTTTCTGGTCTCCCTGCTATTGGGATGATGTTATTAAATCTGAAAGGGTTGAGAAAAGATTTACAAGGGTGTTGCCAGGGTTGGAAGGTTTGAACTATGGGGAGAAGTTGAATAGGCTGGGGCTATTTTCCCTGGAGTGTCGCATGTTGAGGGGTGACCATGTAGGGGTTTATAAAATCATGACAGACTTGGATAGGGTGAATAGCCAAGGTCTTTTCCCCAGGGTGGGGGTGTCCAAAACAAGAGGACACAAGTTTAAGGTGAGAGGGGAAAGATTTAAATAGGACCTAAGGGGCAACTTTTTCATGCAGTGAGTAATGAATGTATAGAATGAGCTGCTAGAAGTAGTGGTACAATTACAACATTTAAAAGGCATCTGGATGGGTACATCAATAGGAAGGGTTTAGAAGGATATGGACCAAATGCTGGCAAATGGGACTAGATTTATTTAGGATATCTGGTCAGCATGGAGGAGTTGGATCGAAGGGTCTGTTTCCATGCTGTACATCTCTATAATTCTATGACTCTAAAAACTAGAGTAGAATTCATTGTCTTCACCTACATACCATAGGCAAACATAAACTGGGAGCAGTTACTTGCAAGTGAGTCCACATTTGGAAAGTGGGAGTCTTTTGAAAGTAGTATCCAGGATCAGTGTGTTCTTTTAAGAGTGAAGGACAAAGGCAGCAAGTCCAGGGGACCCTGGATATCAACAGAAATTGAGAGATAGTCAGAATTGCAGATGCTGGATTCAGAGATAACACATAGTGGAGCTGGAAGAACACAACAGGCCTGACAGAATCAGAGGAGCAGAAAAGTTGATGTTTTGGGTTGGGAAGAAAACGACCACACTGTGTTAAGGGAAATTGAGAGTTTGATAGAGAAAAAGAAGGAAACACATGTCAGATACAGTGTATTAAAAACAGGGGAGGTCCTTCAGGAGTATAGAGAGCATAGGGGGTTGTTTAAAATGGAAAGTAAGAGAGCAAAGAGATGCCATGAAATATCTTTGGAGGATGGGATCAAGAGAAACCCCAAGGCTTTTCATATGTTTATTAAGATTAAGAGGATTACCAAGGAAAGGGTGGGGCCTATAAGGGACCAATGGGACAATCTGTTTACAGAGCCACTGGATGTCTGTGAGTCTCAAATGAATAATTCTCATCTAGATTCGCAGAGGAGGGAGATGTAACTGGGGATATCAGTTGGGATGGTAACATTCTAGGACACAATTAACAAGGAGGGCGTATGAGATGTTTTAGCAGGCAAAAAAGCAGGGTCTGACAGATCTGGTGAAATGTATCCTAGACTGCTATGGAAGCAAGGAAGGAGATTGCTGGAGTCCTGGCAGGGATCATTAATACTTCATCAGCCAGAGGTGAAGTGCCAGATGACTGGAGGATAGCAACTGTGGTTCCTTTGTTCAAGAACAGCTGCAGGGATTGGCAAGTAATTACAGACTACTTAGTCTAATGTCAATGGTGGGCAAATTATTCAAAAAAAAATCCGAGGGACATGATAAATCAATACTTGGTAAGGCTGGGATTGATCAGGGATAGTCAGCATGGATTTATTAGAGGGAGATCCTTCCTAACTAATTAAATTTAGCTTTATGAAAAGCTGACTAAATATATTAATAAGGGTAACACAGTTGATGTGGTTCACATGAACTGCAATAAGGCCTTTGATAATACCCCACATGGAAGGTTGGTCTGAAAGGTAAAAGTCCATGGTAACCAAGTTGGCAAACTGGATCCAAAATTTGCTTGCAAATAGGAGACACAGAGTGATGGTTGATGTTTGTCGTTTACATTATGACTTGGATCTGAATGTAGAAAGTATAATTAGTAAGTTTTCAGATGACATGAAAATTAGAGGTGTTGAAAATGAGGAGGATGGGCTCAGGCTACAATCTGATATTGAGCAGCTGATAAATTGATAAAGCAATGGCAGATTTTATGATGCATTTCTTGAGGTTATAGAGTCATAGAGTCATGGAGCTTTACAGTATGGGAACAGACCCTTTGGTCCAACTCACCCATGCCGACTAGATATCCTATATAAATCTAGTCCTATTTGACAGCATTTTGCCTATATCACTCTAAAGCCTTCCTATTCACATACCTATCCAGATGCCTTTTAAATGTTGTAATCGTACCAATCTCTACCACTTCCTCGGGCAGCTCATTTCCTATATGCACCACCCTCTGCATGAAAAGGTTGCTGCTTAGGTCCCTTTCAAACCTTTCCCCTCTCACCCTGAACCTACGCCCTCTGGTATTTTTTCTCCCCCACTTCGGGGAAAAGCCCTTGCTTATTTACCCTATCCATGCCCCTCATGATTTTATAAACCTCTATAAGGTTACCCCTCAGCCTCTGATGCTCCAGAGAAAATAGCTTCAGCCTATTCAGCTCCTCCCACTATAGCTCAAACCCTCCAACCCTGGCAGCATCCTCATAAATCTTTTCAGAACCCTCTCTAGTTTCACGACATCCTTCCTATAGGAGGGTCATTCTGGGTAATCCAAGATTTATTTGTGGCTGGAAGAGCTGCTCTTTTTTTTTTGAGGTCTTTTCAGTGTTGGAGCTGATTTCCTTGAATTCTCGGAGCAGTAATTACTGATTTATAAAGCTGTTGCATTGGTTTGGAACTTTGGGTGAAAAAGATCAAAACAACGGGCTCTTTTAAAAAGGAGGAAGGGGAACAAAGGCAGTGACCACATGATGGAAGCGAATAACGGTCTAATAGGGGAAGGATGTACACACATTTCTGCATTAAAATACCAAGAGATAGAATACTGTGTGCTGTTCTGATCACCACAATATGATAATTACCCTGCAAATTCACCATGACGTTGCTGAGGGTGAAAGTCCTCAGTTGTGGGAAGACACTGGATAGGCTAGATTGGTTTTCCTTGGAGGAGTGGAAGCTGAGGGGGGAATCTGAAAATCCAAAAAATCCAAAAGATACAAAATTATGAGAGGTACAGACCGGGTAAATTGTGAGAATCTCTCCACCATTCTAAAACCAAAGGACATTGTTTAATGTGAGGAGCAAGTAGTTCAGAGGAAATCGGGGAAAGAATTTATTTCACCCGGTGGGTAGGAATATGTGCTGCCTGAGAAGGCAGTGGAGGCAGATATTTGATTTGATTTATTATTGCCACACATACTGAGATAGAATGAAAAGTGTTGTTTGTGTGCTATCTAGGCAACCCACATGTTACATAAGTACATCAGAGTAATTGAACAGAATGCAGAATATAGTGTTATAGCTACGGAGAAGGTGCAGAGAAAGATCAACCCTAATATACAAGAGGCCCCTTCATAAGTCTGATAACAGCACGGAAGAAGCTGTTCCTAAACCTGTTGGTATGTGTTTTGAAACTTTTGTATCTTCTGCCCGATGGAAGAGGGTGGAAGAGACTATAACTGGGGTGAGAGGTGTCTTTGATTATGTTGGCTGCTTTCACGAGGCAGCAGGAAGTATAGACGGAGTCAATGGAAGGACGGCTGGATTTTGTGATGGACTGGGCTGCGTTCACAACTCTCTGCAATTTCTTGCAATGTTGGGCAGGGCTGCTGCCATGTGATGCATCTGAATATGTTTTCCATGGTGCATTTATAAAAAATTTTAAGAGTCATTGCAGACATGCTGAATTTCCTTATCTTTCTGAGGAAGTAGAATCATTGGTGTGCTTTCTTGATTACAGCATCAACATGGGTGGACCGGGACAGATTGGTGATGTTTACTCCGAGGAACTTAAAGCTCTCAACCATCGCCACCTCAGCACCATTGATGCAGACAGGGATGTGTCCTCCACTTTGCTTCCTGAAGTCAATGTCCAGCTCCTTCATTTTGTTGTATGTCCATGGTACAACTTCGAAGGGAGCACAAGTGTGTTTTTCTCTGAAAGTGGCCCAGGTAAGTTGAAACAGTTGTTAAGAAGGTTTATAAGATCTTTGGGTTTATAAATAGAAGCATGGAGATAAAAGCAAGGAAGTGATACGACACCTATACAAATCATCGGTGGTCAGAACACATGTGGAGTACTGTGTTCAGTTCTGGGCACATTGTTTAAGGAAGGATATTAAAGCCTTAGAGAAAGTCCAAAGGAGATATACTAAAATGATACGAGGCGTGAGGGGTTCTAGATAAACGAAAGCTTAGAGAAATCTGAAACATCAGCTTTCCTGTTCCTCTGATGCTGCTTGGCCTGCTGTGTTCCTCCAACTCCACACTGTGTTATCTCTGACTCCAGCATCAGCAGTTCTTACTATCTCTTAAAGAAATCGGTCTTGTTCCTCTTGGACCAGAGAAGATTAAATGGCGACCTTATTGAGTTGTTCAAAATTCTGAACAAATTTGACAGGATACAGAAGTATATTCAGTTTCCACGAATTGGTATGTCAGTAACTTTGGGGGGGGGGGGTCACAATTTCAAGACTGTCAGCAAGAAAGCTAGGAGTGAGATGAGGAGAAACTTCTTTACTTGGAGAGTTGTTAGGATTTGGAATGTGCTGCCAGGGAGAGTGATGGAGGCTGATTCCATCGGGGGTTTCAAAAGTGACCTGGAAACATAATTGAAAGTGTTCCACTCAGAAGGCCACAGACAGAGGGTTGGAGAGTGAGACGAGCTAGGTAGCTCTTTCGCGAGCTGGCACAGACATGATGAACTGGATGGCCTCCTCTTGTCCTGTAAAATTCCATGATTCTAAGTGTCAAAACTCAGGGGACATAGATTCAAACTAATATGTGGAAGGATTAGATTGGCGATAAGGAAAGATACTTTCACCTAGAAGGTGAAGGGACGTGAAGCACATTGCTTGGAAGGCTGCTAGTGGTAGAATCTCTCATCACAATGATAAAGTACCTGGAAAGCTACTGGACACAGCAGGGTGAAGAATCTAGCGCAGCTACATGGGATTAGGCTGCATAATTTTTCATTAACCAGCACAGTCAAAGGGGCTGAATGGTCTTCCTTCTGTATAACGAACGTCTATGATTTCCATGGAGCAAATGGCTCATACAGTGTACGTCGTAACTTTCTGTTGTTCCCAGTGCTCACACTCCTCACTAGCATGTTCAGTCCCCTTCTCATGAGGAAAGTGAAGACGTTCCAAAACACTCAGCCACCTCCCACACCAGATGTTAAATAGGTTTGGCTTAATCTGGCATGGTTGGATTTAAACTTAGGAACAGTTTTCCAGGAATATCCTTTCGCTCAGGACAATCTTAGCTCCAAACCAATTATGGTTTGCAATCTTCAAGAGCATGCCAGGGGTCAGAGCAATAGCAGTTAATCTATGAGAAAAGTTAATGTCTCACTGATGTGCCTTACACCGCCGCACAAAAACATTGACTCTTAGCTAATAGGTTAGTAATTCTGGCTAATGATCTTCGAATTTTGCTACGAGAAAACTCAAGGAAGTTCGAAGATATTGTTGCTGGAGCAGTGATGGGAAGGGGGAGGGACACCATGAGGCCTGATTTTTTTCCAGATACTGTAACATCAATCATACAGCAACATTACAGTGAGTGCAGGAAGCATTAAAACCAAATATTTGGTGTAGCACCATCCAGACTGACAGCTTTGGAAGTTGAACATAGGCGTAAAAACGCACTGTGGTGCCAAATTAGGCCTTGGAATTGGCAACACTGAGGTGTGAGTTTGTGTGTGTGTGGGTGGGTGTGTGTGTGTGTGTGTGTGGGTGTGTGTGTGTGTGTGGGTGTGTGTGTGTGTGGGTGTGTGTGGGGGCGGTATGTATGTGTGTGTGTATGTATATATGTATGTTGGTGCTTGTGTGCGTATGTGTGTGTATGTATATATGTATGTTGGTGCTTGTGTGCGTGTGTGTATGTGTATTTATGTGTGTTTGTGTGTGTATCTGTCTGACTGTCTGTGTGTGTTTGTGCACGTTTGTGTGTGTGTGTGTGTGTGTGTGTGTGTGTGTGTGTGTGTGTGTGT
>JAHRHZ010000223.1:11629081-11703375 GCA_024137785.1 Ginglymostoma cirratum
GTGTGTGTGTGTGTGTGTGTGTGTGTGTGTGTGTGTGTGTGTGTGTGCGCTGCAGCTCAGAGCCAGCCAACTTGTCAACTTTATCTTTTCCATACTAGTCCTTGTCCTTGTATCTGTTTCTCTTTGCCACAGCATAATCCATCCAAACTTTGTGATCTACAAAGTGTAATGAGCTTTCATATGTTAGCAGACCTTGACTCACTGCGGCATTTTCTTGCCTCTGAGTCAAAAGGCCCGAAGTCCCTTTAGGGGCATGAGTGCAAAGTCTGGGCTGACATTCCAGTGAAGTACAGAGGAAGCACTACAATGTCTTTCAGAGGTGCCATTTTCCAGATGGGATGTGCAACTGGTGTTTGTTTTATTCACTGATAGGCATTGCTGGCTGGCGAACATTTACTTCCTGTCCACCTTGCCCTTTAGAAGGTGGTGGTGAGGTGCTTTCTCAATCCACTGCAGTTTGGTGTAGGTAAATACACAGTGCCACTGGGGAGGGCATTCCAGAATTTTGACCCAGTGACAAAGTAATGAAAGCAATAAAGTTCAAAGTCAGGATGATGTGTGACTTGAAGGCGAACTTGCAGACGAGCAACCTGCTCTCTCAGATGGATGGAAAAAAAACTCCATCACCATTTGGAGAACATGGGAATCCTCTCCTGTGCCTTGACCAAAATTAATCACTCAGCCAATACCACTGACGTAGATTATCTCATCACTTATCTGCACTGTTTTTGGGAGTTGCCTTTCATAGGTTGGCAGCTGCTCTTCCAACAATACAAGTGTCATCACATCAACAATTCATGAGCAAACAGTTCAACAGTTCTAAGAAAGGGTCTCCAGGCCCGAAACATTAACCCTGATTTCTCTTCACAGATGCTGCCAGACCTACCAAGCTTTACCAGCAATTTCTTTTTTTGATTCAAAATGCTGTGATTACTCAGCAGGTCTGGCAGTATCAACGGGGAGTGAGAGCAGGCACAGGTCACTTGCATTCATTGTTCCACAGAAGTTGGCACTACTTCAGTTTTGCATGAAACCGGGAGTGGTGAGAGACATTAGTAACATCATTTGACTGCCAGCACAGTTGTGTAACAACCTTTACCTTCTGGCATTCTATTGCTATCATCTTCATCAGGCTCTCTTAGACCCTTTTTGTAACACAAAGGCAAGAACTGCACATTATATTCTTTTGTGTTTCACTCATTCATGAGTTTGAACGTCACTGGCAAGGCCAACAATTACTGCCCATTCTTAATTGCCAAAGAGTGGTTAACAGTCAACCACATGTGGCTCTGGAGTCACATGTAGGCCAGACTAGGTAAAGACAACAGATTTTCTGCTCTGAAAGGTATTACTGCACCATGGCAATCAACAATTAGACAAGCCTTTCTTAAATAAAATTTAATTCAAATTTTAGCATCTGCCATGGTAGAATCGAAACCCACGTTCTCAGAGATCTTGGAGGTTAAATTGGGGGTCTTGAATTGCTTTATACCATGCTAGTCTCCCCCTCCTGAACCTTTCTGAATCTAACCTTAGTTCTCACACATGTTATGAGCTTTCTGAGGAAGGGCCAATGGACCCGAAACATTAACACTGTTTTTTCCTTCACAGATGCTGCCAGACCTGCTGACCTTCTCCAGCAACTTTGTTTTCGTTCCTGATGAATATATATTAAGATTTGCAAGAATTATGCCAGAACAGAGAGGAAATCAGGAAAGGCTGAGCCATCTGGGACTCATTTCTCCAGAAAGGAGAAGAGATCAGAGTGACCCGAGAAAGGTTTATCAAATTATTCAGGCTAGAAGTAGAGAAGATGTTTCCACTTTTGTGACAGACAGAAACAATGGGCAATCAATGTAAAATAGTCACTAATAAACCCAATAAGGGATTCATGAGAGAATGATTAGAACATAGAGCTTGCCAGCACATTGAGCAATTGAGCCAAATGATGTAGATGTAATAGATGAGTAACTGAATAAAATATTTGGGAGAAAGGAACATGAGAAGGGGAGGAGGTTTGCCTGGAGTCTAAAGACCAACATAAATGAGATAGACTGAAAAGGCTGACTTTAGGCTGTAGATTGCATTTATCTGTATGTAATTCTAAATGTGTGTGTGTGTGTGTGCGCATGTTAGTATTTGTCAGAACGAACGAACAACTGGGAAATTAAACCTGTTTGCATATCTTGAATATATTATGTAAAATGGAACTTCAACTGGAACGGCATTAGGTGTAATACAATAATGTAACCCCAAAGTTCTGATGATATTCATCAACAAACCAAGTTTTAGCTTTGTGTCTTATGATATAACCAGCCCCACTCAATTCAATGGCTTCCTTATGACTCACTGCAGCCATCTGCTGTTCTACATCTTCCATGGTGTATGTAGATAGTTCCATTAGTCAATACTTCATAAAAGCTAAAGAACCACAGATGCTGGAAATCAGAAGCATAAACAGAAAACAGTGCTAAAGACGGGACACTCGACCCAAAACATTAACTCTTCTTTCTCGCCACAGATGCTGCCAGACCAGTTGAGTTTTTCCAGCAATTTCTGCTTTTGAGTCAATACTTCATGATATATTGTTATCTGGATGGGGACATTCTGTCAGAGTTAAGCATTTACAATGCAATAACATTAATAACTTGCATCAATATACCACCTTTAACAAAGGAAAAATGATGTAAGTCTCTTCGCAGAAACATTAGAACGGCGTGCTTGACAAAAAGCTAAAAAAAGAGACATTAGAAGCATTTAGGCCTGAAACGTCAGCTTTCCTGCTCCTCTCATGCTGCTTGGCCTGCTGTGTTCATCCAGCTCGACACCTTGTTATATTATATTAGAAGCAAGGGTTGGTTGTGAGGAGCAGCTCAAAGGGGGAGAGAGAGAGAGGGATACTGTATCGAGACAGACAGGTTCATGAAAGGAATTTTAAGATTAGATTCCATGCAGCTGAAAGTACATTTAGCAATGATAGTTTGATTACAATGGGAGTTATGCAAGATTGTAAAACCCGTTTTAGTTGTCACTTTGTAGCAGCCAAGAGCAGTGTTAGGATTTTCCAAGGACTGTTTGCTCATTTAACTTTTCTATCCTACCTTCTACAGTGGAAGGGAATGTCCTCAACCTACTGTTCGACATTATTTTTGACAACTTCAAGCTACTATAATGGGTTAAATACTGACCTTCCATGGATCCCAGCCTCACCCATTGTCTCCACATGTATAGATCATCTTGTTATTCTGAGCTATAATATGTTCTCCATACAATGTACAGATTATTGGCTGAAAATAATGGCAATAGTTGTTACACATGGAATCCTAGAGTATCAGCTCAGTGACTGTCCCTTAAGAAGTTGAGTGACTCAAAGAGGAAGTTGGAGATGATAAAGGCTCCCAAAACCAGAATTAACCCACATCGTTGAGACAATAAGTTAAACCTAAACCAAACCGATGGATTCAAATACCCTGTATCTGAAGTCTGAAACAGATCTATTGGTTTGTTTGTATTCAAGGCAGATTCTAACTGACTTGAGGAAAACAAAGCATTCCATCATTTGAGTCCCTAATAATGTTCAGGAGAGCTGGTGTTGGATATGAGGAATAGCTTAGCTAGTGACCAGGAATTAAATCCTGGCCTTTCTAGTCTCCGACATCACATATTACACCAAGAAATGCCTGTACTGACCTGGTCCTTGTGACAGCTATTCAACAGCCATTTATATTCCAATGAAGGTGTATCTTTGAGAACAAAGAACAAACAACAGTACAGCTCAGGAATTTTCAGCCCATCAAACTTCCATGGACACATGACATTCTTCTAAAGTTTTTTTTTGCCTCGACATGGCCCATATTCCTCTATTCCCCTTTATTCATTCACAGGGCATTGCTGGCTAGGCAGCATTTATGGCCCATTCCTAATTGCCCAGAGGGCAGTTAAGAGTCAGCCACATTGCTGTGGGTCTGGAGTCACATGTAGGCCAGACCAGGTAAGGATGGCAGTTTCCTTCTCTAAAGGGCATTAGTGAACCAGATGGATTTTTCCCCAACAATCAACAATAGATTCATGGTCATCATTAGATTCTCAATTCCAGATATTTATTGAATTCAAATTCCACCATCTGCAGTGGTGGGATTCGAACCCAGGTCCCCAGAACATTAACAGGGTCTCTGGATTAACAGTCTGGTGATAATACCACAAGGCTATCACCTCCCCGTGTAGTGGCTTTCCCTGTCTATTTATATATCTGTCAAGATACCTTTTAAACCGTGTTATGATATCTGCTTCTACCACCTCATCTGGCAGCACCTTACCACACTCTGTGTAAAAAAATTTGGATCTCGTATCTTTAAGAGTCATACAGTCATACAGCACAGAAATAGACCCTTCAGTCTGACCAGTCCATGACAGCCATAATCTCATAAACTAGTCCAATCTGCCTGCTCCTGGCTCATATCCCTCCAAATCTTTCCTATCCTGGTACTTATCCAAATGTCTTTTAAATGTTGTGAATGTACTTACATCTACCACTTCCTCAGGAAGTTCATTCCACACATGAGCAACCCTCGTGTGTAAAAGATTTGTCCCTCATGTCTTTTTTTAAAATCTCTTTCCTCTCACCTTAAAAATTTTTCCCCTAGTCTTGAAAATCCCCCATCCTAGGGAAAAGACAACTACCTTTAATTCTATCTATACCTCTTATTATTCGTTTAATCTTTCTCCTTTTAAACTTAAACCTTTGTCCCCTAGAAATTGACATTTAAACCCTGGGAAAAAGACTCCAACTCTCCATTCTATCCACGCCTCTCATAATTTTGTAAACCTCTATTAGACCACCTCTCAGCCTACAATGTTCAGGAGAAAACAAACCAACTTTGTCCAATCTCTCCTCATAGCTAATATCCTCCAAACCAGGAAACATCCAGATAAACCTTTTCTGTAGCCACTCCAAAATACACATATCCTACTGGTAGTGTGGCAACCATAACTGTACACAATATTCCAAATGTGGCTGATCTAAAATTCTACACAACTGCAATATGGCTTGACAATTTTTATATCCTATGTCCCAAACATTGAAGGCAAGCATGCCATATGCCTTCTTGACCTATCTATTTCTATTGCCACTTTCAGGGAACTGTGGACCTGTACACCTAGATTTCTCTATATGATACTGCTTATATGGTTCTGTTACTTACTACATACTTCCCTCTTGCATTTAATCTTCGTAAATGCTTCGATTCCATTTGCCATTTCTCTGCCAAAGTCTCCAGCTTATCTATAGCCTGCTGTATCCTCTGGCAATCCTCCTCAGTATCTGCAGCTCCCCCAGTCTTTGTGTCATCTGCAAATTTACTAATGAGGCTACTTACATTCTCCACCAAATCATTTATATAGACATATCACAAACCAGCAGGAGTTCCAGACATGATCCAGGTGAAGCACCACTCGTTTCGGAACTCCAGTAAGGAAAGCAGCCTTCTACTGCTACTCTCTGTTTTCTATGATTAAGCCAGTTCTGTATCCATCTTACCAGCTCACCATGCATCCCATGTGACTTCACCCGCTGTATCAGCTTTCCATGATGGAACTTGTCGAACGCCTTGCTAAAGTCCATGTAGACAACATCCACCATTCTACCTTCATCAATCATCTTAGTTACTTCCTTAAAAAACGCCATCAAGTATGCAAGACATGGCCTCTCCTACACAAAGCTATATTTCCTAAGGCCAATAAGTCCATAGTTTTCCAAATGTGAATAAATCCTGTCCCTAAGGATCTTCACCAATAATTTCCCTACCACTGAGGTAAGGATCACTGGCCTGTAATTTCCCAGATTATCCCTGTTGCCCTTCTTAAACAAAGAAAGAATGTTAGATATTCTGCAGTCCTCTGGGAACTCTCCTGTGACTAAAAAGGATACAAAGGTCCCATCGGGTCCTGGGGACTTGTCTACCTTAATGCTTTTCAAAACACTCAACATTTCCTCCTTTTTGACATCGACATGCCCAAGAATATCAACATCCCCTCCCAAGACTTGACACCCACCATGTCCTTCTCCATTGTGAATGCAGATGCAAAGTATTCATCATGGACCTCACCCACATCCTCCAGCAGCACGAATAAATTCCCTCCTTTGTCCGTGAGTGGATCTACCCTTTCCCTAGTTTCTTGCTTTCTCCTTACATATGTATAAAAAAGCCTTGGGATTAATATATTCCTGTTTACCAAGGTCGTTTCATTGCCCCTTTCAGCCTAAATCCTTGTTCTTTCCTGCTTTCTTTATATTCCTGAAGGGCTCTCTCTGTCTTCAGTTTCCTAAACCTTATGTATGTCTCCTTCTTCTTTCTAAGTTTATAATTTCTCTTGTTATCCAAAGTTCCCAAATCTTACCATTCTTATCCTTCAGTTTCACAGGAATATACTGATTCTGAACTCTAACCAACTGGCTTTTACAAGATTTTCAATTGCACATATGAATTGATTCTCAAACGGCCGCCCCCAATCTGTATTCCCAGTTCCTGCCTAATATTGTGGTAGTTGGCCGTCTCCCAATTTAGTACTTTCACCTGAGGACTACTTTTATCCTTATTCATAAGGAATTTAAAACTTACACACTGATGGTCACTGTTGTAAAATTGTCCCAAACTCAAACATAGATCCCCTGGCTGGGCTCATACTCCAATAGCAGGTTTGTACGGCCCTTTCCCTGGTTGTACTATTTACGTATTGCTTTAAGAAACCCTCCTGGATACGTCTAACGACCCCCACCTCCCCAGCCATCCAAGCCTCTGGCACTTAATGGAGTCCTAGTCAAAACTGGGGAAGTTCACCATAACAACTCTATTGTTTTCACATTTTTCCATAATCTGTCTACACAGTGGTTAGCACTGCTGCCTCACAGCGCCAGAGACCCGGGTTTGATTCCAACCTCTGGCAGCTGTCTGTGTAGAGTTTGCACACTCTCCCCATGTCTACGTAGGTTTCCTCCGGGTGCTCCGGTTTCCTCCCACAGTCCAAAAATGTGCAGTTTAGGTGGACTGGCCGTGCTAAATTGCCCGTCGTGTTCAGGGATGTGTAGATTAGGTGGGTTAAAGGGGGATGGGTCTGGGTGGGATGCTCTGAGGGTCGGTGTGGACTTGTTGGGCCGAAGGGCCTGTTTCCATATTGTAGGGATTCTATATAATTCTATATCTGTTTCCCTACCTCCCACTGGCAGTTGGGAGGCCAGTAGTACAACTCAATCAAATTGATTGTACCTTCCTATTCCTGAGCTCTACCCATATGGCCTAACTGGATGAGCTCTCCGAGGTGTCCTCTCTCAGTACAATTATGACAATCTCCTTGATCAGTTTAGTTTCTTTTCCACAGAACATGGCCATCTCCTCAGTATGTACAAATCACCTCATTTAGTTATTACTTGTTATAAGGATTCAAATTGCTTGACACGTTTCCAACATTAGAACTGTGACTACTTTTCACAAAGTACTTAATTAGTCACAAACATAGAACATAGAACATAGAACAGTACAGCACAGTACAGGCCCTTCGGGCCACGATGTTGTGCCGAACTTTTACCCTAAACCAAAGGTCTATCTAACCTCCACCCCTACCTTATACTATCATCCATATGCCTATCCAATAGCCACTTAAATGCCCCTAATAAGGCCGACTCCACTACCCTCTCCAGCAAAGCATTCCACGCCCTACCACTCTCTGAGTAAAGAACCTACCTCTGACGTCTCCCCTATATCTACCTCCACTCACTTTAAAACTATGCCCCCTTGTAATAGCTACCTCCACCCTAGGAAAACGTCTCTGGTTGCCCACTCTATCTATACCCCTGATCATTTTGTACACCTCTATCAAGTCACATCTCATCCTTCATCGTTCTAAAGAGAAAAGCCCTAGCTCTCTCAACCTTTCCTTGTAAGACCTTCCCTCCATTCCAGGCAACATCCTGGTAAATCTCCTCTGCACCTTTACCATCGCTTCCACATCTTTCCTGCAATGAGGCGACCAGAACTGGACATGATACTCCAGATGTGGCCGAAGCAGAGTTTTGCAACCACTTGGGACATCCTGCAGTCATGAGACACATAGCATAAATGCAAGGGTATTTTTTAAAATTTCTTTTCCATCCATCTTTCTTTTCTTCTACTTTCAAATTGTTATCCATCCCAGAATTTGAATTCAGCAGGGTATGGGGAAGCTGTCTGTGTATGCCTGGCAAGATTCTGTAGTGTCTGCTATAGATGGTACATACCACACCCAAAGTGATAGAGTGGGGCGTGGGGATTTGGGAGTGTACAGAATAGAGTGGCTGGGGACCTGGTCAAGTGGGAAGGAGTTCGTTGACTTAGAACGCTTAAGTAACAGAGTGAAGACAGCATCATCCACCTGAGGAAGTACAATGCAATTTACAGCGGAGGGGGTGGGGCAGTGGAGGCTGGGGAAGAGGGGTGATGGAGGGAGGCAGTATCTATAAATTCTGCAACAGTCGTGATGTGAAGAGAAAATAAAAATCAGTGGTGCTTATTTTTCTGTTGAAATATGCGGGAAACCTAAAAAAAAAAGTCTGTAGTACAAATAGAAACATGACAGGGAATCAATATTTTATGAAAAATAAGCCACTCAATCAATTCTTTTTATTTATACACAGTACCATAGCTACATGATCTGTGTTAGAGGTCAGTGGAGTATGGGGACTCGTATTTTCTGGGATTATTTACAGTATACTACAGGAATAAAATGAATATGAATTTATAAGGAAAGTACAAATACGTTTCTGATATTTGAGGGGTGTATTTGTACCACAGGGTTAGTGGCAGTGTCTCACTCTTCTTGCTTGTAGTATTAGCTTAGCTTGACCCAAGAATCAGGCTGCATTACTCTAGAAATTAAACATCAATGTGACGTGAAACCAATTCATAACAATACTATTTAGTGTGAAGGCAGCCTCATAACAGCTACAAGTAGGGAAATCAAGCAGCTGATTGGCTTAAAACTCTGGTCTTTTTTATTTCCTAGGTTTGAAGCCTTCCTAAATAGGTGGGAAAACGTGTCTTTTCTCATATCTCTCACTTACTGGGTCCACTGGAAATTGGTTTTGGGCCTAGTTATTGATGAATATAAACATTCACCATCTATGTTATGACAAGTGCCATGCTCACTCTGAGCTGTACAGAGTGGCTGATGAAGAGTGAACAGTAACTAAAACAGGTAATGCATGACGCCTTTATTTAAATTATAGATTGAACATACGTTGCAATGACAATGAATCTTTAGTTGCACCCAAGCCTGCCTTACCCAGATAGTATCAGAATGTAATTTTTTTTTAATTCATTCATGCCATGTGGACATGGCTGCTATTTATTGCCCATTTTAATTGTTTGAGAGACGCTGTCAATAAGCCACTTTCTTAAATCTAACTGAATGCCTCACGAGGTCATTTCAGAAAACACTTAAGTATTAACCACATTGCTGCGGGTCTGGAGTCACTTGTAGCCCAGGCCTAGTAAGGATAGAAGATTTTCTTCCTGAAAGGACATTATTGGAATTAGGCACTTGTACGACAATCAATCCTTCATGAAGTTATCCACTGGCTGAAAAATAAATCTATTATTATTATTCATCTTTTTTGTACATTTCATATCCTGCTACTATTTTTACATTCATTTATTTTGTGCCAATACTTCCTGCAACCAATGGCTGTAACAACACCTCCAGTTCAGTTTTGCAGATATCAGGCACTCTGTCATTGGAAGCTCTAACCATTATGTGGGTTGTGGAATGCAGCTGTGAAATTTCATCCCACTTTATTGTCACCTTGCTCAGAAAAATAAATTGCATTGAACAACTGACCATGGGCGATGCCACAGGCAATTTACTGCATATGCCATACGAGCAAAATGCTGGTGGCAAATATTCTCCACCGGGAATATCGTGTCCTTATCCCGAAACTGTCAAGTAGTTGTGATAACCCGAAGGAAGGACTGTCCTCAAAACCTAAACATAGATTACCGCATGTGTAAGCCAAAAACAGCATCAACAATTAACACTCTCACTATCTCTAACATTGTATATCACGTTCTCTGCAGGGGAGAATTCTTAAAGCACTTCACAATGCAAGGGGGTGGACACCGGATAAGGTGTGAAGGAATTAAAGGCAGGTTCAAAACACAGTTAAAGACAGAAGGTTGAAGAAGGTGCATGGAAGTAGGTGCAGGTAGTAAGCTTGAGTAGGTTCAAATTGGAGCTCCAGAAGGTACAACTGTAGAGGCTGGAAAATGAATTGACGGTAGAATAGATGGAAGACAAAATGCGCAACAATGTTGTCAGATCATCAGCAGGCACAAGTTGTAATGTGTGGTTGAAGAACTTTCCCAGAATTAGAATAGATGAGACAAAGAAGGGTTTTGATAAGGAACAGTGAGATCGCAGTTTGATAAACTGGTACAATTGTACTATTGAGGTTTTGTTGGATTCCTACCTCTGTTGCATTAACTTGATAACGATATCACAAAAACATTTGGATAGGTGCAACTACTAAATTCATTTTAATAGATTAGTTTTCACAAAATTAGAAGTTGAGGCATTTCATATTCAGGACTGAATGTTCTCCTGTCAGGTAAAATGTAAGCTGGATAGTGAGTAAATTTCCTTCTATTCTGTTTCAATTCAGTTTTGCCTCAGAGAAAGCGCCCCATCTTCTACACTAGAAAATCACCTGACACATCTAACTGAGATTACTGCAAAGGAAATTAAATGAAGGACACCTTTCAGAAATCTAGTAAGATCCTAAATCCTTCCCCATCCAATACTTTCATTGTCACATCTAATTGTTTCTTGAATGATTCTAGTGTTTTAACCTCAAGTCTACTACCTGTTCCACACAATTCAAATTAAAAAGGATACATATGCGTCTAGCCAATCATTCTACCACAGTTCTGATACTGGCATTTCTCTGTCAATGGGGAAAATTGTTCAGGTGTGTCCTACACATGTAAAGCAAGACAAGTTCAGTGAATTACTGTCCTCTCAGCCTTTAAGCAATCATCAGCAAAGTGATGGAAGGCAAAATCAATACCACCATTGAGCACCTAGAGATCAATAGCCTGCTTGCTGATACGTTGTATTGGTTCTGCCAAAGCCAATTGGCACCAGAGCTTGTCACTGTATTCATCAAAGAATAGAAAAGGGGTTTAATGGCAGTTGGGAAGAGATTGTAACTGCACATAATCTCTCCCCCTCCCTATGTCTGTAACCTCCACCAGCCTATAACTCTTTGAGATGTCTGTGCTCCTTTGATTCGATATGTTTGTGCACTCTTAATTATAATTCCTCCAAGACTGAAGATCAGGCTTTTATCTACCTGCCTCCTGAACTCTAGCATTCCCTCACCAAAGATCCTACTTTTTGTCTCACCGTGGGCAGGCAATGGCCCTAGTGCTATTATCACGAGACTATTAATACAGAAAATCCAGATAATGTTCTGGGGACCCAGGTTCGAATCCCACCACACAGATTGTGGAATTTGAATTCAACCTGGAATTAAAAATCTACTGATCACCATGAAATCATTGACGATTGTCGAAAAAACCCATCTGGTTCACTAATGTCCATCGGGGAAGGAAAATCTGCCATTCTCACCTGGTCTGGCCTACATGTGACTCCCGACCCAGAGAAATGTGGTTGACTCTAAACTGCCCTCTGAAATGGCCTAGCAAGCACTCAGTTGTACCTATCGCTACGAAATCTCAAAGAAATGAAACCGGACGGATGATCTGGCATCGACCTAGGCACCGGAAAAGACAACAGCAGAAACAGCCTTGTCTACCCTGAAAATTCCTCCTCATTAACATCTGGGACTTAGTGCCAATATTGGGAGGGTTGTCTCACAGACTAGTTAAGCAACAGCCTGACGTAGTCATACTCGCAGAATCATACCTTACAGACCGGTAGGACAGACGCAGTAGAGGTAATGGCACAGTGGTATACAGTCAGGAGGGTTTTGGTCTAGTGGCCCTCAACATTGACTCCAGACCCCACGAAGTCTCATGCCTTCAGGTTAAACATGGGCAAGGAAACCTCGTGCTGATTACCAAATACCATACCCCCTCAGCTGATGATTCAGTACTCCTCAATGTTTAGCAACAGTTACAGGAAGCACTAAGGATGGCAAAGGCATAAAATGTACTCTGGGTGGGGAATCTCAATGACCTCCACCAAGAGTGACTCGGCAGCAGTACTACTGAACGAGCTGGTTGGGTCCTAAAGGACATAGCTGCTAGACTGGGTCTGCAGCAGGTGGTGAGGAACCAACAAGAGAGAAAAACATAGTTGACCTCATCCTTACTAATCTGCCGGCTGCGGTTGCATGTGTCCATGACGGTATCGGTAAGAGTAACCATCGCACAGTCCTTGTGGAGATGAAGTCCTGTCTCCACATTGAGAATACCCTCCATTGTGATGTGTGGCACTATCACTGTGCTAAATGGGACAGACTTCGCACAGATCTAGCAACTCAAGCCTAGTCATCCATGAAGCACTGTGGGCCATCAACAGCGGTAGAATTGTACTCCAACATAATCTGTAACCTCATGGTCCAGCATATCCCCCACTCAACCATTACCATCATGCCAGGGGATCAACCCTGGTTCAAAGCAGAGTGCAGGAGGTCATGCCTGGGGCAGCACCAGGTGTGCCTGAAGATGAGGTGTCAACCTGGTGAAGCCACCAAACAGGACTACTTGCACACCAAACAGCGAAAGTAGCAAGTGATAGACAGAGCTAAGCAATCCCACAACCAACGGATCGGATCTAAGCTCTGCAATGTCCTGCCACATCCAGTTGTGAATGGTGGTGGACAATTAAACAACTCACTGGAGCAGGAGGTTACACAAACATCCCCATCCTCAATGATGGAAGATCCCAGTACATCAGTGCAAAAGATAAGGCTGAAGCATTCCCAGCACTCTTCGGCCAGAAGTGCCAAGTAGATGATCCATCTTGGCCTCCTCCACTGGTCGCAGAATTACAGATACCAGTCTTCAGCCAATTTGATTCACTCCACGTGATATAAAGAAACAGTTGGAGACACTGGATAGTGCAAAGGCTACAGGCTCTGACAACATTCCGGCAATAGTACTGAAGACTTGTGGTCCAGAACTTGCTGCTACCTGAGCAAGCTGTTCCAGAACAGTTACAGCACTGTTATCTGCCCGTCAATGTGGAAAATAGCCCAAGTATGTCCTTTGCACAAAAAGCAGGATAAATCCAACCTGACCAATTACCGCTCCATCAGTCTACTCTCAACCATCAGTAATGTGATGGAAGGTGTCATCACCAGTGCTTTTAAGCAGCACCTGCTCAGCAATAACCTGCTCAGTGACTCCCAGTTTGGGTTTGGCCAGAGCCACTCAGCTCCTGATCTCATTACAGCCTTGTTTCAAACATGGACAAAAGAGCTGAATTCCAGAGGTGAGGTGTGAGTGACAGCCCTTGATATCAAGGCTGCATTAGACCGAGTGTGGCATCAAGGAGCCCTAGCAAAACTGGAATTAATGGGTATCATGGGGCAAACTCTCCGGTGGTTGGAGTCATACCTGACACATAAGAAGTTGGTTGTGGTTGTTGGAGGTCAATCATCTCAGGTCCAGGGCATCTCTGCAGGAGTTCCTCAGTGTTGTGTACTCGGCCCAACCATCTTCAGCTGCGTCATCAATGACCTTCCCTCCATCATAAGGTCAGAGGTGGGAATGTTTGCCGATAATTGCACAAAGTTCAGCACCATTCTTGACTCCTCAGATACTGAAGCAGTCCATGTCCAACAAGATCTGGACAATATCCAGGCTCGGACTGACAAGTGGCAAGTGATATTCATGCCACGCAAATGCCAGGCTATAACCATCACCAATAAGAGACAATCTAACCACCGCCCCTTGACATTCAATGGTGTTACCATCACCAAATTCCCCACTATCAACATCCTTGATGTTATCATTGACAAGAGACTCAATTGGACTCACCACATAAACACAGTAGCTACAAGAGCAGACCAGAAGCTAGGGATACTGCGGCAGGTAACTCACCTTCTGACTCCTCAAAACCTGTCTGTCATCTACAAGGCACAAGTTAGAAGTGTAATGGAATACTCCCCACTTGCCTGGATGAGGACAATCCCAACAGCACTCAAGAAGCTTGACACCATCTAGGACAAAGCAGCCTGCCTGATTGGCACTACATCTACAAGCATCCATTCCCTCCACCACCGAGGCTCAGCAGCAGCAGTGTGTACTATCTACAAGGGTCACTTCAGAAATTCACCAAAGATCCTGAGTCAGCACCTTCAAACCCCATGACCACTTCCATCTCAATGGACAAGGGCAGCAGACAAATAGGAACACCACCACCTCCAAGGTCCCCTCCAAATCTCTCACCATCCTGACTTGGAAATATATCACCGTTCCTTCACTGTCACTGGGTCAAAATCCTGGAATTCCCTCGCTAATGGCATTGTGGGTCAACCTACAGCAGGAGGACTGCAGCAGTTCAAGAAGGCAGCTCACCACCACTTTCTCAAGGGTAACTAGGGATGGGCAAGAAATGCTGGCTAGCCAGCGATGCCCACATCCCACAAATGAATTAGAAAAAAAAACTATCTCTCCCATTAAGATACTCCATAAACCTATTTCTTTGACTAAATGCTTGGTCACCTATTCTACTGTCCCCCTACATACCCCAAAGTCTGTTTATTTGATAATCCACCTGTAAATTACATTGAAGTCTTTATTTGTGTTAAAGATACTGCGTAAAATCCAGTATTTATTGACTGTTCCATTGACAACATTTCACTGGTGATAACATTAAAGAACCCTAGCAAATCTGAGTTCAGTAGTTTTGTTTGTAATTAGAGCTAGTTGACCTGTGAAGGTGCTGCTGGGACATTTCCTGCGACAATGGGGATGGTGCTTTCATGATGCTCTTAGGTAGAGAAGTCCATAACTTTACATCAACAGAGAAAGGACAAACCTTTACCGTTATACATGTATACACTCTATCTCTCAATCACGCACAACCTGACTCAGGCATAAGTCACGATTTCATTATCACAAGGTTGCTATAAGAACCTAAGAAACAGGAGCAGGAGTTGGCCATCCGGCCCATCAAGCCTGCTCTGCCATTCAATAAGATCATGGCTGATCTTTTTGTGGACTCACCTCCACTTACCCACCATCTCACAATAACTCTTAATTCCTTTACAGTTCAAAAATCTACAATTTTAAAACACTCAATGGGTAGCCTCAACTGCTTCGCCGGGCAGGAATTCTACAGATTCACAACCCTTTGGGCGAAGAAGTTTCTCCTCAACTCAGTACTAATTCTGCTCCCTCGTACTTTGAGGCTAGCTCTAGTTCCACTCGCCATTGGAAACAACCTCCCCGCTTCTATCTTATTTATTCCCTTCATAATTTTATATTTCTTAGAATACTTGACCAAACTCCATTGTCGGAGCACTGTCATCACAAGGGCTAAGGTATATCAAGTTTCACAAAGACAACTTACAGTTCATCAGCAATTTCAGCACTTCCAACCCCTCGAGAAAGAACCATAAATTCATACTTCACTAAAATGCATTAATACCTCAGATGCAATATTTGTTCTGCAATCACTTTGCTTTGGAAATCGTATTATACTGAAAATACAAGAATTCTTGCCTTGACATAATGGGATATTTTTAACATATTTGGAAGTATTCAGATCTATGCCTCCCCCAGATCCACCCAAACCTAAGAATATTTGTCCGTTAAACTGATTCAGAATGATTGCTCTCAGTCGTGGGAAAGTTCTTGATGGTTTCCTTCCATTCTTAATAGCGTTTGATTTCCTTTGGCTCACAGTTTCTCTGTAGCCTGGGTCTGAGAAGAGTCAGTAAAATTATTGTAAATGTCTCCTTTATGCATCGCAGCATTTTTTAAATATCCTCATTCTTAAAATGCCAGGCTCTTGTCTGAACCGCCGTGTTTTCTCAATTTGTACTTGTTTGTTTTCTCAATGACGCATTGTGGTGGCCCACATTGCAATCAGAAACTGTGTCCTGATTTTTTTTTTCTGCTGGAAAGCCTACTGTTCTCTCTTCCCCATACCTCCCTCCTACCCCAAAAACCATCCCCCACCTCAAAACGCAGTTTGCTCTTTATGGTAATTTGGTTCTCATGCACTGAGAAGTTAGTTAAAAAGTTAGTCACGAGTGGTTTATTTGAAATCTCTGCTAACTGCACTGTTATGAATCTGGATGTAATGCTAAACAATAAGTATGTACAAATGTCCTCTTTTTCAGTTGTCTCTCCCTTTAGATAGTCCTCTGTCAACTGATGGCATCCACCCCTATGTACTTCATTCACCATCCCACTATTTTTTGCTTTTTGGGATTTGGAAAGAAACATTGTTGATTGTAATTGTGCAGTCAGCAAAGGCAAAATGTGACATGTCATAGGAAGAACATTTTGTGTTTGAAATTATGCTTCATTCTGTTCCTCAGAAGTGTCTTAAAGTGCTTTACATGTAATGAATTACTTTGAGATGCAGTGGCAGTTATGATATAGATGACCATTTGGCGCAGAGTAAGAATCCACAGACAGCAATCAGCCGAATGTCAGGTGAGACTGGCTTTGGTTCTGATGGCTGATGCGGGAATGTTTGATCAAGTTCCAAAGGAACTGTCATCTCTTCTTCACACACTGTCATGCAACATTCAAAATCCACTTCACCAATAAATCAGACCCAGAGCTTGACAATGTCTGAAGAATAACACTTCAAGTAATGCAAAGTCATCTCAGTAATGTTGGCCTAGTTATATTTGAACTTAAATTATTTTTGGACCAGCATCATTGTGGTTATAAACTGGACAAGCAAGCTTAAAGTTCAAACTCTGCCAGGGCAAGCTGCCTTGTGGATTGGCTGCAGAGACACAATGGTGAAAAGGTTTCTGAGTTACCATAAGAACCCAACCGGTTCAGAAAATGGAGGGGATAAACTGTAGTTAATCCCCTATGGTTAACCAGGGAAGATAAAGGATGTATCAAATTCCAAGAGAAAAGACTTATAATGTGGCAAAGGTTAGCGGTAAACCAAAGAATTGGAAAAGTTTTAAAAGGCAGGACAGATGGCCAAAATATTAATAAAGATGGAGGAATTAAGCAATGAGGATAAATTTAGCAAGTAGCATAGAGACAGACAGTAAGACCTTCTTTAATTACAAAAATAACTATATAAATATATAAAAGGAGGAGAGTGACTAAAGTTACCATTGACCCCTTATAGAATGAGGCTGGGGGAATAACTATGGGGAACCAGGAGATAGCAGAGGGGTTTAAAAAATACTTGCATGCGTCTTCAAGGTAGAAGACACTAATAGCATTCCATAAATACTAAATTATCAAGAGCAGAAGGCTTGGAGAAAATAAATGAAATAACTATCATTAGAGAATTTATATTTATTCATACATGGGACGAGGGCATCACTGGCTAGGCCAGCATTTATTGGCCATCCCTAGTTGCTCAGAAGACAGTTAAGAATGAATCACTTTGCTGTGGGTCTGGAGTAACAAATAGGCCAGACCAGCTAAGGACAACAATTCCCTTCCCAAAAGGATATTAATGAACTAGGTGGGCTTCTGTCTGGCAATCAACAATGGCTTCATGATCATGATTAGACTCAAATTCCAGATTTTGTTTTTATTATTAAATTCAAATTCCAACTTCTGCCATGGCTAGATTTGAAACTGGGTGCACAGATTATTACCTGAAACTCTGGATTAATAGTCTGGCAATAACACCTCTTGGCCTTTCTAGGTAACCTCAAATGGTGAAAGGCCGATAAGCCCCCTGAAACTGATGGGTAGCATCCAAGGATATTAAAATCAAAACACTGCAGATGATGTAAATCTGAAATAAAAGCAAAAAGTCCTGGAGAAACTCAGTAGGATCAATGAAGAGAGAATCAAAGTTAACATTTTGACAACAGTGTGACTTTTCTTCTGAACTGGAAAAAGTTGGAAAATAATATTTTTGTGCTATTGATAGAGGAAAAGGAGGAGAAAATGAAATGGATCATGAGGGAGAGCAGAGCATAGGACAAAAGTAATGGTAAAGGAGGAATTTGTAAATTGTGTAAAAAGGAGTCAACCTCCTTCAGAAGTACCCAGCATCACAGGTGTCAGTCTTCAGTTAAATTGATTCATTCACCTGAAATCAAGAATTGATTGGAGGCACTGAATACTGCATCATTAATATTCCCGCAATAGTACTGAAGACATGTGATCCAGAACTTCCCTCTAATCAATCAATCAATCAATTCCCTCACCTACCTCTTCCAATACAGTTACAACACTGAGATCTACCCGACAATGTGGAAAATTGCCCAGGTATGTCCTGTACACAAAACGTAGAACAAATTCAACTCTGCCAATTACCGCCCCATCAGTCTACTCTCAATCATCAGTAAAATGATGGAAAGCGTCATCAACAGTGCTACCAAGCAGCACCTGCTCAGCAATAACCTGTTGGGTTCCGCCAGGACCACTCAGTTCCCAAACTTATTAAAACCTTGGTTCAAAATGGACAAAAGAGCTGAATTCCAGAGGTGAGGTGAGAATGACAGCCGTTGACATAAAGGATGCACTTGACTGAGTGCGATATTAAGTAGCCACAGCAAAACTGGAATCAATGGATATCAAGGGGGCAAACTCTTCATGGGTGAAGTCATACAGGCCACGTAGGAACATGTCCATTGTGGTTGGAGGTCTCCCATCTCAGCTTCAGGGCATCTCTGCAGGAGTTCCTCAGGGTAGTGTCCTAGGCCCAACTATCTTCAGCTGCTTCATCCACCACCTTCTGTCCATCATACAATCAGAAACAGGAATGTTCAACAATGATTGTACAATGTTCAGCACTATTCACGCTTTTCGATTGTTGAAGCAGTCCAAATGCAACAAGATATGGACATTATCTAGGCTTGGTCTGAAAAGAAAAGTGGTAAGTAATATTTGCGCCACACACATGCCAGGCAATGACCATCTCCAATCAGAGACAATCTAACCACTGCCCCTTGACATTCAATGAATCCCCCACTAATGACGTGCTTGGAGCTATCATTGATCAGAAATTAAAATGGACTCGTCACATAAACACAGTAGCTACAAGACCAGGTCAGTTGCTCAGAAAACCGATTGAGTAACTCACCTGCTGACTCCCCATAGCCTATGCACAATCTCCAAGGCATAAGTCAGGAATGTAATAGAATATTCCCCACTTCATAGAATAGAATCATAGAATCCCTACAGTATGGAAACAGGTCCATCAGCCCAACAAGTCCACACTAACCCTCAGAGCGTCCCACCCCAAGCCATCCCCCTACAATCCACCGAATCTACATGTCCCTGAACATTATGGGCAATTTAGCATGGCCAATCCACCTAGCCTGCACATCTTTGGACGGTGGGAGGAAGCTCACACAGACACAGGGAGGACGTGCAAATTCCACACTGGCAGTCACCCGAGGATGAAGTTGAACCCAGGTTCCTAGTGCTGTGAGGCAGCAGTGCAACTAAGCCACTGTCCTGCCCATCTTCAGCTGCTTCACCTATAACCTTCTCTCCATCATAAGGTCAGGAGTGGGAACGTTTGACAATGATTGCACAATGTTCACTTGTCTGAATGAGTGCAGCTCCAACAACACTCAAGAAGTTTGACACAATCCAGGACATCCATTTAATTGGCACCACATTCAGTCACTCTACCACCAACATTCAATAGCAGCAGTGTGTACTGTCTACAAGATGCACGGCAAAAATTCATCAAAGATCCCTTTAAGCAGTACCTTCCAAACCCACGATCACTTCCATCTAGGAGGACAAATGCAGCAAACACATGGAAACGCCACCAACTGCAAGTTTCTGTCCAAACCACTCACCATCCTGACTCAGAAATATATCTTCATTTTTTCAGTGTCTTTGGGTCAAAATCCTGGACTTCACTTCCTAAGGGCTTTGTAGGTCTTCCTACAGCACGTGGATTGCAGCAGTTCAAGAATGCTGTTCACCACCACCTTCTCAAGAATAACTAAGGATGGGCAATAAATGCTGGCAAGCCACGGATGCCCATGTCCCAGGAGTGAATGAAAAGGAAGGACGCAGCCAGATGAGGGTGGCATACGTAAGAAAAATGGAGCACAGAAGCCTTATTCTGAATTTGTGGAACTCAACATTGAATCCAAGAGGCTGTAAAATCTCTAAGCAGAAAATGAGGCATTGTTCTCCCAGCTAGCGTTAAGCTTCATCAGAACACTGTAGCAGGTCAAGGATGGGAATGTTAACATGGGAGCAAGGTGGTTTACTGAAATAGAAAACAACTGAAAGGTTGAGGTCATTCCTTCAGCCAAGCAGAGGCATTCTGCAAAGCCATTACCCAGACTGTGGTTGGAATCACCAATGTAAAGGAGACCACATTGTGAGCAGCGAATACAGTCGGCAAAGTAAAATGTTAGTACACCTGGAAGGTGTATTCGGTGCCTTAGACAGTGAAGAGGAAGGAGAACGGGCACTGCTACGTAACCATCAAAGAAGCCTACATTTCAATCCCCCGCCCACACTTCAGGAAATCAGGTCACAGAGCTGTGTTCCTCTTCCCAGGTTACAAGCAGAAGCTGAAAAGGGAGAATCCTTCACAAAAAGAAGTACAGTGCTGGTCCAAGGCAACGGAAGGCTATCTCTGGGACTGCATGGATTCGGTGAACTGGACCGTGTTCAAGTCTTCAACAGAAAACCTACACCAGTATGCCACTTCATCAGCAAATGCGTGGAGGACTGTGTACCAAAGAAGTCAATCCGAGTGCTCCCCAACCGTAAACCTTGGATGAACCAAGGCACCCACTTCCTGCTGACGACCTGACATGCAGCATTTGATTCGGGTGACCCGGACCAAAACAGAAAATCCAGATATGACCCTCGCAAAGCTGTCAGGAAGGCCAAGAGGCAGTACCAAACCTACCAAACAGACTCTTGCCATCTATGGCAAGGCCTAAACAATATTACAGGATACAAAATGAAACAGTGTAGGATAGCAGACAAAAACACATCTCTCCCTGACACGCACAATGCTTTCTATGCTCAGTTTGAGCAGAGTACCGCTGGCATGGAAATGTCTGCCCCAATAGCCCCTGGCACACCTATTCCCACTGTCACCGCTTCAGAAGTCAGATCAGTCTTCCTGGTACTCAACCCAAAGAAAATGATGGGCCCTGAGGGTGTTCCTGGCTGAGCACTCACATCCTGTGCGGACCACCCGGCAGAGGTTTTAACCGATATCTTCGACCTCTCCCTGCTACACGCCAAAGTCCCCACTTCCTTCAAGAAGACCACCATCATCCCCGTACCCAAAAAAACACATGCAGTGTGCCTTAAAGACTACCGCCCAATAGCTCTGACTTCAATAATCATGAGGTGCTTCGGGAGGCTGGTCATGGCCCAGATCAGCTCCAGTCTCCCAGCCTGCCTTGATCCCCTACAGTTTGCCTAACCACATAACAGGTCCACGGACGATGCCATATTCCTAGCCCTGCACTCATCTATGGAACATCTGGACAAAAAAGACACCTACATCAAACTCCAGCTCATCGACTACAGTTCCACCTTCAACACTATTATCCCCCCCAGGCTGATCTCAAAACTCGTGACCCTTGGTCTCGGCTGCATCCTTTGAAAATGGATCCTCAGCTTTCTGACCCACAGCCCACAGTCAGTGAGGATAGGTAACTGCACCTCCTCCACAATATCACTCAATGCTGGAGACCCCAAGAATGTGTCCTCAGCCCCCTACTGTACTTCCTGTACACCTACAACTGTTTTGCCAATTTCCGAATGAGCACCATCTACAAATTTGCTGACAACACCACCGTAGTGGGACAAATCAAAATACTGAAGGGAGATAGAGAGCTTGGTGACGTGGTGCAATGAGAACAATCTGTCTCTCAATGTCGGCAAAACTAAAGAGCTGATCATTGACTTCAGAAGGAAACGAGGAGAATACACCCCTACCTGCATCAATGTAACTGAGACTGATAGAGTGAAGAGCATCAATTTCTTTGGAGTGACGATACCTGAGCATCTGTCCTGGACCTCTCACGTAAATGCAATGGCCAAGAAGGCTCAATAATGCCTCTTCTTCCTCAGGTGGCTTAGTAAATTTGGCATGTCCATAAAGTCCCTCATCAACTTCTACAGATGCACCATTGAAAGCATACTGTCCAGGTGCATAATGGCCTGGTATGGCAACTGCTCTGCCCAGGACCGTAAGAAATGACAGAAGGTGGTGTGCACAGCCCAGACCATCACGGAAGCCAACCTTCCATCCATGGACTTTATTTACACAGCTCGTTTCCACAGAAAGGTGGCCAACATCATCAAAGACCCATTGCACGCTGGTAATGATCTCCTACAACCTCTTCCATCAGGCAGGAGATACAGAAGCCTGAGCACACGCACCAGCAGATTCAGGAACAACCTCCCTCCGGCTATTATCTAACTGTTGAAAGGACTCAAACCTCAAATAATGTAACCTGCAAAGTAACCTGTATGCCTCTAAGCGTTTTTGATCTGTACATCCTTTGCTTGCAATGATCTGCCTGTATCGCTTGTAAACAAAGCTTTTCACTGAATTTCGGCACACATGACAATCAATCAATCAGTCAAGCTGTTCCAGCGTCTTTGATTCCATGGGAAGGTGCCTTATGCCATAGGCAGTGAGAAAAGTTTGAGAGTGATGAAAGAATGAATCAGCGTATCATGGAGGGAACAGTCCCTGCAGAATAGTCCCTGTGGAATGCTGACAGATGAGGAGGGGAGAAGATATGCTTGGTGGCAGCATCCTTGCTGGAAGTTTTATTAAGGGAACTAACTACAGAATGCAGGTGCACTGGTAGTCATCTTCCAAGAAAAAAGTCCCAAACAGTTTTTTGATTTGCTTTATTATTGTCACACATACCTAGATACAGTGAAAAGTTTTGTTTTGCGTGCAAAACAGGCAGATCATACCATACAAAGATTTCAGGGTGGCAGAACAGAGCAAGGAATACAAAGTTACAGCTGCAAAGAAGGTGCACATAAAGCAAGGTCAATACGGATTTGAAATATGAGAGAGGTTCATTCAGCAGTCTAATAACAGCGGGGAAGAAGCTGTTCTTGAACCTATTGGTGCGTGTGTTTAAGCTTTTGTATCTTCTGCCTGGCAAAAGAGGTTGGAAGAGGTTATAACCAGGAGGGACGGGTCTTTGATGATGTTGGCTGCCTTTCCGAGGTAATGAGAAGTGTAGATGGAGTCTATGGATGGAAGGTTGGCTTGCATGATGTGCTGGGCTGTGTTCACAGCTCTCTGTTGTTTCTTATGGCCCTGGGCAGAGCAGTTGCCATATCAAGCTGTGATACATCCAGATAGAATGCTCTCTATGGTGCAATGGTAAAAGTTGATGAGCGCCCTAATCAACATGCTAAATTTCCTCAGCCTCCTGAGGAAGAAGAGGCATTATTGTGCCTTCTTGACCATTGCATCAATGTGGGTGGTCCAGGAGAGATTGTTGGTGATCATCAGTCCTAGAGAATAGAATCGGCAATTAGAGAATTGCCAATGTAACACACTTACTCATATAGTGAAGGAGACAAAAACAGGTAACTATATACTAGTTAGCTTAATATATGTTAATGGGAAAATGATAGCGTCTACGACTCAAGGATACAATAACAAAGCATTTAAAAATACATAATAACATAAAGCAAAGTCAGCAAAGCTTCAGGAGCAGGAAATCATATTTGACTAATCTATTAGCATTCCGTGAGGAAGTAACAAGCAAAATAGAAGAACTGGAACCAGTGAATGTAATAAGGCCACAAGAGAGTAGACATAGCAGCAGAAATAGGTCCTTAAGTCCATTGATTCTACCCTACCACTCAATGAGATCATGTCTGATCTGATATTCTTCAACTCCACTTTCCTGCCTTTTTTCTGTAACCCTCGTTTGATGGAGGGAAGTCCATTGTTGAAGAGGCTGAAGATGATTAGGCCAAGGACACCCTGGGGAACTCCTGCATTAATGTTCTGGGACTCTAATGATCAACCTCCAATAACAAAAACCATATGGTTTCAACCAGCAGAGAATTTTTCAATAATTCCCATTGATTCCAATTTTCCTGGGGCTCCTTCATACCACATTCGGTTGGATGCTGCACTGATGTCAAGAGCTCTCACCCTCACTTCACATCCTGATGCTGAGGTAGCTCTGGAGGTCCCTCATTAATGTCAAAATGATAACGTTATTGTCTGATGAGCTAGAGAGATCACATAAACCTTTAAAGGTACTTTTCCCCTTACTACAACAGCACAAACAGTTTACCACATACTTTCACATCTCACAACTCCTCCTTTTCTTTCATGAGGAAAGAAAATGCCTCGTAATAGAGCCAGAACAGCCAGGATAGGAGTTGGACATGCTGGATTTGCATTTTGTGACCATCTGGGAGACAGCCTTATCCCTTGTAGGCAAAGTTCAGGAACCTTGTTGTGGAGGTTCAAAAACGTCCCTGAGTAAGAAGCATTGATCGTGATAGTAAATGGTTAACAAAGCGTGTATCTGAAGGAATACAGCAGGCCAGGCAGCATCAGAGGAAGAGGAAAGCTGACATTTTGGGTCGGGACCCTTCTTCAGAAAATGTTGATTGTTGTTGTGTTACTCTCCTACTACCCCCACTGATGTCTGAACAGCGGTCTTTCTGTGACTTACAGACTGGTAGCAGTGGATACGCAGGGCTGACCATGGTCCACTCTTTGGACTTCAGAGGTACAGACCCTTCTGACTATGACTGCCCTGACCTGCTGCCTGACCACATCCAAGCCCAGGTACTGATATTAGAAGCTGCCCTTGACTTACTGTGCCTTCCTAATAGGCGTCTCCCTACACTTGACCAAGTACTACACTCCTTAGACTTTGAGACATGGCCACTCAATTGATGCATTCATGGCTGGCACACACTGCATGTATGAGTTTGATGTAGAACTGTGATGTTAATTGCTGACAAGCTGCCTGGCTTTGTGTCTGCATGAGACTGCAAGGTAAGGCAGAAGTACTGTGACCTTCAAAAGTGCACATGAGAAACAAAGTGCTAAAATGCAAGATGAGTCTGGCATGCTGGGAGAATGTAAGCAGGCGCAAAGTGACTGAGCATTGAGAGAGCGAGCAAGCGGTTTTGAGATGCTGCCTGGTCCAGTCTATGAGCTCGGGTATGCCCCTGCTTCCAAAGTGCCTTTGCAGCAGCATTCCAGTGGAAGATGTCAGTGGATTCAAAAGTACAGCATTAAAGGGCCAGCTGTGTACTACAAGTTCTTCAGATGATGTGGGGAGGTGGGCATGTATGGGATGCCAGCATAGGCGGACATGGAGAATGCACAACCATTGTCCAAGGAATGCACCTGACAGCTTTTCCTCCCCAAGATAACAGTGGAGTAGGGTCCTGAGCCAGAGCTCGTCCGCTCCGTCCATTTCTTTTCTTCTTTTCCCTCTTCTTGTTCTATTTTCTTCATTTTTTTTTTACTTACGTTCATCCCTCAGATGGCATCAGTGGTGGATAGTTGAGCCAGCATGGATTCGAGGAACTCATGGCCTTGAGGAAACTCAGCGCAGACTCCCTACTTTAGAAAGACTGTAATGCTGAACTTTTACCTTTATGTCTCTATTTTTCTAATTTATACTGAAGACTTTGTACTAGGTATTTTTGTACCGAGCTTTGTAAGGACTGTAATGCTGATCATCTAATTTTATTTTTTCATTTTTCTAATTTATATCTAAGATTTTGTACCTAGGTACCTTTGTACCTAAAATGGTGTTAAAAATGGCAACTTTGTACACTTTTCACTGTACTCACGTACTCCTGGACTTGAGCACATGTGACAATTTAATTCTAAATTCTAAACTGGTGCTGGGAGTTCAAGCTGGAGATCTGGAGGAGCAAGTGGTGAGCTGGAGTCATAAGATACTCCCTGGTCTCTCAACATCTAGTTTCTATCCAGTGGGTGGGAGGATAGGAGACAGATTATTAATGAGGTGAGAATAGGTATAAGTTGGGGTGATAATGCAAGATGTTCCCCATTAATAGGTCTCCTACAACTAATTAGTGAGAATCCCATCTCAACATCCAGGACTTGGTTGGCAAATGCAATATTTTTGTCTTGACATCCAGAAAAGCTTCATTGAACATCTCAGATGAATTTCCCAAATGTCTCACCATAGCCTACACCGTTCAAGGCCTGGGAAGATTCCACTCAGTGACATCAGTGACATACTTCAGGAACAAAAGTAAAACACACACTGGCTGTGGCTTATCTCCACGAACCTTGGCCTAAACACAACAACATTTTATATCCCATTCAATGATTAGGTTACCTACAATAATTAACAAAAGATAAATAAACACAGGGCTCACATTGAAGAACAATGTGATTGATAATTTTGCAAATGGAGAAGATCTTATCCACAAATTGAGTTATTTTGCTTGATACACTGCAGCAGATTCAATTGTTACCTATTGCATGACTTGTTAATGCAACCAGCAGCATTTTGTTTGAGATAGGCAAAGTGAGTTCCAATGTTTAATCATAAGAATGAATTTACATCACAAGAATTCTTCTCTTGCATTGGGTCCCTCAGTCCAAGAAACCTGTTCTTTCAGCGAGGACAGAGATTCCAGGGTTGCTTGTTCAGAGATCGAGAAGCAAAACGTATTCCAGAATGAAACCATTCAGTCTCTCCTAACTGCTGAGCAGAAATCTAAATTTTACTCTCCTTTAGATTGTGGTGGTGAGGAATATTCTCCGTTGAGCAGGAATACTTATGCTTGTGACCAGGGAACTCTCTCAACAGAAGGCTTATGGTCCACTCAATTTTAAGTAGAAAAGGCCTTTATTTACCTTTATATTTGCTCATAACCAAAGTGGAATCATAGTAAACACATGATTGTTTTGTGATCAAACTAGCAGACTGTGCCACATAAATTTTTCTGAAGTTAACAAGACAAGTTCTTTGGCCTTGATATGGGCTAGTGGAAATTTCCTGTGATGGGTCCCCAACTCCATCGCATTCCTGGGCCTTTTTCTGGGAGGTGGGAAAGGGGGATGCTACGAGGCTACACATTCAGAGGTGGTAGTCACCAACTCAACTCATTAAGAGATTATTATATGGGTGGCATTGTGGCTCAGTGGTTAGCACTGCTGCCTCACAGTGCCAGGGACCGGGGCTTGATCCCACTCTTGGGCGAATGTGTGGAGTTTGCACATTCTCCCCGTGTCTGCGTGGGTTTCATCCCACAGTCCAAAGTCATGCAGTTGAGGTGGATTAGCCATGGGAAATGCAGGGATGTGGTGGGTCTGGGTGGGATGCTCTTCAGAAGAGTTGATGGGGCTGAATGGCCAGCTTCCACACGATAGGGATTTGATTCTATGAATATTGAGACCCAATATGGGAGTTCAGTTGAAATTTTCCTGGCTACCTCTGGATCCACGGAGGCAAGGGAGCACTGTAATTACCTGGAAGAGGCCTACCAGAGGCAGACAAGGAGGCAAGTGCACTAGATGGGCTAAGAGGTCCTCCTAGCATGTCTGGCTTCAGCACTGCTGCAGGGTACCTTCTATAGAAGACCTTTCTCCTCTCCCACAATGATATCACAGTTGCTAAGGCCTTTCATTTTAAAGCTAAAATTGAAAACATGAGTGAGAAGAGATTACTTCCATCTTGGAGCATCTGACCTTCATTTATAAGCAAAGGTATCCCATCGCTGTTTCCCTTCCTGAGATCCTTCAATTGTCCCTCCAATTTTAAGGTCCTTAAGGGTTAGGGTTAGGGTTAGGGTTAGGATTAGGATCCTGGCATTCCTATTTGGATGGCCAGTCTGCCCTCTGGACCCCATTTGACAAATTCAGGGAAAATCACTGCTGGGTAACAATTTCGCACACAGTGAAGAGTGGTGACCTCCATTTGGACCTGATGTCAGTGTTTCACGTCAATGACTTTTCATCTGACAGTTCTGATGAGAGGTCATGAGCCTAAAACATTCGGTTTTCTTCGGAACTCTCTACCTCAAAAGACAGTGGAAGCAGTATCTTTGAATTCTTTGAAGGCAGAGGTGGATAGATTCTTGGTGAGCGAAGATAGTGGGGACATAGGTTAGAAGTACGGAATGATATCTGAAAGAATAATCAAGGAATGCCATATATGTGGAAGTAAAAAGCACAAAATGGGCAAACGCAATATTGGGTATGTACTATAGGCCCTGAACCAGTCAGGAAGAGACAAGGAGTCAAGTATGTAATCAAATTTCAGAGCATTAAAGGAATTATTAGGAAGGAATAGTAAGATATTTTAAATATCCACAAATTAACTGGGAAAATTTTAGTGTGCAAAATGTTGAGGGAGCAAAATTCTTAAATTGCATCCAGGAAAGCCTTTATAGCCGGTATGTAGAAAGCCCAATAAGCAGGGAAGAGTTCTGAGTCTAATATTTGGAATAGACCCAAACAGGTGGAAGGTGTATCACTAAGGGACCAGTTTTGGAAACAGTGACCATAACGCAGTTAGAAATAGAAGCATTTTAAAAAAGGATAAGAATGTGCTGGGAATAAAAATTCTAAACTGGGGAAAGTAAATTTTACAAAGATAAGATAAACTTTGGCCCATGCAGACTAGGGACAACTATGTGCAAAACTGCGTCAGAGCAGCGGAAGGCATTCAAAGAGGAAATAGCAGAGAGTACAGGACAAATATGCTCCAGTAAAGACAAAGGGCAGGACCAAGAATTCAGAACGCTGGATGTCATAGAAAATAAAGATTAGGATTCAATAAGAAAGCAGAAGCTTTTCGCAGAAGCTGAGGGCTCAATATAAGAGAGTCCCTGGAAGTGTATAAGAAGGGCAAGTGGGCATCTTTAAATTGCAATTGAGAAAGCAAAGAGGGTGCATGAGAAAGCACAGGTACCTTAAACAAAAATCCAGAAGGTTTTTTTTACATAGGAAGAGCAAGAAATAACTAGGGGAAATCCCATTAGGAAACATTGATACAATTTGTGTGTGAACCCACACAGAAAATATGGACACAGTCCTTAATGAATACTTTATGTCAGTCTCCACCATGGAAAAGGATGACATGTTTATGAACATCAAGATGGAGGACTGTGAAATATTAGAAGATATTAAGATAGGGAGAGGAGGTGCTACCTTGATTTGGTAGTCTTAAAACTGAATAAATCCATAAGCCCAGATGAGATATGTCTCAGGCTGTTGAGGTAGGCAAGGGGGGCATGTATTGGCGCCTTGGCAGTAATTTCTCTCTGATCGCAGGTGAGGTGTCAGAGGACAGGAGGGCTGCTGATGTTCTTCCATGACTTAAAACAAGCAGAAGGTATTGATCAGAATGTCTCAGGTCAGTCAGTCTAACCTTGCTGGTGGGGAGGTTATTAGAACAAATTCTGAGGGAGTGAATATACAGAGGGTCAGTACAGGCTGGATGAGCTCTGTAGCCTCTGTCTGCATTGTAGGGATTCTATGATTCTCTGATATCTAATCTTAGAAAGAAGCAGCATGGATTTGTAAAAGAAGGACATGCTTGACAAATTTAATTGAATTTTTTGAGGAGGTAAGCAGGAGCGTTGTTTAGGGGGGTGCATTTAATGTAGTCTATGTGAAGGTTTAGTTGGGTGTTTAGTTTAGATGTTTAGTTTAGTTTCCATAAGCCTTCTGTCTCTTGTCAGTCACAGAACAGAATCCTGAAGTACCATGGACATTGTTCATTTTTAATTCTGAAATGTGATTTTTTAAAAAGAAAAGTGGTACAGCCGCAAAAAGACCGCAGATGCAATTTGACTCATATTAAATGAAATTCAAGGAAAGTGACACCTGTATAGTGTCAGGTAAAATGCAAACAGAAATGGAAGTGGAATTGAAAGAGCTAATGAAGGGAATGATTATCTCCTCAACTCTCAGCAGAATATCACCTCTTGCTAAATGTTTGAGTTTTAGCCTTCCAAGAATATTTAAAAAAAAGGTTAAAAACCATTTATAACAGTAGTCTATTTGTGTTCAAAGTCTAATGTCCCAGTGTATGGATTAGTGCACTGTGAGAGTCACAACTCTGAAACACCTTTGCAATGCAAGTAAAAGAAGAGAGAAAGACTCCCTTACTCTGACTGCTACCAGTCAGCCACTGCCATAAGAAATCAGAACAAAAGAGCTTTAATCAACATATAAAGCATAAAACTGGCTTTTCAATTATTAACGATAGTGCTGCCAGTCAGATCGACTCAAACAGTCACAACATTCAATAGTCTGCTCATCACAAGCAATTCAGACACTGTACTATACATTTTTTGTACTTTTACTTTTTTAGAGTCGCCTCTTATTTCTAATCTGTCCACATGTGTGTCGCTTTACTATTTCTTCTGGCATTTATTAATTAATAAATTTATTCTGTTTGCTAATTCAAGAAAGCCTGGTTAAATTGATTCCATTTTAAACATAAGTTCATTTGGGTGTGGGAGAACAATAGCCACAAGGGAAAGGATTGTTTATGAATTAGTCTTGTTAAAACCAATTGAGGAGAGTGTGTATATATAACCAAGTGGAGCCAGTTCATCCCTCCTCATGTGGGAGATTAACTGTATGAGTTATCTCATCTGGAACGGTAACAAATCGAGGAACCTCACCCAGGGACTATCAGAACAATAAGACCTACAGAGGCCATTGTAGCCCACTTGACTGGTTGCAATAGTGGCCATTATTCCATCCTGGTTCGACATCAATTGATGTCCTGGACAAAATCCTGTGCAGTTCCCACAGAAATGTGCAGTACTGTTCACCTCCATTGTTTGCTGCAGTCTGTTCCTTCCTGTAAGTTTGTAGCTAAATCTAATTTGTCTAAATAGTTTCCTCTCTTGAACTTGAAATTATGTCCTCACTTGTACATTTTATTTAGCATGTGGCTTTTTTTCACAGCTTCATTATACTTTGTTTCTTTGATGGATTCTGGCTGAATGCCCCAGTCTACATTGCCATTCCTCTGATCTTGCTCAATTGCCCATGCTCATGTCTTATTCCATCATTCAAAGCTCACTGCCAGCAGCAATGATTGAGATGAGTAGCATAAATACATTTAAAAGAGAGCTAAATATATACGTGATGGTGAAAAGCATATTAAGAACTGCTGTTAAAGTTAAATGATGTAAAATAGATGGTGGTCCATGTGGATCAAAAACATTGGCAGAAACCTATTGGGTCAAATAGCTTTCTTCTGTGCTGGGAAATTCTAAATGATAAATGGAATCTGATCTTTATTTTGCCTTTCCCAGTGGCATTTGTTATCCTCTCAGCCTGAACCAGTTGTCTGGGCTGTGTTTGATCCATGCAGATTGCAAAATTACTGGCAGGCCATTGAGCAACATGGGCTATCCCTCGTCCACATATTTCCTGCCAGGGGTCTGTATAATACAACTATTACTGAACCTCATTCTCTTTGGCCTATTAGGTTTGAAACATGAATAAAAATTAAGGATTATTAGAATTAAAATACAGATCAGCCACAATCCAGTTACTTGGTGGAATTATCCTGAAGGACTAAATGGCCTCCTCCAATTTTTATGTTCCTCCCTATCCTATTTCAAGCAAGAGACTGGTGCACAAACAGGTGGCTGGAAGGTCGCAGCAGGCCAGGCAGCATCTGGAGGAAAGGAGCAGTCAATGTTTCAGGTATTACCCTTATTCAGAACCTTCCTAAAGAAGGGTAATAGCTGAAAATTCGACTGCTCCTTTCCTCCAGATGCTGCCTGGCCTGCTGCGACCTTCCAGCCTCCTGTTTGTCAACCTTGGCTTCCAGCATCTGCAGTGTTTTTTTTTGTCTCTCAGGACATTCGTATATGCAGGTGTGGGTTGAGGGAAGGTTTCATTTGAATCCTCATCTCAAACAATCGGCCAGTTGGATAATCAAAGGGGATTCTGAGATAGCAGGATACGCACTTAGACTGGCTTTGTAATATTTTTGTAGGCAGCAGTCATATGGCTCATTACCAATTGCACTTGGTGGGTGTATTAAATAGGATGCAATCACCACTGACAAGATACAGCATTTAAACAACAAATGGACATATTGTTAAACTCACAGGAGACAAAGTTTTCTGCCCAGTTTAGGACACCAACTTAGGTATGTTCTTGTTAAAATGTTGACCGAGTTTTTTTTATCTTGTTTACAACCGCATATCACAATGGTTTAAACTGCGCCAAAACCTAACACATTATGAAACTGATACCTGTCTCTTATGGCTATCCACAAAGAAAAGAATATTTGCTAAACATTTTACAAAGAGCCTCTTGTCACATGGGAATCAAAATCATTCTGGATTCATGCAATGGTCTATTTTGGTAAATATTGTTTCTAAGTTATTTAAGAGCCTTTTTGTGGTTTGTGTTGACTCATTTGCTCTACATTGATGAATGAGTGGGTTATGTGACACAGCGTGGAAGACAGAGAGTTATAGGCACCAGTTTATCACAAGAAGCTGAAAGCAATGTGGAGTTACCTCCAACTTTCAAGAGTAAAACTGAATGAGAATGAGGTGTGCTCGGGTCAGAGAGAAGATGGAGGGATGAGGTGGCAGCCAGGTAAGACTGCTCTACCATTGAGTATAATCATGGTTGATTTGGGTCTTCAACTCCACCTTCCTACCCACTCTCCATATCTGTTGCTTCCCAGAGAGATGGAAAATTCCAACCTTAAATGGCTTCAAAGTTGGGGCATCTAAACACTCAGAGGTAGGGAATTCCAGCGATCCACTACTTTTTGGGTGAAATCTGCATCTCAGTCCTAAATAAGTGACCCATCACCCCGTGTTTGTGTTTCAGATTCCCTGAGCAGCAAAATCAACCCCTCAGTGTCTATTCTACCAAAATGCTAAACTAGCTGTGTTCCTGATGAAAATTCCCCAATGAACTTTATTGATCTCAAATACTGATGCCATCACTTTCCAACCATGGAATGTATTGTAGTTAGACTCCAACTGCCTGGATCGGTTTGTTTAAAATAAATCAACAAATTAAACCAAACACTGTGCCAATTTTTCAAACATTGTCAACTTTTAAAGGTATTACTTTGCTTGACTTCAGGACTGTAATGAATATTAATTTACTATTGAAGTGACCTGTAGCATATACTGTACTTATGCTGCCAAGCTGTCTGAATAATTCAAGCTCCACTTTCAGTAATTCATAGTCTATGGGCTAGTGTTGATGGAAGAAGGTTGTAGCCATTTGTTAAAGGGTCAAAAATGAGGGGCATAAATATGCAATTAAATGTTTAAAGATTTAGAACAGAGGGCAGTTTGAATTTCTGTACAAAGAGAGTTGTGGACTTGTGGAATTTCTTCCAGGGTTTGTGACTGAGGCAGAAATGATGTTGGCATTCAGAATTAATTTGGAGAGGGGGATGAAGAACAGGGTGTTAAAGGGTAATGGGGTTAAGACATGGAAGTGTGATTCAGACCACTTATGAGATATTTTCTGATCAACTTGTCCAGAGATACACACCTGTAGAACAGGTGGGACATGAATCCAGGCCTTCTGACCCAGAAGTACAGACGGCTTGCTACTCACATGGAGCATTAATGCTAACCAGGGCTTGTTGGGCCAAATGGCCTGTGATTGTGTTGTTACTTGATAAGGAAATGGCCCAATTTTGTTCACTACGTAGGGCAAGCTATTAAGTTAATGGGTAATCATGCACTTGTTGATGCCAATTGTAAGAACATATTACTGAGAATGGTTTTTTCATGAGGGACCTGGGGTGGAGGGTGTTGCATGCAGCAGTCCCGAATAACCGCAGATTGGAACAGGTCACGGACTCCCAGCCCAACTGTTTATTTGCAGCACTGTGGAGTCCAAGCCAACTACATATCGGTTGAGGGCAATTGCATACCTTTTTTAGTTATTTGAACAATATTTGGTTTTATTTCTGGTCGCACTTCAGCCACATGCTCCAGATCTTTGGTCATCCTGTGCGTAGGGGTGCAGGCAGATCAGAGGGTATCCTCCTGAATCTTCTTCTGGGCCTGGCCAGGCTGGCTATAAATAAGTCCAGGCAACAGCCTGTACAAGGGGTCTACTGCACTTCCGCGACTATCTTCGTGCCTTGCTAACATTGGAGAAAAAACACAGTGTCTGTCAATGCTCTCGATGCCTTGAGAGAGATATGAGCATGGCTGGGAATACAGTGTTTTATTTCCCCCTCAAACTCCATTTTGATTTAGCCCCTTCTTACCCTCCATCCTCTTCCCTCACATTTAATGGTTCACATTTCCCATATGGACTTTACATATAAACTGCTAATTGGCTGCAATTACTGGTGTGGTGGTTCATAGTTAAAAACAAAAAAATGTCATGGTGATTTGGTGGTGGGAAAGCCATTCGGTCGTATGTGATAACACTTCTGAATATGAGAAAAAATGAGAATGATGCACTTCTCTAACACAGCAGCTGTTTTATCTTGATACATGTAGCAATTTATTGTGAGGAATGCTGGTGAACTAAAATGGTTTGACCCTTCTCCCTTCTGACAAAAATAATGAGAAAATCCACAGCTAGGAAAACTTTCTGGAGGAGACCACTGGGCAGGTTTGTTGTTTTATTTTTAGATTTCTAATCCATGCCCTGTCTTGTCAATGTTTACATCAATGGAACACAGTTGGCAACAATGTGGATTCCGATCTGCATCAGCTCCTCGTGCTTTAAGGGACCTAATTGCACTGTTAACAACGCAAAATATACATTGAATTCAGTACATTAGTTTATCGATGCAAATACTGGGGCAATCCTGTCACGTCTTGCCTCAAACCCCATTTCAGACTTAACCCTGAGAATCCATCAACCATTCCACTTACTTTCTATATTCCATCTGTCAATAGAATGTGCATTTCATTGATACGAAGATGCTTCTTTTGGCTTTTCAATAACCTGATCCAGCATTATCTGTGATAATCGCCTGCTTCATGATGCTTTGTGCACCTTCCAGGACTCCAACAGATTCATCTCTTATTCATTGAGTCATAGAATTATTGTGGCAGAGGAAGAGACTATTTGGCCCATCAAATCCAATTTCCATTCATTCCACCCTTCTCTTGGTTAATTTCTCATTGTTAAGTTTTCAGATGACATAAAGATAGCTGGAGGGACAGGTAGTTTTGAAGAAGTTGGAAAGCTACTGAAGGACCTGGACAGTCCAGGAGAATGGGCAAAGAAGCAGCAGATATAATACAATGTGGGAAAGTGTGAGATTATGCACTTTGGTAGAAAGAATAGAGACATAGACTATTTTCTAAATGAGACTAAATGACACAAAGGGACTTAAGAGCCCTAGTTCAGGATTCTGCCAGGGCTAACATGTAGGTTCAGTTTGCAGTTAGGAGAGCAATCAGCTCTTTCATCCAAATCATTGATATAAATTTTAAATAGTTGAGGTCCCAGCATTGGTCTCTGTAAGACATCCACTATTGACAGTTTGACAACCCAAAAAAAGGATTTATTTCTCCCATTGGCTGAAAACTCTTTATCTGCCTATTATGTTGCTCCCTACACCATGTGATCTCATGTAGTAATGTTTGATACAGAGCCTTATTAAATGCAATTGGGATATCCAGGTACATCGCAGCTACAGATTCCCACTTATCCAATTTGATCATGACTTCCTCAAAACCCTCAAATGGTTTTCTCTTTCACAAAGCCATGTTGACTCTGCCTGAACATGCCAAGTGTTTTCTTTAAGGATGCTGTTATTATTGAACTGAATCCATGTGTATCATTGAAAAAAGACATCTCTCTGTGTATGTTCAATGAATGCTTCTGTTGGGAAAAATCGTGTTCATCTTTGTGGCTGACCATTAATCTTTTGAGCATATAATCTTTATGTTTTGGTTCTCAAGTGTTCCACTTTCAAATGTAATGCAGCTTTGATATCTTTGCATCTCAATCTGTCTTGACAACATCCTGTGTCAGACTGTTTCTATATGATCTGCAAAGTGACTAACCTTTCGATGGTTGCAAAGAAGGTCCAGTGGTTGTTGTGACATGATGATATAAGATGATAATTTACATGTTTCAAGTCTGTTCTTGCTGAGAGTAATGAATAGTTTCCATCTTATAGACAGGATGGGACTTCATGTTGACTTCCTCAGACAAGGCAACAAGATTAAGTATTCCTATCTTGTCTATTTCAAAGAAACCATCTTGTCTATTTCAAAGAAAAAAGCATATCAAAAACTCTGAAAATGTTATTTCCATCTTTAAAAACTGCTTGTCTATTTGCATGCATACATGGCAAGTTTGACTTAGTGGGTAGCACTCTCACCACTGAGTCAGAACGTTGTGCTTTCAGATCCTACTCTAAGTCTTCAGTGAAAAAAAATTAGTCTGACACTTCAGTGCCGTACTGAAGGAATGCTGCCCTGTTGAATTTTCCATATTTTGGATGAGGTTTTAAATCAATTTTGCCACCTGCCCTCTGACGAAAGCACAAAAGACATCGGTTGTGAAAGGCATTAGGTAAATTTAAAAATTAACCCTTTCCTCATGGATACTGTTGTCCCAGACCAAATGAATTTACATTTTAGAAAGAGGTAAAGTGCCCATCTTTCCAGTGCTAATTAGAGATTATATCTATTCGTTATTAGATGACAGACTAAATGATAATGCAAAACACATGCTCCAGAATGGGAGTATTCAAAGAGTTCAAAATGATTAAAAAAAAATTTAAAAGGTCTACAGATCAGTCTCCAAATTCCATGAAGAGTAGACAATGAGAAGTTATAGCAATGCATTGGGTGTTTATAGTAGCACTAATTTTGGGAGGTGAGCATTTGATTTCAAGATGTGTTCCTTTGCAGTTTAGCCAAAAGGCCTTTTTCCCTTTGATTACAGTTTTACTTTCTTTCTGGCTTCCAGAAAACAGAGACCAAGTTTCTTTCTCTTTTACCTACAGTGCTGAGGTGACTAGGGATTTTCTCAGCTGGAATCCTCACAACGCACACCTTTACCCACTAGCACACACAGACCTGCAATGCAACTAGCTTTTAACCACTATTCTTCCGTATTATTGAAAGGGGAACAAAAACAAACATATTTCTTAACCAAACTGTCTTTTTTTTTCATATCATGTTCACAATCTGAGATAACTCACAGAAGATTTCAGTTTAGTTTGCAGTGAATTTCCACCTTCAAATTCCTCCTTTTTGAAGCTTCCATGATACTTATCATGTGAGACATTCCAGAGTCTCCCTTGAGGCAGTGGAAAATTTACACAGATCATCCAGACAGTAGCTGAATTACTTTGCCCAGAATTTACATTGTCCAACATTTATTGTTGTGTTTTCTTTTTTAAAAAGACATCCATTGTTATTAAAAGTTCACCATGTCCCAAGGTGATCCAGAGTTATCATCTGTCATCACTATCAGTGCAGGTATTACTGGAGTCCTTCTCAGACGAAACAAACAAGGATGCTGTCATTATTATCTCTCACTTCTTAATTTCTAGTTCCGTTTAAAGTGTTCAGTTGCCTTACCTAGTGAAGTGCATGGGGCATACCTTTCCTCAATCTTGCTGCCGTTGACTTTGCAACATGGAAAACGTTCATCATATAAAGCAGGATTTGTAAGTTTTCTTCTTGTGCATTGTCTTGTAACTGGTATGTGAACAGCAAACTCTCCTACATCCAAGGCCAGCATCTGGGTTATATAATTTATATAAACCACCTTTCTGGGGATAAATATGTTTAAGCATAAATGTAGGAACAAATTACTTCACACGCTGGAATCTGCACTAAAAACAACCAATGCTAGAGATCACAGCAGGTCAGACAGCATCCATGGACAGAGAGCAAGCTAATATTTCGAGTCTAGATAAAGGGTCATCTAGACTCGAAATGTTAGCTTGTTCTCTCGCCATGGATGCTGTCTGACCTGCTGTGACCTCCAGCATTTGTTGTTGATAGAGTAAATATGATAGGTCATAGTAAATAAGAAGCCTGTGTATATCTCTTTGACTTTATTTTCATTAACATTTCCAGCTTGCATTAACAGTTCCAATTTACATGCCCTAATCAACAACACAATGCTTATGGATTTTCATCGGGGAGGCGATGGCCTAGTGGTATTATCAGTAGGCAATTAATCCAGTGACCCAGATAATGCTCTGGGGAGAGATGAAAGGTACTGCAGATGCTGGAGAATCCGAGATAACAAGGTGTGGACCTGGATGAACACAGCAGGCCAAGCAGCATCATAGGAGCAGGAAAGCTTGACGTTTCAGGCCTAGACTCTTCATCAGAAATGGGGGAGGGGAAGAGGGTTCTGAAATAAATAGGGAGAGAGAGGGGGAGGCGGATAGAGGATGGATAGAGGAGAGGATAGGTGGAGAGGAGGCAGACAAGTCGAAGAGGCAGGGATGGAGCCAGTAAAGGTAAGTGTAGGTGGGGGGGTAGGGAGGAGATAGGTCAGTCCAGGGAGGACAGACAGGTCAAGGGGGCAGGATGATGTTAGTAGATAGGAGATGGAGGTGGGGCTTGAGGTGGGAGGAGGGGATAGGTGAGAGGAAAAACAGGTTAGGGAGGTGGAGATGAGCTGGGCTGGTTTTGGGATGCGGTTGGGGGAGGGGAGATTTTGAAGCTTGTGAAATCCACATTGATACCATTGGGCTGCAGGGTTCCCAGGCTGAATATGATTTGCTGTTCCTGTAGCCTTCGGGTGGCATCACTGTGGCATTGCAGGAGGCCCAGGATGGACATGTCGTCTGAGGAATGGGAGGGGGAGTTGAAATGGTTCGCGACTGGGAGGTGCAGTTGTTTGTTGCGAACTGAGCGCAGGTGTTCTGCAAAGCGGTCCCCAAGCCTCCGCTTGGTTTCCCCAATGTAGAGGAAGCCACAACGGGTACAGCGAATGCAGTATACCACATTGGCAGATGTGCAGGTGAACATCTGCCTGATGTGGAAAGTCTTCTTGGGGCCTGGGATTGGGGTGAGGGAGGAGGTGTGGGGGCACGTGTCGCACTTCCTGCAGTTGCAGGGAAAAGTGCTGGGTGTGGTGGGGCTGGAGGGGAGTGTGGAGAGGACAAGGGAGTCGCGGAGGGAGTGGTCCCTCCGGAAGGCAGATAAGGGTGGGGAGGGGAAAATGTCTTTGGTGGTGGGGTCTGATTGCAGATGGCGGGAGTGTCAGAGGATGATGATTTGGATCCGGAGGTTGGTGGGGTGGTACGTGAGGATGAGGGGGATTCTTTTTTGGTTATTATTGCGGGGACGGGGCGTGAGGGATGAGTTACGGGAAATGCGGGAGACACGGTCGAGGGCATTCTCGACCACTGTGGGGGGGAAGTTGCGATCCTTGAAGAATGAGGACATCTGAGATGTACGGGAGTGGAATGTCTCATCCTGGGAGCAGATGCGGCGGAGGCGAAGGAATTGGGAATAGGGGATGGCATTTTTGCAGAAACTCTGGGGACACAGGTTCGAATCCCATCATAGCAGCTGGTGGAATTTGAATTCAATAAATATCTGGAATTAAGAATCTAATGATGACCATGAATCCATTATTGGAAAAATCCACATGGTTCACCAATGTCCTTTAGGGAAGGAAATTGCAATCCTTACCTGGTCTGGCCTACCTGTGGCTCCAAACCCACAGCAATGTGGTTGACCCTTAACTGCCCTCTGGGCAAATAGGGATGGGTAATATATGCTGCCTGTTCAGCAACGCTGTCATTCTGTGAAAGAAAAGAAAATTATTTAGCCGATTGATGATGGAGCGGTTATTGGCCTTAAAATGGGGCTCATGGCTTACCTGCCACATTGCCTACTATGTAGTCATGCTGATGCTGCTTGACCTGCTGTGTTCATCCAGCCCCATGCTTGTTATCTCGGATTCTCCAGCATCTGCAGTACCTTTTATCTCTGATCTCTTAATGTTCTCGTTTCTGGAGGTAGACCTTTTACAAGCTGGAAATGGATCCTGTGATGTAAATAAAACGACAATCTTCATTTCTTCTTCAGAAACAGAAAGCACAAGGCCCACTCAGAATCACTAAATTTTACACAGCAGAAGGCAATCAGTCAGCCAATCATGTTTGCACTGGCTCATTGAGCATTTTGACTTGGTGCCAATTCTCCTGCCTCTTCGTTGTAATGCTGCACATTATTTCTATTTAAATGATTATCCAGTGCCCTCTAGAATGCCTTAATTGGACCTGCCTCCACCAAACTCCCAGGTATTGCATTCAAGACCCAGAGACTTGTTGTGAGAAAAGTTTTTTTTTTCTCATATTACATTTGTTTTTTCTTCAATACTGTTTAAAACTATGCCCTCTGGTTCTCAAACCATTGAAGAGTGGAAAAAGTTTCTTCCTATCACTCTGTCTAGACCCCTCATGAAAACGTCTAGTAAATTGCCTTCTAGCTTTCTCTTCTCCAAGGATAACCGTTCCAACTTCTCCAATCTTCTCTCACAATTAAACCATAAGAAATAGGAACAGGAGTAGGCCATTTTGCTCCTTGAGCCTGCCCCACCATTTGATAGGATTATGGCTGATCTGACACTCCTCACTTCCACCTCCCTGCCCTTTCCCCATAATCCCTGATTCTGCTATTAATTAAGAATCTTTCTACCTCAGCCTTAAATATACGCAAGGACTCTGCTCCTACAGCTCTCTGTGGCAAGGAGATCTGAAGACTCACAACCCTCTGAGAAAAAAAAATTCTCCTCATCTCAGTCTTAAATTGGTGCCCCTTTATTCTGTTCTTGGACTTCTCTGTCAAGCCCCTTCAGAGTCCTGTATTTCTCAACAAGACCGCCTCTTATTCTTCTCAACTCCAGTGCATAGAGTCCCAACCTGTTTAATCTTTTCACATAAGACAATCCATTCACACAAGGGATCATCCTAGTGAATCGTCTCTGAATTGCCTCCAATGGAATAACATCTTTTCTTAAATAAGGGGACTAAAACTCCCGAAATGTCAGCTTTTCTGCTCCTCTGATGCTGCCTGGCCTGCTGTGTTCCTCCAGCCCCACACTGTGTTATCACAATATTCCAGATGTGTTCTCAACACTGCCTTGTACGGTTACAGTAAGACTTCCCTACTCTTATACTCCAACCCCCTTAAGATAAGGACCAACATTCCATTAGTCTTCCTGACTACTTGCTGCCCGTGTGCAAACTTTCTGTGTTTCATGCGTAAGTACCTCCAAGCGCCTTTGTGTTGCAGTTTTCTGCAGTTTTTCTGCATTTAAATATTACTCTGTTGTTTTGTTCTCCACTCCCAAATGAACACTTTTGCATTTTCCCACATTATATTCCAGTTGCAAACATTTTGCCCACTTACTTAACTTATTAATATCTCTCTGTAAATGCCTTGTATCCCTCTAGCCACCCGTCTTTCCACCTATTTATGCCATTCACAAATTTGCCTAAAGTATATTCTCTTCCTTTCTCCAAGCCATTAATATACAGTATATTGTAAATATTTGCAGACCAGCACTGAGCCCTGTGGACCCCCAATGGTCACAGGTCATCATCATGAAAAAGAACCACTTATGTCTACTCACTGTTTACTGTTCATAAGCCAATTCTTCATCCATGCCAATAAACTACTTCCAGCACTGTGGGCTTTTATCTCATGACTTAACCTTTAGTGAGATACCTTGTCAAATGCCTCCTGGAAGTTCAAATACAATACATCTGGTGGTTCCCCTCTATCCATTCTGGTTGAGACTTCCTCAAAAAACTCTAATAATTTAAACAGATACAATTTCCCTTTCATGAAGCCATTCTAACTCTGCTTGATTAGGTTATGATTTTCCAAATGTTCTGCTATTACTTCCTTAATGATAGATTCCAATACTTTTCCAACAATCGCTGTTCGACTATAGCCAGCCTATAGTTACTGCTTTTCCTTATTTCCTTTCTGAGTAGGGGTGTCACATTGGCAGTTCTCCAATCCTCTGGTACTTCTCCAGAATCCAATGAATTTTGGAAAATTACTATCAATGCATCCATTATCTCTGTAGCTGCATCTGTTAGGACCTTAGGATATAAGGCATCAAGGCCAGGGGACTTCTCTGCCCCATTAGTTTCTCGAAAATTACAGTCTAATGATGGTGATGGTACTTAATCCCTTCTCCAAAATATCTATTTAACTCTTCTGCCATTCCCACGTTCATTTTCTAAGGGGTCTTTCTTCATTTTGACCACTCTTTTCCTTTTTTATATATTTGAAAGCATTCAGATTGTCAGTTTTTAGATTCCTCACTAATTTGCCCCTATAGTTTATTGTCCTCTGTCTTTATTATCTTTTCAGTCTTTGTAGAATGCCTACAGTGTGGAAGCAGGCCATTTGGCTCATTGAATCCACACCAGCCCTCCAAAGAGCATCCCACCCTACCAGACTGCTACCCTATCCCTGTAACCCTGAATTTTTCTCCATGACTAATCTACCTAGCCTACACATCTCTGGATACTATGGGCAATTTAACATGGCCAATCCACCTAACCTGGACATCTTTGGAATGTAGGAGGAAATACACACAGAGATGAGGAGAATGTGCAAACTCCAGGCAGACAGTTGCCCAAGGCTGGAATCAAAACTGGGTCACTAGTGCTGTGAGGCACTACTGCTAACCACTGAGCCACCACGCTGCTTCTTTAGATGGATTCTGAATTTATCCTCATCTTTGGGCCTGTCTGGAACCACTCTTGCAACCACTTTCTGTGCATCCTTCCTATAACGTGCTGCCCAGAACTGTACGTAAATGAGTCAAGTCATTTGAAGAGCCAGTGCAGATGCAATGGGCCAAATTGACCTCCTTCTACGCCATAATAATTTTGTGATGCTGCGAAGTTTAGCCAGGACAATGCTCATGAGTCTGCAGCACAACTGCAGAAGAAAACTAAATCAATTTCTGACTTAGATTCAGACACCACAAGTACAGTAACTGTATCCAAGTGACCACATAAATGTCATTAAAGTGTATGAATAAGACATTGAAATTATGTGTGGTGCAGTGCGTGTGGCGTCCTATTGTGACATAATTGAGTCATGACATTCAAATATCACTCACTGACATTGATAGAGCAACTTGTTCCAGAGCCTGGGTTTTGCTGTACATTGCCTAATATAGGATACTAATGCCTCACCTTGGCACATTTTACATAGCTTGCGTTTAGTTTGCAGCATCTTTTAATGTCTTTGCTCATACAACTGGCATCTGAGTTATCAGGTGCTGCAGCTACAGGGAAGGATGTACACTGCAATGTTAACTTTATTTTGGAGTTTCTACATCATTCCCACACATACACACATGTGTATTCTCATACAACAGAGCTACAATTTCTTGGTCAACGAACGCAAGTACACCTTCCTCATGGCCAGTAGCTGGAGGAAATGCAACTATCTCCTTTTCAGTCTTTATGAGATGTGTTGAATTTTAGGTGATGTTTCAAGCTTTTGACCCACTCACTGATTAGCACTAGATATCACTGTGAAGGAAGTTTAAGTCAGCAAGCACTACGCAAAGCCAGAGTCAGTCCACACAGAGTTAATATTGGCAGTTGTTGTTTTCTCCCTTTTAAGTTAATCAACAGTTCTGCAAGGCTGGCCTTGACCAGCTATGGATTCTCAGAGTTAATTGTCAATAACGAAATGGGCATGGGGTGAGTTTAATAGATTACCAGATGGGCATGTTGACCATTTTCATTTCTCTTTCTCATTTTCTCCCTTCTTCAAGGAAAAGCACTTGCCTAGCAGTATGTTTGTGCTCAATCTGCAGAAAGAGCAGAAAATGGAAGCGGCCTGCTTTGAGTGAAAGAAAACATTTTGTCATGGTTTAATGCTGCAATTAATGAGCAGCACCGAAGATGCCGTCAACCTAAAAAGGCGGAACATTATCTTCCAGCCCCACTTTATTGATTAAGATGCAGGCTGGAATAAGTCACCTTGTTTCTTTTCTCGTTAACTAGTCATTCTCTGCCTTTCTGTTGCCTCTCACTGCATTATGCTTGTATCCGGATGACCCAAAATATTTGTTCAGGAAGCAGCAGATTCAGACCAAGAGAGAGTGGGCTTGACTCCTCATTGAAGCTGAGCTGGCCAGCTGTCTTTGCCAGCATGAACATTGCAGCTGGCATCAATGCCGCTAAGAAGAAGGGAGTGGTAAGGAAGGGCAAAATATCAGCCTGAGTTCCTGATTATCGTGTTAAGTGGCTCAGTGGTTAGCGCTGCTGCCTCACAGCGTCAGGGAGCCTCAGTTTAATTCCAGCCTTGGGTGACTGTCTGTGTGGAGTTTGCATGTCTCCTGGTGTCTGCATGGGCTTCTGCCAGGTGCTGTAGTTTCCTCCCATACTCCAAAGATGTGCAGGTTCGGTGAATTGGCCATGGTAAATGCAGACTTGAGGGATTGGGTGAGGTGCTGTTTGTAGGATTGGTGCAGACTTGATGGGCTGAATGGCCTCTTTCTGCATTGTAGGGATTCTATTCCATGAGCCTTGCTAGAATGCATGAGTTCAGATTGTGATGCCTCCCATTGTCTAACTAGCTCACCAATGTTCATTATCAAAACTGAGACACCAGTAAGAACCAGTTGAACAGGAAAGAAAATATTTTTCATTTATATGACACCTCCTGACTCCAAGGCATCCCAAGGAGCCTTGCAGCCAATTAAATATTTTGGATGCATGGTTGCTATTGCAATGTGGGCAATACTTCAGCCAATTAATGCACAACAAGTTCCCCTTAACGACAATGTGATAACGACCACATTACCTGCTTTAATAAACATAGGTTCAGAGATTACTGTTGGCCAGGGGTCTGGAAAGGGCTCCCTTCTTCTCTTTGAATTAGTTCTATAGGTCATATGGTCTTTTCACATATTTAATACATCAATGTTGTGACACTGCAGTCACCAGGAAAAATTTACATACATGCAGATGCAACTTGCTCTCTTTTTGCATTGTTCATTTATACAAGTGGGCAGCTTTATCTTGGATAGTGTCAATTTTCTCATATTGTTGGAATTACACTCATCCAAGTAAGTAGGGAATTTTCCACCATACTCCTGATCTGCACCTTATGAGTCATTATCAGGCTTTGGAAAGTTGGAAGAAGAATTAGTCTCTGAAGGATTCCTAGCCTCTGAAATGCACTCGTAGCCATGCTATTCATGTTGCTGGTCGCTGGTAATCCCCAGGATGTTGATGTGGAAGGTTCAATGATTGTATTGTCAAGGGATGATGGTTAGATTCTTTCCTTTTTGACATGGAAATTGCCTGGCACTTGTGTGGCATAAATGTTACTTGCCACGTGCCAACTCAACCTAGATATTTTCCAGATCTTTCTGCATTTGGACTGCTTCAGTACCTGAAAAGTCACGAATCATTCTGAACATTGTGCAACCATCAGCAAACAGCCCCACCTTATTATTGGCAGCAAGGTCATTGATAAAGCATCTGAAGATGGTTGGACCTGAGGCTGTCTGCAAAGATATCCTTCATTTTATTCATTCAAAGGATGTGGTTTAGGCCAGCTTTTATTGCTCATCCCTAAGTTCCCAGGGAGCAGTTCAGAGTTAACCACATGGATGTTGGTCTGAAATCACATATAGGCCAGACCAGGTAAGGATGGCAGTTTCCTTCCCTAAAGGACATTGGTGAAACAGCTGGGTTTTTCCTGACAATTGACAGCAGTTTCATGGTCATCATTTGACTTTTAATTTTAAACTTTTATTGAATTCAAATTCCACCGTCTGCCATGGTGGAATTCAAATCAAGATCCCCAGAACTTTACCAGAGTCTCAGGATTAATAGTCAAGCAATAATAACATGAGGCTATTATCTCCCTTTCTGAAACTGAGATGATTGCCATCTATAATTCCAACCAGCAGAGGGTTTTTTCCCCCTGATTCCCTTTGAATCTAGTTGAAGTCAAGGGCTGTCACTCTCACTTCCCCTCCTGGAATTTGGCTCTCTTGTCCATATTTGAATCAAAGCTGTAATGAACTCAAAAGCTTACTGGATTCAGCAGAACCCAAACAAAGCATCAGTTGGAAGGTTATTGTAATGTATGTCAGGGACAGTAGGAACTGCTGATGCTGGAGTCTGAGATAACACGGTGTGGAGCTGGAGGAACACAGCAGGCCAGGCAGCATCAGAGGAGCAGGAAAACTGTCATTTCAGGTCTGGACCCTTCTTCAGGCTTCCCCTCCCCCATTTCTGAGAAGGGTCCAGACTCAAAATGTCAGCTTTCTTGCTCCTCTGATGCTGCCTGGCCTGCTGTGTTCCTACAGATCCACACCTTGTTATCTCATTGTAATGTATGTGCTGCTTGACAGCACGATTGAGGACCCTTTCCATCTCTTTTAAGGTGATTGACTGCAGAATGATGGGGTGAAAATTGGCTGAGATGAATTTGTTCTGCTTTTTGTGTACATAGCTGGGCAATGTTTCATACTGTCAGTGTTGAAACTGTACTGGAATGACTTGGCTAGGACCACAGCAAGCATTGGAACACAAGTCTTCAATACTACGAGTGGAATGTTGTCCATGTTAATAGCCTTTGAGATATCCAGCGCCTTCAGCCATTTTTTGATATCACGTGGAGTTACTCGATTTCGCTGAAGACTGTCTTTTGTGATGCTGGGCTCCTCAGGAGGAGGCTGAGATGGATCATCCACTCGGCAATTCTGGCTGAAGCTTGTTACAAATGCTTCGGCCTTATCTTTGGCACTGGCATGGTGGTCTCCAATTGCTTGGATGATGGGGATATTTGTGCAGAAATCTTCTCCAGTAAGTTGTTTATTTGTCCACCATCATTTGTGCTTGAATGTGACAGGACTACAGGCTATGATCTGGTCTATTAATTGCAATTCCAGACTCTGTTTTTTAGTTAAGTTAGATAAGGACTAAACTATTTACTTTGTGCATTCATGTTCATGCACTCCCACCCTTCCTTTGTTTCTTCCAGAGAGTCTCACACTTAGATACCTTCCAGGGTGATAGAACTCTGCCCCGATTATGCTATTTAGGCTCATTGACATACAGTTTTGTCACATCAGACAAGCTTGCTCCATGGTCCTAAAGCCATCACACACAAGTGAGTCACAAATAGTCCAGACCAGGTAAGGATGACAGATTTCCTTCCCTAAAAGGCATTGGAGCGCCAATTTGTTTAAAACATGACATTCAACAGTGATCAATTGTCAATTGGTTCAGTAACCTAGCCTTTTCTAAAAAAAATTGAATTGGTGACTTCTTTATTGAATCTAAATTTCGCCATGGTGAGATTGGAACCTACGTCCTCGGATCATTAGAGATAACAGGTACTGCAGATGCTGGAGAATCCGAGATAACAAGGTGTGGAGCTGGATGAACACAGCAGGCCAAGCAGGATCATAGGAGCAGGAAAGCTTGACGTTTCGGGCCCTTCATCAGAAATGGTTTCCTTGGATCATTAGCCTGGAGTGTTGGGGTAACAGCTCTGCAACATTACCATCTCAAAACCGTCTTCCATGCACATCTTTGTTTAGGCACTGTCTCATAGACAACTGTACATACCAGCAATTCATACAAGATTGTCCTCTATGCATCAGCCAAGATTGTGTTTGTTTACTGGCCATGCAGTAAATCAAAGATGATCCTCTTTCCTGATCTACCTTGCCATTGCACCAAATTCTAAAAGCTTCCCTTTCCTGGGACACATCAGCGGTTTTGGCAGCTCAAAGTATTTAATGTTGAAAGGGAAGAATTATTAAAGCTGAAACAGCTTCAACACCACTGCAAAGAAATTTGTACTCCACCTACACACTTAAAAAAACACAGCAACAGTCTCTGATAAGATAGTGACTGGGGCAAAGATCCTTTCCAATTTTGGCAGTTGAAAGACCTTGCACAACATTATCCCAAAATAGGCCCTATTATAATTTAACCAAAAAAAAAATAGATAGCAGCATAAACAGAAACAAAGTAGATGGCATCTGGAGCTTTGTTTATCTAAAGATTGAAGTAAAGAGATGGCTTAAACTATTAAAACCTAAATGACTAACTTGTCTGATTGAATTTCAGCCAGTTTTATTGGTTGAGTGTCATCATGACATTTATCACAAGGTAAAAGGTTTTAGATATATTTATTTTCTTAGTGTCTTTATTGTGTATTTTCAAGTTAAAGGTAATTATTTTGGTTAAAGATTTTTGCACAGTCTGGTTGGTAACTCTCTTAAGGCTCTGAAAAGCTATGAGCAAGAAACTGTGATGCATCCACTAGCCTTGACCTGCTATTTACCTCCTTTACTGTCCCCATTGATTTTGCAAAATCAGGGCGAGATTTCCTAATTGTAAAGGGCAGGCACCCATGTTACAAGGAGGCCAACAATAGGTGGAGAAACAAGTTGGGGTCTCACTGGGAAATAAATTGAAGCCGTCTGTTGTGGCCACCTTACAAAAGGAGGAGGTGATAGACGCACTTGGGGCGAATCTTTGAAATTCTGGCCGATGATCCCATCCTGGGCTCTCAGGGAGTCCAAAAGCCACTGCTACTTCTGTGCATTTGCAGCTGCAAGCAGAGATGTTCTTTGAGAAATGGAATCAACTCGGAGTCCCTGCCTAGCATCTCCCCACATATCACCCTGTGATGGGTACACAGGGGATCTCCTACCATAAGGCTCTCCCAGACAGCTAGGCCTAAAGCATGAACTTATCTGCATCCTAACCTATTTCAAACCATTGTAGTTAGACCGCTATTGAAGTTCCAGCTGTGTGCTCCATAATGAACATTGATTCTCTTGGACTAGCAATTCAGTTTTGGTACGTTCATTTGCAAATCCAATATGTTCTATTTAGGCTGTTCCACAAGACCGAAGGTGACTTTATTCTTCACCCTGACTGGGGTCTTAAGGTGACTAAATAATCCAATATTTAGCACACTCCTCCTCAGGTAAGGCAGACAATTTTTCCTGAAGTTTGTGGGTGGGATGTTCTATCTGGCCTGTTGGATACCCTCAAAATGGTTACCCCTTTTGTAGATGTTTCTTCTCCAGTTTGCAACTGTATGATTTTGGCATTAGGTTTGGGATCTTTGTCATCAAATGCTGTCTTCCTCAGCTGGCCAAGGCTGCACTGGCACAATGGAGGTAATGTAAAATTTCATCATTGATCTCCATCCATATGATACATTAGATCTCACAGTTATTTTTGATGCATTCGCAGAAGCATAGGAGAGAATGGGCCTTAGGCTAAATCTACAACGAGTATGTCAGTACACATTTAAGAGACATGTTTATGATTTTATCATTATTATAGCATGTGACCTGAGTGAGACTTGTGATGTGAAGATCACATCCTCTGTGTGTTTTGATAGATGGAGTCTGCATGTGGCCTAAAAGTCTCCAACAACATCTTTATACAGACCACTCGAAGCATTACACCGAAAGATATAAAAAATGGACTGCTTTGCTGTAACAAAATTGATGAATACTAGTCTAGACATTTATGTATTTGTGAATGTAATACTTGTATGTAATTGCCAGGCATAATAAATGTCTGTTAGATCTTTCAAGACCATGTTATCTGTGCTTAGTTTCTTACGTCATGAGGGATAGCAAAGGTTGTTGGGTGCAAAACCTACATCATACCCTCACTGGTAGGAGACTCTCAAGTCGTAAGAATGCAGCCTCATTGTTTAAGGGCTTGCCTTGGGTCATGATAGTCAGGGCCATGATGAGCAATAGGAGCTGACTGGCAGTGGGGCTTTATTTTCTAGATGTTTAGCCTAATGCACATTTCCACATACACTTTCATGAATGTATCAATGGTGATTTGGAGCTCAACCTCTGAGCGGCTGTGCACACAAGCAAAGCCTGCAAATTGCAGCTTGACCACAGGTGATTAAAGAGCATTCTTGCAATGGCATCTCTTTTGGTTGTCAGCAGGGGCTCACTTCTGTATATAACACAATTGATCCTGTCTCCTTTCTTAATGATGGTTGCATTTAGGTTTCACAAAGATCCTCTGGCATATTCTCCTCCTTACAGATGAGGGAGATGAGGTTGTATGTACAAGCCAGTCGTGTTTCTCTTTTGTATTGTTGTATTTTGACTGAGATTTCGCCTATGTTGGTGATCCTGTTGGTTCTCAGGTGTCAGATGGTCTTTTCAACTTCACGTTCAATTGGGTTTGTGCTGCAATGGTGGAGGGGAACGTGCAGTGTGATGATATTGAGGGTAGTTATGTTGAGGACTGAGTATCTATTGAGGAATTCTCAAAATGCACTTTCCAACAAGTGCTTACTGGCTCTCTATCCTTGTTGAGGACCATTTCATTTTTAACTCACAAATGGGGTAGACATTTGGATGCTTGCACTATAGATGGTCTTGAGTGCAGTGAGGAATCAGCCCATATCATGCCCACCAGTGAATTTCTGGATTACCTACACTCTTTCCATCAACAGTGCATCCTTTAGATGACAGGCTTTTCATTGGCCCTCAACCTTCATTTACCTGCTTTCTTTCCTTCACTTTAGTGATATGTCCAGTACAGGAATGCCTTGCATTTGTGTTTTAACAGCTGTTGGATCTCTTGGTCCTTTCTGTTTCCCTACCAAATCGAAATTGAACCAAATGTTGAGCTGCCCTTTTCACCTCAATGTATTTCAGTTAAGGAAGTAAAAGCAAAATGCGTGCCCCCAACTTTATCATGCATCCCAGTTATTGTTTCATCGTTGAATTGAACACACTGCATTAACACTGAGCTTACAATTGAGGAAACTTTTCGCGTCAGCAATAGCGAAGATTTATTGGATTTTACCCCAGGACCCCAAAATCAGATCTGTTTAGCCCACACAAAATTGATATATTTAAGCTAAAAGAAAGAACAATCAAGTTAAATGATATTGCTACAAAATTGGTGAAAATGTCATAAATGTATTATGCAGTATCTAATGGTCATGGAAAGGTTTCTGCTGAGTCTATAGTTCCTACATCAAACTGGTATAAGATCATTCACCGGATTAATCAAATGCTGGAGTGTACCTCCAAAATATTTGATTTCAGTCAAAACAAGGTTTGTCTTATCTTCTTTAATTTTTTGTTCATCTATCTTTTGAACTGTTACGTTCTGGTTTTGTTGTCATATCTTCAAACAGTCATTGATATGCTGAAGAGGATTCTGAGTGGAATAATGAGAATGATTTCAAAGAGGATGTTTTCAGCAGGAACTAATTGGATTTCACCAATTTCTCCTGGAAGGAAGGTTGTGAACATGATGCAATGATTAATGCCATGAATAACATTGATGTAAATGGCTGCTTTTTTAAAATAAATAAATTGCAGTTGCAGAATAGAAGATCGCAAGTGTATTCGTCTTTAAGTCTTAACGTGTCATAAATAATGATAAAGATTTTGTTTTCTCTGAATCGTAGTATTGGAGGCTGAGGAATGACCTTATAGATATTTATAAAATCATGAGGGGCACGGATAGGGTGAACAGCAAAGGTCTTTTTCCCAGGGTAGGATGAATCCAAAGCAAGAGACCATAGGTTTAAGGTGAAAGGAGATAGATTTAAAAGGACCTAAGAGGCAAATTTTTCATGCAGAGAGTGGTGCATATATCAACCAAGCTGCCAAAAGAGTTGGTGGAAACTGGTACAATTATAACATTTAAAAGGCATCTGGATGGGTATATGAATAGGAAGGGTTTAAAGGGATATGGGCCAAAAGCTGGCAAAAGGGAGTAGATTAATTTAGGATATCTGGTTGGCATGGACAAGTTGGACATTAGAGCCTGTTTCCATGCTGTACAGTTCTATAACACTGTAACTCTATTATTGACATTTTTGATCTAACTCTTCTGCCTCCATGTCCTGATGTTAACCTGCAAGTTATACATTGGCAGGAGGAAGTAGGGTTCTTTTTTAAGAGTGAAACTTGAATTACATTGACAGAAATGTGATCGCACAGGTCCGGCTGTGGTGTTTGAGAAAATGGAGAAAGAAACAGGTCTCAACCTATTAGGATAAGGGCTGTGGATCAGAAGAGAGCTATAAGCAAGCTAGTAGAAAAATTGACTGTAGGTTTCATTGAGAAGCAAAAGGCACATCAGGATAAAACATTGAATCAGTATTCATGAGAACAATTTTCTGTTTCCTTTGTCCTCCAAAATTTGAATGAATTAGCTTATCTCCCTGAAAATTAAAATTGAATATCTTTTTTCTCATCTTGTCCGTTCTTACATTCTGTTATCTCGAGCTGAGCCTTGTCGGGCCAAAATATTTCTCCATAACTGACCACATGAATCACAAGAGCCTATGTCATCCACTTGCGATTAAACTAACAGCGGTAGTGGACTAGACTTTTGGGATAAACTAGACTTTTAGATTATGTGTAAGTCAACAAGGAAAGGTGGTTTGGTCTTCTGCCTACATGATAATTATCTAGCAAGCTCTTATGTGGGACCAGTAAAATTCTAAATCCTGTGAGGGGTTTTCCACTGACAGGATGTTTGGTAACCGAAGGACACAGATTTAAGATAAGCGTCAAAATAACCAGCAGGGAAATGCATTCTTTATGATGTAATGAGCTTCATGAAAGGAACTAGATTCAAGAGAATCTTGAACTCGAAACATACTCAAAGATTGCAGGCCTATGAGAAGTGACCTGGAGAGTGGGGTTAATTGATTATTTCTTACAAAGTACTGGTTCCAGCACAATGGGATGAATGACTACATTCTGTGCAGTATAATTCTATGACTTGACAAGATCTTGGTGTGTCAAATGTTTCTGTAGCAGCTAGTGACCCTTGAAATGTCAGGTGACATGTCACATCAATGTTGTCTTCGGGAAAATAATCTATTGAAATGTGGAATCACTGGAAGATCTTGATCATTTTACTGTCAACACAGTGAGAGGCGAGGACTTAGCAAATGAAATGTGCATAATCTGGCTGGAGGCTGGAATCACTGCTCTTGAGACACCACCATACCACCCGTGCCTTCCTTATTGTTTGAAAGTCCTCATTCAATGGAAGCTCAATGAGTTCTCCTGAAACATTTGCAACATTGAGGGAACTTTTATGATAGGAATGCAAGAATGTAGGTTCAGGAGTGGGCCATTCAACCCTGTTAGCCTGCTCCACCATTCAATGACATCATAGCTAATTGTTGGCCTAATTTCATATACCTGCCTTTGCTCCATATTCCTCAACACCTTTGCTTAATAAAAAAATCAATCTCAGATTTCAAATTAGCAACTGATTCAGTATCCACTACTATTTGTGGAAGAGAGTTCTAATTATCTACTGCCCTTTGTGTGTAGAAGTGCTTCCTAACATCGGTCCTGATTGGTCCGGCTCTAACTCTCAGACTGTGCCCCATATTTGAGATGTATGGGTGAATAAATGTGTAACTTATTGATTAGAAGTTTGTTACGCGTAAAAATTGTACAAAACCATTGTTTTTGTGCCAAAGATTTGAGTTGTACACCATCTTTGATAGGTACACCTGCCATGCATACATAATAAAAAAGTTGAACAAAGACACCTGAGTCTTTCCTGGTCTGAAAAAAAGATTAAAGAGATTAAATTGTCCTCTCAGGCACACTAATGAAATACAAGACCTTGCAACAAGTGAACTTCAACTCTTACAATCCACCAAGATCTCGGTGCTCATTGATCCCATGCACATTGTCAATTTTCACTACTCTATTATTAACAATTGCCTCTTTAGGTGCTTTGGCCCTCAACTCTGGAATTCCTTTGCCAAATCTCTCTACCTCTCTACCTCACTTTGCTCCTAGAAGACAATTCCTTAAATGTACCTCTTTGACAAAGTTTTTGCTCACCTTGATATCAGTTATTATCTATTTCTGTTCCTGTAAAGTGCATTGGGACTCTATGTTACAGGCACTATCTAAATACACGTTAATGTTGTTGCAGTTGGAAGGTGAAATTTGACACCAGTGTAACGAGAAATCTCATGCTTGAGTCAGAAAAGTGGAATATGTAAGAATTTCTAGATTCTATTCTTTTAAATTTCTATTCATTCAATTAATCAAAAAGGAGCTTGTCTTGTATAGGTTTTATAAAGCATATGTTTTGCTCCATCGTACATCTCCATTTCTGGTTGATGCTTAATAATAGGTCCTTTCAAGATTTACTTACGGGACAGAGAAAACTGTTTTGAGTCTGAAATTCTGTCCAATGCAATTAAGTGGAAAGTATTTTCATTATGTTGCTCTGAATTTGGTCAGGTCAAGTAATCATTAACTTAGAGTTGATTACACTATGCCTTGTGTTATACACTGATCTGAATTTTATTCTGCTGGAATTGCGCCAACTCTAATCTTCAAGGTGTTAATCTCAAATGGTTTGACAATGTACCTCCCTCTGTCTGAAAATGCTACCCTTCAGATCCTTTTTAAATCTTTCCCTTGCCACGTTAAACTTTTGCCCTCTACTTTTGGACTACCCCATGAGGGGAATGGGTAAGGTGATTGGCAAGGTCTTTTACCAAATGGTGGGCTTGTCCAAAACTAGAGTTCATAGGTTTACGTTGACAGTAGAAAGATTGAAAAGGGACCTGAGGGATAATGTTTTCACACATATGATCAAGTGTGCGTGGAATGAGATGCCAGAGGAAGTGACGGGGGCAGTACAATTGCAACATTTAAAAGGCATCTGGATGGGTATATGAATGGAAAGTGTTTAATGGAATATGGGCCAAATGCTGGCAAATGGGACTAGGTCAGATTGGGAATTATGGTCAGGACAGATGTATTGGACTAATGGGTCTATCTCCACACTGTATGACACAATGACTCTACACTCAATTAGGAGTGCTCAATGCCTCTTTACCCAAGAATGGAGTGGAGGGCCCAAATTGCCATCCTACAAGCTATGAATCAGCAAACAAATTAGTAATGCAAGAGAGATTCCAGCCCACAACAGGACCAAGGCAGCTACAGGGCTGCTGCAAAAAACAATATTTGTCTCTGTGCTGGTATTATCACATCAGCACCGCTTCTATCACATCAGATACAGTGTGATGAGTAAGTGATGAATAGCCATTCTATATCAACAGGCCTTTACCCCCAACATCCTCAATCAAAGATTGTGTTTGATTTGCCTTTTTTCATTCAACAGTAGCCAGAATTATGAAAAGCATTTATGCTTCCAAATTGGTCTCACACAAGCCACTTAGCTTTTTTTCCCCATTTTTGATCTAAAGTGTAGGACAGTCAATATTTCCTATAATTTTATTGGTGCAGTTCTAGGATGGGAAAGTGAGGGGTTGACTCACCTAGCTGTGCAGTGCACAAATAACATGATATACTGCATTCTAGTGCTGAAGGGCATGAGTTAGTCACCAAGTTCCACCATTATCATGTATCTGCTGGAATCAATGATTTCCACTGAGAAATGCAAGGAAACTGAAGACATGTCAGCCCACAACATTGTATTGAACCTGGTTAAAAAACAAAATTAAAACACTGTGCACTGTTCTGCTCTCTATATCACCAAAAAAAGGATGTAGAATCACTGGAGAAAGTGCCAAGCAGGTTTACAAGGGTGATACCAGGACTGAGAAGGTGCAACTATGCAACTCTCAATCATTGAATTGAATTGTGAGGTGCAGGCATTTGTGTAGGGGGTGAACATCAGGGCAGGTAAGAGTTAGTGAACATTTTGATCAAGGAGGCAATCCCACCCCTGCTTTTAACCCAATGCTATTGGTAAGCTCATCAGTTAGTGACCGATTGACCGTGTTTCTTGTATGTTTGTTTGGAACTATGAAATGCTCTACAATATTGCTTAATTACCATCACAACTTTTAATCTAATTTCTCAGTCAAGTGTAGGTGATTTTTCTCTCATATCTACTCAGTTGGCCTCATTTAACTTTAATACTGCCATTTCATTTTGACGTTCAAAGTTAATGTGAAATTGTACAATATTATAATCATTTTCAACGGAAGACTCTCTCTGATGGGATTACTAATTCACACCATCTAAACTAGCTACTTCACTAGTTGACCGCAACAAATGCTGGGGATCACAGCTGGTCAGTTGGTTCCATGAAGCATGGTTCCAGGAAAATACCTTCAAATTCCTTGAACTTGATCTACAAACTACATTGACGAGTTTATTTTTCTAGTCATAGAGACACAGAGCTGTACAGCATGGAAACATACCCTTCAGTCCAACTCATCCATGCTAACCTGACATCCTGAATTAATCTAGTCCCGTTTGCCAGCATTTGGCCCATATCCCTCTAAACCCTTCCAATTCATATACCCATCCAGATGCCTTTTAAATGTTGTAATTATACCATCCTCCACCACTTCTTCTGGCAACTCATTCCATACACACACCATCATCTGTATGAAAAAGTTGTCCCTTAGGTCCCTTTTAAATCTTTCCCCTCTCACCTTAAAATTATGCCCTCTAGTTTCGGTCTCAGCTACCCTGGGGAAAAGGGGAATAGGTTTTCACCCTATCTATGGCCCTCATGATTTTATAAACTTCTATAAGGTCACCCCTCAGCCTCCGATGCTCCAGGGAAAATAGCCCCAGCCTATTCAGCCTCCCCCTATAGCTCAATCCCTCCAGTTGTGGCAACATTCTTGCAAATCTTTTCTGAACCCTTTCAAGCTTCACAACATCAGTCCTATAGGGCGAGACCAGAATTACATGCACTATGCCAAAAGTGAGCTAACCAACATCCTGTACAGCTGCAACATGACCTCCCAACTCCTACACTCAATGCACTGAGCAATAAAGACAAGCATACCAAACAACTTCTTCATTGTCCTGTCTACCTGTGAACCTACTTTCAAGAAACTATAAACCTGCATTCCAAGGTCTTTTTTGTTCAGCAACACTCCCCAGGACCTTTCCACTAAGTGTATCAGTCCTGCCCTGATTTACCTTTCCAAAATGCAGTATCTCACATTTATCTAAATTAAATTCCATCTGCCACTCCTTGGCCCATTGGCCCATTTGATCAAAGTCCCATTGTACTCTGAGGTAACCATCTTCACTGTCCACCACACCACCAATTTTGGTGTCATCTACAAACTTACAAACCATCCCTCTATGTTCACGTCTGAATCTTTAATGTTGATGACAAAAAAAAAGTGGACCCAACAGCAACCCTCTGGCACACCACTTATCACAGGCCTCCGGTCTGAAGAACAACCTTCCATCCCAACTTCAATCTCCTATCTCCGTGCCAGTTCTGTATCCAAATGACTCTCTCTCCCTGTATTCCACATGATCTAACCTTACTAACCAGTCTACCATGAGGAACGTTGTTGAACACCTTACTAAAGTCCATATAGATCACATCCACCCCCTGCCCTCTTCAATCCTCTTTGTTACTTCTTCAAAAAACTCTATTAAGTTAGTGAGACATGATATCCACACACAAAGCCATGTTGACTACCCCGAATCAGTCCTTGCCTTTCCAAATACATGTAAATTCTGTCCCTTAGACTGCCTCCAACGACTTGCTCACTACCGACTTCAGGCTCACCGATCAATAGTTCCCTGAATTTTCCTTACCACCTTTCTTAAATAGTGGCACCGTTTTAACCAATTTCTAGCCTTCTGGCACCTCACCTGTGGCTATCAATGTTACAAATATCTCAGCAAAGGGCCCAGAAATCACTTCTCTGGCTTCCCAGATAATTCTAGGTTAAACTTGATCAGGTCCTGGGGATTTATCCATCTTTATGTGTTTTAAGCCGTCCAGCATCTTTTCCTCTGTAATGGGGACATTTTTGAAGATGTTGCTATTTATTTCCCAAAGTTCTCTATCATCCATAACCTTCTCCAGAGTAAACAGTGATGCAAAATACTCTTCTAGTATCTTCTCCATCAACTATGATAAAATCTTCATGTAGTTTAGAGTTCCTTACAATTAGTGTATTGCCTTGGCTACAAGCTCTTCTTAGCTGTTACTTAATCCAAACATCCCCACTTCTGACCGAATGATGGAGGGAAGGTCATTGATGGAGCAGCTGAAGATGGTTGAGCCTAGGACACTACCCTGAGGAACTCCTGCAGACATGCCCTAGAGCTGAGATGATTGACCTACAACAACCACAACTATCTTCCTATGTGTCAGGTATGACTCCAACCACTGGAGAGTTTGCCCCCGATACCCATTGAGTCCAGTTTTGCTAGGGCTTCTTGATGCCACACTTGGTCGAATGCAGCCTTGATATCGAGGGCTGTCACTCTCACCTCACCTCTGGGATTCAGCTCTTTTGTCCATGTTTGAAACAAGACTGTAATGAGGTCAGGAGCTGAGTGGCCCTGGCCAAACCCAAACTGGGAGTCACTGAGCAGGTTATTGTTGAGCAGGTGCTGCTTGATAGCACTGTTGATGACACCTTCCATCACTTTACTGATGACCAAGAGCAGATTGACGGGACAGTAATTGGCCAGGTTTGATTTGTCCTGCTTTTTGTGCACAGGACATACTTGGGCAATTTTCCACATTGACCAGTGTTGTAACTGTACTGGAACAGCTTGGCTAACAGAGCAACAAGTTCTGGAGCACAAGTCTTTAATGTTATTACTGGGATGTTGTCAGGGCCCATAGCCTTTGCAGTATCCAGTCTCTCCAACCATTTCTTGATATCACGTAGAGTGAATCAATTTGGCTGAAGACTGGAATCTGTACTGCTGGGGCCCACTGGAGAAGGCCGACATAAATCATCCACTCGGCACTTCTGGCTGAAGATTGCCGCGAATCCGTCAGCCTTATCTTTTGCACTGATGTGCTGGGCTCTTCCATCATTGAGGCCGAGGATATTTGTGGAGCCTCCTCCTCCAGTGAGTTGTTTAATTGTCCACCACCATTCACGACTGGATGTGGCAGGACTGCAGAGCTTAGATCTGATCCGTTGGTTGTGGGATCGCTTAGCTCTGCAGATGCTGGAATCAGAGATAATAAAGTGTGGAGCTGGAGGAACACAGCAGGCCAGGAAGCATCAGAAGAGCAGGAAAGTTGACATTTTGGGTCGGGACCCTTCTGCAGGCAAAAAAATCAGCTTCAGCTCCACATTTTGTCACCTCTCACTCCAGCATCTGCAATTCTTGCAATCTCTGAGTGATTTATAACCCCACTGCGAAGCCTCTTCCAAGGATGCCATGGAGAAGTTATCCTCCTCCTTCTGGAAAGACCTCAGTGGATCTCTCTCCCACTGTAATCCTCTGGTAATCTCTTCAGCCCTGAAATTCCTTGACCACATACTCAAGCAAACTAGGTACTACGGCCACATCTCCCTTCTCAGTACCTGCCTACGGAACCGGACCATCCCAATGGACTCCCATTTACATTCAGGCCATCCCAGTTTGGCTCTAACTGCGACAACCTCTACATACACAATATCAAGAGCCTCCAAAAACAGACTTTTTTTTCTTTTTGTTCCTCCAGCTCCACACTTTGTTATCTCTGTCTATGACTTGCTGCTTTCGCTGTTTGGCATGCAAGTAGTCCTGTTTGGTGGCTTCACCAGGTTGACATCCCATCTTCAGGTATACTGGTGCTGCTTCTGCCATGCCCTCCTGCACTCTGCACTGAACCAGGGTTGATCCCCTGGCTTGATGGTAATGGTGGAATGGAGTATATGCCGGGCCATGAAGCTACAGATTGTGCTGGAGTACTGTTCTGCTGTTGTTGATGACCGACAGTGCCTCGTGGATGCCCAGTCTTGAGTTGCCACGTCTGTGCGAAGTCTGTCCCATTTAGCACCGTGATAGCACCACACATAACGATGGAGGGTATTCTCAATGTGACGGTGGGACTTAGTCTCCACAAGGCCTGTGCGATGGTCACTCTTACCAATACTGTCATGGAGACATACATCTGCAGCTGGCAGATTAGTGAGGATGAGGTCAATATGTTTTTCCCTCTTGTTAGCTCCCTCACCACCTGCCGCAGACCCAGTCTAGCAGCTATGTCCTTTAGGACCCAACCAGCTCATCAGTAGCACTGCTGCTGAGACGCTCCTGGTGGTGGACATTGAAATCCCCCACCCAGTGTACATTTTGTGCGCTAGCCATCCTCAGTGCTTCCTCCAAGTGTTGTTCAACATGGAGGAGTACTGATTCATCAGCTGAGGGAGGACATTATGTGGTAATCAGCAGGAGGTTCCTTGCCCATGTTTGACCTGAAGCCATGAGACTTCATGGGGTCTGGATTCAATGTTGAGGACTCTGAGGGCAATTCCCTCCCGACTATATACCACTGTGCCATCACCTCTACTACGTTTGTCCTGCTGATGGGACAGAAGATATCCAGGCGTGGTGTTGGTGTTGTCTGGGACATTGTTTGTAAGGTATGATTCTGTGAGTATGACTGTGTCAGGCTATTGCTTGACTAGTCTGTGAGACAGCTCTCCCAATTTTGGCACTAAACCCCGGATGTTGATGAGGACGACTTTGCACGGTCGACAGGGCTGTTTCTGCTGTTGTCTTTTCCCATGTCTAGGTCGATGCCAGGTGATCCGTCCAGTTTCATTCCTTTGAGACTTTGTAGCAATTAGTACAACTGAGTGACTTGCTAGGCCATTTCAGAGGGCAATTTAGAGTCAACCACATTGCTCTGCGTCAGGAGTCACATATAGGCCAGACCAGGTGAGAATGGCAGATTTTCCTTCCCTGACGGACATTAGCGAACCAGGTGGGTTTTTCCGACAATCGTCAATGATTTCATGGTGATCAGTAGATTTTTAATTCCAGGTTGAATTCAAATTCCACCATCTCAGTGGTGGGATTTGAACCCGGGTCCCCAGAACATTATTTAGGTTTCTGGATTAATCATCTTGCGATAATACCACTCAGCCTTTGCCAATCCTTATGTTTAAATTAATCCCATGGGCCAATTCTCACTGCCTAAACTATAAAGTAACAAATAAAAGACAAAAAGAGGAAGAAAACAAAGATTTCAGGCACAAGTGACCTTTCATCAAAGCAATTAATGCTGTTTATCTTCATAGATGCTGGCAGAACTTTATTTAATCCATTCACACGACACGCACATGACTGGCTATGCCATTTTTTATGGCCCATCCATAATTACTCAGAGGATAGTTGAGAGATAATCGCATTGCTGGGGGCCTGGAGTCACATTCAGGCCAGAACAGGTGAGGATGGCAGATTGCCTTCCCTCAAGGACATTACTGAGCCAGATGGGTTTTTGAAACAATTGGCAATGGTTTCTTATTCTTTTAATTGAATTCAAATTCATCTGCTATGGTGGGATTAGCACCCCAGTCTCCAGGAGATTACCTGGGTCACTGGATTAATAGTCTGGTGATAATACCACTCGGCCATCACTTCCCACTATTACTGCTGAGTAGTTTCACAGCAATTAGTATTCCAACACTTCTTGCTTTGTTTTTTTTCTTTCAGATCTCCTTTATTTTGCAGTTTTATGACTAAACAAGATCCAGGGCCCAAAGTGTATTGGGCTGTTGGTGAGCGATCGTCCCCTAGCTGGAGTCTGAACCTGAGCGATGAAGAATGGAGTAAACTGGAGGGAGGAAGACCAAAGATACTATAGAGGGACGCAGTTTCTACTTCTCTCAATTCAGTGACTCTAAACAACAAATTAGACTCTAACATCTTAAAAGGTAAGCTCTCAATGATTCATGTAAAATGCATTGCATTAGAAAGGCTAGAAATCGGGAAAAATGCAACCAATCCTTGTACAAAATGAAGACTTTTTTCCTAATATATGTTATCCTACTGCCTCATGCTGTCAGATTCATCACGCATATCAAAATGATTGTGAAATGGACCATTTCCTGTTTTTAATGTTCTGAATGAAGGTTATAACCAAACATTGCAATATTCTCATTTACCTGAGGCACGGTTCCTTTTTAATCTCACTAACTGAAAGGTTCCTGATAATTGAAAGTGCTCGCTGTGCAGCTTGAATTAAATTATGTTGAAATGAAGAGAAACTAATATCAGTTTTTGAGTTGTGGGTCAGCACAAGTCTGGTACTGTGCCTTGCTGACCAGATTTCAAATCTGCCTTACTTTAGCCTCGATATGAATGAAACGGATGGTCTCATTTGCAGGAGCTCGAGCAGCAACTGCAGTTTTAGGTCCTGGTGACAAGTTGAAAATCTTCTCCATGATGGTTGATAACAGGGGATCATTAAATTGCAACTTAGTACCTTGTGTTTACATCATCTGAGCCACCTCAATGACTCACGCCAGAGTTCAGCCCCTGAATAAAGTTCAGATAAAGGCAAAATATTGCAGGTACTACAATTCTGAACGGAGGACAGAGAATGCTGGAGAAACTCAGCAGGTCTGGCAGCTTCTGTGGAAAGAGGAGCAAAACTAATGTTCAAGCCTGGTATAGCTCTTCTTCAAAACTGACTATTTCTCATGAGACCGGCTGAGTTTTCCCATCCTATACTTTGTTTGTCTCAGTAAAGCTCAGTTGTCTTTTCCTATTAAACTGGTTTTGGGGAATGAGACAATTATTCATTTGCTTGCAATCAAGCGTACCATTAATGAAATGTTTTTGTTCTATAGTCAGATTGGTAGTTGGGGCTTGAAATTTTCACATTGTTGTGCCTGGGAACACTAAATTGCACACTCAATGTCCTTTAACGTTAGGAAGACCACTGTCCAGGCTGTACAAATCTGGAGCTCGGTGGTTCCCACAGTAGGGTACGTGTAGCAAAGTGGTATGGGTCATGTCTCTGATGTACTTAACAGAAATTGTGCAATGACAATTCAAAGATTCATGTCCCACATTAAAGTGATTGTGAAATAGATAATTTCCTGTTTTTGGTGTTCTGAACGAAAGTAATAAACAGACATTACAACCTGCCCATTTACCCGAGGCACATTTTCCTTATTATTTCACCAAACGAACTTGAAATTAAATGTAAATTAATTTGGATTGAAGAAAAATGAGTGCCAGTTTTTAATTTGTCATCTCAACCTATATAGTGCTCTCCCTGTTATTTTTTGTAGCACAGTTGCTGAGTATGCCTAGCCTGTCTTAAAAACAAATTGTCACTTTGCTTACTACTTCCCATGACTCCCCTGCTCACTGTTACTGTTACAACTTGGTGATGTACTTGATGTGCCATACTCTACAAGGATACAGATCAAGATTGGAAATTGGAGTTAGATTGGATGGTCCTCAAATTGGCCAGTAGGGGAGGGATAGGTTGAATTACCTCCATTGTCAATAAGAATTTCTATCATTTCTCCAGGCAAACAGTATAGATAGACTTAGGAAGAAGTTGTGTATGCATATGAGCTAGAAAGCAATACAACATTATTTTGATGAGATTAGATCAAGTTGAATGGGAGGAAACTCATGCAGAAATTAAACCGCAAATAGCCTGTTCCTGTGTTGTCAAACTCACTGTAAGTTGCATGTCGTGTGGATATTTATCAATGCACGTTTGCCTGGATTTGAACAAACACCTTGAAGTATTGGAACATTTCACAAACCATGTCCTGCAGGGAAGACATAGTCCTTGAGCAAAAATTCTGAAAGTTAAAATTTGATTTAGTCAGACAACATCACTCAAACGTTTAGGGTTTGTAAATGAGAACTCAAGATACATTCTGTGTTTTTCTCACTAGAATATTTTTTATGCTTGTATAATAGTTGGATGATCAGTTAGTTCTCAATATGAGGTATCAAACTCTCCATCAGCAGGTCATGAGGTCAAATCCCAGTCTGCACAGATGACATGATACCTGCCCTCATAGTCTATGGTTTGGCACGGCACAGCCAGACTAGTAAATAATCTGTGTTGACTTAGGTTATAACAGATTTCCCAACCAGTCCAAGAGTTATTAAAGATGGCTATTCAGCTTGTCATATCTGTCATCATCATCAGCATCATCATTGGCGGTTCCTCGCAGATGAGGGTGAATCTCTTCCAGTCTCAGGGTGAGCCTGTAGATGGCTATACAAACCGATATGGCTAGCACAGACTCTGTGACACTTGGGGTAGAAGGTGGTTGTGGGAAGGGGTGGGTGGGGCATTGATGTGGCAGTGTGCTCCTAACCCTGCTTTCACCTGGATTCCACATTTTCCCAACGGCAAGTCTCAAGATGCTCAACGCCTTCCCAGATGTTCCTCCTCCACTTTGGACTGCCTTGGGCTAATGATTCCCAGGTTTCTGTGGGAATGCTGAACTTTGCAAGTGAGAACCTCTGTCCACCTGGGGCTCACCTGCACTTTCAGAGCTGGGAATAGAGTCCCGACTCGAGTAGCTTTGTGCCAGTCACCCGGACGGTGTGCCTAGCCCATCATAGCCAATCAAGGGTGGTCAGTGCCTCAATGCTGGGGAAGTTGGCCTGGTTGAGGATGCCAGTGTTGGTGATTCATATCTGTAACAGCTGTCTGAAAGAGCTATGCAATTCCTGCCACTCCCCTGTTCTATCTCTGTATCCTGCAAATGACATTCTTTCAAAGTGGAAATCTAATTCCCTTTTGCAAGTTACTATTGAATGGCATCCAATACGCCTTTAGGCCATAGAACATAGAACAGAACAGCACAGTACAGGCTCTTCAGCCCACAATGTTGTGCCAACCTATTATCCTACTCAGATCAAACTACCTTACATTATACAAGCATCCACGTGTCTATCCAAGGATCGCTTAAATGTCTCTCATGTATCTAACTCCAATACCACCGCCAGCAGTGCATTCCACGCACCCACCACTCTCTGTGTAAAGAACCTACCTCTGACATCTCCCCTACACCTTCCTCCAATCACCTTAAAATTATAACCCCTCGTATTAGTCATTTCCTCCCAGGGAAAATGTCCCTGGGTATCCCCTCTATCTATGCCTCTCATTATCTTCTACACTGCTATCAAGTCACCTCTCATCCTTCTTCACTCCAATGATAAAAGCCCTAGCTCCCTCAACCTTTCCTCATAAGACCTGCCCTCCAGTCCAGGCAGCATCCTAGAAAAAATATCATCATAACTCGTTAAGTAAAAACATTTCTTCTCATTTCTGTAAAAGAATGAATGTCAAAGAATTACATTTCTTTTGGTATCAGTCATGGAATGGGATTGCAGTTATACATGAGTATATCATCTAGTGCCAGAATATGTAGCAGTAAAAATTAGCACAAGGAAAAGTACTCAAGGAAAAAATACAAAGTGCCGGAATTTCCAGTTCCACTTATGGTGTCTGGTTAGTGGTCAAATTTGGATTGTGTTTATTTGGTTTGTATTCTCTTCACTGAGTTAGAGCTCTGTGATACAGGGAAAAGCTTACTAAATATACAATGGTGCCAACTCAGTGAATCTTTATGCCCCGGCACTAAACATATTAAGTAGAAATAGTTTTTATGAACATATTTTTTTAAAAAATCAAAGACAATGAGAATTCAGAGCTCGTCTGACAATCCAAACAACTCTCAGCCAAACTGCAATCTCCTCCATAGCCAAGTGCTGGTCACATTCCCCATAGCAGTAGCTCACAGAGAATGTTTTCCCTTCCCAAGGGAATGCAAAGCGCAGACAACTGAACTCAACCATGCCTTCCACTGTTCCAGCACCAAAAAACAGCTCACAACAGGAGTCATGGGATCCAATGTCGATGCCCATGTAAAGAGGGCGCTGTAGAATTCCGAAACTAAGGAGATATTATCATGTCGCCTTCCACCCCCAGTGATGACTCCATTGCAATTATTTGTTCAAGCTTGACTCCAATCACATAACCAAGGTTGCAATTTAAATTGTAAGAAATAGCTTTACAAGGACCTGTCTTCTGCAAAAAAGAGGAACATGTCCAGGTATTGTCCTCTTTTTTACTAAACAGAAGCATGGGTAGCAATAGTTCCCCAGCATATTCTGTGTGGCGATGCCTTGCCTAATCAGAGTCAACTTCTCAACCAATCAACATCCTTTATCGTGCAACATAAATTGTTACTACCTTTGAATTTTGGCATTCTTGCAATTGTCCAACAAGTGCGAGATGAAAAGCTCCAATACTGTGCCGGCTCTTTGCAGCAATAGTAAAGGGTTAAGTCTGTATACTGTCCCCAGCAAAAATCGATTTCTGATTTTGAAAGAGGTGGCATCACCCAGTACCCAGGAGGCAAGAATGTAAATGTAAATATTATAATTGAAGTATTATTATGAGGTCCTGCAGATCATATTCAGCTGCCAACTGAAAAATAATTCTCATCTCTTTATCCTCAGGGAAACAATAGCTAAATTGAGGTGAGTGACTGCTGGATCCAGCAAGTGTCTTTCCACCCACATGCTGTACTCAGCATACCTGCCTAGACCATACCAAAATTCAAATGCTCAACACCCCAAATCCTTCTAATTCCACCTTCTTCTGAAGCCATTGATCATCCCCTATCCCCATGGATTCCATATTCCTTCCTCTGTACCCACGCCAACCCCCACCCGCCTCCCCCCGACTACCTTGAATCTTCAACCACTTCCTCGGATTAGACCCTACCACCATTGCCAACCCAACCCTGACCCTGGGTGGTATTCAGGGGTCTCTTGTTCTACAGCCTGCTCCTCACCTTACCAGAAAACAAGCCTACCTCTCAGGCCGGATTCCATCAAGGAATAATTCCCAACTTTAAAGGCAGCATTGCCCCTGTAAAATTGTTGGGTAGAAATATCATAATTATGTCACTACCTGTCTGGATCTTTAGGGCTGCTTACTAATGCATGACTTTGGGTTTCCCAAATGCTTTGCCAGCATTCTCCCCACCCTCCCTCAGCTACCAGCAAGATAAGAACATACTACAGGAACTACCAGCAGTTGAGGTTGAGGGAGGTCTTGCAATATGTATGACAGGAAATGGCAGTAACCCCAGTTTCCTGGCTGTTATCTTCCTGTAACAACTTTGTCCTGGTTTCACTGTAAGTTTGATCTTATTTGTTGGACAACCTGAAAGAAAGTCATATCTAATCAGTGGTCTCTTTGATGTATTTAAGCATTAAAGGACAGAATAAAATTATTGGGAAAAAGGTATAATTGTGGCACTATCATGCAACACGTTTCAAACCCTTACCATTAGCAGACTGACAACGATTTTCTTCATGTATCCTTCTTTTGACAATTATTTCAAATCGCAGCCCTTTCTTTCTCGATTCTTCGGCAAATCGGAAGTTCTTTTTTCTCCCATTTAGAATGTCTGGAACTCTTCTCCAAGGAAGACAATGGGTTTATGAGTGATGTGAGCTCCTAATTACAATGCAGATACTACTTTGTGCTCCAGTATGCCATGTTAATGCATGAAAGATCAATAAGACATCATCAAGTTCACTCAGTCCAACACACATTTGTGTATTTCATCCAATCAGCATATGAAAAACAATGGAGATTACTCTTCCCCCTGTTAAGTACCCAACTGCCACTTGATGCAAATATTGGGCAGGTAACCACCCAGAGTTACATGCAGATGGGACCCGGTGATTAATGTCAGGAGCAGAGTCCATTGCTTTTCTCAGCTCACCCTCCACCTGCATGATTCCTGTTCTGAGCTTAATCTAAGGGCTTTTAAGGCTAGGTGCACGATGTATTAGATTGGCACTGCTCAAGTGCTATTAAGTTTTAATCGTAATTTATATCTCTATTAATAACTATTATTTGTACTCTGACCTTATCATGAAAACTTTTAAGTTTCCTCTTAAGTGCTTACAATTCCCAGTGAGACTCTGGAATAATATCTGTCACAATTAACTGAACAATGTTTTATTGCAAGACAGTTAATCGCTGAAAAAGTGATTGCAAAGCAGTTGTGAAAAAAAAACACTGGGAATATTTTTCTGTAAAATGAATACACTGGCTCTGAAGTTTTCTTTTCAAAAATTTATGTTGCAAAGTAGAAAGGGGAAAAACATCATTTCTGTAGTTTTTCTCGGTAAGGAACATCAAATTTCCAGCCTCCCTGTGCTCTCACTGACTGTATTCTGATTACAAGCGTATTTTATTCTATGGACATGATCGTTAATTTCACTACCTAAAAGATCAATAATTCACATGAGTGGAAATTGAAAATGATAATCACTTAATGCTTGGCAGCCATGCAAAGCATGCTATTTAACACTTCTCTTCTTGACTGGACCACAGCTGTCCAGAACATCCCATTCAGTCCAAATGTTTTAAAAAGCCAACATATCAAGAAGAAATAAACAGTTTTAAATATGTCTAAATTACAAAGGTCTCCACAGGACATTAGCCATAGTAATGTCAAAATGCAGCTGTCACTTTTAGTTTAAGCAAAAACAGAAATTGCTGGAGAAACTCAGCAGGTCTGCCAATATCTGATGAGAGAAAGCAGAGTTAATATTTTGAGTTCAGTGACCCTTCTTCAAAATGCCTTTACTTATTTTGTTCTTGGCAGGTAGGCAACACAGTTTTGGCAAAACTGATTGCCCGTTCCCATTCCTGTATTTCCTGAGAGCATTATGCATCAACAACATTGTTTGAAGTTTGCATCATATATAGACAGGGTGGCTAAAAAGGCATCTGGCACACTTGCCTTCATTACTCAGTCCTTTGAGTGTAGGAGTTGTGAAGTCATGTTGAGGTTGTACAGGACATTGGTGAGGCCTCTTCTGGAATACTGTGTCCAGTTCTGGTCGCCCAGTTATGGGAAGGATATTATTAAGCTGGAGAGTGTTCAGATGAGATTTAGCAGGATGTTGATGGGTACGGAAGGTTTGATTTATAAAGAAAGACTGTATAGGCTGGGATTTCTTTCACTGGAATGAAAGAGGTTAAGAGGCAACCTGATAGAAGTTTATAAAATAATGAGAGGTATGGATAGAATTATTGGTAGTTGTCTTTTTCCTGGGATTGGGATTTCGAGACTGGGGGCACGTTTTTAAGGTGAGTGGAGAGAGATTTAAAAAAGACATGAGGGGCAAATTTTTTAAACAGAGGGTGGTTTGAGTGTGGAATGAACCTCCTGAGGAAGTGGTGCATGTGGGTACAATTACAACATTTAAAAGATATTTGGATTGATACATGGATAGGAAAGGTTTGAAGGGATATGGTCCAGGAGGAGGAAGGTGGGACTAATTTTATTTGGGATTATGTTTGGCATAGACTAATGGGACAGAAGGGTCTGTTTCGATGCTGTATGACTCGGTGACTCTATGAAACTGGAGCCTCGGGTAGTCCAGAATCAGTAGGAATGACAGGTTCCTTTTCCAAAGGACACTTCAGTAAGCTAATTTGTCCACAGATGCCCATAGTTTCAATTTTTCAATGTTTATTTCACATCTTTCATGGCCGTGCTCCTCCCTAACTCAACAACTTCCTCCAGTCCTACAACTTTTTACCAAAGCTCCACACTTCTCACATTCTGACTTAGTGTAGATTCCCAGCATTTAGTGCTCTCCCATCGGTAACATGCCTTCAACATGTGAACCCTAAGACTACAATTACCTCCCTAAACCTCTCTGTCTTTTTTTAAATTTCTTCACTGGAAATGGGCCTCTTATTAGAACAGCATCTCCTTGCACATCCCTGATTGCCCAGAGAGCATTTAAGGATCAATCATATTGTTACGTGTCTGGAGTCATATGTTGGCCAGACCCATTGAGGATGGCATCTTTCCTTCCCTAAAATACTTGAGTGAATCAGATGGGTTTTTACAACAATTGATGGTGATTACATGGTCGCTCTTCGGCTAACATTTTATTGAAATCAAATTTCACCATCTTCCAGGGGAGGACTCCAATCCATATTCCCAGAATATTTGCCTTGGGTTCCAGTTTACCACTCCAACAACATATCTTGATCTCTCTCTTGTTACCCCTACCTCTGTCAGCTGGTGTTCTATTATCCCTTCACATAGTTCAATGACGTGTTTGTGCAATCTTTTCCTGTGAAGTGGGGTGGGGCATTTTACGACAATCAAGTTGCTTTAGCAATGCTGGATGTTGTTGTTGTTGAGGCCTGAAAAGAAGTGAAGGAACCACTTCCCTGAGGAATGTTGAACCAGCTAAGGCTTCAGTTGTGTGCACTGGTTAGCAACTGACTTGTGAATGATTTTGGCAGAAAAGAATTGGGAGATAGTTTCTGTGATGCACCCTTTTGTTCAAGCATAAGCTGGTGACGCAGAAAGAGCACCTAAAAAGAATTAGATGCAGAGACAATAACAGGACCATCTTAAAATAACTAATGCAAATCAGCATTATTTTTACTTGACCAAAGCAATTTTGAAAAGCAATTGATGGCAAGCATAATCGTAACAGGAAAAAGAATATAAAATGTTAATACAAATTTGGGAACAGGAAAATTAATTCACATTAACTGTAAGTGTATGTTGTGGGAGAAATCCATCTGCTTACTTTACCTCTGAGACATTAGAAGATATTTGAGGGAAGCAAGAGGCTTTGATGAATGCAGACTGCCATACATTTAGAGCAAAACTTGTTTTATTTTTAGCCTGGTGGAAAAAGTTGCCGAATAATACGTTCTTTTTTTTTCCCTGCTTCCCAAAGATGATTTGCCTCCCTTTTCACATGTTCAGACTGCTTATGAGGAACAGCTGTTTAGCAGAATTGCAGTTCCTCAACATTTTTTCTTAATAATTGCTAAGTGGGGAGAGGGAAGAAATATCATTAATCCTGTGCACAGCAATGCACAAGATGATTGGTTGGCAATTATCTGGGTTAAGTAGATGTTTAAGTCATCATAAACTTTGAGGGATTAATGCATTTTTTTAAGTTGCTTTATTGCAGCATCTGCAAATTCCATTTTTTTGACAAATTTCATCCTTAGTGAGGCTGATTTATGCTTCGGTGATGCACAGGTAGCTGTGTAAATATCACAGCAACATTCTGAATGCTTTTGACAGATGAGTATACCATAATATTATAAACTTATAAAGTTTTCTTAACTATTTACACTCGATATAGAGGCATTATTGTCCAAGGTTTCACTAGAATGTACTTCCATCAGGTCCCAGTCCCAGATGAACAGACATCATCTAACGTCACCGACGTAGTCTAACATCAGACATCATTTAACAGCACTGAAGATGCAGTCTCAATTAATGTAAAGCTATTAATACAACATGCTACAGAATCAAGCTGATCTCCACTATATCACTTCTGTATGTGTGTGTGTCAGCAGGTTATAGGATTTTAAAAGGAATTGGCAAGGTGTGTAGGGACATAGGAACAGGTGTAGGCCATTCAGCCCCTCAGATCTGTTCTGCCATTCAAACAGATCATGGCTGGTCTGTGGCCCATATCCCTTAATATCTGTGCTAACAAAAATGTATCTGGACTATTATAGCCATTACAGAAACATGGCTAAGGGAGGGACAGGACTGTCAGCTTAATGTGCTAGGGTACAGATGCTTTAGGTGAGACAGAGGTGGAGGAAAGAGGGGAGAGGTAGTTGCATTTTTGATTAAATATCACAGCATAGTCAGAGATGAAATAACTGAGGGATCATCCAGTGAGGCTTTGTGGGTGGAGCTAAGAAATAAGAAGGGGATGGTGACATTACTGGGGTTGTACTATAGGCCCCCAAATAGTCAACGGGAATTAGAGGAACAAATATGCAGGGAGTTTGCGGAGACTTACAGGAGAAATAGGCTTGTCATAGTGGGGAGGTTTTAATTTTCCTGACATAGTCCAGGACTGCCATAGTGTTAAGGGCTTAGATGGGGTGGAATTTGTTAAATGCGTTCAGGAAAGTTTCTTCAAGCAGTGTATAGAGATTCCTACTTGGGAATGGGCAAAACTGGGTCAACTGTTGGCAAATAGGGCAGAACTGGTGACTGAAGTGACAGCACTTTGGGACAGTGACCATAGTTCTATTAGTTATAACATAGTTATAGAGAAGGACCAAACTAGTCCACTGGTTCAAGTTCTAAATTGGGGCAAGGTGAATTTTGATGAAATTAGACAGGAGCTTGCAGGGGTTGATTGGAGTAGTGGGAGGTCTTTAAAAGTGTGATAGTTAGAGTTTAAGGCCTATATTTCCCTGTGAGGGTGAAGGGAAAGGTTACAGGGAACCCTGCATGATAAGAGATATTGAGGCTTTAACCAGAAAAAAGAAGGAGGCACGGCTTAGGAACAGGCATCTAGGATCAAGGGAATCCCTGGAGGTATATAGGGGATACAGGAATTCACTGAAGAAGGAAATCAGGAGGGTGACAAGGAGGCATGAGATAGCTTTGTCTGAGAAGTTTAGGGTGAATCCAAAGAGATTCTTTAAGTATATAAAAGGAAAAAGAATAACTTGAGAGCGAATAGGACCAAAGTGGACATGTATGTGTGGAACCGTAAGTGATGGGTGAGGTCCTCAATGAATATTTCTCCTCTGTGTTTACCGTGGAGAAACACATGAAGACTTGGGAACTTGGGAAAGTTAGTGGCGATGTCTTGGGGACAGCCCATACCACAGTAGAGGAGGGGCTGGAAGCATTAGAAGATATGAAGGTGGATAAATCTCCTCGTCCTGATCAGGTATATCCAAGAACCCTGCAAGAGTCTAGAGAAGAAATTGCGGGGGCCCTGGCTGACATATTTGCATCATCATTAGTCAGGGGCGAGGTCCAGGAAGACTGGCGGGTAGCAAATATTGTGCCGTTATTCAAAAAAGGCTGCAAAGAAAAACCTGGGAATTATGGACCTGTAAGCTTAACATCTGTGGTAGGTAAGTTACTTGAGAAGATTCTGAGAGATAAGACATACATGCATTTGGAAAGACAGGGTTTGATTAGGAGTAGCCAGCATGGCTTCATGCATGGGAGATCATGCCTCACAAATTTGTTAGAGTTCTTTGATGAAGTGACCAGGAAGGTTGTTGAGGGCAGGATGGTAGATGTAGTCTATATGGATTTTAGTTTTTTTTATTCACTAATGGGATGAGGGCATCGCTGACCAGGCTGGCATTTATTCCCCGTCCCAAATTGCGCAGAGGGCAGTTTAGAGTCAACCACATTGCTGTGGGTCAGCCAAGAATATTCCTATTCCCCAGGAACTCAGGTCCCTATTCTGCTGTGGATAAGACAGGCGCATCAGGTACAAAATTTGACGGGACTCCGGGAGGACTGAATGGTATCACGTGAACGAATTGGAGGCATACAGAGCCCAGAGCAACAGCCATCTGTTTTTAGAGGGATTGGAAGAAGCAGACCCCAATCCTAATCCTATGGCCTTACTGATCCAGTGCCGGACACTGTTCCCAATCTTGATCCAGTGAAGTCACTATCACTGTTCTTAATTCTGATCCAGTGAAACCCCAGTCTTTATTCCCAATCCTGATCCTGGACAAGTCCCCATCGCAGTTCCCAATCTTTACCCCAGTCAAGTCCCAGTCACTGTTCCCAATCTTTACCCCAGTCAAGTCCCAGTCACTGCTCCCAATCCTGAACCTGGGTAAGTACCAGTCACTTCCCTGATACTGATCCCAGTGGAAGCCCCAGTCACTGCTCCAGGCCTTGGTCATGAGCCAACTCTGAGCACTGTCTCTTCCAAGATATTGATTTCAGAGCCCAACTCACAGATGGTCCTACCCACCCTACCTGGGACAATAAGGCCTCAGTGAAAAAGGTGGATAAAATAGCCCCCTGAAGGAGGGTCCACTGTCGTGCTCTTGCCCAGAGACCGTGAAGCTGACAGTTCTTTTGCTGGTAACACAGTGCAGAGCCGGAGGAACACAGCAGGCCAAGCAGCATCAGAGGAGCTGGAAAGTTGATGTCTCAAGTCGGGACCCTTCTTCAGATGCTGCCTGGCCTGCTGTGTTCCTCCAGCTCCACACTATGTTATCTCTGACTCCAGCATTTGCAGTTTTTGCTATCTCTGAGTCCTTTTGCTGAGGCATTCACTCCGGCTCTGCAGCCAAGATGTCCTGGAGGTGGTCAGAGCTCTCCCACTGAGGCAGAGAACCTCCCTCAGTGCACATATGAGCATGCTGAGCTGAATTCAGACACTGACCCTGCTCTGGTACTGAGGTCAACGCCCCGTCGACTACTCTTCATCTCATGTCTGAGATAAAAGGTACTGCAGATGCTGGAGAATTCGAGATAACAAGGCGTGGGGCTGGATGAACACAGCAGGCCAAACGGCATCATGGGAGCAGGAAAACTTGACGTTTCGGGCCTAGACATTTCTGATGAAGGGTCTAGGCCCGA
>JAHRHZ010000223.1:11703775-11744085 GCA_024137785.1 Ginglymostoma cirratum
TTGGCCTGCTGTGTTCATCCAGCCCCACGCCTTCATCTCATGTCTGATTTCTTTTGAAGTATCCCAAAGACTGTAGCCTCTGTTAATCTTTTATCTGATCATTTGTATCCACAATGGTATCCATCTTGGTCTCACAAGAGCATCACTCTTGTTTTCACAGCCCGCCATCATTCCACCGAAACATGATTGGGATGGATTATCCGTTGTTCATTAATGGGATGAGGACATCGCTGGCTAGGCAGCATTTATTGTGCATCCCTAATTGCCAGAGGGCAGTTCAGAGTCACCCACATTGCTGTGGGTCTGGAGTCACTTGTAGGCCAGACCAGGTAAGGATGGCAGTTTCCTTCCCGAAAGGACATTAGTGAACCAGGTGGGTTTTTCTGACAATTGACAATGGATTCATGGTCATCATTAGATTCTTAATCCCAGATATTTTATTGAATTCAAATTCCACCATCTGCCATGGCGGGATTGAACCTGGGTCTTCAGAATGTTATCTGGTCCAGCGATAATATTACTGAGCCATTGCCTCCCCCCAGATTATGAACATGTCACGTCATGGCACAGTACAGATGATAACCAGCATTACCCTGCACTCTTCCAAAATCTGGAAATATCTGTCATCATTTTCGCTTTACAACCTGACAACAAGGTCTCCATGTCTGTGGAATTCATCAAATTCGTTTACAATTTTGGCCCCTTTTCAACTTTTCACCATTCACGTCATCATTCCCATGGCACTGCACTGCTGTCTGTGGACTTAAAATCAGTATGCATTCATTAAACTTTTCTCAAAGTTGACCACGCACCAACCCACTCCAACGCCAAATGTTGATTGAAATTCCTGTCAAACTGGTCAGGAGAAATTGGCACCTGACTAAATTTGGCAATTTTAGAATAAAAAAAGGAAGAACCAATTCATGAAGAAAACAGTGGGGAAAAGATTTAGTTAAGAATCGTGGGTTAAATGTACTTTAATGTGGAATACTGTGCAGATGGTAATCTATATAGGTGTTAACTCAGATAGTGACAGATGCTAACCTGACTCCTTACAGGACACAAGCAGGAAACAGTGGACAACCCCTCCTGTTATCATCTACCTCATCGTTAGGAGACCAGTCATGCTAGGAGAGAACTGCTCTGGCAACATGTGGTTCCCTCCTGCTACAACATCCCAGTACAATGATGGTATCATTTAGGTCCATTCAGACCACACTGTAATGCATAAACAATCAGTGAGTGGTGTATAGGAGAGTCAATGGGAGTTCAGGCCGTTGTTAAATGAGTGCTGAGCAAATGGTAACTGGTAGGAATTCTCCGAATATAGGTTCACTGAATAGGGATGTTTGGCCATTGGTTCAGAGAAAGGATTGGAGATGGGTCAATGATCTACTGGAAAATTTATTCTTGCTTTATAAAGTGTATAACCAGCCATAAGTGCAACACTTAACGCTTGTCCGAGCAGTATCTCAAAACCACAAAATGGGTTGGTTTTAAAATACACCAGCAAAACCCTGTATGGCAACATCCACCACAAACTGATACCCTGTGGTATTAGACATATCAGGAACTCAGCTGCTAGAGTGGTTCCCTCCCCAACTTCAGAAACTGGACTGACATTGAACACATTGATAGTTGGGATGGAATTGGTACAGGTTAGCACTGATACAGGCCAGTGGAGTAAAGTAAAAGAGACATAATTAATGATTTGGCATCAGTTCACAGGATTGTTCACACAGAATACCCTCGATTTGGCTACTTTGGACAATAAACTATGGATTTTAACCCAATAAGTTATACAGGCCTTGGCTAAAATCAATCAAGACAATTGGCAAGATGCTGAAAGGGAATTAGAGGAGCATCAGGCTAGAAAGCACTTGGCCATGGCGCTAAAAGGGCACAACAGAACACTCAATTAAATTATCCAAGGACAAATAGATGATGATAGCAGGCAGCAGAACCCTGTTATGATATGGGTTGCTTTTAGCACAGCCACCAATTCCCACCTACCCTTAGGCCTATTATCACATCAGCTGTTAAAACAAAGAGTGAAGCTTTGTTGGTACCACTCTGTATAAATGTTAGCAAACCAAACAAGTGACCATGTGCTCCTATCCTGTGTATTCAAACAAACATGACTTATATGGTTTTTCAGACAAGTTCCAGTTTAAACTGTACCACAGAAACCGGGAACCTGGAAACTGGCATCACCGGAGTGGCATACAAGTGGGAATGAGAATACCGCATCACAACTTCCCTAAAACATCATCAATATGGAACCATTACCTGTGACATCCACAGCACCACTTTCTGCATTAGGCCCCACACACCAACCAGGGTAGGCCAATTGAACTCAACATACACAGGAGAATCGAGATCTTCTTTACCCTGTCAAAATTGTTCGTAATTTAGAGCTCCTCGATAAAGTTACCTCTTAATATTCTCTGCCCCAAGGCCAATAAGCCCAATTTCTCTGATCTTTCCTCGTATCTAAAATCCCTCATTCTAGTCAATCTTCTTTGCAGTCTGTTCAGAGCTTTCATGTCCTTCCTGAAATAAGATGCCCAAAACCGAACACAATACTCCAAATGTCATCTGACCAATAATTTGTAGACATGTAACATCACTTCCTTGCTTTTATACTCTATGCCTCTATTTGTCTGCCCTTTTGGCCAATTTATTAGTCTCCCTCTGAAGTCACTCAGCATCACTGTCATAATTCATGATTCTCCCTAGCTAAGTATCAACTGCAAATTTAGAGATTTTGCCCTCGACACTCAGCTCAAAATCATTTATATAAATCAGAAAAAGCAAGGGTCCCAACACCAATCTCTGGGGAACACCATTTTCAAACCGTTTCCAATCTGGGAAATACCCATCTATACCAATGCTCTGTTTCCAAATTTTTTAGACAACTTCCAATCCACACTGCCACGCATCCCATCCAGGCCTAGCGGCATCTCTACCTGGAGTGCTGCCGGCCTTTTTAACACCGCTTCTTTACCTATCACAATGCTGCTTAGTTGTTTAACATCCACATTTTCAATTTGCTACTGTCACCATTTCCTAATTTGGTAAAGACAGAAACAAAATACTCGTTTCGTACCTCTGCCATATCCTTCGTTTCAGTGAGCAGATTGTTCCTAATGGACCCCACTCTATTCTTCACTAATCTTTTATTATTGATATGTTTGAAGAACATTTTACTATTTTAGTTAACGCAGTCTGCCATCCTTTCCTTGTGCTTTCTCTTAGTCTTCCTTATTCCAGCCTTAACTTCTCTCTTGCATTTGAGATACTTTTCCTGATTTCTATTGCTTATTATTATTCTGGCATGCATCATATGGCTCCTTTTTCTTCCTTAGTTTCTTATCAACATCCTCAGTCATTCAGGATACTCTAGCTTTGGATACCCTGTATTTATTTCTCATGAGTATGTACCTAGATTGCACTCTATTCATCTCTCTTTTGAAATTTTTCCATTTTTCATCCATGTTTTATCCATCAGAATGTATTTCCATTCAAACCGCTCCAGTTCAACTTTTAGAACTGCAATCCTCTCCTTGTCTATTTTAGTTGCCCCTTGACTGACCATCACTGCAGTTACATTCAAGACTTCTTTTAAGCCAGAATCCAAAGTCCAGTCATCATCAGATCACTTTGCCAATGGATGAGGCTTTTTTTGAAGATGTCCATAATATCGAATTTTTGAACATTTTTGATGATAGTATAAGGTAGGGATGGAGGTTAGATAAACATTTGGTTTTGGGTGAAAGTTCAGCACAACATCGTGGGCCGAAGGGCCTGTGCTGTGCTGTACTGTTCTATGTTCTACGTACCTCTTATATTTCTTCCATAAAATAATATCAATTCCATTTAATTCATTTTCCTGGATTTTCTTTCCTTCTCAATTTGTCCATATTGCCCTGCTCATGTCTTTTATTTTAGGTTTCATTATATTGTCTTCTTGGTAGCATTTATGGATGCAGTTTTATCCCATGTACTGCAAGTTTTGCTTTTCTTTCTGGTGATGGGAACAAATGCTGTTTGCTGCGCTCTGCATCATAAAGCAGCCGTCCAGCCAACTGACCCTACAAAGAGTATAAATCCAACCTCTCCAATCTTTCTTCATAAGATAACCAGTCCAATACAGGAATCAGTTGAGTGAACCTTCTTTGAACTGCTTCTAAATGCATTTGTATACTTTACTAGATGTCCACTATAAAGAGGTTCAAAGTATATTATGTCAGTCAGAGCCATAAACATTTCAACATCATCTAAATTCACTAGACTTTTTTTTTGGTGGAAATATGTTTTGAAATCCATGACTGAATTACTTGTTCTGTCATGGGCTAGTGAGGTACAGGAACCACACATCTCACATTTTAATTGGTCATGTAGACTAGAAGATTCTTGAAATATTGTAACTAGCTTCAGTACCTTTTATTTATGGAGTCATTAAAGCAGCCAGGGTCCGATTCATGCTGTTTGAGGTCGAGTGATCTTGCGTGGGTAAAGTCATAGGAATGTTGCAGGAGGGCAGGATCAAGCAACAGTGATAGCTCTGGAGCCAAAATGTTGCACTAAACTCCCTGTTTCATTTCATACCAGATAACCATTTTCAGACCTAAATATTGGAAGACAACACATAATTACAAATGAACTAGAGAATGAACTAACAAACTCAGGAGATTGAAAATATCCAGAAATATTTTTGTTTTTATCAGAACATCAGAGTTAGTGCAATTATGTGAGATTGCAAGGTGCCAAAAGGAAAACAAAAAAATGGAGGAAATGCAGGAAATACTTGGTAGGCCAGGCAGCATATGTAGCTACAGAAGTTGTGTTAACATTTTAGGTCAATCCTGAACTTGATTTTGTTTCTCTCTCCACTGATCCAATCTGATTTATTAGCATTTCCAGCATCTTCTGTTCAGCCATGAAGCTTTTGTTTTTGTACAAATATGTAGACATACTGAACACATGTTGCAGAGTTTAATTGCATAAATGTATTAAAAATACTGAACATATGATCAAATCAACTTATCAATTTTTTTCAGTTATAGAAAGCAAATTGGAATTTGTCAATCAACATCCATTCAATTTCACTTTCCATTTATTCTGGAATTTTAGCTGCAATGGGCAAACTCCAACAACGATTACTATTCTGTCCAGATGGACCTGCGCTGGTTCTGTCAATTACTGTAAGTAATGTGTTGTATTGGCTTATGCTCTTGTATTAAAGAGTATTATCATGTCCAAAAGTGTCTTAAAACGTGAAAACAACGTGAAGGCCAGGTTAACTGTACTCAGTGCTGTCATTGAGTGTGCCATCATGACAAATGATATTATGTTATGAATGAGCCTTGAAACACTTCAATGATATCAAATTAGGACTTTGTTGCTGTTCAGTAACCTAACTATTAGTACAGTTGTAGGACACTCAATGAGCATTGTAGTATTGGATGCTTCTGCTTTGTTGCCCTAGAGTGTTAATTTCGAACAATTATGCGGTCAACTCCATATCAGAGCCATATTTCATCCAATTGCAACTCCGATATAAGCAGTCTCAGTAAGTGTTGTCACTTAGTAATAAGTTAATTCTGGCTGCAAAATGCAAATCCAACATAAAGGCAACTTTTGATATAGGTTTTGATATAGGTATGTGTATCTATGAATGTGTTTTAATACATATATGCATTTCTGTATATGTAGATTTACACAATGGCATAATCTATATTATATTTCTTTATGTGCATGCGTGCATACGTGAAATATGAAACAAGTTCCCAAACAGTAATGGACAGAAATGATCAAAATCAAGAGCGAATGGTACTACATATTGGATTTTTTTCTTGACTTGCTGCATCATCTTATTCTGCCTCTTATGAACTTTAAGAAGTAGAATTATACGAAGGTCATTTATATAGAATAGTCATTTATGTATATAATAGAAACATAGAAACATAGAAAGTAGGAGCTGGAGTAGTGATGTCCCAAGTACATGTACACGTGTCCCAGTACACGTGTAGTGTCTCCCACCTGCCCTCCTCCTCTGACCAAAAAAAAGTCTCTGGTGTGTTGATAAGGTAAGTGTTTTTCTTTTTCTTTTTTTAATTGTGTGCTGGTAAGTGATTTGGTACAATTTTTTTTCATTTCATTTATCTAGTATTTGATATTATAGTAGGACTAAGTTAAGCTTAAAAGTGAAAATGGCAGGAGATCCCAGACCCGTGTTATGCTCCTCTTGCTCAATGTGGGAGCTCAGGGACGCGGCTGATGTCCCTGGCTCCTACACTTGCAGGAAATGTGTCCAGCTGCAGCTCTCGTTAGACCGCATGACGGCTCTGGAGCTGTGGATGGACTCACTTTGGAGCATCCGCGATACTGAGGAAGTCGTGGATAGCACGTTCAGCAAATTGACCACACCACAGATTAGGATTGCTGAGGGAGAAAGGGAATGGGTGACCAAAAAGCAGAAAAAAAGCAAGAAGGCAGTGCAGGTGTCCCCTGCAGTCATCTTCCTCCAAAACAGGTATACTGTTTTGGAGATAACAAGGTGTAGAGCTGGATGAACACAGCAGGCCAAGCAGCATCATAGGAGCAGGAAAGCTTGACGTTTCGGATACGGGGGAGATGGCTCACCAGGGAAATGCAGCAGTAGGCAGGTTCATGGCACTGTGGCTGGCTCTGCTGTACAAAAGGGCAGGAAAAAGAGTGGAAGGGCTATAGTCATAGGGGATTCAATTGTAAGGGGGGTAGATAGGCAATTCTGTGGTCGAAAATGAGACTCCCGAATGGTATGTTGCCTCTCAAGTGCACGGATCAGGGATGTCTCAGATTGACTGCAGGACATTCTGAAGGGGGAAGGTGAACAGCCAGCTGCCGTGGTGCATATAGGCACCAATGATATAGGTGAAAAACGGGATGACGTTCTACAAGCAGAATTTAGGGAGTTAGGAGCCAAGTTAAAAAGTAAGACCTGAGAGGTAGTAATCTCAGGATTGCTACCAGTGCCACGTGCTAGTCAGAGTAGAAATGAAAGAATAGGCAGGATAAATGAGTGGCTTGAGAGATGGTACAGGATGGAGGGGTTCAGATTTTGGGGACATTGGGACCGGTTCTGGGGGAGGTGGGACTATTACAAATTGGACGGTCTACACCTGGGCAGGACTGGAACCAATGTCCGAGGGGCTGCTTTTGCTAACGCTGTTGGGGAGGGTTTAAACTAATGTGGCAGGGGGATGGGAAACAAATGAGGAGGTTAGTGGACAGTAAGGAGGTAGTAACTAAAGCCTGTAAGGAACTAGATAATGAAGTCAGTGTGACTAAGGGGAAGGGTAGGCAGAGAGCAGATGATGAATGCAAAGGGACAGGTGGTCTGAAGTGCATTTGTTTTAATGCGAGAAGTGTAGTAGATAAGGCAGATGAACTTAGGGCTTGGATTAGTACCTGGGAGTATGATGTTATTGCTATTACTGAGGCTTGGCTGAGGGAAGGGCAAGATTGGCAACTAAATATCCCAGGGTATAGATGCTTCAGGCGGGATAGAGAGGGAGGCAGAAGGGGTGGAGGAGTTGCATTACTGGTCAAAGAGGATATCACAGCTGTGCTGAAGGAGGGCACAATGGAAGACTCGAGCAGTGAGGCAATATGGGCAGAGCTCAGAAATAGGAAGGGTGCGGTAACAATGTTGGGGCTGTACTACAGGCCTCCCAACAGCGAGCGTGAGATAGAGGCACAAATATGTAGACAGATTATGGAAAGACGTAGGAGCAACAGGGTGGTGGCGATGGGAGATTTTAATTTTCCCAACATTGACTGGGATTCACTTAGTTTTAGGAGTTTAGATGGAGCAGAATTTGTAAGGAGCATCCAGGAGGGTTTTCTAGAGCAGTATGTAAATAGTCCAACTCGGGAAGGGGCCATACTGGACCTGGTGTTGGGGAATGAGCCCGGCCAGGTGGTTGAAGTTTCAGTAGAGGATTACTTTGGGAATAGTGATCACAATTCCATAAGTTTTGGAATACTGATAGACAAAGACAAGAGTGGTACTAAAGGAAAAGTGCTGAATTTGGGGAAGGCCAACTATAGCAAAATTCGACAGGAGCTGGGGAATGTGGATTGGGAGCATCTGTTTGAGGGTAAATCCACATTTGATATGTGGGAGACTTTTAAAGGGAGGTTGATTAGCGTGCAGGGCAGACACGTCCCTGTGAAAATGAGGGATAGAAAGGGCAAGATTAGGGAACCATGGATGACATGTGAAATTGTGAGACTAGCAAAGAGGAAAAAGGAAGCGTACATAAGGTCTAGGCAACTGAAAACAGACGAAGCTTTGGAAGAATATCGGAAAAGTAGGACCAATCTGAAACGAGGAATTAAGAGGGCTAAAAGGGGTCATGAAATATCTTTAGCAAACAGGGCTAAGGAAAATCCCAAAGCCTTTTATTCATACATAAGGAGCAAGAGGGTAACTAGAGAAAGGGTTGGCTCACTCAAGGACAAAGGAGGGAAGTTATGCGAGGAGTCAGAGAAAATGAGTGAGATTCTTAATGAGTACTTTGCATCGGTATTCACTGAGGACAGGGACATGATGGATGTTGAGGTTAGGGATAGATGTTTGATTACTCTAGGTCAAGTCAGCATAATGAGGGGAGAAGTGTTGGGTATTCTAAAAGACATTAGGGTGGACAAGTCCCCAGGTCTGATGGGATCTATCCCAGGCTACTGAGGGAAGCGAGAGAGGAAATAGCTGGGGCCTTAACAGATATCTTTGCAGCATCCTTGAGCATGGGTGAGGTCCCAGAGAACTGGAGACTTGCTAATGTTTTCCCCTTGGTTAAGAAGGGTAGCAAGGATAATCCAGGTAATTATAGACCGGTCAGCCTGACGTCAGTGGTGGGGAAGCTGCTGGAGAAGATACTGATGGATAGGATCTATTTACATTTGGAAGAAAATGGGCTTATTAGTAATAGGCAGCATGGTTTTGTGCAGGGAAGGTCATGTCTTATCAACTTGATAGAATTCTTTGAGGAAGTGACAAAGTTGATCGATGAGGGAAGGGCTGTACATGTCATATACATGGACTTCAGTAAGGCATTTGATAAGGTTCCCCATGGTAGGCTGATGGTGAGAGTGAAGTTGCATGGGGTCCAGGGTATACTAGCTAGATGGACAAAGAACTGGCTGGGCAACAGGACACATAGAGTTGTAGTGGAAGGGAGTTTCTCAAAATGGAGAACTGTGACCAGTGGTGTTCCACAGGGATCCGTGTCAGGGCCACTGTTGTTTGTGATATACATAAATGACCTGGAGGAAGGTATAGATGGTCTGATTAGCAAGTTTGCAGATGACACTAAGATTGGTGGAGTAGCAGATAGTGAAGGGGACTGTCGGAGAATGCGGCAGAATATAGATAGATTGGAGAGTTGGGTGAAGAAATGGCAGACGGAGTTCAATCCAGGCAAATGCGAGGTGATGCATTTTGGAAGGTCCATTTCAAGAGCGAAATATACCGTAAATGGAAAAGCCCTGGGGAAAATTGACACTCAGAGAGATCTGGGTGTTCAGGTCCATTGTACCCTGAAGGTAGCAACGCAGGTCGATAGAGTGGTCAAGAAGGCATACGGCATGCTTTCATTCATCAGACGGGGTATTGAGTACAAGAGTTGGCAGGTCATGTTACAGTTGTATAGGACTTTGGTTTGACCACATTTGAAATACTGCGTACAGTTCTGGTCGCCACATTACCAAAAGGATGTGGATACTTTGGAGAGGGTGCAGAGGAGGTTCACCAGGATGTTGCCTGGTATGGAGGGCGCTAGCTATGAAGAGAGGTTGAATAGATTAGGATTATTTACATTAGAAAGATGGAGGTTGAGGGGGGACCTGATTGAGGTCTACAAAATCATGAGAGGTATAGACAGGGTGGATTGCAAGAAGCTTTTTCCCATAGTGGGGGACTCAATTACTAGGGGTCACGATTTCAAGGTGAGAGGGGAAAAGGTTAAGTTGGGTATGCGTGGAAAGTACTTCAAGCAGAGGGTGGTGGGTGCCTGGAACGCTTTGCCAGCGGAGGTGGTAGAGGCGGGCACGATAGCATCATTTAAGATGTATCTAGACAGATACATGAATGGGCAGGGAGCAGAGGGATACAGATCCTTGGAAAATAGGCGACAGGTTTAGATAGAGGATCTGGATTGGCACAGGCTTGGAGGGCCGAAGGGCCTGTTCTCGCGCTGTAATTTTCTTAGTTCTTTGTTCTTTCTTCTTAGGCCAATTGACCCTTCAAGCCTACTCCACCATTCAATATGATCATGGCTGATCATCCAAATCAGTAACCTGTTCCTGCTTTCTCCCCATATCTCTTTAGTCCTAAGAACTAAATCTAACTGATTCTTGAAAACATTCATCATTTTGAACTCAACCACTTTCTGTGACATAGAATTCCGCAGGTGTGCCATTCTAGCTAACAAATTCTCTCCTCATCTCAGTCCTAAATGGTTTACCCCATATTCTTCGGCTGTGACTCCTGGTCCTGGACTCCCCCGTCATTGGGAATTTCCTTCCTGAGTTTACACTGTCTAGACTTATAAGACTTTCCCAATTTTCTACAAAATCCTCCTCATTCTTCAAATTTTCAGTGAATGCAGCCTGAATCGATGTAATCTCTCTTCCCATCATCATATCAGTCTGGGAATTCCAGAAATCAGTCCGGTAAATGTTTGTTGCACTTTCTTCAAAGCTAGAACCTCCTTTCTCCGGTAAGGTGTCCAAAAGCGCACACAGTATTCTATGTATCGCCTCACCAAGCCCCTTACAATTGCAGCAAGACATCCTTATTCCTGTACTTGAATCCTGTTGCTATGAAGGCCAACATGCCACTTACCTTCTTCATAGCCTGTTCCACCTGTTTGCTTACTTTCAACGCTAGCGTACAAGGACACCCAGGTCTCGTTGAACTTACAACTTTCCCAATCTATTGGCATTCAGATAATAATCTACCTTCCTGTTTTTTTCTACCAAAGGCAATAACCTCACATTTATCCATGTTATACCTTATCTGTGGAATGGCTTAGAACTGAATAATTTTTGGCTAAATATCACAGCTAAAGTTATGCATGCAATGCTATAGGAAAGCATATATAGCATGATATACTCAGCTTAAATGACCACGATTAAATGTGTTAGCTTAATCTTTATGGGAACACAAGGGCTAAGGGAGTGAAAAATAGTAATGGTCAATTCACTTGGGCAAATAAGCATTAAGCAGAATTCGGTCTGAAATGCTTTGTGTTCTATATGTGCTATGTTCTTTAGGTGGGAAGTGCGCAATAAAATGACAAAGAGCCTGTAATCATAAGAGGTCTGGTATGGATTTGGCCTTGCAAACATACACTGAAGGCAAAAATTTTATTGAGATTCTTGAAACCTCTTCTAATCTCAGATTGTCATTTTGGAGAGGTGAACAATGACCCTTAAAACAGTCTGAAAGATATATCTGAGTGATGCTTATTAGGCAGGTGGAATGTCTCGTAGATTTGTAACAGTCAAAAGTGGGCTTTTCAGAAACAATTTACAAGAAGGGTGACATTACCCTCTGACTATTCGCAGAGATGATGATGCAGGAAGAAACCAATCATCGGTTCATCGTCGTCAGTTCTGAATGCGTAGAGAGGAATCACTCGTCTTCCTCAAGTAAAAGCAAATCTCTAGCATATGAAAACAAAAGGAAAGGTAATAAGAATCACAAGAATCACTGAGGTCACAGTACCCTGTTGAAATAGTGTCAACAGTTTGTCTGGTGACCTATAAAGTCTGTTATCAATGTACTGTTTTGCCAGACTTCCTAGTAACTTAGTCTATGTTTGTTGTTGCACTGCAAATGATAGTGAGGGATGGAGCAAGAAGCTCCAAGTTCCACAGGGTCCAACTTCTTACTAGAACATGAATGATTACTGAGGTCACTGTCTGCCTCAGAGGCCCATCTGTACAATTATCAATGCCCATCATTACAATTAGTTTCAGAAATCCCACACCTACCGCTATCATTATTTATTCTGTGCACATCTGATTTCTCATAACAGGGTTGCACCAGCTAATAACGGAAAGCAACTTTCAATTATAAAACATATTTAAACACACCAAGTCTTTTTTATCAGTTGCTTTAATATCTAAAAGGATATTTGGGAAGAATCCATTTCATGAGAGATTGAGATGATGATACTTCTGCCTGTAATCTGCACTACAAAGGGGTGGCACGATGGCTCGGTGGTTAGCGCTGCTGCCTCGCAGTCCAGGGACCTGTTTGATTCCAGCCTCGGGCAGCTGTCTGTGTGGAGTTTGCACGTTCTCCCCACATCTGCGTGGGTTTCCTCCCACAGTCCAAAGATAAGCAAGTTAGGCTAAATTGCCTTTTAGTATCCAGGGTGGGAAATGCGGGGATGGATCTGGGTGGGATGCTCTTTGGAGGGGACTCAATGGGCCGAATGGCCTGCTCCTACGCTGCAATGATTCAATGGGATGAGGTTTTTCTTAAACCATTCCTCACATTGGGTGTTGAATGGTGCTTGCAGTGGCACCAGAGGCTAACACAAGAGTGGCATGATGTATTTCATCCACAGAGTAAATGGGAAAGTAAGTCACACTTCTTCACCTATGAATTGCCAGACTTAGGTTGTCATTCATTGAGGCTTTGCAGCAATGAATGCTGAGTTGTTTTGAGAGAGAAGGGGAGGAAATTTCAGGAGAAAAGCTGAATTTAGTCAAAGCTTTCATAAGGACACAACGGATTGAATGAGATAACAAGGTGCATATCTGACTGAACACAGCAGGCCAAGCAGCATCAGAGGAGCAGGAAAGCTGGCATTTCAGGTCTGGACCCTTCTTCAGAAAAAAATAGATCGAATGGCCTCCTTTGTGGTCTAACCAGTCTATTGTTTTATAAGGACAGTCACAGAGATTGACAATAAAGAGTAAGATCCTTTGATCCATCATGTCCATGCTGGTCAAAAACAACCACCTAACTATTCTAATGATAACAAGGTGTGGGGCTGGATGAACACAGCAGGCCAAGCAGCATCAGAGGAGCAGGAAACGTTTCGGGTATAGACCCTTCTTCAGAAATGGTGGAGGGGAAGGGGGTTCTGAAATAAATAGGGAGAGAGGGGGAGGCAGATAGAAGATGGATAGAGGAGAGGATAGGTGGAGAGGAGACAGACAAGTCAAAGAGGCGGGGATGGAGCCAGTAAAGGTGAGTGTAGGTGGGGAGTTAGGGAAGGGATAGGTCAGTCCAGGGAGGACAGACAGGTCCAGGGTCAAGTGGGCGAGATGAGGCTAGTAGGTAGGAGATGGGGGTGGGGCTTGAGGTGGGAGGAGGGGATAGGTGGGAGGAAGGACAGGTTAGGGCAGCAGGGACAAGCTGGGCTGGTTTTGGGATGTGGTTGGGGGAGGGGAGATTTTGAAGCTTGTGAAATCCACATTCATACCATTGGGCAGCAGGGTCCCAAGCGGAATATGAGGTGCTGTTCCTGCAACCTTTGGGTGACATCGTTGTGGCACTGCACGAGGCCCAGGATGGACATGTTTTCTGAGGAATGGGAGGGGGAGTTGAAATGGTTTGCGACTGGGAGGTGCAGTTGTTTAGTGCGAACCGAGCATAGGTGTTCTGCAAAGTGGTCCCCAAGCCTCCGCTTGGTTTCCCCGATGTAGAGGAGGCCACAACGGGAACAGTGGATGCAGTATACCACATTGGCAGATGTGCAGGTGAACATCTGCTTGATGTGGAAAGTCTTCTTGGGGCCTGGGATGGGGGTAAGGGGGGAAGTGTAGGGGCAGGTGTAGCACTTCCTGCGGTTGCAGGGAAAAGTGCCTGGTGTGGTGGGGCTGGAAGGGAGTGTGGAGCGGACAAGGGAGTCATGGAGAGAGTGATCCCTCCGGAAAGCAGATAAGGGTGGGGAGGGAATAATATCTTTGGTGGTCTGGTGGGGTCGGATTGCAGATGGCAGAAGTGTCAGAGGATGATGCGTTGGATCCGGAGGTTGGTGGGGTGGTACGTGAGGACGAGGGGGATTCTGTTTTGGTTGTTGTTGCAGCGAGGGGGTGTGAGGGATGAGTTGCGGGAAATGCAGGAGACACAGTCGAGGGCGTTCTCGATCACTGTGGAGGGGAAGTTGCGATCCTTGAAAAACGAGGACATCTGAGATGTTTGGGAGTAGAATGCCTCATACAGGGAGCAGATGCGGCGGAAGCGAGGGAATTGGAAACAGGGGATGGCATTTTTCAGGAAGATGGGTGGGAGGAGGTGTATTCTAGGTATCTGTGGGAGTCAGTGGGCTTGAAATGGATATCGGTTTCCAGGTGGTTGCCAGAGATAGAAACAGAGAGGTCCAGGAAGGAGAGAGAGGTATCAAAGATGTTCCAGGTGAACTTAAGGTTGGTTTGGAAGGTGTTGGTGAAGTGGATGAACTGTTCGAGCTCCTTGTGGGAGCATGAGGCAGCACAGATACAGTCATCAATGTAAAGGAGGAAAAGGTGGTGTTTAGGGCCAGTGTAGCTACAGAAGAAGGATTGTTCCACGTGACCTACAAAGAAGCAGGCATAGCTTGGGCCCATGCGGGTACCCATGGCCACCCCCTTTGTCTATAGGAAGTGGGAGGAATTGAAAGAGAAGTTGTTGAGGGTGAGGACGAGTTTGGCTAAGCGGATGAGGGTGTCAGTGGAGGGGGACTGGTCGGGCCTGCGGGACAGGAAGGAAGTGGAGGGCCTTTAGGCCATCTGCTTGGGGAATGAACTGGACGTCCATGGTAAAGATGAGGTGTTGGGGACCAGGAATTGGAAGTTTTGGAGGAGGTGGAGGGCGTGGGTGGTGTCACGGACGTAGGTAGGGAGTTCCTGGACCAAGCGGGAGAAAATGGAGTCAAGATAGGTGGAGATAAGTTCAGTGGGGCAGGAGCAGGCGGAGACAATGGGTCTACCAGGGCAGTCAGGTTTGTGGATTTTGGAAAGGAGGTAGAAACGGGCGGTGCAGGGTTGGGGAACAATGAAGTTGGAGGCTGTGAGTGGGAGGTCACCTGAGGTGATGAGGTTGTGGATTGTTTGGGAGATGATGGTTTGGTGGTCGGGGATGGGGCCATGATCTAGGGGGTGGTAGGAGGAGGTGTCGTAGAGTTGACGCCTGGCCTCAGAGATGTAGAGGTCAGTGTGCCATACTACAACTGCGCCACCCTTGTCTGCGGGCTTTATGGTGAGGTTGGGATTGGAGCGGAGGGCTGCACGTTCTGTGGGGGCGAGGTTGGAGAATATATTCTAATCCCATTTTCCAGCGCTTTGGCCTACAGCCTTGTATACCTGGGCATCACAAATGCCCATCTAAAATCTTCTTAAAGATTATGAGGGTTTCTGCCTTTACCACCCTTCAGACACTGAGTTCCGCATTCCCACCATCTCTGAGTGGAAAAACGTTTCTTCACATCCCAAGTTAACTTTACCATACTTTATATCCACGGTCATTGATCCCACCTTTAACGGGAAATGATTCTTCCTGTCTACCGTACCTAAGACTCTCATAATTCTATACATCTCTGTCATGTACTCTCTCAATATCCCCTGCTCTAAGGAAAACAATCCAAGTCTGTCCAGTTTATCTTCATAACTGAAACTCTCCAGCTCAGGCAACATCCTGGTAAATCTCTTATATATTTATTTATATTGTACTTCATGGTTATCAGAATGAGTACTAATTAGCTAAATCGAGGTAAATTGTCGAGAGAGTGTTACACAGAGGATATTTCTCTATAGACCCCCTCCTTGTTCGACTTTTGGCTGAGCAGAAACAATACTTGGCATCTAATGCTTTGGAATTTGGCCTAAACTGCACAATCTCGGACAGATTGGCCCTTTCCAGTCTATTACTGGGGCAGTGATCCTATCCTGTCACCCCATCCCCAGGCCTCACCAATCATGACACGATCAAAAAAAACTTCAGGCCTCCTTTTCCAAATTTGTCACATTGCAAAACAACGCGCCGTGGGCTTCTGCAAACAAAGCCGATCCCAGTCAATGCCAACGGCACAAAAGCCAGCCACTGCAGAGCATTGTTTTTGGTGACTCTCTGCCCTGACGCAATTGCAGCCTTTATTGATTTGTATCGCTTCAAATCTGTTGTTCACTGTATACATTTTCAGACCCTGGGGTGGCACGTGGAGGCCAATTGATTAACACTTTGTAATATCTTAACTAAAATCTACATTCTGTTTAATGCAAAAAGGAAGAATCTTTTTCAGACATCAAAAAAAGAGTACTTTTAATAATTACAACATAGAAAATATTTATGAATGTCAATCAGCTTTAAAATTCAGATAACGTCATCAACAGATTTGTGGTAAGTCACATGAATTCAAGATGTAATTTTGAAGGGGTGCAACTGTTTATAAATCTGTGGTACCATCATATTCTGGACCACATCGAAGCAGGAACCACTTTGTGGGCCTATGCAAAGTACAATAACGAGGCATGATCTTGACCAATTGAAATACTTTTGACAGCGATCAATAAAACTTAATAACACTTAACCGATTAAGTTTTATTTATTTTTCCATGGAATATGACATTGCTGGCATGGCCAGTACTTTTTTACTCATTCCTAATTGCCCTTGACGAGCTGGTGGTGATCTGCCTTCTTGAGCCACTGCAGGCTATGTGGTGTAGATACACCCATGGTGCTTTAGAAACAGGAACAGTGAACAAATGATGATATCATTCTTTTTATTACTCATTGAGGGAATAAGGGCGTTGCTGGCTAGGCAGCATTAATTGCCCATCCCTAATTACCCAGGGGGCAGTTCTGAGTCAACCACATTGCTGTTGGTCTGGAATCACATGTAGGCCAAACCAGGTAAGGATGGCAGTTTCCTTTCCTAAAGGGCATAGGGCATTCATGAACCAGATGTGTTTTTCCAACAATCGACAATGGATTCATGGTCATCATTAGATTCTTAATTCCGGATATTTTATCAAATTCAAATTCCACCATCTACCATGGAGGGATTCGAACCCGGGTCCCCAGAACATTATCTGGGTCTCTAAATTAACAGTCCAGCAATAATACCACTAAGGCTATTGCAACAGGTACTATACCACTCAGGCAATTCATTCCATAAGGTTACCACCTACGTGGTCAAAATAAAATTTGCTCCAAAGTTTTCCCAATCTCTTGATGCCTGCAGTATAGTGTGATGTTAGTACGTTATGATGTAATTATAAAACAATTACCATATCTTGTGGCACAATTGAAGTATTGTATTAATTATATTCCATATTCATTCATTCTTTTAAAATCAAATTACACCCAAGATCAATTTTTTTTTTCTGTAAACTTGTTATCGATTCTGAGAGGCCTTCTGCCGATAAAGATGTGAGCTAATCTCTTCCATGAGGGCAAGTCACTAGTGAAAGAATCATTATTAAACGCAAAATTGGCAAAAGGCTGGTTTATTTTAGGCAAATTATATTCACGTTTTCCTGAGTAAGTGGACTCAATAATCCACAGAGCCTGTCTTTTTTAAAATTATTGTGTTTTTCAGAGATTGCTCCAATCTCCAACAGAGCTGCAGAGTCTTGTATGTGCCTTTTCCACCGACTCATGTCTTGAAGCTTTGAAGTGTAACCTTCTATATTTCTGAGCAGTTTGTCAGCCAAGTTGAGAATGAGGAATCTTTGTATCTTGCAGGGTGCCTCCTTGCTCCCATATAGGCTGATGGAATTCTCTTAGATTCCTGACCAGGCATCAATATCAGCTGGAAGAGCGTCAATTCCAAAGACTTGACTGTGTTCATCATTTCTAACATCTTATGAGGATTATCAAGACAGAAATTAATAGCAAAAGCAACCTGTTCATTGTTTCTTCAGGAATGGATGAGAGCTGAACGATGTCAGCACAGTTACGAATTTTAAAAGACACTTAGTTAACTATATGAATAGGAAAGGTTTGGAGGGAAATGGGCCAGAAGCAGTAAGGTGGGATGAGTTTACTTTAGGATTATCACACAGAATCACACAGATTATGTTCAGCATGGACTTGTTGGACCAAAGGGTTTGTTTCTGTACTGTATGACTCTACGACTCTATGATTCTATGTTGTGATTGGAAGTTCTCTGCCCATTTTTCAAGAATTTGGGCTTTTTCTGTGAGTAGTGTTGCCCCTTGACACCAAGGAATATTGCTGAACCAAAGGACTGACGCTCATGGACAGATTACAGGACACTGGAGTACTTCTTCCTGTAATTATCCAATTCAGTCTTTATGGTCTGTTTTCTGATTCAGCCAAGAGTCTTACATCTCTCTGAGTTTGCATTGGACAGCCCTGCAGACATTTTGGTAGGCGATAATTTGACATTGAGAAAATCCCTCTGGAGGGGATGTTTATCCAGTTCGAGCCTTGAGGCAGTGAAATGTTTCTTGACATTCATGCCCTAGGGTTTTCTAGAGGGAATAGTTCTTGATGTTTCACTTTGAAATGATAAGACACTGTCAGTCTAGCAATCAACACCACACATGGCTTTCATAGTACCCTACCTGTCCCACATGCCTGATGATGACATAGTTGATCAGATGCCAACACACAGAACAGGCATGCATCCAAGATGTCTTGTTGCAATTAGGGAGTCGGAAAGCTGCATTAATGATTAACAGCTCAGGCTCAGCAGTGCAAGCAGAAAGGAACTTGCCAATTTTACAACAGTCAGAGGAATATCACAGCTGTCCTGCGCCAGCACAATTCTTGCCAGCATTCTGAGCCATTTAGTGCGACATCTCAACCAGGATCTGCTGCCTGAGAGTCAGTACTGTTTCAGTAAAGGTTGATGTACCATTGATATGGGTTTGCAGTTAGACGACTCCAGGAGAAATGCTAAAAACAGAACATGAAGCCGTTGCATCACATTTCCTGACCTCACTAAGGCTTTTGATACTGTCAGCCATGAGGATCTTCAGATGGTAATAGAGAATTTTGGGCTTTGTTGAAAATTCATTAGAATGGTTCAACAGTTCCATGAAGACATCAAATGTGTTTTGAACGATGGTGAGTTTCCTAGCCCATCCCCAGTTATTAATGGAATTAAAAAGGGGCAATGTTCTGTTGCTCACCTTCTTCATATGTATTTTTTCAACCATTTCATCAGTTCCTTTCATGATGATATTGAATTCAATCTAAGATGATTCTAAGAAAAGATTAAGATTTTTGCCAAGGACCTACTTTGCGACTTTGTGGTTGCCAGTAACAGAACTATGCCAGTATGCTTTGCAAATATATGCAAACTTATACTGAGATTTGTATTATATAATGCAGTTGAGTTAAGCATGCAATTATACCACACACACATGTACAATAAAAGAAGTTTCATTTACATAGTACCTTCATCATATCAAAAGATCTTGAAGTGATTCATGGGAGCTTTGACAGCAAGCCTTGTAAAGAGGTTTCTGGAGAGGTGGCTAAACTCTTGGTCACAGAAATGGGTTTGATGTGTACTTTAAAGCTGGGGACAGAGGATGAGGTGCAGATGTTTAGAATGGATATTTCATAACTATAGGAGTAGGCAGCTGAAAGCAACCTGCCAGCCTGCTCCAGAAAAGCCTTGTCTCGAGCCCAAGGTTTCACATCACAACTAGAACCTGAAAGCCATTTATCTCAGATAACAAGATGTGGGGCTGGATGGACACAGCAGGCCAAGCAGCATCATAGGAGCAGGAAAGCTTGACGTTTCGGGCCTAGACCCTTCATCAGAAATGCTATTTAGCCATTTATCTCAGCAACACACTATGTGAAGCTGCCTACATTGATGATGAATCCAGTCTAAGCAAAGATTTTGAACATCAGTCTGAAAATGAAAAGCAAGTTTGCTTACCAGGCTAAGAGTTGCCAGACCAATGGTTCTTTCTACTCTGATCCACACATGCAAGACCTGGACTGTATGCCAGAGTCATGCCAAAAATCTCAAATGTTTTCACTTGAGTTGCCTTTGGCAGATACTGAAGTGCTCACCTGAGCTGACATACCAAACCAGCATATCACGAGATGGACAAAAACGGAGTTTGACTGGTCACGTCGCAAGATGAAATATAAGGATAGAGTATAAAGGTAGGGAAGTCTTGCTAAAACTATACAAGGAACCAGTTAGATCACATCTATAGTACCGTGGACAGATTTGTTCCCCTTAACTGAAGAAAGATATATTGGTACTGGAAGCAGTCCTGTTTTACAATACACAGAGATTTATGTAATTCTCCAGCTCTAGTCTCCTGCATATTACTGATTATGATCATTCTACCAGTCATGGCCTTGCCTACAGCTGCCTATTCCCATAGTTTGAAATATCCCCTCTTAAATCTCTCCATCGCAACTTCTCTCCCCAGCTTTAAAGCACACAACAAACCCATTTCTGTGACCAAGAATTTAGCCGCATCTCCAGTTACCACTTTACAAGGCTTGCTCTCATTTTGTCAAAGCTCTCATGTATCACTTTTAAACCTTTTGGTAAATGCAACTTTTTTTAATTGTACATGCACTGTAGGCATGAGGTAGAATTGCATATTCAACTCAACTGCATGATATAATACAAATCTCAATATATATTTGCAGTTTACCCAAGTCCAGGTTAAAGTTATTCCCCATCAGGCTGCACCTTGAATTGTGAACAGAGCTGCTCAATATAGAGCGGTCATGAATCCAGATTTTCACAGCATAATTCACTCAAAATCAGTCAAACAAGCACTAAAGAGCAAGGGATTTTGAGTGCTAACCATGCCCAGTGCACATCAAATTCTTGCAGTTTTTTGCACTAGTCCAAGAAAAGGTCATGCTGATGTTAGTCACCATCCACAAAAATCAGCTGAGACACCACTTAAATGAATCACTATGTCACCATCACTTTTTGCATTCCTACACAACCAATAAAGGACACTTAAAAATAAGTCGTTTTGGTACGTTGACTACAGACATTTTTTAAAAGCTTGTAAATACTTAGAATACTTTTTGCTCAGGAACTGTATAGCACACAGTCATAGCAATTATTATTATCTATTATTTTCTAAATAATTATTTAAAAGCAAATTAGCAGTTTCTTGTCTTTTGAAGCTGCTAAGATTATATTCAGGAGCTGAAATTTGAGATGATGTACAGACTGAGAGAATCAAATGGTTCTGCCTTGAGGAATCCTCAGACAAGAGCTGGAACCAGAGAGAAAGAGAGAGACAAGAGAATTGTAATAAACCAGCCCGTCTCCTTGTCGTTCACTTACACACTTGCATGCTCACAGGGGAAAAGAATTGTGGGCTTCAGGTTGTCTCTGGGGTTTGTACCACAAGGGGATGAGCTCTGGGCTGGGGGTGTCAGGGAGACAAAGGGGCAAAAAGGGGGCTGCTGCTAAGTCTGATGTCACAGATTTCACTGCCTCCCTCACTCTTTGCCTTCATATTCCCATCTGCCTGTCCTTCCCACAGTTTTCTATAAATCCTTGCCCCCCAAAATCCTTCACATCTACCCCCGTTCACTCTCCCCCACCCCCTCATATTCCTCCCTCCTACTGTCTCGCCCTCTCCCCGAGTTTATCAAGAATTGTTTCATTGTTCAGTTTTCTGATTTCCAAGTTTGCCCACTCACATATCCACAACACTTCTCCCTCTGGGGGGGTGGCCGGGGCGCCGGGGCTCCTCGCCCGCCCCATTTGGCCCCCCTCTCCCCCCCTCTCTCTCCCTCTCCTGAGTGATCTTGCTTTTCCTGCCTGACGGTCACTCTGTCTACATTCCCCCATCTCCATCACTCGTTCTGGATGGTATTTCTGTGTCTGCTCTTCTCTCCCTCTATTTTTTTTCTCTGTCCCTTCTGTCTCTCCCACTCTCTATATCTGTCCTTTCCATAGGACTTCTATCTTTCTCCTATCTCTCTCCCCACTCCTTCCCCCTCCCTCTCTCTCTCTCTCCCCTCTTTTCTTGTTCTCAATGGGATTTCTGCCTCTCTTCCTGACTGTTACTCTTTCTCTCTTTCTGTATCTTCCTCTGTCCGTACTCCCCTCCTCCATCCATCCATCCATCCTCCATTTTCCACTTGGATTCTTTCTCTCCATCTCCCTCTCTGCCCTTCACTGTCTCTTCATGGGTAATGCCAGGGGCTCTTCCTGGTCCTTGACCCACCTGCATTTTACCCCATCGTGCTTTGTCTAAACTGAAAGGTTGGTACATCAAACATCTTTCTCAGTGAGGGGGGGAGGTGGTCTACCTGGGAACTGGGATCTTGCTGTGCAGTGACGCAGTCAGTGAACAGGCCAGAGAGTCTCTGGCCATATTCCCTGGGGCCTTCAGCCCCTGGGGTGAGGTCAGGGATCCAGTGAGGGTGAGGGGTGTTTGGGTATTGTTCATGGAGAGAGATACATTGGGGTATCTATATACAGAGGAGGGATCACGGAGGAATGAATAAAGAAGGTGAAGCTACACAGGCAGCTATCAGAAACTGTGAGACTGAAAATTTTCGTTGGAGTAAAAGTCACGGGGGAAATATTTAAACAGGTGCCAAAATTTGTTGGGGGCAATAATTGCGATGACGTAAAGTGGGGAGGTTGCAAAATTGGGATGGAGAGCAAACTTTTGGGGAACTGAAATTGGGAAATGCAATAACTGAGGGGGCAATATTTGGTGGGTAGGACAGCAAAATATTTGTGCCAGCGGAGTGCCATATCTGGCAGGGCAGTATTGTTTTCAGCAGCACAAGATTTTGGGATGGGGATACAATACTGTAAGGGTGGGACAAAATTGGGGACATGCCTCTGGGAGGTAAAGAGAGGGACAAAACTGGGCAGCAGTAAAACTTGTTGGTGGATATATCGGAGGCAGAAAATAGAGGAAGAAGAGAATGTGAAATGAGAGGGATATACGGAGTCTCAAATTGTATGACAAAATTCTAGGGTCAAATTTGCAGGGACAGTCATATTTGTGGGGAGTGGGGTAGTTGGAATTTGGCAATTTTGAATGGAAACAAAATTTTGGGAGTGAGGCAGGAAAGAAAGAGGCAGTGCGACAAGATACCAGGAGATGAAATAGAGAAAAATGGAGGGAAAGGAGAGGGAGAAAAAGATGGAAGGAAGGGAGAGCGAGAAAGATGAAGGGAAAGGATAGAGAAAAAGGAGGGAAAAGACAGAGGGGTAGGGGAAAAAGTGTGGTTGCTAGTGAGAGAGAGAGAGAATGAAACAAAATGATACAGAAGTTGACTGAGTGAGAGACAGAGACGCAGGTGAGAGAAAGAGACAAAGCGTGAGACAGACCAAAAGGGAGACAGGTGGAGAGACTTTGAGAGAAAGAGACAGAGACATAAAGGGAGAAGAGAGAGAGAGAATGAAACAAAGAGAGACAAGAGTTGAATGTGAGAGACAGAGAAAGAAAGAATGAGAAAGAGACAAAGAGAGTGACAGGGAGACAGAGAAAGAGAAAACAAAGAGAGACAAAAGGGGAGACTTAGAGAGAAAGACAGGGACACAAAGCGCGAAAACAGAGAGAAAGAGAGACAAGAAGAGGAGAAGTCAGTGAGAGACAGCCAGGAGCTCAGGAAAGATACAGAGTCTGAAGAGCCAATACTCACCAGGGCTGCTTCAGGAAGTGGGTGGTACTGGTCCAAAACTGGCATTGAGATTCCAGCTGTACCCACACTGTCTCTCACACAGACACAGACAGCCAGTATAACTCTGACACTCACCTCCTGGCTTCATCCACATGAAGAAAGGAAGTATGGCTGCCAAGACCTGTTTTATAAACCCCAAGTTCTGTCATTCACCCCGTCTCTCCTCCCAAATCCCAGCTACCCAATCAGTTCCCGGCTGTCTCTACCTGGAACACACATCCTCCAGATATGGAGCAAACCAAGAAGCTTCTTTGTGAGGTTAGAGGTGATGGGGGGTAGTTGTGTGGGAGGGGGAGGGGGAGAGAAAGCAGCAACCGAAAAGTTCAGTCCAATGTCTCTTGATTGTTCCTCCCTTGCCCCCGCCTCCACACACACACTCACACAAACTCTCTCTCTCTCACACACGCACACACAAATTGGCCCCAGACCTAAAACCCACACAGAGACAAAGCTGCAGCTTCAAAACGGGTATAAAACACTTTTATCCAGACAAGGGAACAGAAGCTTCTGCAGCCAGGAACACAAATTTATCCCACAGGTGAGCACAGTATTTTCATACAGACTAACACAAGGTGTTCTTGGGACTGTAGTTAACCAGTAAAGACAGGGAGTTTACTTTTAATTAGTTTCTGAGAATGAACATCAATCCATTTCACAGATGAACATCAGGGGGTTACATGGATCTGTTGTACAAGTGGAAATTTGTTCATCGTACAAATAATCATGAGTTTATTAAACACATTCACCTCTTTCCTGACAATAGAGCAAGGGACATCAAAGTAGTGTCCCACATTCCCATTGATATTTCATCAGTAAAATCTGGGAATTATCTGATTGACACAAATAGCATGGATTTGTGAGGGGTAGATCATGCCTTACAAGCCTTTTTGAATTCTTGGAAGAGGTGACCGAAAACATGGATGATGGTCGAGCAGTGGATGTGGTATACATGGATTTAAGTAAGGCATTTGATAACGTTCCCCATGGTGGGCTCATGCAGAAAGCAAGGAAGCATGGGATAGAGGGAAATGTGGCAGATTGGATTCAGAATTGGCTGACCCTGAGAAGACAAAGGGTGGAAGTGGATGGAAAATATTCAACATGGTGCTCAGTTATGAGTGGTGTACCACAAGGATCTGTCCTGGGTCCTCCTCCTATTTCTGATTGTTGTAAATGATTTGGATGTAGGAGTGGAAGGGTGGATTAGTAAGTTCGCGGATGATACGAAGGTGGGCCGAGTTGTGGCTAGTGCGAGGGGCTGTTCTAGGTTACAAAGGGACATTGACAGGATCCAGGATGGGACTGAGAAGTGGCAGATGGAGTTTAACCCTGAAAAGTGTGAGGTGATTCATTCTGGAAGGACAAACTTGAAAGCAAAATACAGGGTTAACGGAAAGATTCTTGGCAGTGTAGAGGAGCAGACGGATCTCGGGATTTATGTCCACAGTTTCCTGAAAGCTGCCACCCAGGTGGATAGAGTTGTTAAGAAGGCATATGGTATGTTAGCTTTCATTAATAGAGGGATTGAGTTCAAGACCCGTGAAGTTATGCTCCAGCTATACAAAACCCTGGTTCGGCCACATCTGGAGTATTGTGTCCAGTTCTGGTTGCATCATTTCAGGAAAGATGTGGAAGCTTTGGAAAAGGTGCAGAGATGATCTACCAGGATGTTGCCTGGAATGGAGGGAAGGCCATACGAGGAAAGGTTGAGAGAGCAAGGGCTTATCTCTTTAGAACGACAAAGGATGAGATGTGACTTGATAGAGGTGTACAAAATGATCAGAGGTATATATAAAGTGGACAGCCAGAGACATTTTCCTAGGGTGGAGGTAGCTATTACAAGGGGGCATAGTTTTAAAGTGAGTGGAGGTAGATATAGGGGAGACGTCAGAGGTAGGTTCTTTACTCAGAGAGTGGTGGGGCGTGGAATGCATCGCGAGACAAGGTAGTGAAGTCGGCCTCATCAGGGGCATTTAAGCGGCTATTGGAAAGGCATATGGATGATAGTATAAGGTAAGGGTGGAGGTTAGATAGACCTTAGGTTTAGGGTAAAAGTGCGGCACAACATTGTGGGCAGAAGGGCGTGTACTGTGCTGTACAGTTCTATGTTCTATGTTCTTGACACACCGTTGTCAGACATATTAATCAATTACACCAAGTAACTGCGCATAAGTACATCAAAAGGCTTTTTTTCATGCAAACCTTTTTTTGTTGAAGCTTTGTTCTAAAATGTTGCCAATTGTGCTGGGTCATCAAAGATTTTATGCTGGGCAATATGCAAATAAGTAGAAATCTGGAAAATAATTCAATTTTGAAAACTGGCATGTCTTTGAGAATAATTTGCACCTGGTTTGCTGAGTGCACCAAAGTAAAAACTTTTGGCACATTTGCCATTATCAGCATCTCATATTACTAAATGTTACTTGTAAAGTGTATCGATTTCATTTTGACTTCTTTTTGTTTCCTTATTGCCCTTTTCAGTGAAAACTGGTACAACTTTCCAGCAACAGAAAACTCATTGTATCCAACAGCATGACACGTTAAAACCAAAACAATTATACGTGGAAAGCACTGATGAAGGCACATATACTATCCATTGGTTTAGCTCACTTTATTGACTTGCGATGCAGAGTGACGCAAATAGCTCAATTTCTGCACTGGCTGAAGTGACCATGAAGGATTCTTCTTCACAACCTTTCACCTTGCCTGAGGTTTAGTGCCTCTCAGGTTAGACCATCACTGGTTGTCGCTCTCTAATGAGAGAGCGGTCCTATGGTCTCGTAAAACAATGACAACTTTACCTGATCAAAATGTACCCTGGCATCCTTTGCTTTTGAAGTAATTATGAATTTAACAGAAAAGTAATCAATGTAAATTAGACCTGACAAAAATAAATGCATTATTATCACATTATTTCATTCAATAATGGGCATAACTTCTGTAATACGATGTTTAATCATTTTTAAAATCAATTTAAAAATTTGACTTAAAGGTACCTAACAAATATGTAATATAAGTTAATGACAGTCTGAATTAAAATTCCAGTCATCTCACTAACAGAAGCAAGCTCGAAATCCATAAAGTAACATTATGGTCATCCTAAGGCTTAGACATCTCAAATTTACAAAAACAACCTGGAAGTCAAATGAGAGATAATAGATACTGCAGATGCTGGAGAATCCGAGATAACAAGGTGTGGACCTGGATGAACACAGCAGGCCAAGCAGCATCAGAGGAGCAGGAAAGCTTGACGTTTCGGGCCTAGACCCTTCCTCAGAAGTGGGGGAGGGGAAGAGGGTTCTGAAATAAATAGGGAGAGAGGGGGAGGCGGATAGAAGATGGATGGAGGAGAGGATAGGTGGAGAGGAGACAGACAAGTCAAAGAGGGGGGGACGGAGCCCGTAAAGGTGAGTGTAGGTGGGGAGGTAGGGAGGAGATAGGTCAGTCCAGGGAGGACGGACAGGTCAAGAGGTGAGGTTAGTAGATAGGAGATAGGGGTGGGGCTTGAGGTGGGAGGAGGGGATAGGTGAGAGGAAGAACAGGTTAGGGAGGCAGGGACGAGCTGGGCTGGTTTTGGGATGTGGTTGGGGGAGGGGAGATTTTGAAGGTTGCGAAATCCACATTGATACCATTGAGCTGCAAGGTTCCCAGGCTGAATATGATTTGCTGTTCCTGCAGCCTTCGGGTGGCATCACTGTGGCATTGCCGGAGGCCCAGGATGGACATGTCGTCCGAGGAATGGGAGGGGGAGTTGAAATGGTTCGCAACTGGGAGGTGCAGTTGTTTGTTGCGAACTGAGCGCAGGTGTTCTGCAAAGCGGTCCCCAAGCCTCCGCTTGGTTTCCCCAATGTAGAGGAGGCCACAACAGGTACAGCGGATGCAGTATACCACATTGGCAGATGGGCAGGTGAACCTCTGCCTGATGTGGAAAGTCTTCTTGGGGCCTGGGATTGGGGTGAGGGAGGAGGTGTCGGGGCAGGTGTAACACTTCCTGCGGTTGCAGGGAAAAGTGCCGGGTGTGGTGGGGCTGGAGGGGAGTGTGGAGCGGACAAGAGAGTCATGGAGAGAGTGATCCCTCCGGAAGGCAGACAAGGGTGTGGAGGGAAAAATATCTTTGGTGGTGGGGTCGGATTGCAGATGGCGGAAGTGTCGGAGGATGATGCGTTGGATCCGGAGGTTGGTGGGGTGGTACGTGAGGACGAGGGGGATTCTTTTTTGGTTGTTATTGCGGGGACGGGGTGTGAGGGATGAGTTGCGGGAAATGCGGGAGACACGGTCGAGGGCGTTCTTGACCACTGCGGGGGGGAAGTTGCGGTCCTTGAAGAATGAGGACATCTGAGATGTACGGGAGTGGAACGCCTCATCCTGGGAGCAGATGAGGCGGAGGCGAAGGAATTGGGAATAGGGAATGGCATCCTTGCAGGGAAGTCAAATGGTCCCTTCACTCATTTGCTGCAGTGCTGTGTTGAGTGGAATACTGTAGTTCTGTCTTCAAAGAAATTAGGTCTTAGATAAGGGTCATGATTGTGTAGGGATGTATTTTTTTAAAATCCTGCATTGTACAATCTAAAAAATCAGCATTTGATTTTGCCGCTGGACATAAATTTATACCAACATATATTGAAAGAGGGGAAGGTGATTATGTAGCAGTAATTTCACTGAACTGGAAATCCTGAACCTCAAGTTAATATTACAGCTCTTGTGGCACAGTGGTAGTGTTGCTATCACTTGGCTAAGGGCCTGGGTTCAATACGCACCTACGCCAGATATGTGCCATGACCTATGGTGAGAGTAACCTTCCTTAAATCAAGGCTGTGTTCAACCAAGTGTGCCATCAAGGAGCCCTCGTAAGACTGGAAGCAATGGGTATCACGAAGCAAACTGGTTGGAGTTATATCTGGCTCATAGGAAGGCAGTTGTGGTTTTTGGAGATCAATCATCTCAGCTCCAGGGCATCTCTGCAGGAGTTGCTCAGGGTAGTGTCCGAGGCCCAGCTGCCTCATTATTGACCTTCCCTCCAACAGAAGGTTAGAAGTGGGGATGTTTGCATAGTGTTCAGCACCATTCATGACTGCTCAGATACTAAAGCAATTGGTTTTCAAATGCAACAAGATCTAGACAATATCCACACTTGGAATGACAAATGGCACATAACATTCACCCAACACAAATGCCAGGCAATGACCATCACCATAGGAGATGATCTAACCACTGCCCCCTGATGTTCAATGGTGTTACCATCGCTGAATCGCCCACGCTCAACATCCTCGGAGTTACTATTAACTCGAAAGTAAACTGCACTCACCACATAAACAGAGTGGCTACAAGACCAGGTCAATGCTAGGAATACAGAGATGGGTAACTCATTTCCTGACTCCCCAACGCCTGTACACCATCTACAAGGCACAAGTCAGGAATGTGAAGGAATATTCCCCACTTGCCTGAATGTGCGCAAATCCAGCAACACTCAAGAGGCATGATACCATCCAGGACAAAGTAGCCCACTTGATTAGCATCACATTCACAAACAGTCACTCCATCCACCACCTGATGGTCAGTAGCAGCAGTTGTGCTGTCTAAAAGATGCATTGCAGCAGTTTGCCAAAGATGCTTAGACTGCTCCTTCCAAACCCACGACCACTTCCATCTAGAAGGACAGTGCAGCAGAAACATGGGAACACCACCACCTGCAAATTCCCCTCCAACCATCCTGACTTGGAAATATATCGCATTCCTTCACCGCTGCTGCATTAAAATCCTGGAGTTCCCTCCTTAAGGGTACTGTCAGTCAACCTACAACACATAGACTGTAGTGGTTCAAGATGGCAGCTCACAACTGTATTCTCAAGGGCAACGAGAGAGGGGCAATAAATGCTGACCAACCAGTGATGCCCAGGTCCCATGACTGAATAGGAAAATATGTCAAGGGACAAGTTGATTAAAAATATCAGCCTTGAATTAATATAGCTGGAATTTTCTGCAAAATTATCACATTTGTCCCATTGATATCAAAAGCCAACAGCCCAGTAGTGTCTCTTAACTGGAGGGAGAAGGTTGCTTGCTGTGGTAACTTGGACTTTAGATCAGCATCTGAACCTGTCTTCTAAGTCAGATTGTACCTTAAGTTGCAGGAATATAAATCATGGTTCATTTGGGAACATATTTGCTTCTCAGTCATAAGGTTGTGTGTTCAAGTCACACTTCTGAATTTGCTGCCGAAAAATTGAAGTCTGGTACTCCAGTGCAGCACTGAGGGACTGTTACAGTGTAAAGTTACAGTATATAAAGGAGCTATTAAGCTCGTCAAGTCTTCACTGGCTGAGTAAAATAACCACCCATTCTCATCTCACTTACAAGCACCCTGGTCTGTGGTTTATAGGTTACAGTGCTTCAAGTGCAGAACCAGATTCTTCTTAAGTGAGTTCAGGGTTTCCACGCCAACTAGCAAACTTAAATGCAACTTCCAGAAATCCACCACCCTCTTAGTGAAAGCACTTTTTCTTCTGTGCCCTCTAATCCTTCTACCATTCATCTTAGTTTATTCCCCTGATAATTGACCTCTCTGCTCAGTGTAACAGGTCTTCCCTAGCCACGCTAGCCAAGTCTATCATTATTTTGTAGACCTCGGTTAATTCACTCCTCAGCCACCTCATTCTAAACAAAATAAACTTAGCCTGCTCAGTCTTTCCTCAAAGCTGCAATTTTCAAGCTGTGGCTATACACTTGTATACCTCCTCTGTTCTCTTTCTGGAACAACTATATCCTTCCTGTAATGTGGTGACCAGAACTGTACATAAAACTGTAGCTGTGGCCTAACCAGTGTCTTATGTATTTCTAATATTACAGCCTTACTTTCATATTCAATACCTCATGCAGTAAAAGAAAACATCCCATATACCTTCTTTACCATTTAACTTACCCAACCAGTTGGCTTCAATGATCTCTGACATGCACTCAAAGGTCTCTCACTTCCTCTACCCCAACAATATCCTCAATTTATTGTGCATTCGCGTGCTTTGTTTGTCCTTCTGTAACTTCACACTTCTCTGGAGCGAGTTCTATATAACACTTTACCACAAAGTCAACCAAACCATTGATATCATTCTGTAATCAACTGCCATCCTTTTCATTATCAATGACACAAACAATTTTTGCATCCTCTGCAAATTTCCCAATCATGCTTCCTGCAATTCTGTTGAAAACATTTATATCTACCACTAACAACAAGGGACCCAATGCTGAAGTCAGTGAAACATCACTGGAAACTGCTTTCCACTCACAAAGACATCTACTGATGTTACCCTTTGTTTCCTGTCTCTGAGCAAATTTTAGATTCAACTTGTTACACTCCTTACATTCCATGGGCTTTAGGCTTTCTGACTAGTCTGTCATATGGTTTCTTATTATGTGCCTGACGAAAATCTATGTAGACAACATCCATTGCATTATGTTCATCGATCTACCTTGTTACTTCCTCAAACAATTCAATCATGTTAATAAAAATAACGTTCTCTTAACAAAACCATGCTAAATATCCCTGATGAATCTATGCCTTTCCAAGTAACAGTTAATCCCAACTCTCAATATCTGCTCTAGCAATTTTCCCACCACTACCAAGCAAAGTCAAACTTACTGATCTACAATTATTTGGTTTATCCCTCATATACCTTTTGAATAATGGTACAATTTTTGCAGACCCTCAATTCTCTAGTTCATGGCCGACATCTAGAGAGAATTGGAAAACGATCCTCTGAGTGTCCATTCTTCTCTCCCTGTCTTTGACAATCTTGGATACTGTTCGACCAGCCTTATACTTCCCTTGCCATTTTGCTTATTTTGTCTAATATTTCACACTCTTCTTTAACTAAAATGTCTGCTTCATCCCTCTCCTTTTTGAAGACAGCAATGAAGTACTCATTAAGAAGCTTGCCGGTATCTACCGCATCCATGGAAAAGTTCTCATGTACATTTCAGATAGGCTGAAACCTTTGCTTATTCATCCTTTAACTCTTAATGTAATTATAAAACATTTTAGAATTTCCTTAATTTCATCAATCAATTTTTTTTTTGCATCGCCTCTTTGCTTTCCCAATTTATTTTTTCCACTTCACCCAGGCCTTTCTATACTCATCTAGGCTTTGTAATTTTTCACTTTTTAGGGATTATCACAAACTACATTTTTCCACTTTTTCCCCACATTGTATGTTTCTGGATAACCAGGGGACTCTAGATTTAGCAATAGCACCTTTTTGCTTTGTGGAACATGTTTATATTGTCATAAAATCATAGAATCCCTACAGTGCGGATGCAAGCCATTCAGACCATCAAGTCCACACCGACCCACTGAAGAGCGTCCATCCACAAACTCTCCCGCTACCCCCACCATCCCCGCAACCCTGCATTTGCCATGGCTAACCCACTTTACCAACACATCCTTGGACACAATATGGAAATTTAACATTGCCAATCCACCTAACCTGGCAATAAAATCAGATGTTGCTGGAAAAGCTCAGTAGGTCTGGCAGCATCTGTGAAGACAAACCAGGGTTAATGTTTTGGGTCTAGTGACCGTTCCTCTTTGGACTGTGTGAGGAAACCAGAGCACCCAAGGGAAACCCATACAGACACAGGGAGAACATGCAAACTCTGTACAAACAGTTGCTCAAACATGGAATTGAACCCAGATCCCTAGCACTGTGAGGCAACAATGCTAACCACTGAGCCACCGTGCCACCTTGCCCCTCAGACTCTTACCTCTAAATCCCTCTCAGTAATTTGCCATCGGCTGTGCTTCAAATAGCTGCAACCAGTCCAAATCTGCCAAATCACCTGAGACTCGTAAGACCTGTCTTCGCCCTGAGATGCAGAACTGTGACTCCAGCTGGCACTCGTGCGCCGAACTCCAGACTTCAAGTTTATGCAACGAGTTACATTTTCTGCAGCTGTGTTCATTTGGTTTCATGGAATCTCTAAAGTGTGGAAACAAGCCGTTTAGCCCAACAAGTCCACACCGACTCTGTGAGGAGCATCATACCCAGACTCACCCCCCTACCCTATCCCTGTAACCCTGCATTTCCCACGGCCAATCCACATGACTCTGCACATACCATAGGATGTGCACTCCACTTGAAAGAACTGACCTGCCATACTATAAATTTAAAAGCTCTGCATTATGATTAAAAAGTAGAAACCTTACCAGCATTTATCTGAACTGAACAACAGGAGGCTGAAAACCCCAGAAAGGAAGAAAAGAACACTTCTCACCCCTACACCAAACTTTGTCAGACTTTCCAAAGTCCCACTTTAAACTCAGCACAACCAAAGCAACATTCAATGATAACAAGACAGCACTTATGGAGGCCTCTATTTATACTTCCTGAAATGACTGATTTCAAGTTTCAGAAAACTATTAAAACTAGACACCAATTAATCAGGTATAACTTCTCTTAGAGCTTGGAAACTTTTGATTTAAAGCTGCAATAAAACTTAACTTCTCTTAACTTAAGTTTAAAGTTTACTTAATTGCCAAACTAAAGGAAAACTAGACTTTAGATGAAAAGATTAACCCTTAGGAATCACAGACTCACCAGCACACAGAGCAGACAAGATATTTAAGTTGAGATATTAAAAGGTCACATCTGTGTGCTCTGAGGAGTGTAATGTATCCCACTGTGTTACTTCAAAGAAGAGCAAGGGAGTTATCCCTGATTTCCTTGACAGTGTTTATCCTTCAAGCAACGTAACAAAAAAGAAAGTGGTCTAGTCGTTATCTTGTATGGATTTGGTGTGTAGAACATTAGCTGCTGTGTTCCTTACATGACAACAGCAACTGTACTTTGTAAATGATTTCATTGGCTGTAAAACATTATGAGATGCCCAAGATAATAAAAAAGCACTGTTTTCTTTTATTCATTCATGCGATGTGGGTTTCTCTGGCTGGGCCAGCATTTATTGACCACCCCTAATTGCCTAGAGGGCAATTAAGAGTATGGAGATGCATGTAGGCCAGATCAGGTAAGAATGGCAGATTTCCTTCCTTAGATGATGCCGGTGAAGCAGATGGGGTTTTCAGGTTTTGTTAAAATAACAGTCATGCTCATCATAATTGAGACTTGTTTTTCAGTAGCTGATTTTAAATTCTACCATTTTCCCAAGGTGAGATTTGGACATATATCCCTATAGTCTAGCCCTCTAAATCTAGGTGGCATTACCACTACACCACTGTCTCTCACACTGACTGCTGTAATATACATGGAAGCATAGAGTCATACAACATGGAAACAAACCCTTCAGTCTAACTCGTCTATGCCAACCAGGTTTCTAAAAATAAACTAGTCTCGTTTGCCTGCATTTGGCCTATATACCTCCAAACCTTTCGTATCCATGTACTTATCCAAATATCTTTTAAATGTTTAGAATGTATCTGCATCCATCACCTCCTCTGGCAGTTCATTCCACATAGAAACAACTCTCCATATAAAAATGTTGCCCTCAGGACCTTTCTCCTCTCACGTTAAAAGGCTGCCCCTTAGTTTTGAACTCCCCCACCCTAGGGAAAGGACTCTTGTTATTTAGCTTATCTATGCCCCTCTTGATTTTATAAACCTTTATCAGGACACCCCTCAACCTCCTATGCTCCAGCTAAGAAAATCCCAGCTATCTCCTCCACATGTACCAAATTGGTCAAACTGTGAGCCTTGGCTCTGCTGGCAGTCTCATATCTGAATCAGGAAGCCATGACTGAAAGCTCCTCAGTACCTGTGATTTTCAAAACTTATCACCTTAGGAACTTTCCTCACCTCAAAATAGATTCTGTTGTGGACAGACTGATGAGGACTGATTTCCATGACAAACAAAAAACTCCGTGATTGTTGTGACATTTTCTGACAAAGCTGGTAAAAATTGAACCACTTGTGGCTTGATCTTCCATCATTCAGCAAACCCTTTGTTCCAAAGCCATCACAAAACATAAATTCCCACAGAAAAAATGGAGCTAGGACACAGTTGTTTGGTAGCAATTAAGCTTGCACACACAGGACTAGCACCAATACTATTCTGTTGAAAAGGCAGAGTCTGAGTTAACAGTTTTTCACAATGTTTCACTGATGCTTTTCTCTGCAGCATTCTTTAAAACAAATGGGCTCACTGAGAGATCCACACAGACTCAGAACAATTTTAGTCTCAATTGTTGAGCTGTCGTACCTGTTGTTAGATCCTCAGGGTCTGTAGCTTTTCTCAAGATAATCCGTGCTAACCATGTCAGCTGTACTTTTAAGAATTGGAACTGATTAAACTTAAATTTTCTAAAGTGTTCAAGTGAAGAAACTCCCTTGTGAAGTGCATATCCATATATAATTTTCCTAACAGATCATTAAAATGTATAAATAAGGTGTGATTAATAGTTGCAGCTAGCTATGGATACAACATGCACCAAAACCAGCCACCTGATCAATTTAAGATAATGAAAAGTCAAAGGAAATAGCGTGACATTTATAACAGGCCTTCTTTAGTTCACTCCTTAAATTACTGTTGTTGGTTGGATTTGGAGACGTGTGGTTTTCATTTTTAAATGGTGATTCTGATAACTAAACTGATCTAGCAGATTTGCTAAGTCTGACTGAACTATGTAGCACTCAGGTGAACTATCACTTAGCAACAGCAAAGGCATTGGTTGGAGAAAATGCACTTTCTCAAACTTGCCTTTCTATCTTTAGGAACTTTCTGAACAGAGGGAGAGTTTGAATGGCATCTTAGGTAACCGTGGTCATCCTTATCAAGACTCTCAATCAAGATGTCAGAGAACAAAAGCCAAACATCAAAAAAAAACAAAAGATGATGGAAAATCTCTTGTTCATGTTACTCTATCCCAACCAGAATCAGGCCATAAAGCCAAGCTCATATAAGTAAAAGAAATTTCCAATGCAGACACAAGAAATAGAAACAGGAATGGGTCAAATGACCTCTTGAATCTGCTCCAACATCATAGCTGATCTTCTCACTCACCTCCACTCTTTTGCCCTGTCCCCACATTCCATGATTCCCTTTCTGTCCAAAAATCAATCAAACTCAGAGGTGAACATACACAAGAACTAAGCAGGACCAGAATTTTGGGATGGGGAATTCCCAAAAATTCAAACCACACTCAGTGATGTAATTTCTACTTTCTACTTATTGACTCGGGCCAGGTCTCTTCAGATTATTGCATCATTGACATGCACCCAATTTTATGCCGTTTGCAAGCTGAAACATTTTGGATAATATTCCATCTTTTTAATCTTTTATGAAAATGATAAACAGCGAAAGCATAGTGATATCTCTGGAACTGCCAGTATCAACTTATTTTTAATCTGATGCCACCCATTCACCTTTATCTTTGGCTGCCTTCTTTTCAGCTCTCCATTAATCTAGCCAAATAATTTGCCTATTCCAGGGGTCAATCAGTATAGTTTTAAGCAGTTTATTTTGATTGCCTGTTTCTGGTGTAATCAAAATTCCACTGAGACCATCGCTGGGAGAAAATTTCCATAGCACTCGTCGTACTGATGGAAACAAAAACCTTGGGGCTGACACAACTTTACAGAGAACAGTTTCTTTCCACTTTGAGTGATCTTCATAGTTGCAATCATTCTTGAACACTGAGAAAACATTAATTTCTCCAGCATTTTTCAAATACTACCTTTAATTCTCACCAGCTGTTTCTGCATTACTTGGAGAACTACAGAGTTCTCTCAGTGTCCTAAACAACAATATTCCCAAAAGCCAAGCGTTCAAAAACTGATTATCTGGTCAATTATTTCATTTGCTGCATGTGGCATCTTGCTATGTTAACTAGACTCCTGTATTCCATCAGTGTTTGCTCTTCAATACTAATTCAATGCTTGTAATGGTCACAATTTACTTGAGACACCCTGTCAACATGACTGGGTGCTTTTCAAATGGAAAATTATTTTTAATGTGAGCCCCTTCTATCTCAATCCTTAAAGCTGCTATCAATAGTAAGATGAAAATTTAGATTTGAAAATCGAATCTTGACTTCAACTGCAAGAATAAAGTGAAAGGAATTCATCCAGCACTTGTTTGTTTGAAAGAAAACGCTCATAAGATTGAGAGTGGAATTTGTCTTAAATGAGAATCATAGATCTTTCTTTGTTGCTTTTAAAAGAACTTCACTGGTTAATTTCCTTCATTCTTACAGCAATATAACTACTGCTGCTGACCAGAAATGCAGCACATTACTGATGCACACTTGGCACACATTGTTACTATGCTTACGATTTCCCACATCTGAAGACACATAGGCACAGCATCTTGTCTATTTTTTGTAGCTTGTTTCTTCTGGAATAGATCACTGCTTGAAACCAGAGGCTATAACTTCAGGGGTACCACCAGCCGCTGGCTTGTTGGAAGGATTTGCAGGCTGACAATCAACCGTTTTAGCCTCATTTTGAATGCATTTTCCATGACATCAGATCCTGGAATGAGACATGAACCCGGAGCTCCTGGCTCAGAGATACTGACACTATCATTACATCACAAAACCATCTCAAAATCATATAAGACTACCTCCCATTTACAACCATGACTGTTAAGTTAAAGTTTAGGTGGGAGATTGTATTAAATGGAAAACAAAAGTACTGGAGCTGCTCAGTATGTCAGACAATATCAGTGGAGAGAGGAGAATGTTGCTTTCAGGTGGCTCAGTGGTTAGCACTACTACCTCACAGCATCAGCAATCCAAGTTTGATTCCAGCCTTGAGTGTCTGTCTGTGTGGTGTTTGTACATTCTCCCCATGTCTGCATGGGTTTTCTCCCACAGTCCAAGGATATGCAGGTTAGGTAGATTGGTCATGCGAAATTGTCCCACAGCGTCTCAGGATTTGCAGGCTATGGTTAGCCATGGTAAATGCAGAGTTACTGGGATAGGGCAGAGGGGTAGGTCTGGGTGGGATGCTCTTTGGAGGGTTGATATGGGCTTGATGGCCTGCTTCAGTACTGTCTATGAGATTAAATACATTTTATTGAACTAGGGAAATGCTGTCAGCAGGTCAGGTGGGTACAGGGTGAAGAAAGTGATTAATGGCAGCAAAAGAACAAAGGGTCATGTCTATGATAGGGTGAAAGACAGAAAAGTAAAAGAGTTGGTCGTGGAAATCCAAAACAAGTGGCAATTGAACACAAAAATGATGTAACTAGAAGAGGTACGAACAGCAGCATGATGAACAACTGCCACCTGAATCTAAAAATGATGGGAAAAAAGTACAAGAAAATTTACCCAAGCGACAGGTTTCTAAATCAGGGCAGTGACTACACTCTGAAATTATTGAAATTATTATTGAACTGTTGCATCTGAAAGTAAAAGTGACTAATAACCAAATGAACACCACTCCTTGAAATTATCTTCAGCTTTGCTGGACAAGAGTGCAATCCAAAGTCAGAGCAGTCAACATGAGTGTTGAGTGGCAAATTAAAGTAACCAGAGACCAGAAATTCAGAAGAATTGGCAAACACGATATTCCGCAAAGTTTATACATTTTGTGTAAAACCTATTCACTTCCAACCATGCAGTTCTGATGAAAGGTCGGTGACGCAAAATGTTAACTTAACTCTGCTTGTCCGAAAGGCTGAGCATTTCAAGTGCTTCCTGCTCCTATTTCAGGTTTTCAGCATTCATAGTATTTCTTTCTTCTATCAATTCACATTGTTTGGCTTATGTGCTTGAATAAAAATCATGGCAAATGAGTTGCCTTACATAATTTTGCTGAGTCGGTGGCAGAATTGGACCCTTACATCTGAGTCTATTTCTAGTGATTTGAGTACACAAATTTCGGATGATACTTCATTGCAGCACTGAGGGAGTGCTGCACTGTTGGAGGTGTCATCTTTAGGATGTGACATTAAATGACAGTTCCATCTGCTTTATTCAGCAGGCATAAAGGACACGCTGGCATCATTTGAAGTCACACAAGGCTCCTGACCAATATTTATCCTAAAATTAAAAACCTGTGACTTTTATCCTTATTTTAACAAAATTTTACTGATCACCTCTGTGGAAGTCATAACAGTATGGACTAAGGTTGCGTTTTGATGTTACTACTCAGAGACATGGCAAAATATTAAAGAATGTGAGATGGGAATGAAGGGAAAAAAAGGTGACAGAAGGATAGTGGAGAATAGAATGAGAAAGGCAGAGATGACAAAGGAAAAGGAAGAAATGTTGGGGTATATTATGACAGAGATAAAAGGTACTGCAGATGCTGGAGAATCCGAGATAACAAGCATGGGGCTGGACGAACACAGCAGGTCAAGCAGCATCATAGGAGCAGGAAAACTTGACGTTTCGAGCCTAAACCCTTCATCAGAAATGGGGGAGGGGAAGAGGGTTCTGAAATAAATAGGGAGAGAGGGGGAGGCAGATAGAGGATGGATAGAGGAGAGGATAGGTGGAGAGGAGGCAGACAAGTCGAAGAGGCGGGGATGGAGCTGGTAAAGGTGAGTGTAGGTAGGGGGTTGGGGAGGAGATAGGTCAGTCCAGGGAGGACGGACAGGTCAAGGGGGCGGGATGATGTTAGTAGATAGGAGATGGGGGTGTGGCTTGAGGTGAGAGGAAAAACAGGTTAGGGAGGTGGAGATGAGCTGGGCTGGTTTTGGGAAGCGGTTGGGGGAGGGGAGATTTTGAAGCTTGTGAAATCCACATTGATGCCATTGGGCTGCAGGGTTCCCAGGCTGAATATGATTTGCTGTTCCTGTAGCCTTCGGGTGGCATCACTGTGGCATTGTAGGAGGTCCAGGATGGACATGTCATCTGAGGAATGGGAGGGGGAGTTGAAATGGTTCGCGACTGGGAGGTGCAGTTGTTTGTTGCGAACTGAACGCAGGTGTTCTGCAAAGCGGTCCCCAAGCCTCCGCTTGGTTTCCCCAATGTAGAGGAAGCCACAATGGGTACAGCGAATGCAGTATGCCACATTGGCAGATGTGCAGGTGAACATCTGCTTGATGTGGAAAGTCTTCATGGGGCCTGGGATTGGGGTGAGGGAGGAGGTGTGGGGGCAGGTGTAGCACTTCCTGCGGTTACAGGGAAAAGTGCCGGGTGTGGTGGGGCTGGAGGGGAGTGTGGAGCGGACAAGGGAGTCGCGGAGGGAGTGGTCCCTCCGGAAGGCGGATAAGGGTGGGGAGGGAAAAATGTCTTGGTGGTGGGGTCTGATTGCAGATGGCGGAAGTGTCGGAGGATGATGCGTTGGATCCGGAGGTTGGTAGGGTGGTATGTGAGGACGAGGGGGCTTCTTTTTTGGTTATTATTGCGGGGACGGGGCGTGAGGGATGTGTTCCGGGAAATGCAGGAGACACGGTCAAGGGCGTTCTCGACCACTGTGGGGGGGAAGTTGCGGTCCTTGAAGAATGAGGACATTTGAGATGTACGGGAGTGGAATGTCTCATCCTGGGAGCAGATGTGGCGGAGGCGAAGGAATTGGGAATAGGGGATGGCATTTTTGCTGGAGGGTGGGTGGGAGGAGGTGTATTCCAGGTAGCTGTGGGAGTCAGTGGGCTTGAAATGGACATCTGTTTCTAGGTGGTTGCCCGAGATGGAGACAGAGAAGTCCAGGAAGGAGAGAGAAGTGTTGGAGATGGTCCAGGTGAACTT
>JAHRHZ010000223.1:11744485-11805371 GCA_024137785.1 Ginglymostoma cirratum
ACCTGTTTTTCCTCTCACCTCAAGCCACACCCCCATCTCCTATCTACTAACATCATCCCGCCCCCTTGACCTGTCCGTCCTCCCTGGACTGACCTATCTCCTCCCCAACCCCCTACCTACACTCACCTTTACCAGCTCCATCCCCGCCTCTTCGACTTGTCTGCCTCCTCTCCACCTATCCTCTCCTCTATCCATCCTCTATCTGCCTCCCCCTCTCTCCCTATTTATTTCAGAACCCTCTTCCCCTCCCCCATTTCTGATGAAGGGTTTAGGCCCGAAACGTCAAGTTTTCCTGCTCCTATGATGCTGCTTGACCCGGGGTATATTATGACCTTCAGTTTTGCAGCTGAATTTGTAGATGGCGTGAAAAAAGCTAACTCTGATGACCCTCATGGTCTAATAGCCTTCTGCCACCTGAAGTCTTATTTTCCATGATAACTAGCCAGAAGGTGACCTCAACTGCTGACCAAATCCGTTTGCAAGCTCTAGGTATGCCCTAATGTAACCTCTTGGGATATACACCTCAGGAGAAAGGCTACCCACCAAGTACAATGCACTCTAGGAGTAACAACACCATGGTTGCCATGCCTCCTGTTTGAATAATTACCATGCCAAGTTGAACAGCAGCCAGGAAATCACATCCCACTATCTTTCGGAGAGCAGTCGGCCTAAGGTCAAAGATATGTAAACGGTTATCTTGCCTCAAATGCTAATATTCCAAGTGCTAGGCCTTGTCTGGGGACAGATGTAGCAGTGGTCCTATCGTGTGTGCCTACAGCAATGTGCTACTGATGGAAGAAGTCACACCTCAGGGGATGATGCAGTGAGTACACAGCAGCAACTCCTTGCCTTGGCTGGGCTCCATCTCCAGGTTAAAAAGACTGGTACAAGGTCTGACAACTCCTGATGAGTTGTTTGTTCTTTGTTTAAAATGGATTTATTTTATTTACAGGGTTTCTTGCAATTAATTGTTAGCAGTGGAATTTCTTTGATCACAAACAATTCCATTTTGGCTGGACAGGTCCTTTATCATTCAGCTTTACCACCCGCCAGGATGCATTTCTGGTGGGTAAAACCCCACAATAAACGTCCACAGTCTCATTACTTATTACCTCTATAATGTACCCTAGGGCACACATTCGTGTCACAGATACAGACGTTTCAATTCATTTTCAGTATTTATACTCAGTGCTTGAATACTAATAAGGCAGTGAAAAGGCATTCCACTTCATTCTACTTACTAATTCTCCTTTGCCATGTTGTTAGTTCTAACACTTTACTTCCCTCCTCCTCAGTTCTTTATTTATTCCAACGGGCTACTCTGAAATCGGCTTTAAAACACCGTCCCTGTTCAATTCAAAAAAACAAAACAGAAAATTCTAAAGATAAAATGAACAACAGGTCAGTTTGAAAGAGGAAGATGATTACTGGGCAATATTTAATGCAGGCAAGAGAATTTCACCCACTGGCTAAAGACCTGGCATTAGCCCTGCACCTCCTCCTTTAGGGAACGGTTGTTGGCACTAAGTTTTTCTTTAGTAATTAAGCAATCAGGGCAGGACCTTCCCTGAGAGAAAAGCTGACATTTCCCACTCAACTGGGTAGACGCAATAAAGATGTTTCCCCAGGTTGGAGGTTTAGAGCCAGGGCACATGTTCTCAGAATAAAGGGTTGGCCATTTTAGACTTGTATGAGGATTAATTTCTTCACTCAAAGGCTGGTGAAACTTTGGCATTCTCTACCCTGAAGACTATGATAAATCTGTCAATGTGCTTACTCAAGGCAGAAATTGATAGATTCCTCAATATGAAGAATACCAAGACATATGTGGGAAAATGGCATTGAGGTAGATCATCAGCTATCAGCTTAAGCTCAATGGCCAACTCCAATGTCTCTGGGCAAAATTCTTGAGTTCCCTTCTTAACAGTGAGATGTGTGGTAGTCCCTTGAAAGAATGATGGTGCTTGCTTATGGCAAGAACGTATGTGTAAAATCTTTTGATATGATGAGGAAGATGGTGACAATGGCCCAGTTGAAAATATGGATGTTGAGCAACTGAGCAGTATAGTGAGAGATAAAGAAGAGATTCTAAAAAGGCTTGCAGCACTGAGGCAGGGAAGTTTCCAGGCCCATGTGGGACACATCCTGGACTGCTGAGAAAAGTAAGGGAGCAAATTATGGAGCTGTTGACAGAAATTTTTCAGACATCTCTGAATTCAGGATTAGCCCTGAGGGATTAGAGGGATTGCAAATGTGACAGTGTAGTTCAAGAAAGGGACAAAGGAGCCCATGAAACTACAGACCTGTCAGCTTGAGATCAATAGTGGGAAACCTGATGGAGGCCATAATACAGGATAAGATAAATATACACTTAGAGAAAAATAAGATAGTACTTGACAGTCAACATAGCATTGTCAAGGGCAGATTATACCAATTTAATTGGTTTATTTGATGAGGTGACACAGGCAGTAGATGAGGGGAGTGCTGTAGATGTTGTACATTTGGACTTACAGAAAGCATTTGATATGATGCCACATGGCAGCTTTAGTAGCATGGTGGCACTCTTGAACAAAAGAACAATGCCAGGATGCATTTGAGAATTTAAAAGCAGTGTTAACCCCAGCACCAGTTAGAGCCATACTAAATTTCTTGAAACCCTACAAAGTCACCATAAATGTAAGTGATGTAGGCGTTAGAGCTCTGTTGTTTCAAGAGGGTGATTGTTACAATTGAAAGGCCAGTTGGTTATTTTGCAAAAGAACTCGATATCCACCAAAAACATTCAACCATTGAAAAGGAGTTATTGGGTTTGGTAATTGCCTTACAACATTTTAATATTTACATTGCAAACAATACATCAGAGATGGCTGTGTATATCAATCACAATCCTTTGACGTTTCTGGGAAGATTTAAAGGCAGGAACACCAGATTATTTCATTGGAGTCTTACATTACAAGCATTTAATTTACAGATTGTACAAGTTGCAATTTGTGAAAATATTGCCATAGATGTACTGTCGCAGATTTAAAAGGAAAAATGTTTATGTAAGATAGAAATGGTAGTGTTCAATGTTGTATTTGTATACATACATATAAAGAGGTTGAACACAATGTGTAAGTCTAGATAAATGAGCTGTGGATCTATTATACAATGCAGTTAAGGTTTTAAAAGAAAAAAAAAGCCATCTTTTCACAATGATGGTGCATCTCTTTTTGAAGGAGGCAAGTGTTGTGAAGTTACGTAGGGCACTTGTGGACTAGGAGGCAGCTAGTTAGAATTTGGTGTTTGTAAAATGCTGGGGGAAAGCATTGTGTGGTCCCTTTTAAAAATGATGTATTTTTTCTATGTTTGGAGATTCAAAAAGGACGTCTGTGGGCAGCAGCTTGTGTGTTTGCAAGTGCACAGACAGCACCCAAATTAAAACACTTGTATCAAAACGCCACACAGTTAACAGGCTAAGCAGCAGTTTTGTTTTGCAACCAAGATAACGTGTTTTGTATTTAGCCAATCAATTTGAAGCAGGCACTTAGATACCAAAAATCAACTAAATTTATATCTGATGGTTTAGGCACACAGGACCAATCTGAGCAAAAGAAATCGATATGTTGTCAAAAGCATAAAGGAAGAGGGCAGTTGGACAAATTGGGTGGCGGGTGGGGAGAACTAACTGCCATCTACTAGAATTAACAGTTCTCAGTTGCAAGAGAGAATTACTGGCTCTCACAATCTTCTCTAAGTCTAAGAGAAAGCACCATCTAAATCAAAGATACCAACAGACAATTAGTTAATATTCCTGACAGAAGAAATGACAGAGAAAGTGTTCCTGACGGAACTTTTGATGGAGAAGGCATAGAACATTCCAGAAGAAACATAACCCAGCTGCAATTTTGAGAGACCAAATTCAGTAGTTAGCACTGCTGCCTCACAGCACCAGAGACCCAGGTTCGATTCCAGACTCAGGTGACTGTCTGTGTGGAATTTGCACTCTCTCACCATGTCTGCGTGGGTTTCCTCCAGATGCTCCAGTTTCCTCCTACATTCCAATGGTGTGCAGGCTAGGTGGATTGGTCATGCTAAATTGCCCGTAGTGTTCAGGGATGTGTAGATTAGTTGAGTTATAGGAATGGGTCTGGGTGGGATGTTCCAAGGGTCAGTGTGGACATGTTGGTCGAAAGGGCCTGTTTCCACACTGTCGGGATTCTGTCTGTGAAAAGTAAGTGGGATTTGTATTTAGTGGAACAGCATACCATTAGAAGTTTGTTTCATTTGGGAATAGTTAGTAGTTAGAAGGGGTTCATTCAGTTTGTTAATAATTTAGTTAATTTGTTCACTGTTTAAAGCTAAATAAATAAATTGTTACTTGTTGATTGTAAAGTGAGTGTCAGAGGTTTATTTTGTTTAACCAATAGAAGTTTCTGAAAGGCAGCTTACACCACTTTTCACACTTTTTTTTACAGATTATAGGGTGAAGAACTCCTCACTGGGTGTTTCAGTTTTAGTTCACAGAGGAGGGTTAACCTCTGCTTTATAACAATAATGCCAGGAAAGAGGGATCTTAGATAGCAGGAATGATGAGAGAAATTGGGCTTATTCTCTTTGGATCAGTAAAGGATAAGAGGCGACTTTATCAAGGTGTTCAAAATTATGAATAATTTGGACAGGGCAAAGAAAGACATTCTGCTTCTATTAGTCGGTATGTCAGGAACTAGGTGTCAAAACTTCAATGTTGTTGGCAAGAGAGTTAGGAGTAGGATGAGGAGAAACTTCTTGACTCAGAGAGTTGCTCGGATTAGTTGCTGAAGGCCGAGTGGCATTTTTGCTAGACTATTAATCCAGACACCCGGGTAATGTTCCAGGGACCCAGGTTCAAATCCCACCACGGCAGGTGGTAGAAGTTGAATTCAGTAAAAAGCCAGAATTAAGAGTCTCGTGATGACCATGAATTTGTTGTCATTTGTTGTCAAACCCATCTGGCTCAAAGATGTCCTTTAGGGAGGGAAAGAACATCCTTGTCTGGTCTGGCCTACATGTGACATCAGGTCTACATCAATGTGGTAGACTCTTAACTGGGATTAGTTAATTAGGGATGCACAACAAATCCCACTGATACCTTCATTCCGTGAATGAATGAATAAAAAATAATAATAATTTAGAATGTGCTGCCTGGAAGAGTGGCCGAGGTTGATATATCAAAAGAGAGCTGGATATATTTGAAAGTGATGAATTGAGAAGCCTATAGAGATGGGACTAGGTGGGTAGCTCTCTCACGAGCTGATACAGACATGGAGGATCAAATGGCCATCTTCTCTACTGTAAAATTCTATGATTCTATGCTGTTACACTTCATCCACCACATCCTTCTGCTTGACCAGGGCCTCCCAAGGTAAGGACTTGAAACTGGAGCTATACAAGTATGCTTTGATTACATAAAAAGATCTCAAAAGCATTAGATGGTAATAAGGGAATCGCAAGGAATATTGGCATTGACATCAACACTCAAATCCCATGAAAGGTGTCATTTAAACTTTAGGCCAAATATTGGAGCACTATTAATTATGACTGCTTGATAAATTATTCTTTTAAGGTAGAAAATATTTTAGCTTTGTCATGCAGGCATTGAAGAAACTAACAATCAGAGCATTGGGTTGGGCTCAAAGGTGCTTTGATCCCAAGCTACCTCCTTCCTTGATCTAAGGTCTATCAAGGGGAGAACATGAGGGCAAGTCTGCAGTACAAACGAGAAAGAGAAAATTGAATGAATCTATATAGTTTCCTGGGCTTGCTGTAAAACATTTCATGAAAAATGGATGCTGATGTTCTTCAATCTTGTAGGATGTCTCCTTAATATGTTGACTTTCTCATGATGATGGTTAAACTTTGTAGACGTTATCCTCAAACTTAGCTTGCAGCTTTGAATACACAATATTTATCCCCAAAGATACATTGTTGTGGAGGCTTTCCAGGGCTACAATGTGAGTAATATCAAAGACATTAAAGTCGAGTTGCAGAATCTACTCGGGCTAGTGGCCTAAGACTAATGTCTCCTCCAGTGAGTACTTCTCGGAAGTAACTTTTTATTCTGTTATTAGTTTTAGCATTTGTCAAGTTTAAATTAATTTGCATTCTCAAGCAAACTCAATTCTTTGATAATTTTCTTGATGTTTTTATATTGAGCTATATTTCAAAAGGAAAACTGACTAATTCAGTAGACCTACAATATACATGAACTCAAGGAGTTCTAAAGAAGAGTCATATTGAACTGGAAACATTATCTCTGTTCCTCTTTGCACAAAGACTGCCACACCTGCTGGGTTTCTCCACCATTTCTGTTTCTGACAACAAAATAGTCCAGGGAAAAAAATTCTAACGTTTGGTAATACAACAATCATTGACCACAGTGAAGTGTTTTGTTTCAGTGGAGAATAATTTATTTTCAGGGAATAACAATCCATTCTAGCAGAAAACTGGGAACATAGTATTGATATTTTTTGACTTTAACTCAGTCAGAAAAATCCTTGAATGAGGCTGCTCTCCTGTAAAGCTAACTACTTGTTTGTCCTGTGTACTGGTATTGTCATGTGTAGTCTTTTAACAGAACATAAGAATGCCTTGAATTGAATGCCTACTAGCTCTTCCTACTATTTTGGTCATAAACGTTATTAAAGGTGAGTTATAGTCTTTTCCTCAGTGAAAGTCCACATTAAAATTATGGTTAGGTATTAAGTTGTAGCAAAATATTAATTTAACTGAATGAATCTGGTAACACATTGATTGATATTTAGCACCATGTTAGTGCCTTTCACTGTTGATGCACATGGACACAAAATAAGTTTCAGTTGTTCGTTAGCTCGCCGAGCCAGTTGTTCTGTGGTGTGCAGACATTTCATTACCCTCCTAGGTAACATCATCAGTATGACGTCTAATCGAAGCGTTGGTGTTCTGCTTCCTTCCAGATTTATATGATCCTCTGGTCTGGTGATCTTGTCGCTTCCGGTTCTGTTGTTTTAGCAGCGGTCTGTATACGGGGTCTATTTCAATGTGCTCGTTAATGGAGTCCTGTTTTCAGAACCAGGCTTGAACAACTCCCGCTTCCACTGCCTCCCCAGTATACCCAAACATGGAATACCACTCAGACCAATAGTCTCCTTACCAGGCACATCTACACACAAGCTAACGGGAGAATTACAACGGAGACGCAAAGACCTGATTAGCAGATCCACACTGAATCCATTCAGACCAAGAATTTCTTGCATAGCTCAAGGGCACAATGAGGATGAAATCATGATCTCCTTCAATGTTACTGCACTATTTAGGTCCTTTGACATAATGTTAGCCAAAGAGACATTAGCCACACTACTGGATGGACGAGGAGCACCGACCCTGAACACCGGCAACAACATCAGCAAGGACAGCTTACTGAAACAGCTAGATTTATGCCTTACAACATATTTCATTTTCAACCGATAGATATACAAACAGATCAATGGCACACTAATGGGATCACTTATCTCAGGTCTCATAGCAGAAGCAGTGATGCAGAGATTGGAACACACAGTCCTTCCTATAATCCAACTGAAACTGTGGGTAAGATACGTGGATTACACGTTTGTAATAATCAAATGCACAAGGGTAGAAGAAACCCACCAACTTGTCAACAACAACTTTGCAAACATAAATGTCACTAGAGAGGAAGAAAACAACAAACAGCTCCCGTTTTTGACTTAATGTTAGAGAAACTGACTAACAGCGAATTCTGGACCTGAGTATACAGGAAGGCTACACATACGGACCAAATCCTTAACTTCAATAGCAGCAACCCAGCATATACAAACAGAGCTGCATCAAGACACTACTTAAATGAGCTGCATCACACTGTAATATCCCAGAACTCCAGAGAATGGAAGAGGAACACCTACACAACATCTTCACCAATAATAGATATCCAAGAAGTTTTGTCTGCAGATGCCTACACTACAAAAGACAGTCAGATGGCACAGTACAACAGAAGAAACTAGCAACACTATCTTGCATCAAAAATATATCAGAAATGGCGACCTGGCTCCTAAGACTGCAAAAGATCATGATTGCACACAAACCTGCAGCAACATTGTGCCGAATGTTATCAAAGACTAAAGATCCAATACCGACAATAAACAAGACCAATGGTATATACAGAGTACCATGCAGTGAATGCAATAAACATTACATTGGACAAACAAGGAGGAAACTGACAATGAGGATACATGAACATCAGCTAGCAGCTAAAAGACACGACCAATATTTACTTGTCTCAATACAAACAGACAATGAGGGCCATTAGTTTGACTGGGACAAAATGTCTATACTGGGACAAGTGAACACCAGACATGCGAGGGAATTTCGGGAAGCCTGGCTCTCAACACGGAACTCCATTAACAAACACATTGAAATAGACCCCATATACAGACTGCTGCTAAAACAACAGAACCGGAAGCGACAAGACCACCAGACCAGAGGATCATATAAATCTGGAAGGAAGCAGAACACCAACGCTTCGATTAGACGTCGTACTGATGATGTTACCTAGGAGGGTAATGAAATGTCTGCACACCACAGAACAACTGGCTCGGCGAGCTAACGAGCAACTGAAACTTATTTTGTGTCCATGTGCATCAACAGTGAAAGGCACTAACATGGTGCTAAATATCAATCAATGTGTTACCAGATTCATTCAGTTAAATTAATATTTTGCTACAACTTAATACCTAACCATAATTTTAATGTGGACTTTCACTGAGGAAAAGACTATAACTCACCTTTAATAACGTTTATGACCAAAATAGTAGGAAGAGCTAGTAGGCATTCAATTCAAGGCATTCTTATGTTCTGTTAAAAGACTACACATGACAATACCAGTACACAGGACAAACAAGTAGTTAGCTTTACAGGAGAGCAGTCTCGTGCAAGGATTTTTCTGTCTGAGTTAATGTCAAAAAATGTCAATACTATGTTCCCAGCTTTCTGCTAGAATGGACTGCTTTTTTCCTGAAAATAAATTATTCTCCACTGAAACAAAACACTTCACTGTGGTCAATGATTGTTGTACTACCAAGCCTTCGAATTTCCCCAGAACTGAGGAAGGGTCACCGGACCCGAAACATTAACTCTGTGTTTTCCTTCTGCTGCCAGACCTGCTGAGCTTTTCCAGCAACTTTGTTTTTGTTCCTGACTTCCAGCATCCACAGTTCTTTCAGTTTTTGCTTAGAATTTCTTCCCTGGACTATTTTGTCAGAAATGGTGGAGAAACCCAGCAGGTGTGGCAGTATTTGTGGAAAGAGGAACGGAGATAATGTTTCCAATCCAATATGACTCTTCTTTAGAATTCCTTGAGTTCGTATATATTGTAGGTCTACTGAATTAGTCAGTTTTCCTTTTGAAATATAACTCAATATAAAAGCATCAAGAAAATTATCAAAGAATTGAATTTACTTGAGAATGCAAATTTAACAAATGCTAAAACTAATAACACAATAAAAAGTTAATTCCTAGAAGTACTCATTGGAAGTGACATTAGTCTTAGGCCACTGGTCCAAGCAGATTCTGCAACTCAACTTTAATGTCTTTGATATTACTCACATTGTAGCCCTGGAAAGCCTCCACCACAATGTATCCCCAGGGATAAATATTGTGCATTCAAGGCTGCACATTAATGAACAACTGCATCTACAGTCTGAGCTACAAATTTTCGGTCACACCACAAAATAGGTTTTCTGCGTCTGTACCCTCAGAAAATCTAGAGCATAGATTGTCTTTGCCATCAACAATGATAAACAGGCAATGGGAACTGCTGCAATATTGCAACAACTTTGCTTCTGACTAAGAGTCTATAAGTTTATTTGCCAGATTTCCACTTCATTTTGGACCTATCATGAATACTCCACATGTAATGGTCATTCAATTTTCTTATGGAGGTTTGAATTCAAGGCAGATGAATGTGATCTGAGCATCATTTTCAATGACATATTATTTCTAATGCTGTAATGGGTCCTTACTTGCAAGTGGCATTTATCCTACTTCATGCCATCTCTACCTTACCTCTTTTAGTCTATCTCACATGCGTAATGTTATGGTAATTGTATTGTTCACATTCAGGCGTATTGATTGATAATGTATCTTGAGAACATATAAAAAGGGACTACACACAGCTGCAGCAGATAATCAGGAATTCTAATGGAATGTTGGCCCTTCTTTCATGGGGTTTTGAGTATAAGAGTGGGCAAGTCCCACTGCAAATGTACAATACCTGGAGCATTGTGAGCAGTTTTGGTCTCCTTATTTAAGGAAAGATGTCATTTCATTGGACACAATTCAAAGTAGATTCACAAGGATAATTTCTTGTATGGAGGGATTGTCTTATGAGGAAAGGTTAAACAGTTTGGGTCTCTACTCATTGGAGTTGAGAAGAATGAGAGGTGTTCACGTTAAAATATATAGGATTCTTAAGGGGCTTGACAGGGCAAATGCTGAGAGGATTTTTCCCCTCATGGGAGTGTGTAGGACCAGAGGGCATTGTCTCAGAAGAAAGGGGCACTACTTTAACACTGAGACGAGGAGGAATTTCTTCTCTCAGAGGGTTGTGAGTCCTTGGAATTCCTTGCCACAGCTTTGTATATACCTAATGCTTCGATAGATAGATTTTTGATCAATTGGGGAATCAAGAGTTACAGGGAAAGGACAAGAAAGTGGACATGAGGAATGTCAGATTAACCATGATCCTATTGAATGATGGAGAGGCTTGAAGGCCTAAACAGTCTACTCTTGTTCTCATTTCTTCTGGATTATTATCTTCCAAGTCCAAAAAAAATCAGGTGAGGTGTTTCATTTTTTATCTTCATTTCATTTCTTTGAGGTGACTGCTCCTCAGGTTTCTTTGGAATTTTAGCTTCATGCTCCTGAATTTTGACCTACCAGGTGGATTAAGCAGTTCTCGTAAAAAAAAGGTCTTCCTGTGTGTGTGCTCCTCATCCTGGTCAAGGTGGTCCAGGGTCTGGGTCATAAAGGGGGTCATTACTTCTGCATGCTTGTACCTCCGCCAGCATTACATCCAGGTTCTGGTGTCGTTGAAGACGGAGAATGCAGTATCAATCAATATCAGTGTAACCTGAAGAAGGAGTGAGGCTCTGAAAGCTTGCGGTTTGAAATAAGCCTGTTGGACTATAACCTGGTGTCATGTGATTTCTGACCTTGTCCACCCCAGTCCAACACTGGCACCTTCACATCATAACCAATATACTAGGTATCTTCCGTGGCCAGTGGGAAATATACGTTCTGGGATACATTATCACTCCTCCTAATATCAGTTTAATTAAATTTCCTTTGATATTCTTATTGTGAACATATGAATGATGAGCGTGAGTTGGCCATTTAGCCCCTTGAGCCTGCTCTATCATTTCATAAAATCATTGCTAATCTGATGGGGGCTTCAACTTCTGATTTCCACGTACCCATCATAACCTTCGATACCTTTGCTTTAGTTATAGTGTCCCCTTTAAGAGTAATTTTGATTTGTCATTAGTTTGCTTTCGATACAGTTTCTTATTTTAGATCCAGTACCCCTTTAAGGGGTTGCTCATTGACCCCGCCTCATCCTAAATCTGAAATCTCAATTCAAATACTGCAGATGGGAAGCACATGGATAGGTGAATGGGCAGCTGGCATTTGTCAGGGCACATCAGCACTGCTTGTTTCATTCCAATCTTGCAAGATAGAGCACGTTTAGATTGTTCCTTCAGGATCAGCTGAATGCTGCAGGCCAGGACAGAGTTCTAATTTCTTTGAAAAAATGATCTCTGCAAAAAGTCATTCTTCGCTCTCACAAGGTGATCAATCGATCTCCAAGCTTGAAAACTTCCATCCAGGCAAAGTTTGGAACTTTTCCAGAGATCTCATTGTACCATTCTTTCATGGTATGTGTACCATAAATCCTCTGAAGGGTCTAAAGGCCAGGACATCGCAACACGACCTTCTAAATGTGAAGGTTGTGGACCTGTCAAGGAATAGCTGAAGCAAAAAGCAAAGGCAACTCACAGCAGAACTGGCCTCCACGCTAAAACCCAGCTGCAGATGATCAATCTACGTGTCCCTGTACTTAATCAATACTGAAGCTTAGGAGCCATTCATGTGTGAATCTTTAGTCAATGATCCCATCCATTCCATATTCTATTAGAATCCCTACAGTGTGGAAACAGGAAATTCGGCCTATTGAATCCACACTGATCCTCTGAAGAGCATCCCACCCAAACCCACTTCCCTGCATTTCTCATGGCTAATCAACATATCTCTGTACACAATGGGCAACTTAGCATGGCCAATCCACCTAACCTGCGCATCTTTGGACTGTGAGAGGAAATCAGAGCTCCCAGAGGAAATCCACATGGGGAAGACATGCAAACTCCACACAGACAGTCATCTGAGGCTAGAATCAAACCCACGCCCCTAGCACTGTGAAGCAGCAGTGCTAGCCACTGAGCTACTGTGCCACCCTCATCTTACTCATTTCGCATTTTTTAAACAAAGACACCGACCTGCTGAAATTAATTTTCTGAAAATTACTAACTTACCTGTTACCTGGTAAACAAGCTTTATTTTTCTGGTGCAAACCACCCAGAGTGTGCATCATGCACATACAAAGCAGCAAGAGCATGAATCAGATGTGAAATAAAACTGCCTCTAGCCTTCCCTTCAACCTACTTTAAGCCACATCCACCGAAAACCAGGCTTTTTGACAGAATTTGTCAACACTCGTCAACATTGTGATGCTGAAAATCATATTGCCAATTTGTGTGGTATCACTGCAGGAATTTACATTCTGCAGCTGAGCCATCACTGAAACATTCCCAGACAGAATTTTTTACATAAGTGACCAAACGTTTGGTCAAAGCAGTAGGTTTTAAGGAAAGTCTGTAAGGTGAAGAGAGAAATGGAAAAGCAGAGTATGAACAGTTATATTCTGTGGATATGCAGTCAAGAAGAACAGAGTTAAAGCTGCCCAAATTATTTTAGCTGTGGAATATAGCAACCACTGTGGATATATTTACATTCCAAACATCTGGACTGAATTTGGCCTAAAATATCTCAGTAGTTAAAGAACCATGTCACTTAAATCAACTACAATGCATTGAATTTGATTTAAAGTTAAAACTGTATTTGTATTGTATTTGTAGAGTTTAGCTTGAATGCCATGAACAGGAGAGAGGATGTTTCCTCAGAAAGTAATAACAGAAGATATGCATCTAAAGATTTTGAGCTGGAGATAGCTAATCCTTCCAAATAAATTAAGTTGAGGATCCGTCCTTAGCTGACATTTAGTAATAGCTATTATCAGGCTAACATACAAATATAGAGATGAATAGACCATTCAGCCCTTTAAGCCTGTTCCGCCTTTAAATAAGATCATGATTGAGCTGATTATAGTCTACATCCACAGTCCCATCTATCTCAATAACGTTTGATGCCCTTGTTGGTCAAGAACCAATCTACCTCTTCCTTAAAAATATTCAATGACTCCAATATGACAATATATAGGAGCTGAAGCAGGCCATTCAGCCCATTGAGTCTGCTCCACCATTCAATGAGATTATAGCTGATCTGACCTTACAGACTCGCAGGCTGAGCTGAGTCTCCAGGTCCACAGGTCTGCCTGTACATCTGAAGGAGCGAATCCTTTCATGTGATAGCTTTCCGCAATCTTTTTCCATTTAAACAATATTCAGCTCCTCTATGGTTACCACCAAAGTGCATAACGTCACATTTTGTCACATTATATTCCATCTGCCAAGCTTGTTCCCACTTACTTAGCTGTTAATAGTCCTCTGCAGACTCTTTGAATCACCCACACTACTTGCCTTCCCACTTACTTTTGTGTTATCTATGAACTTGGTTATAGTACGTTCATTTTTCCAACCTAAATCAATAATATATATTGGAAATAATTGTAGCCCCATCACTGATCCCTGTGGCACTCCCTTCTTCCATCTCTCTCTGGAGGACCCCTTGACAGAAAAAAATTCTTCTCATCTCTAACTTAAATGAAAGATGCTATGTCCCTTAGTTCTTGTCTCTCCTGCAGAAGTCTCTCCTACAGGGGAAACATCCTTCCAGTGTCCATCCTGTTAAATTCCCTCAGAATGTGATGTAAAGAAAATCACCTTACTTTCTAAATTCCAGTAGGCATAGGTCCAAACTTTTCTCAATTGATATCACCAAAACACCTAGCCCAAGTAACTGTTGAGTGAACATTCACTGCTATAGCCCAAACATACCATACTGTTATATATAAAATGCAAAGGTAAGCAGGTGAAAACCAACTCATTGTTCTGTCCTTATAAAGAAGGAGCTGTTGAAGGATCACAGTGAGAGAAGGACAGAATCTCTTGTTTGTTATGTGATCCTGAATAAACTAGCCTGGCCAAACAGGAAGAGACTGGATGTTCCTATCCTATATTGGGGTAGAATGAAGGTGGAACAGCCAAAGAAAGATGCCAGCAGCAGGTTATGTGCCACGCTTCCACCTCTGTTCCCAACCCTGCTGACATTCCCAAGGATGGTGGAGCGAGCAAAGTCAGGGACAAGTGGGCAAGTGAAGTTGCCCTCCACCTTTAGAGCTTGCTTTCTAACACCCTGAGATTTCCATGGAGACAAGCGGTCATCAGGAGCTTTGTGAAGCTAACAAGCTCCAGTTTGGCAGGAACAGAGACAGAGGCCCTGAATCAGAACAGAAAATGTTGGAGAAACTCAGCATCTATAGAGAGGGAAACAGAGTGACAGCTTCAAGTCCATAGATTCACCCTCAGATCTACAACTGCACTAAATAACTTGTTGATAAGAAGATTTTGGAGAAAAAGAAATTATAGAACAGCAACTAAATTTTACCAACGGATCATTCCTGGGTACCAGCCCACTATTTTCCCAGGCCACTTCAAATACGAAGATCTTCCCATTTTGTTTTGCTTTCATCCACTATGTGCAACCCACCAGCAGTAGCTGCTGATTCAGGCCAGTATGGGGTCCAGTTTCCTACTGTTCCACCTCCATTCCCTCTCCTCCTGACCAGCCACTGATCGGGCATCAGAACCATCTCTAGAATCAAGAAGACTCCAACTCTCTCTTGGGGCTGTGGATGAAGACAGAATTGTGAGCCAGAATCCTTCACACTTTCCAATTGCCACTTTGACTGGGAAGGTCTGGTCCCTCTGAGATGCCAGTCTATCCCAGGTTGATAAAAACAAAGGCAGAGTACTATGGATGCTGGAAATGCAAAAAAAAAATACAGAATCCTGGAGAAACTCAGCAGGTCTGGCAGAATCTGTGGAGAGAGATCACCATAGACACTGACAGACCTGTTGATCATATTAAAACTGAGAAGTGGGAATAATAGCCAGTGATGGTTAGAGTTTTCTATATGTTTTAGTAAAGAGAGGATCTGTTACCTGTCATTAATTTTTTTTTACAATAGAAATGGAGTTCAGAAAGCCAACACATTTTGCTGCACCTTTTACTTTGTTTTGTTTTATTGAAGACCTCAGGATTATTGATAGCTTGATTCACTTTTTACTCTTTTAATGTTTATTATGACCTTACATTCAGGTTTCACATTCATGTGTTCTGTACATGTGTATATGCTTGACTTCAAACATTCAGAATTGACTCTCATTAGCAAACTCAGCTACTCTGACATTTAATGACAGCCATACTCTGCATGGTGCCTGTTAATCACAGTCTTGTAGGATTCACTGAGCTGGTACTGACAACGTACTATTTCATACAGATCGCAGGTAGATTTCAACGATTTCTCATCAATCTCAGGATGCTTTTATATCATTACAGGGTCGGTTATGATTCAGATTTAAACATTACCGGAGAGGATAAACATGGTAGCTTCATGTAAAACCAAAAAAGATGATTAAATATAAGAAAGTGCAACTGTCTCCATGCAAGGTCTTCTAATTATCTTTTGTTTTCTCTCTCTTTGGTACTGAGAAAAATTGAACTCGTTCCATTCCAGCTATCCACTCTTCGGACAAAGCACAGCCAGGAATGAAGCAAAGTTTCCCAACTTTGGAAAAACTCCTTCTGATTTGATTTATTGTTGTCACATGTACCTGAATACAGTGAAAGTTTTGTTTTGTGAGCAGCAGAGGCAGATCATAATGCATAACAGCATTAAAAATTTGTCAAGAAAATAATGTAAAGTTCCAATTGGCTGAATGTCGGACTGGCATCTTGTGAAATTTTACTTCACGCTTGAGTGCAAATCCAAAGAAGTGGTAGCCTGCTTCACTGTGTGAGCCCATACTCTTTGCCTAATGTCACACCTAAATGACATTGTATGCTTTATTTTGTTGCAAAGCAGAAGCCATTTTACATCAGGAAGTGGTGGAAATTCTCAGTAAGTAAGACAGCATCTGCAAAGAGAGAAACAGAGTACATATTTCAGATCAATCACTTTCATTAGAATGTCAACATTCAGGTCATTAACCTGAGATGTAGGGAAAAGGCAGGAGATAGGCACCAAGTTAAAATGTTCACAGAGTTAGTGCAGACACAATGGGCTGAATGCCTCCTTCTGCTCTGTACTGGTTCTGCACTTCTCTCTTCATAAATCCTGCTACACTTCCTGAATATTTCCAGCATTTTCCATTGATTTTCAGAATCCACAGTATTTGGCTTTTCTATATTTTGTTAGTTTCATAATTGGGGATTGGTGGGGCCAGTGAGTTTTTTAACAGAACACTGGAAGAGACTCCCCGCTCTATTTCAATTAGTCCTATGCCCACATTAACAGTAAGATCAATGAGTTTAGCCTTGGATTAGTGTACCTCCAACAATGGCAATACTTCCTCAAATCTGTACAAGTAAGGATGTCTTTCTGCAGTTATACAGGGCTTTGGGGAGACCACACCTTGAGTATTGTGTGCAGTTTTGATCTCCGAGTTTGAGGAAGGATATTCTTGCTATTGAGGCAGTCCACCAAAGGTGCCCCAAGTTGATTCCCGGATGGCAGGACTGATGTATGAAGAAAGACTGGATTGACTGAGCTTGCACTCACTCAAATTTAGAAGAATGAGGGAGGATCTCATAGAAACTTATAAAATCTTGATGAGACTGGACAGGCTCGATGTGGGAAGAATATTCCCGAAGTTGTGGAAGTCTAGAACTAGGGGTTAAAGTCTAAGAATAAGGGGTAAACCATTCAGGACTGAGATGAGGAGGATTTTCTTCCATCAGAAAGCTGTGAACCTGCAGAATACGCTCCAACATGAAGCTGTTGGGGTCAGTTCATTAGATATATTGAAGACCGAGCTGAATCTGGACCTTGTGGCTAAAGGGATCAAAGTGTATGTAAAGAAGTCGGGAGTGGGATATTGAAACTGCATAATCAGCCATGATCATATTGAATGGTAGCCCAGGCTCAAAGGGCTGTATGGCCTACTCTTGCACCTTTTGTCTATGTTTCTATGTACTTCTTGTTGTCTTACATTGCATAATCTGATCTGACAATGTTTTTGATTGAGGCAACACTGCTGCCAACTGTTTTAATTTGATATTTAATGTTGAAGTATAAATATTTATGTGATACCAGTTTGTTGTTTTGAAGACATACATACACACAGAAGACCAATAATTAGTAAGGTCCTCAACCTAGTGTTAGCGCCAAGCAGATGAATCTACAAGCAGTGTTATGTGATCCACATCGATCCAGTGCTGTAATTCATACTGAGCCAGGCTTAACAATGCAGTTTTAACATCCAGCAAATTATTTAGATCTCTAAAATTCTCTTAATAAAACTTTTCTTTCATCTCTTCTCCAAAACAAGTCAATTATTTCAAATACTGCCAACCACTCACCCTCTTCTTGAATTTGAATTTCGAAATTGAAGAATGTAACATAATTTATAATAAACTTTACTATCTCTGGTCTGAAATTGTTTACATTGTTGCGTTGTTTGTAGGAAACAATGACTGCTTTTGAGAAACTTAGTTACAAACTGGCACCAGAAAAGGGAAAATGTTTATTTAAAATTACTTAAAATGGAAAGTTAACTTGTAATTTATAGAACACCTTAAGCAACCTCATGATGCCACAAGGTACTTCACACACACCTAATAAAGTGATGTTCAAATATAATTACTGTGTAATATAGAAAACAGAGCAGCCAGATTGTGTACAGTAAGCTCTTAGAGACACCAGTGATTCATACAGACTGGTGATCTGTTTTGCAATGTGTTATTGGAGATAAACGTTGGCCAGGAATGAGTGTCATGGAATCATAGAATCCCTACAGTATGGAAGCAGGCCATTTGGTCCATTGAGTCCACACTGATCCTCTGAAGAGCATCCCAACCAGTCCCAGCTCCCGACCCTATAACTCTGCATTTCCCATGGCTAATCCACCTAGCCTGCAAACTATGGGCAATTTAGGATGGCCAATCCACCTAACCTGCACATCTTTGGACTTTGAGAAGAAATCAGAACACCCAGAGGAAACCCACACTGACATGGGGAGAATGTGCAAACTCTGCACAGACAGTCACCTGAGTCTGAAATCGAACCCAGGTCCCTGGAGAAATGAGGCAGCAATGCTAACCACTGAGTGACCCCAAAAATGAGGGTAACCTGCCTCTGTAATGCATTTTATTCCACAATTATACTGAATTCAAATTTTACCATCTGACATGGGCAGGATTGGAACCCATGCCCCCAGAACTTTAATCTGAGTCTTTAAGACAGCGATGTTACAACTATGCCACTACTGCCCTACCCTAGATTGTCTTATGAAGAAAGATTGGTCAGACTAGGTTTGTATCTGCAGCAGTTTAGAAAAGTAAGAGAGATGATTTGATCGAAACACACAACAAACTGTGAGGTCTTGATAGTTTTTTTTTAAATTTGTTCACTGGATGAGAGTGTTGTTGGCTAGGCAGCATTTACTGCCCGTCCTAAGAATCAACCACATTGCTGTGGGTCTGGAGTCACATGTATGCGGAGGCGATGGCCTACTAGTATCACTGGACTGTTAATCTAGAGATCCAGATAACGTTCTGGGGACCAGGATTCAAATCCCACCACAGCAGATGGTGGAATTTTAAGAACATAAGAACTAGGAGCAGGAGTAGGCCATCCGGCCCCTCAAGCCTACCCCGCCATTTAATAAGATCATGGCTGATCTTTGAGACTCAGCTCCACTTACGCGCCCACTCACCATAACTCTTTTCTGATGAAGGGTCTAAGTAGGCCCAAAACGTCAAGCTTTCCTGCTCCTATGATGCTGCTTGGCCTGCTGTGTTCATCCAGCTCCACACCTTGTTATCTCGGATTCTCCAGCATCTGCAGTACCTATTATCTCCTACACCCTTCATTCCTTTACTGTTCAAAAATTTATCTAGCCTTGCCTTAAAAACATTCAGTGAGGTAGCTTCAACCACTTCACTGGGCAGGGAATTCCACAGATTCACAACCCTTTGGGTGAAGAAGTTCCTCCTTACCTCAGTCCTACATCTGCTTCCCTTTATTTTGAGGCAATGCCCTCTAGTCCAAGTTTCACCTGCTAGCAGAAACAACCTCCCTGCCTCCACTTTATCTATTCCCTTCATAATCTTATATGTTTCTATAAGATCTCCCCTCATTCTTCTGAATTCCAGTGAGTATAAGCCCAGTCTACTCAGTCTCTCCTCATAATCCAACCCTCTCAATTCTGGAATCAACCAAGTGAATCTCCTCTGCACCCCCTCCAGTGCTAATATATGTCTTCTCAAGTCAGGAGACCAAAACTGCACACAGTACTCCAGGTGTGGCCTCACCAGGACCCTATACAGCTGCAGCATAGCCTCCCTGTTTTTAAATAAATATCTGGAATTAAAGGTCTTACAATGACCATCAATCCATTGTCAATTGTTGGAAAAAACCCATCCGGTTCACTAATGCCCTTTAGGGAAGAAAGCTGCCATCCTTATCTGGTCTGGCCTACATGTGACTCCAGACCCACAGTAATGTGGTTGACTCTTAACTGCCCTTTGGGCAGTTAGGGATGGGCAAGAAATGCTGCCTAGCCAGTGATGCCCTCATCCCGTGAATGAATAGAGGGAAAAAAAGGCCTGACCAGGTTAGAATGGCGGTTTCCTTCCCTAAAGAGCATGAGTAGACCAGATGGGATTTTCCCCCAACAATCAATTCATGGTCATCATTATAATCTTAATTCCAGATATTTATTGAGTTCAAATTCCACCATCTACTGTGGAGGGATTTGAACACAAGTCCACAGAACATTATCTGGGTCTCTAAGTTCACAGTCCAGCAATAATACCCCTAGACCATCACCTCCTCCTCCAACAATAGATGTGGTCAATTTGGAGATGATGTTTCTTGTTATTGGAGAATCAAGAACTAGTAATCACACTTTAAAAATCAGGGATTGTCCACTTAAAACAGGGATGAGGTGAAATATACTTCTCTCAAAAATATGTGACGTTGGGATGCACAGTGGTGGAAGCAGAGTCATTGAATATTCTCAAGACCAAGGTTAATAGTTTCTTGTTAAGTAAGGGAGAGAAACATTACCAGGGTAAGGAGGAATGTGGATTTGAGGCTACAATCAGATTAGTCATGATTTTATTGATGGGCAAAGGACTGAATGGTCTACTCCTGCTCCTTGTTTATATGTCGTGCACCTGGAAGAACCTCCTACTCATCTATACAGTAGTGTCTTGGGATTTCTTTTTTTTGTTATCGACCGGTTTGGTATGCCACATTTCTGTGGCCATCGCATCCCAAGTTCAGACTTGAATCTGGACCTTCTGGCCCAGATGAAGTGACATTACCATTGCGCCAGAAGACCATCCCCTTGGGATTTTATTAAATCCACACCAGTGTGCAGGTATGTTCAATGCCCCATTGAAAAGGCAGTATTTCTGATAATGCGGCTCATCTTCAATACTGCACTGCAGCGAGTATAACTCAGAAGCAAACATTTGACCAAGTGAGCCACTGCTGAAACCTTAATCAGACATTTATTTGATTTATGGATGTATCAGTACTGATGCTGGGGTTCGTCATTCACTGAAAGTGGGGAGGGACTGTGACTGCCAATACTGCTGATGTTGAAATCTTTATGTTGCCACACGTTGTGGGGTCTAAGTGGATTAAAAATATTGGAGAAACAAGTCAAAGCTGTCATTAATACCAATGACCTTATTCATTTGGAAATATTTAATTCACTTTAGATTTTCCTTCCTCTTGGGTTTTTCACACCAACTTTTTTTAATGTAGGCTAAATTCATGAATTTATTTGTTTCAATTTATCCCACTCATTTCGATCCCAATTATGTCTCCTACTTCGGGTCTTCGCTATTCACATGGATTTCAAAGTTAAAAGTTTCACTTGCAAAAGGACAGCAAATAGAGTGCGATATCTAGCATGCCTGAATTTGCAAACAAACTTTGATGTTCAAATTATATGGCAAATGACAAGTGAAGAGACTGGTGGTCAGATAGATTATTCAGGTCAAGTGAATCTTTATGTGTGCTCCATAGACAGTGGCATATTGGTAATATGTCAAACAGAGGGTGATAAAGTTCTGTATCATGGTGCTCTGTTACAAAATATATTAAAGTACAAACTTACCGAAAGATGTTTGGATTTTGAACCTGCATTGGAATGTAGGAACAGGATTGAGCCATTCATCCCATCAATGGAGCTGAGTGGAAACAAATCAAGACATAATTAATGCTGAAATTATAAATTTTACAAAAACATAGATTCTCAGAAAATGAATCAAAATTTAGTTGCAAGAGGAAAGCAGAACGCTGCAAATCTGAAACTATAATAGAAAATCTTAACAACACTTAGCAGGTCAGTATGGAGGCAAAAATCAAGTTAACATTTCAGTTTGGTGACTCTTTTTAAACAGCTGGAGTTCAGCTGGGACCACTTGTACTCTGAGTCAGAGATTGTCTTTTCAATTCAAGCTTAGGGGCAGGAGTGTGGATAGATAGACCAGTGCATCTGCACCCAAAATTAAAGCAGTCAGCCAGAACAGTTTCAACAAACTCGGTCTGCAGCCATAATGCACTACAGGTGGACTCAATCAGAGGATATTGGGATTTATGTTCCTCAGTGAAATCTGACTGGCCAGCAGCTCCAATGGTCTCAGCACTCCAATGGTGGGTTCCGCTGGAACAGAAACCAGTCTCAGGTTGAAGCCATTGGGATCTTGGATCCAGCTAAGTGAGGCACATTGGGCAGAGAGTCTGGCAACAAATGGGATGTTGAATGTGAGCAAAGGGTGTGAAGAGTTGGGTTTTAATGTCCCTACAGAGAGGAAGGAAGAATGGGTATTCTCTTTGAGGGGAAGGGGGTTGAGAGACAGGGAGGGAACTGCCCTTGTTGCACAAAGGGTGTCTTCTGAAGACAGCATACACATTCCTGCTCTCCTGAAGACTTGTAAGAACAAAGTGCTGCCCTCTCACACACAGCCAATCTCTTCAACTGTTTTATGGCATGGGCCAGGTTATACTGTGGTCAGGTGGGCTTTTAACAAACTCAGCTGACCCTAATCACTTACTTACAAATGGCGGTTAAGCTGCCGATTTCAACATGCAAACACGCTCCATTAGCAAAGTGACGAGGAAGGCGGTGGGCTGAACACCCTCTCTATTTTACATGGCTCTCACCCCCATTGAAAACACACTCCAAGTGGGAGCATATAGAACCCTCCTAAAGACTTGAGTGTTAAAGTCATAGCTGACCACCAGTGCAGTGCTGAGGAAATGTTGCACTGTTGAAGGCCTAGTTTCCCTCCCAAGTGAATACAAAAGATCATGTCATCAAGGAGGAAGAAGAGATTTGACTCTGGTATCATAACCATTATTTGCTCCTCAAGTAACATTGCCAAAAGAGATTACCTGTACATCCTAGTTTGTGTGTATATGTGATCATTTTGCTGTTTGTGGGAGCTAGCAGTGTGCAAATTGGCTCCTTCGCTTCCGATGTTACAACAGTAACTACGTATCAAAAACTTTTCATTGGCTGTTGGAAGCATTTTGGGACACTGTGTCACTGCTCAGCTTGGCATTATAGGTGCAGATTCACTGAGAAATAACAAGATTTTCTTCATCCTTTGGCCAATTCCAGCATCTCACTAAGCTCCAAATGAACAACAGAACTGGTGAACTCACTCCTGTAAGGGCTGAAAACAGGGCATTCCTTGCTGTATGCTTTTATTAAATAGAAAATCCTAGAGAGCTTGGAATAATTAGAATGCTGTGGTCTGGTCGAGTTATTCAGTCTGTTTATGGAGCAATTGATTCCTCTGGGAGCGACTGCAAGGCTTTTCACTAAATTGTGGGCTTCGATGTTTTCTACAATGAACTAGCAAGGACTCTAGGAGAATAATCTAATCATGTAGTGCATGACACATAATTCTATGCTCCCTCACCAAAATCTAGGCGGCTCTTGGAACATCCCACCTAATACCCATAGTAAATTAACTCAACATCTGAACAATGCATATTCTCTCACATCCTGTTTACCTACAGACACTCGTGTTTATTGGATTCTGTCTTTATTTCCTCCAGCCCAATGAAGCATGCTCAACAATCAAAACAGGAGGGACTTGATTGCAGTAGAGAGGGTGTGGAGGAGATTCACCAGGATGTTGGCTGGGATGGAGAGTTTTAGTTATAAAAAGAGGTTGGATAGACTAGGGTTGTTTTCCTTGGAGTAGAAAACACTAAGGGGGTCCATGATAGAGATGTATAAAATGTTATGGGTCATAGGCAGAGTAGACAGGAAGAAATTTTCCCCTTAGTGGAGGGATCAATGATAGATTTAAGGTATGGGCAGGAGATTTAAAAGGAATGTGTGAAGATTCTTTTTTTCTGAAACTCACTGCTTGTATGGGTGGTAGATGCAAAAAGCCTTATAATATTTAATGGGTATTTAGGTATACAAAGCTACAGGCCAAATGCTGGAAAATATTGTTAGTATATTTAGGTGTTTTTTTTTACTGGTGCAGTATCAATGTGCTGAAGGGCCTTTTTCTGTGCTGTTGATCTCTATGTCTGTATAACTCTGTAACAGAATGGCACAATGGTTCACTGCTGCTTCACAGGGACCTGGGTTCGTTTCTATCCTTGGGTGACTGTGTAGAATTTGCACATTGTCCCTGTGACTGCATGGGTTTCCAACGGGTGCTCTTCTTTCATCCGACAGTCCAAAGTTGCACAGGTTAGGTGGATTGGCCATGCTAAATTACCCATAGTAGTCAGGGATGTATAGGATAGGTGCATTAGCCATGGGAAATGCAGGGTTACAGGGATGGGAGAGGGGGATAAGTCTGGATGGGATGCTCTTCCGAGGGTCGATGCGGACTCCTTGTGCCAAATAGTCTGCTTTCAAACTGTAAGATTTCTATGAAATGACCTTGAAAATAACTTAGGCTGGGACACCCTGAAATCATGGAGGATTCCTTGTTGATGTCCTGTTTTCAGTTGTGGAAAGTCCTAATTAAAGACAGGACAGAACTTAATCCTAATTATCTGACTTTCGTGAAGATCCCATCCAATGTACCACACATTCAAAATAAGGATGAGGATATGTTTATTTTTCACAGTAGGTCATAGAACTCTTCAAAAAAACACACCCCTTTGAATCTTTTTTTTAGGCAGAAGTACATAGATTCTTGATAAGCAAGGGGTTTCAAAAGTTTGTCTGTAGTAGGCCAAAATGTGGAGTCATCAGATCAGCCATGTTCTTAATCAATGGCAGCAGGTTCAAGGGGCAAAGTGGTCTACTTCTGTTCCGAACTCATACGTTTGTATGTTCGGGCCAAATTCGAGATCCATTTTCCTTGATTGTGCCAGGTGTCCTGTTAGCTACAAAACAATTGCTCATTACTGTCCTAATCAATTGCGAAAGTATGAAAGTGATGTGAAATATACAATGAAATGTTGGTGACAACAGGGTGCAGCAAATGGATATCAACATTGGGGGTTCAAATCTGGAGAAGGGCCATTGTGTAGATGTTTTACTATGTCTACTTTCACCCCTCAGATATTTTCCAAATCAACTTGTTGAGAGATATTATGACATATTTCTGCAGCAGGTGGGACTTGAGCACGGGTCTCCTGGCTCAGAGGTAGGGATATTGCCACTGCATCAACAACAGCCCTTAATAGTCATAGTGGAAACCTATTTTCCCAAACAACCTGTTCAGAGATGTAACTACACACCTAGTAATTACACTTGCTCTTTGGAGCAAGTGGGACTTGAACCTAGGCCTCCCAGTTCTGAGGTGGGGTTACTACCACTGTACTACAACAGGGCCACATGGTCCTACTTATTTTGTTTTATTTAACCTATTTTTCTAATCAACCTGCTCAGTGATCTTATTACACACCTCTGGAACAGGTGGGACTTGAACCTGATCCGCTTAGTCCGGGGGTAGGGACACGACCACTCCAACACAAGGGAGCTCCTTCAGGCACCTCCAGAAAGCAGAGGTCATTTCACCTATTTTCGTTCATTCAGGGCATTTGGACAACGGTGACAAGATCAGGACTGATTCTTTATCTTGAACTTTTTTTATTCTAACCAACCCATTCTGAGGATGTTATTACACACCACTAGAGCAGATGGGAGTTAAACCCGCGCCTGTCCATCCAGGGGTAGGGACGCAACCACTGTGACACAAGAGGGTATAAATCAGTTAGCAATGTGTTTAAACGTCCTGTTCTCAATTAGTCTGGAGAGGATTTCTCTTTTTTTCCTCGTCTCTCCCTCTTTGTTCAATGTGTCAAGGCTTCAGTGAATTACATGTCACCGTCACTGGTTTAGGCTGAAAGCAGTTACTGAGAAGCAAGTTAAATCTTTCAGCTCCATTGTTTACACTTTCCTGGGACGCCAGAACTTGCCGAAGCGGGGGACTCACTGTATGAGCGCAGGGAAGAGTGCCAATGTTATTGAAACATTTGGGGATGGGGGCGTGTAATTGTTCCTTGGATCAGTTACGAACTCGCTATCGGCTGGATGGTGGCGAAGATACCATTGTTTTATCCATATATAAATAGTCACAGAACGGTTCCGCGATTATCCTGAGTTCAAAACAAAGATTGTTTTGTAAGACCATCCCCACTTGATTCTCCTTAGGGTCCTGATACAGAATCTTAGCGAGTAGAACTCAACAATTTGCAAGCAAAAAAAAATGAAGATTTGGATGCTTCTGTTTAAGCAGAGCGAATAAACTTATTCTAACGATTTGGTTTATTTTGACTTGTTGAAACCTTAATTTGTAAGGTGAGGTGTAAAAAGATGCCATGGTAGAAACTTTAAACCACCTTTTAAAAGCATTTCGGCGTTTATTTCAACTGCGTTTGCCAGAAATGGCGATATTTTAAAGCTTTGTTATGATGTAACTCTTCCACCTTTAGTTCATATTGTCTGTAAGTTTTAAATGCTAGAATGGGATCAATAAAATCCTGCCCCTTGTGTATACCGTCAAAAAATTAACTGCAATTATAAACTAACAGGGTGCTGGCGAATTTTGTTGACTGGAATAGACAAGGACAGGAGAGTCCGTGTTTACGCGTAAAACTAAGTTCTGGGTTACGGTGACAGGAGTGCATTCGTGAACCAGGGAGAGACAGGGGACCAGAGACTGTCCGTTAGACCTGGCCTAACAGTGACAAAGAGAGGAGTGTGAAGCTGAATCTCACGCTATAAGAATGGATAGTGTTTTTGTTTTGTTTTGGCAGGTTTATCTGTGATTGTTTTTAGTATGTGGTTTGTTTATGATTGCTATCAAAGAATAATACCCACTGGTGCACCGTCAACCTGCAAGTGATGAATAAACTTGAAGAATAAAACCCGAAGGCAAATTACCTTGGTGTGCTTTTCAGAAAGTTAGAGCCAGGTTTGAAAACGGTGCCAAATTCGGCATATCCTTTCGATCGAATTGCTGGTTTTAGAGTGTGGAAGGTCCCAAATTTATTTTCCACTTGTGAAAATTTTAACTAGCCCCGCACTTGAAGTCAGCCACACGTGAACTATGTTGCCCGGCTCACTATTGAGCCGGACTGACAAGACAGAGAGGTAATGCGATTTTGCAGACGCTTACTTACTCAGCCTTTATGGAACGGGGGGAATTCAGACCACACTGCGCTGTACTCCACAGTCTTCAACCACTATGTTAACCAGGCGTGGAAACAATTGAGCTGCCGTCCTTTATAACTTGCAGTGGTTGGGGTTACACTGTTGCGCGGTGGTGGTGTCATAACATCTCTCAACAGGTTGCTTAGAAAATATCGATACTGTTGGTGAGATTAAAATAATAAGATTGCCGCACAAGGCTGGGGAGGGAGAATCCATGGAGTGAATTTGAGACAGAAATACATAGATTCCTGATTAGTGAGGGGATCAAGGGTTATAGAGAGATGGCAAGAGAGTGGAGCTGGGAAGCATATCCTCCATGCTGGAATAGAGGTGGAGATTCAATCGGCCGAATGGTCTAAATTCTGCTCCTATTTCTAATGGATTCCATGAGTTGGGTCAAAAGAGGAGGCCGTTCGGACCTTGGTGCCTGCTGCTGTCAAGCTATCAGAGTATGGCTCATCCATTCATCCAACCCAGCTCAGTTCCAGCAGCTGCAACTCTTTGGAAGAGGAGGAAAGATATTGATTCCTACTCTCCTTTGCCTAAAAATGCGTTCACCTGATTTTCCCACGTCCACAATTCCCCCTTTCCCCGCTCCCGACTGACTCCTGATGTCCTCGCCAGAGGAAAGAGTTTCTCTGTATCTACTCTCTGGGTAATGAAAGCAAAGTAGTGGTGGATGTTGGAGATCATAAATAAAAACAGAAAGTGTTGGAGATACTCAGCAGGTCTGGGAGCATCACTGGAGAGAAAAATTTATCTCAACTTCGTGCCAGACCTGCCAAGTTTTTCTGGCACTTTCTGTTTTCTTTCTAGCCTGTGGAGTCTTTGTCACATTAGCAACACCTCAGTGATGTGGTCTTATCAAGGCTTATAGGAAAGGACAGGAAAGTGAAAGTGAGGAGTTGGATCAGCAATGATCCTGTCGAACCAAAAAGAAAGAAATTGCTGGAGAAACTTATCAGGTCTGGCAGCATCTGTGGGGAGAAAGCAAAGTTAACATTTAGTGTCCTTCATCAGACGTAGTAGTAGCTAGGAAACGGTCGTATATATGCTGAAGACAGGAATGTGGATGATTGAGGAGTGACAGCATACCTAGAGAGCAAGCCCAGGGAGAGAAAAAGACAGGCAAAGGCGTAGATAATGGTATGTCATGGAAGAAGACAGGCTGATAAAGGGGACCTTAAATAAGTGAAATGGCAACACATGGTGGCAAAGCCTATTGAATGGCGGAGCAGGATTGAGGGGCCGAACGGTCAACTATTCCTATTTCTTGTGGTGTTAGGTCACCTGGTCAACAGTCTAACGACTGTGGAACATAAGCCTAGTGCATGCAAGTCTCTGCAATCCTCAGCCCCGCTATCATCCCAATATATTTGTGCTCTACCTCCCTGGAAGATCCAACCATCTTTACTGACATGGGCAAATGTAACAAACTGCTCACAAAGACGTGGGACTCAAACCAGAGGCAGGGGCACTCGCTGCACCACAAGAGCCCTTACAGCATGTTGCTGATTTGCACAATGGAAACACAGAATCCCTACAATGTGGAAACAGGGCCTTCGACCTAACAAGTCCACACCGACCCTCACAGCAGCCACCCAAACCCATCCTCCTATAACCCAACTAATCTACACATCCCTGAACACTATGGGCAATTTAGCATGGTCAATCCACCTAGCCTGTACATATTTGGACTGTGAGAGGAAACCGGAGCACCCGAAACCCACGCAGACACGGGCAGAATGTGTAAACTCCAAACATACAGTCGCCCGAGGGCAGAATTGAACTCGACGCTTTGAGGCAACAGTGCTAACCACTGAGCCACCGTGCTGCCCCTATGCAACCATTTCAAAAAGGGGCAACTGCTAAGGCTCCATGGATTTCAAATGGGTTAAGACGCCACGTGGATCCTTTAAAGAGACTCGATCTCTGACCTGGACAAACAGCAGGTCCGGAGGACATGGTGATGCAGGAGGCATACCTGCGAGAGTTTTACCTTTTTAAAAACAAAATCACAACCTTAAGAACAAATTGCCTGGCGTCGTAATCCCCTGACAATAAAGAGGATAAAGTCGAGTCGTAACTCCTTTTTTGGCAAATATCCTAATCAGAAACTGTCGAGTGTAACATCAGGCAGATTTGTTGAGACTTTTATGTTGAGTTTGGAGAGGACGTGATTTATAGATATTATTTTCGGCGATTTTCCTTTTGATTAGTTAGATTAAAATTAGAATTAGAATTAGAATTCAAAATTAAGTGAATATTTAAATCTGAAATTCGTGTATCACTCTCCCACATTGCAATCTGGAGCTGTTATTAATTTTATTCAAACAAAGCTTATTATGGAATCTATAAGCCGCTAGCTCTTCTTGTGAACAATGAATACAGTACAGGGGCCGCAGAGAGATTACAATGGTTTCCCACTTTGCAAAAACTTTGTACTGAGCAGGGTGCGCATCTCGGATCTTCGCTCTGCAACATCACAACTGCAGGCTTTAAATGCTGGGTCTAATTTTTCATATGATACAGTGTGCACGCTGTGGGAAGGGTGTAACTTCTGACTGACCACAGTTTTTCATCGCATGGCTGTGCTTTTCTAGACTTCTGTTTTTAGAATGTTGCAGCAGTTTTGTGCACTGGTTCGCACAACGTGGTCGCTAAGACAAAAGCCCAAGATTGCAGATGCTGGAAATCCGAAATTAAAGCAGGAAGTGCTGAAGAAACTCAGCAGTTCTGGCTGCATCTGTGGAGAGCAAAGGAGCCAGCGTTTCTCCTGTGTCTTATTTGGAACCCGCAGCAGGACGGTCATTCGGCCCACTGTATCTCTGCCAACACTTGAAAGAATAGTCCCATTAGTCCTATATAGCTGGTCTATCCCTATAGCCTTGCATTTTCCATTCCATTTCATTCCCTGGGAAGGCAGGTCTGACCTGTGAAGGGAGACTGAATCGGTTAGAACTTTATTCACTGGAGTTTAGAAGAATGATGGAGGGGGATTTCACAGAAACTTATAAAATTCTACCAGGATTGAACAGCTGGAAAGATGTTCCCGGTGACCTGGGAGTACAGACCAGGAGACCGGAATCCAAGGATACAGGATAAGCCATTTAGGTCTGCAATGAAGAGAAATTTCTTCACCCAGAGGGTGAGGAGGCTGTGGCATTCTCTGCCACTGAAAACAGTTGAGGTCAAAACATTGAATGTTTTCAAGAAGCAGTTAAGTTTAGTTCTTAGGGCTAAAGGGATCATAGGAATGTGGGGAAAGCAGGAACAGGGTACTGAGTTGGATGATCAGCCCTGCTTATACTGAATGGCAGGGCAGACTCGAAGGGCCAAGTGGCCTATACTTGCTCCTATTTTCCATGTTTCTAACCTTAAATACAATTCATTTCCGAAATTCACTATTGGATCTGTTTTCACCGCCCTTGCAGATTCTAATCGATTTAAAGAAAGGAAGTTCACCTCCCGTCCGCTTTATATATGTTATTGATTCAGTCATGATCGCCGGCCTGGGCAGCATGTATCATCCAGTGGACAGCGCATTAACAGTCAACCACATTGCTTGTGCATCTGAAGTCAAATGGAGGCCAGGCCAGAGAAGGAGTGCAGATTTCCTTCCCTAATTAACATGAGTGAACCAGATGGGTTTTGACAATCTCCCGATTTTCACCATCCTGCTAGCTTTTACTCTACTGTTATTATTGAATTCAAAAATCCACCCTGATGGGATTCCAACTCATGTCTCCAGAACATTAAGCTGGACCTCTGGATTACCAGTTTAAACCTTTACTAGATCTTAGTTAAATTGCAGGACAATGAAAGGTCACAAACTGCTAAACGGGTGGCATTAAACTGTTTTTGTTCTCGTTTTCTGTCTGCTCAAGGCCGCCAGGCAGTTGTAAAGGCAGAGACAAAAAACAACTGCAGATGGTGGAATCCAAAGTAGACAAACAGGAGGCTGGAAGAACACAGCAAGCCAGGCAGCATCTGGAGGAAAGGAGTAGTCAATGTTTCAGGTATAACCCTTCTTATAAAGGCAGAGCTGCCCTGCCCGAAAACAGCTTTTTGTGGAAGTTAGATTGTTTTAACAAGGCTGTGAGGGTTCAGGTGGAGCTTTTGCCTCAAGATGGGAGGGTAGGGGTTGCAAAAGACTCCGCGCATACTCCTTGCAGCAAACTGCACAGAAGCAGTCGGAGGAAGCAATATTCCTCCTTTCACCATTAGGTTTTCCAGCGTTAGTGCAGAAACCAGAATAATCCCTTCATTCAGCCCCATCTCTCTGGGAAGTGATATTCCTCCTGCAATTTTTGTTTCACTCTTGGCTAACTTACAACCTCAGAATCTTGCAACTGTCCGGTTCGCTCAGATCTCCCCCTGCCTAGTATTGGTTACCTCTAGGCAAAATGCCTTCCCATCAGTGGGCCATAGACATCACAGTGATTTTGCCCTTTCCCTTCACACGCCCGACCTCAAGTAGAAAGCAACGCTTTCATGATGTCCTTCTCACAGCTAAACCAATAGCCAGAAACACTTGTTCTGAAGAAGAGTCCCTGAAGCCGAAACATTCGCAACTGTTTCTCTGTCCATAGAAGCTGCCAGACCCGCTGAGTTTCTCCAACCTATTTCTGTGTTTGTTTCAGATTTCCAGCATCTGCAGTTCTTGGCTTTATATTGTTTTGCTTTGTCTCCGGCCTAACTTGTCGCACTTACTTTCCCCAAACCAGAAACCTCTCCCCCACCCCCACAACAACTCTTCCAGCTGCAGTTTCCTCCTTGTCGAATTAATTCATTCACTTTTGTCTCATCGTAGTGACTCTCCCAAGACATTTTCGACTGCAGAACGGTAAAAATAACCCCTGACCAAATGAATGAGTCTAGTAAGAAAAAAATCTATAATCGGATGAATTTTTGTCGTTCTCATTTCATCCTCATTTCTGTAGGTTTGTGTTTAGTTATCTCATTATCTTTAAAGAATATGTATAACTGTGAGCAGACTGACACAAGCTATGCCTTAACCATAAATGCAGAGTAGCGATTGCGAATATTTAAGAAGGAACTTAAAATATACCCCTACACAGCAGCCTTACATGATCCTCAAAGGATTATGAAAGCGCTTTGAGATTTTTGACAGGTCTGATTTAAGGGTGCGATTATTTGTCAATGTATTCTTCCAGGCAAATCGTCAGTCTTTGCAATATTGAAATTGTCTTTGGAATATCGAAGATAGCTTAGGTTTTCGAGTGGGGTGTGAACGGTGTAGAGGGAACCCTGACTGTTCTCTCACTTGACCATATAAGTGGTTGCTCTGCACCACCGGGAGGGGCTGAATTGTGTATTTTATCTTTTTCATACGTCTTCAAAATCTGCAGCTTTGATTTGGCCGTATAAAAGTGTGACTGTCCGGAGTTTGAACCGTCGGAACACCGATCGATGCACAGCAAATTCCGCACGCTTGCTTTCCGCCCGTGGAGAGTGTGAACTCTGCAATATTTATGGTCGGAAAGTGCTTTGAACCGTCCGAGAGTTGTCAGGGGCGCTACGTAAATGCAAGTCTTCGTTTTTTTAACGTAAAACGACAGACCCTATGATGTTTTCGCAATCTAAGCTGGCGATGAAACGCCAAGAGCTTAATTGTATTTTTTTTTTAAAAATCACGGGATGAAAAAATACACTCAATTGGTTTTGGCATAATTCAAGGAATGTCCAGTATTGCTGTCGCCAGTATGTGGGCAGGTATTATTGGTGATTGCGGGTATCGATTGGTTGTATTTGTTTACCACTCGTTTTATAGCAATTCTGACCATGTATTTACATTTCAGACTTGTCCATGGGGAAGCCTTGTGGCCATTTGGCGGATGTAGAGTGTGTGTAAACCGCTAAAGACTGGGAGAATGCAGCGGCCTGCACCCTGCCGGTTTTAAATAATTGCTCAAGTCTCAGAGGCCACGGTTCTTGGAGTCACACATGCCCAGATAAACAAGTTGAGTGACGGACCATGTACACTCCTCACCCCTGTCTGAGCAGTTTATCCATCAAAGAAATAAAGTACAAAGTTATAAAACGATTGATCTGACCCCTGCACGCTTTGAAATCTCACTGCTATTTGCATTGGATCCTCATGTCACTCAGCTCCAGAATGCAATTGATGTCCATTCTGGAACACCCCGAGTTGTCTCATTCAGTTTCCATCCGGATGTCTGGCTGGCTCAGTGACTCAAAACTACTTTCGCGTCTACTAATATTGTGGAACAAATTGTCCCCGTCGCTTTGCAAACACTCCATTAGCACCTCAAATGTTTCAACTCCCCTCTCAGTCAGAAACTTACTTTTTCTCATAGAATTCATAGCATCCCTACAGTGTGGAAAAATCTTCTTGCCCCAACAAGTCCACACCGACTTTTGAAATGTAACGACTGTCGTTGAGAGTTCTTTTTTAGGAAGTTAAAGGAAATAGCAGTTGCTTTCAGGACAAATGAAACTCTTGCTTTCTTTTTTTCGCATTGAGTCACTGTTGTACATCATTGCGAGGGGACTCAGCTGCCTGTGCCCGCACAGGAGGATCCCTCTAGCAGCGATTCATTTATAGTGTTGGTTTGACAAATAATTGCTGGCTAGCAAAGTAACCGATGAGTCTTTCGGCCGGCAGTCCAGCACTCCCGCAGTCCTGCGCTCGAACGTCACCCGAGGCTGTAGTCATTTTTCTGCGATCAGCCTGGTCAGAGATATTATTGCGCACCTCTGTGGGATCTGAACCCGGGCCATCTAAGGTGGTATCGGTTGTAGGGTCTCTGAAGCGGGACTTGAACCGCCTACTTTCTGCATCAAGGGGAAAGCTTGACACCCACCGAGGCTGAGGGCACACGCCAAGGTGGCGTCCCATGACTAGAATCTCCGACAATCAATTGTTTTTTGACTCAAATACAGACCCAAAAAAAGTTGCATAAAAACTTGACAATGATTCATCCGTCTGCTTTAAGCCAGAGAGAAAAAAAACAGAATTCAACGTTACCCCTTTGTCGTTTTTTTTTGCCCACGCTCTGGATCTGAATTAAAGCCGTGACAGCCCCCACTCACCAAAGAAAGTGTAACATTTTAAATCGAACTCTCACTCATCCTTTTCAATTCAGATTTGAAATCTCTCGAATCCGACTGTAAACGGGACAAACTTCACTGCGCTATTCATGTTGAAAGCATGGACTGTGTGTGTGTAGGGCGAGATTGGGGGGGTTATTAAGGATAACTTTCCCCTCAAAATCCTTTAAAGTATCGAACGTGTATAGGGATATCCCCCTGTTGAAAGCAATCACATCCCCCCAGATCAACAGCCCGGGGTCTTTCTGCCAAAACTGAAGCTGATTTTCGTTGTGTTCTGCTCTGTCTGTCTCTCTCAGTGTTACCACCTGAGGACTTAACACCAGGGAGTATTACTGAGGCACATCAGGAAGATGTGTCCACTAAAGGCAAGAAACGTTTGACAATAAAACAATTGAATATTCTGTATCTTCCAGAGCATAAAGCTCGGAACTCCAACCTGCCAATCATTTACTAGGGCTGTTGTTTCTATCAGCAGAACCGCTATCAGTTATTTATGAATCCAAGCAAAGGCACAGAAAACGTGTATACTGCCCCAGGTGACATTTTTTCGTGATTCAGTCTTCTTTTTTTGAATGAACTCCTTAGACAATAGCAATTACATTTTACAAGAAGATTTAGCACTCGTTTAAAAAAAACTATATTTTAAAGCTACAGCTGCCGTGCAAATTGTCTAGGGAAATGCTACACGTTTCTTTTTGTTGTTCCGGGACTTCATGCATGCTCTGAATCAACCTGTTTGGACATGTTGTCACACAGCTCCAGGACGGGTGAGACTTGAAGCTGGACCTTCTGGTCCGTAGCTAGAGACACGACCACCGCGCCCCCTTTCTAGCTTTGTTGTTATGATAGAATTCTAAAGCCCCCCAAAAGCGGCAGGTGAATCGAAGGCAGACCCTGGAAGACCCGCGGTTACCGCTTTCCTCCGCTAGGGGTCGCTGTGTTGGTTCCAAATCCATATTTCACTGGGATTTTTCTCAGCATTTTTTTTACAATCAGCAGCAGACATTGTTTGTCAAATTATTTCACTGCTTTCCAGAGCGAGTTCGCTGGCAATTCAACGTATGCATCGATTTTATCTTAAAAGTGGTTACTCGTATCCCCTCGCCTGACTTTTCCATTGAGCGCAATAGAGTCATTAACTCCAACTATACCTTTTCCCCAAATTACACACAGCCAGGAGCACTTTATGACCAGCAGGTTCTCCCAACTCCAAGTTCAGCATTTTGCTTTCCTTTCCCACCTTTTTTTTTCCAGTAACCCTGTCCGGTCTCAGACCATTTAGAAGTAGGAAAATCCCAACGTATAACGTTAGAAAATGCAATCACTCAGTCACTCACGCACCATTCCCCGTGTTCCCTTCCCCCCCCACCCCCAACCCACTTCACCTGCCCTTTAGTGGAAAGACAAGAGTTGGGTGACCGAGCAAGAAAATCTGGTCAACTCTGACTGAAGTTCAAAGGCCAAGAGAAAGCCTGCGGTAAACAAGATATGCTTGCAGGGGCTTGCCTTTCTAAAATTAATAAGTGCAGTTTGAATCGCATTGATACGAGCTGCAAATCAGATAGAAATAGCAGCCGGATACTGCACAACCACCGGACTATGTGGGGTTTATTCCGAAACCAGAGATCGCCACAGCCATTTTAACATAGGAGCAACATTTCACAGGTTTAATAGCTCATGACAGTTTAGGTGCAGAATTCACACACACACACACACACACACCTACTCCAAAATACACACTCAGATTTATTCCTCTCAGACTCTGTTCCACAGTTTTGTTTGCTTTTGGTTACCTCGCCAAGCCCCTTAGAGTGACAAAACTTTCTCTCTCTCTCTCTGTCTGCCGCCAGCTGACAGTCAGCTGATGTAGGCTGTGTGATTGACAGTTTAAAAAGTTTTTTTTGCCCGGCTCCCCTCTTTATGCTAAGCAGACAAGCTGGGACGCCAGCCCATTGGCTACCTCGCGTTAGTCAACTTCCCATTTGAAATCTGACGTCGGGTCCTCTATAAAAGGGGCGATGCTTTTAAACAGAGAGTCGGCGATTCCCGTCCTGCAGCTAAAATCGTAACTCGCGCTGGGGGCTTCGCCTGATTTTATTTTATCCCAATCCCAATCCCACCCCTCCCCCTCCAAAGCAGTAAACCATCGCAATATTATTTTTAATCTGTTTCTCTCTCTCTCTCTCTCTCTGTGCGTGTGTGTGTATTTTACCTCTCTATCTCACACCTCCCCGTCCCTGCTCGCTCACAGTCTTACCTCCATCACATAGACTGTGAGTGTAAGCAACAGCCACCTACAAAAAAAATACAGAGCGGCCACGATGAAGCAGAGTGAGTGAGAGAGGGAGAGAGAGAGAGAGAGGGAGAGAGAGTAAGAGAGAAGCAACAATCAGACCGGCTGCGCAGAGTCCATGAAGCTCAGACTTAAAAGAGAGGGGAAAAGATCGTTTTTTCACCGATGATTCTGCACTGTAACAGATTGGAACTGGAGCAGTCCTAACCTCTTCATTTTGCAAACAAAAAATCGCCGAAGTGTGGCAAAGTCTTCCTAAATCCTAATAGAGAGGGAGAGAGAGAGAGAGAGAGAAAATCCAACCAACCACCAGCAAAAAAAGACAACAAAAAAGGATTCAAACTGGCTCTCTCCCCGTCTGCTCAGAACAGTCTGATTGCTGCAATCGCTGGCGTTTGTCCTGGCGTTTGGAGAAGTGGGCATCTTCATACCAACTGCAACAAAGCGATGGCATCCGAGTTGGCAATCAGCAACGCCGACCTACCCAACAGTCCCCTTGCGATGGAATATGTTAATGACTTCGATCTGATGAAATTCGAAGTCAAAAAGGAGCCGGTGGACTCGGAAGGCAATCCGGGCAGTCACTGCAACCGCATCGGGGGCTCGCTGTCTTCTACGCCAATGAGCACCCCGTGCAGTTCGGTGCCTCCGTCTCCCAGCTTCAGCGCCCCGAGCCCCGGAGAGCAGAAGGCGGCGCATCTGGAAGACTTTTACTGGATGACCAACTACCAGCAGCTGAACCCGGACGCCCTGAGCTTCACGCCGGAGGATGCGGTGGAGGCCCTGATCAGCAGCGCCCATCAGCAGATGCAAGCCGGCTTCGAGAGTTACCGAAGCCAGCAGCAGCAGCAGCAGCAGCAGCAGCAGCAGTATGCCCCGGCGGCTGGAGCGGGCTTGGCCGGCGATGAGATGTCTCCAGCCGGCGCTGTGGTGGCTCATCACCACCACCATCATCATCACCACCACCACCAGGGGCACCAGCACCCAGCGGCAGGAGGAGGAGTGGGCACTGCCGTGGGCAATGCCGGAGCGAGCACCGGAGGCATGCACCCGCACCTGCGGGCCGGCGATGACCGCTTCTCGGATGACCAGCTGGTCACCATGTCGGTGAGGGAGCTGAACCGGCAGCTCCGGGGCGTCAGCAAGGAGGAGGTGATCCGGCTGAAGCAGAAGCGGCGGACCCTGAAGAACCGCGGCTACGCTCAGTCCTGCCGCTTCAAGCGGGTGCAGCAGAGGCACATGCTGGAAAGCGAGAAGTCGCAGCTCCAGCAGCAGGTCGAACACTTAAAACAGGAGATCAGCAGGCTGGTGCGGGAGAGGGACGCCTACAAGGAGAAGTACGAGAAACTGGTGACCAGCGGCTTCAGAGAAACGGGATCGTCCAGTGACAATCCTTCGTCTCCGGAATTCTTCATGTGAGTTTGTGGATTTGCTGTGCCTCACCCTCAGACCACCCCACACCCCCAACCCCATAAAAAACTTTTTTAAAAACTCTTTTAAAAAAACTGGCGTTTCTCCCTCCCCCCAACCCTGTCATCTCATGCATTATATGCTTGCTATATCATTTTTGTGTTTTTTTTAAGTGAAAGGACTATATTATTATCAAACCTGCATGCTGGACATGTATGGATTTAATTAGTTTGTTGAAAATGGATTTTTTTTTAAAAAATCACTTATGGCATGGCAAGAAATTATATTCGTGACTTTTACGTTTACTCTTTTTGTTTGACTCGGATGCCGCCCCCCCCCCCCAACAAAAAAGAAAGGAAATGGCATCCTTCATCAACACATCCCTGAAAAAAAAGTTCTGCATCCGCAAGGGGGGAGTTACTTTAACTTTAGTTCGGGCCTTTGAAAAAACATCAACTCTTTCATTTTGTATGAACTCCTGCAAAAAATGGCAAAATGACAGACTGGATTGCTGTATAACAAAGACTGGGACTGTGGCTAAGAAAAAAAAACAATTACTGCGTAATGTTTGGGACATTCTATACATAAAGTGGTGTGTTGATTCGCAAAACAGTATATAAATTTATTAAACATTGGGCTAAACACTTTCCATGCGTTTTGGGCTAACTGTGTAACTCCGTGCAAGTGAATACTTCAATGAGTTCTCAATGTGTGCGTTTGTTTGTGTGCGTGTGTTGGATGCGATCTAATTTAATTACACTTTTATAGTATATTTGTAGAAAAGGAAAGCTTTGTATAGTATCCCTGCCGGCTGTAGCTGCGAAGTTAAGGCGTGTTGTGTAGATTATAAAGGGGAAGGTCAATGTAGATTATGTTACTCCCCAATCTATATAAAATCGAATGCACTAAGGTAAGAAGTTTGTTTGAAAATTCACTTTACTTGCTTTTGTGGATAATTAGTCGGGAAACATCCAGGAATTAATTTACAGGACGGTGCTGCATTGGTCTCCCACTGAAAATAGATACACTTTTTTATTAATTGCAGGAGTTCGAGTTTTTTGCAGTTGCGTTTTGCATGTTGGAAAGCGGAAGGTGAACGATGAGTGGCCCTTCGCTTTTCTCATCAGACTGCATTTCCAAAGCAAAGTCTTATCAAAGGGGAGGAGCCCGTCTTTAATCTCTGAATGTGTGTGTATGCGTGTGTGCCTGTGTGTGAGGTGTTGGAAGGTTACATTTTCATGGCGCTGTATAATCTCTTCCCCTGTGCGTGAAATACTGAGACTGAATTGAAATAAAATAAAACGTGTTTTATATATGATATACATTATAGTAAGCAAATGAAAATAAAATGCAAAAAATACATGTTTAGAACTTTAATGCATTTTAAAAACAATTATGCATGGAAAAAATGGCCACTGCCTGCACAGTGCAAAATGAACAGAAGTTTTGCTGTTTTACACAATTTTTAGAATCAACATTTTTAGATAGCCAACGTAACCGAATCAGTTTTTACAAGATTCATCTTAGGTGTTGGTGATATTTTGTTTGATATTTGTTAGAAATGTCATTTTCTAGGAAGGCTTCCTCTGTGTCTGCGTGTGTGTTTCAGTTCAAATTTAACAAAGACGAGCCGTAATAAATTTTGAAATTTGACAGGAGTTTAATACTTTTTTTAAAACTTAAAGTTGTGCAAAGCTCTCAAAAATTATCGGGAATTCTTGGCTAGCCACATGTGATTTTAACTCACGTGTGTTGTCTTCCAATTCCCCGCCCTATTTCCTTCAACATATTTTAGAAAATGTTGTTGATTATTTTTAACACGTGTAATGTTGGGAGGGAGGGGGGCGTTGGAAATATATGCGTAGTTGCTGGGTTTTGTAGATAGGATAAAACTTGCGAAGCACCTGAAAATGGTTACTGCGGCTGTTATTGGGGACATTATATTTTACAGGCTTCACACCCGGCTCTCTGTGTAATGCGTTCAGCAATCCGCCAGATCAAAGTTTCTCAGTCACTGGCCAATCGGGTCTATTTTCATCCACAGTATTAATTTGAATGCCAAAATTCTATTTGCTCAAGAGTTGAACGTATGGGCAAAACACCAGTTCCTAGTGATAAGTCTAGATGGTTCAAAATAGCAACTAAAAGGCGAATACCTTTGTGGGGTTTTTTTAGCTCTAATTTCACAAAAAAATGTTTTTAAAATACTGTTGGCTAATTAACTGGGAAACCCTTCTTTTTCTACTGTTGAAGAAATTTGCTGTTACACACGTGTGCATTTCCAGAGAAGAAATTCCTCGTCATTACAGGGTCCAACAGGACTGTACTCATTCTGAACTGCCAACGGGGCGCAATAGCATTCTAGCAATTCTACTGAAGTCATTCTTTTTATTTCCACCCCAAAGGTTCAAATGCAAATAATCGGATCTGTTAGAAAGTGCAGTTTAAAATATCAAAGGCAGAAATAAATCCAGGCTCCCTTTTGTGAATTTTCAGGAAAATGATCATTGACAAAAGTCGGAGAGCAGACACATTAAACTTAGTTTTACATCAGTTCTTCTCTCGATTAATAATCATTTTGCACTATAAGCCCTAAGCAATAATGTATTTTAATATATGATCCTTAATGATCATCTGTCAGACCGCTGAGTACAAGCTTCGTAATCTCTAGTCATCTTCTGCACTGAAAACGTACCAGATCTAAGCGACTATCTTCACCCAATTATTGGACAGATCCAGTGTTTAGGAGGCCGAATATTACAGTGATAAAAGAGGAAAATGTCCTTTGAATGTTCCCACAAATCATTGGTGGGATGTATCTGTGAAACGTTACTGCGAGGAAGAAATAAATAGTCAAAAAGAAAACGCCATTCAGTTTTGTTCAGTTAAGACCAGGTTGATACGATTTCCCCTTGCATAACAGGCCGCTATCGATCGTTCGGAAGGTCACCAATTGCAAACACAATCGTTTCAGGTTAAAGGGTGGTAAAGGTTAAATCGAGACAAATATATCAATCAGGCCCTCTAATTCGAAATGAAAAGCAGTTTAACTCGTTGGGGTCCGCTGCACCAATCTTACAGCAGAAAATCCCTGGACCTAGCGTAGAAAGGGTATTCTAATGAATGAGGTACTGGCTTGCTCGGTTTTGACGATTCATTTTGTAAATCGTCGACAGTGTTGTGATAGCTCGAGTTTGGAGTGATGCACAACTTCAAAGGGTTCACTGGCGCGTGTTTTTACAACTCGGCCTAGTTTGACCCGTTCACAAATGTGCGCTGCCTGTTTGTTTGTCACCAGGCTTTGGGGGCCTGTCACGTTTTGAATCATGAAAGCTTATTGATGTGAAACAATACGTAACCCCTGATCAGATGTGTCGTGTGATGTCTGGCTATAACATCCACGATAGGAAATGATGTTTTGCATGACTGTCAGAAGACCAGCCATTTCAACAAAAAGCGAGCAGCCAGCGTGCAATAGCGACAAAGTCTTCCAGACGGGGTTGACACGAGAGAGGGGTTGACTGGGGCTCGGGGAGTGGCGGTGGGAAACTAACACACAGCGGTCCTGTCCCCCGCTTCCTTCAATATCTGAAATGAGAGTTTTTGTTATGCCACCCATTTAATCTTGCAACTGGTGCCACTCACGGATACGCGACAGAATCTTTTGTAATCTGTTGTAATCAATTGACCCCAGATGAGTTACTCTCTATTTTTAATCTAGTATTAGACCCGCTACATTTCTGTAGCTGGACACGAGCAACTTGCAAGGGACACTTCTTCAAAAGTGTAGGGATCAATCGCTGTTCTAGCGCTACAGATACTTCACAGAGTTTCCCTTTAGACATTCCAGCCCCCTGCAAATGTCAAACCTCGAGAGAGAGGGGGATTTTAAAGAAAAGTGCGACAGAAAATAAGACTCTGGAGATTATTTCAGTCCCACGTGTTCGGCTTGGTGGTATTTGTGCGGATTAATCGAGGTGAATTAGGGGCATTGTTCAGTTATTCGTTACACAGGATTGTCGAGAATTTTTTTTGTTTTGCCAAGGCAGTGACTCTGTCCTTTCAGTGGAGCTTTGATTTCCATCAGGGATAAGGCAGGGGGAGAATAAAACGGCTGAGCTTTTGGTTAAAAGTGAAGGTGGCGTGATGTGACTGAAATCTGAGAGCTCCCAGCTTTAGGCTGTTAAAGTGCAGCGAACAGTGAAACTGCGTGGAGAAGCACAAGTGTCAGAGAGAGCCTTACAGTTCAACCTTTCGGTTGTTCCTCTCATAAACGCACACGCACTTTCTGACTTTCTCTCACATACACAGTCCTCCTGCCAGTCTCTCTCTCTCTTTCGCTCGCACATGCACACCTACTTTCTCTCAGACCAGCTTTGCATTTCCCATGCTTCGCTTCAATTGGTGCACTTCTTCCTCCAGATTTTTGGTTGTGCACAATCCAACACATATATTCACATTTCTCTCTGTGTCTGTCGCACGTACTCGATTCCTATGGCTGGTACTGTACATAGAGTAGGTACGTGTAACTTATGTATGGGCAGCAATGCATGGATCCAGTATCAGAGTTCCGTTCCCAGCAGCGCTGTGTGTACCTACACCCCAAGGACTGCAGTAGTTCAAATAGCACCTTCTTCTCAAGGGCACTGAAGGATGGGCGATAAATGCCATCCTGTGAAAGAATAAAATACAAGTAGACAGATGGAATTCAGTTTGATGGAGCCCACCGTGTTTTTTTTTCCGTATTTTTTATTATCCCTGCAGTTGACGTGCTGTTGCTGGTTCTTAGAAAGCGACAGCCATTTCCTTTTCCCTAATAGCTATATCCTTTTCTTCCTCTTTAACCCAGATATCCAAGTCCCGTCTAAAAGTCACTATTGACATTGCTTCCATCGCCCTTTCAGGTAGCGCATTCCAGAGCATAACATCCCGCTGCTTTAAAGAAAAAATCACTGTTTTCTCCTTTATGATACAAAGCGAATGGAAGTGGAGCATCCTGCTTCTTATGTTCAGCTCATTTTAATATTTTCATTACAATTGTCATGGCTTGCAAAGAAAAATGTATTTATTTTTCTTTCACTGACCCACTTGCTAATGACTTAGTCCCGCTCCATATTTCTCTTTATCTCCTCTCTGTTGTAAAAAATGATTTTGAGAACAGCACGTTCTGGGTTGTAAGGGGCTGAGAGTTGGAGGCGAGGAGAAGGATGGGGAGTGGGTAGCGGGAGGTTATTGCAGAGCATCTAACTTGGTCTCAACAGCCGCTTTAAAACAATGTAAGAAAAGTGGAACAAGAGGACGAGGGCACTTCTGAGTGAATGTGCAACTGACTTGAAAATCTGTAGAAAAAAATGTCAGAAATGAGTTGAAGATTGCTAGTGGAATAGATTACAAGTGTGTATTTAAACTGCAGATAGCTACATGCATTTACACTCATTGCAGCGACATCAGTATTAGGCTGACAATATTTCTTACCAGTGTCTTGTTTGTGTGCATATGTTACAATATTCTTGAATGTCACTTTATTTTTCGGAATGCCTGTGCAATTGACAAGTGTCTGAAAATGCATTCCCAAAATAGCCCATGCTTTAAAAAGGGTAAGTAAATTTAAGCTACAACAGATCGCTAAAAATGGAAGGGTTAATGTTGGATCTTGAACTTGGTTCTGGATTTTTCTTTAACCGTTCGCAACCATGCGAAGAGAACAAGTTTGGATTGAACACGTAGGGGCAGTTGTGCGAATTAACTTGCTATCTAAAGCATTACCAATGGCAGAAATGAGCAATAATTCTAAAAGCTCAGTCTATAGGATCTCGCCCCAATTGTAATAGTTACAATTTCTAGCTGTGCTGTATGTGAAGATAGAGTGGTCGATGGAGCAAAATGTAACACACAAACGCCAAGCTACCTCGCAAGAAAACAAAACCCTCCTGAACTCGACCATTACTAAAGTATTGTCCCAAAAAGCGACATAAATTAATTATTCTGTCACAATGCGGAAGGAGCGAGAACAGCAGCCCGGGGGATTAGCTCTTTCTCTGTTTTCCATCCCCGCCTCACCTCTCACTTACTCCTTTCCAATGCTGCATAGCTGCCTTATTCTGGGGCGGCTTTTGTCAAGTTGAAGGGAATGGGATGATCCTGGTTCTGCAAGGAAGCAGAACTAATTTGCTTAAAACATGCTGTGAGGTTGCACACACTGGATATTCAATATGATTCTGCAGCTGACTAACATGCCTTGCCACAGATTATTGATACCTCAACTTTTTTTTTCTCTCTGTCTCTTTTTAAATCGACTTTACAGTCCAACAGCGTGTGTACCCGGGACTGTTGAAAGGTGTGTGTGTGCGTGTTGGGATTTTTTTTGAGTCCATTATGAAAGGGAACGTACCTCATTGAATGCATACAGACACAGAACATCAGATCTGCCTGCATACTGAATTCCTTTGGTGGAAGTGAATGGGGAATGCCATTCATGAATCGTATCGAGTTTATTAGGGATGTGTCATTCTGGGCCGATCTGAGGTTACAGATCAAGAATTAAGATTTGCAAACTTGCGAACGCCCCATAAAAAAAAGTCTCACCTTTCACTGTCTTTTCAGAACGCTATGTTTGAAGATTTTTTTTCAAAAAGTAAGACGTCATGGAAATCTGTAGCACCTGTGAACCAATGTACCTGGTGGCGTACGATTGGACCAAACCTCGGAGCATTTCTCACTCCTACCCCCAGCCTCCAGGCGTCAGGGAATTCAATGTGGCTTTCAGTCTTGTGCCGCACAAGGCTGCTGACTAGGGTCCTCTTTTCCACTAACTTGAGAAGAAGGTTATTCAAAGCACGCGCAGCTATACCCTCGCCAAAACCAATAACTCTCTTTATTACTTCCAGGCTCGAGTTCGACACATAAATAAAACAAAAACAAAAGAAAGCTGAACATTTAAAACACACAATGGACGAAGGTGTACATTTGGCTAAATTCCACTGGGAATGGACACTCTCCACATCCCAAGGCGTCCAATCTGGAGTCAATTATTGCAAAATACTTTTTGTCTTTAGAGGGGGGTGGTTGGGGGAAGTTCATTTTTTCTGCTTTCTGCACTTGCACGTTTCTGAACATGCACTGCCTCAGCCGGTTACACTTCCTGCCGCCTAGGACTGTCAACCTGATTCAGCTCTACCTTTTGTGTTTCGAAAACGGTGCTTATGCCCGGCTACATGGTCTGCGTCCAAGTTACAGGCACAATTATTCATTGAAAACACAAGATTGCGAGTCATCAAGTGAGCAATAATCTGTGGAGGGGGTGTTTACAAGCCAAAAGTTCACAATGCAAGCTCGGTACAGAATGAACTTTCCTTATTGCTGAGTGGAACCTTTTCAAGGTTAACGCGGAGTAACCTAATTCCTGATGTACATCAGCCCATGCGAAGCATACGGTCATCATTAATTGCTATTCTTACATCCATCGATTGTGTTCGGTTGTGTTACATAATATTCAATCACATCTCGTAGGCACCGCTTCACCGAAAAGAATCCCTTTTTTTAAAAAAAAAAGTTGCATTCGGCCAGTCAGTGAACACTTTGACTAAATAATAAGTGACATGAAAATGCACCAGGCTGGAAAGCTCAGTGTTGTGCCTGGCACTTCCAGTTGTCCTCAGCTGATCATCACATTCTACCGTGTTTCGTTTCTGGGTCCATCTGCAGCAGTTCAAGAAGGCAGCTCACCAACCACCTTCTCAAGGGCAATTGGGAATGGGCAATAAACATTGCCCTAGCCAGCGATCCCCACACTCCATGAGTAGGGTAGGGGGAGAGACTTGGGGCATTCTGGGTGTAGGAAAGGCTCTACATAAATGCAAATCTATTTCTGGTTCCACATGTTCATTGCCGAAAACAAGACAGGTGCCATGACTCTTGTTACTGTGGGTTACACCCATCCAAAATCAAAACATTAAAGATTTATTCCTTTTTTTAAAGAAAGCAGGAGTAGGAAAACGAACTGTGTGTTCTTAAATGACAACGAGCAACAGAATATCCTGTAGCTCAAGGAGTGGTGTAAGTGGGATGCGTTTCTCCCTCCACTGGGCTCACCTCCTGTGGCAGTGCTGGTGAAATTTATCACCATTCGCGTTACCATGAAATGGTAGCATTCGGACAATCTTCTCGGGTACTTATTTCGCTAAACATTCAATTCGAACAGCTAGTGAATGGTAACAGATCGCCAACACTTCAACGAAGTTAACAGAAGTTGGATTCAGGGATCAGCCCGTTGATCCAAATCATTCCTTAAAATATGCACATTTTAAGCAGGGTCTGTTTCCTCCTGGAGTTCCGGAGTGTGGAGTTGGACCTGTATTCGTTTCTTTAAACTGTTTTCATTGGTTGATCCTGCTTTAACTTCATTTTCTGCCTTAAAGGTTAAGGTCCACTGGATCACATGTCTATTTCTGTGATAGTTGCAAAGGATTCATTTCATTGCAGAGCGATGCAAACTGCACTTGGGGACGTTTTGTGTACAAAGTCCTGCATTTGGCCTTTCTTTACAAAGACAGAAGGAGTCTATCCCCCAGGAGCACACCAAATAAAACACAAGGGTAGGAAGTTCAGGTGTTAATGGTTCTTTTAGTGGACGACAGGATGCTGAACAATGAGGTACTGTAGCTTTCGATTGATAAAGTCAAGCTAAAGTCCTCAAGTGACTTCGAAGTAAGAATGTAAGGATGAAAGAAAACGGAGGGAACAATTCGTCGTACCGAGTGATTTTTTCCTCCCCAAGTTCTAAACATGTTTGAGATTAATTCCAACATTATTTGGCCTCCTTTCGAAATTACATAAATGGCCCACTCAAGTCTTTTGCAAATAAATCCTCACATCCTTACACGTGACAGTACATCGACCGTATGGGCGGTACTGTGGCTCAGTGGTTAGCACTGCTGCCTCACAGCGCCAGGGACCTGGGTTCAATTCTACCCTTGGGCGACTGTCTATGTGGTGTTTGCACTTCTCGCCGTGTCTGCGTGGGTTTCCTCGGGTGCTCCGATTTCCTCCCACAGTCACAAACATGTGCAGGTTAGGTGGATTGGCCATGCTAAATTGTCTGTAGTGTCCAGGGGTGTGTAAATTAGGTGGATTAGGCATGGGAATTGCCTTGTTACAGGGAAAGGATAGGGGAATGGGTCTGACTGGGATTCTCTGCGGAGGGGCGGTGTGGACTTGGTGGGCCGACTGGTCTGATTCCACATTGTAAGAATTCTATCTAACCGGTTCCTACACTCTCCTGCCCTTAGTTGTAGGGGAGTCAATGGCCTAGTGATATTATCGCTGCACTGTTAATCCAGAGACCCAGACAATGTTCCGCAGATCCGCGATCGAACCCCACCATGGTGGAATAAAATTCAACAAAATATTTGGAATTAAGAATCTGTTGATGACCGATTGTCGAGGAAAAACCCATCTGGTTCACTAATGTCCTTTAAGGAAGAAAACTGCCTACATGTGACTCCAGACCCGCTTCAATCAGAGATGGGCAACAAATGCTGACTGATCCGCGACACCCTCATCCGGAGAATGAATAAAGGGGGGGGGGGGGAAGTTAACCAAATCTCACTCTCTCGGAAGCAAAACGGTCCAAACAATCTGCCCGAGTTGTATCCAAGTACAGGGTACACAATTCTCATTGTTTTAAAAGTTGTTCCTGGTGTTTCTAAAATATTGTAGAAATCGGCACTGCGAACGAGAGATATGGGACCGTCAGAGTCACCTCTATGTGCTCAAAGACTCCTGTCGACATGTCAATGACAATTGCTTAGCACCAGTTCCATTGTGTTATTGGTGCAGTATGCTTGTGTCCGTCTGTCACTTCGGCAAACATGTCCCTCAAAGCTGTGAATGGACCATACTACCTCGATTTACTGCAGTTTGCTTGCTCCGTATCGCAGAAATAGCAGTCCTGATGGGTCGGATGACTACCTGAACTGCATTCACAGGCCAGAAATACAACACAGTCAGAACTAACGAGTAATTTACGATTCGTGCGCACACACCATCCCAACTTGGGAACAGTGTCTTCGTTACTGGGTCAAATTAAAACTCTTGGACTTCCACCATTTAATGAGTCTACACCAGATAGTTTGCAATTAGCCAAGTAGGTGACTCCCAACCATCTTCTCAAGGACAGATAAAGATGGACATTAACACTGGCATTGAAGTACTAAAAATGTGCTCTAAAAAGTAAATATAATTAGTGAGAACTCCACACTTACTGGACTTCAGAACGAGTTGGCATGTTCTAATCTGGAGTATCGGAGGCTGAAGGGTGACCTTATAGAAGTTTATAAAATCAAGAGGGGCATGGATAGGGTAAATAGCCAAGGTCTTTCCCCTAGGTTAGGGGAGTTAACCGAGAGGCCATAAGCTTAATGTGAGAGGAGAAGGATTGAAAAGGGGCCTAAGGGGCAGTTTTTTTTTCACGCAGAGGGTGGTGCGTGTATGGAATGAGCTGCCAGAGGAAGTAGTGGAGGCTGGTACAATTACAACATTGATAAGGCATCTGGATGGGTATATGAATAGGAAGGGTTTAGAGGGAAATGCTGGCAAATGGGACTAGATTTATACAAGATATTTAGTCGGCATGGACGAGTTGAACCGAAGGGTCTGTTTCTGTGCTGTACATCTCTGTGACTCTAATCTAAGATACTTACATTTAACTCTACAATCGTGGCCCCTTTCGTTTGATTTTATTGATTTATCTGTCCCTTTCTTCTTTTACACTTGCATTTTAATTCGCTTTTGCTTACTTCTCACAACACCACAAACCAAATCCCCCACCCCCCACTGACCTTTCATATGCACAATTTCCAGGCAGTTGTAAGTAAAAAGTGGGGAAGTATGCACCTATAACTACTAGTCACCAGGAGTTGATATTCTAGTTAGTCTACAGCTTTCCATTGGATATTTGAATAAATCTGGGTCCCTACGCGTTAGAAGTTTAATTTTCGGAAATATTGGGTCCCTTCCCCAACTCCCCCTCTTGTGGAGGAAGTGGAGGACGACTTCACAATAGAAACCAAACGACTGTTTTTCTTTCTCCCTGTCTCCTTTCTGTGCCTTGAAGTGTAAGCCCTACTGCAACAGAGTACGTGTCAAATCCCCAGTTAGAACATTTGACTGGAAAGCAACAAAACCAGAGAGTAAAAAAAAACACACTCAGTAACCGCCAAGGCATTCAATGAAGGGCAACACACAATAACAAAAAAAAGTTAACGCGTTCGTTCTAGCACAAAGGGGATTGTTCTGCAGTGTGAAGAGAACAATGCGATCGAACTACATGCTTTCAAATGTCACCCCACCCACAGCGGCGGCCGCAACAGGCGACACACAGCGTGGGTTTCGAGCCTCTGAGATCAGAAACTGGGAGAAGGGAGGGGGAGCCGGGTCGGTCAACAAATCCGAGAACTGTCGCATCACCCCGGCTTACCAGAACAAACGGAGGTGACAGGTGCTGCCAGAGTGGAAATACTGTTGCACCCTCACTTACAGCCTCAGTCAGATTGAAACTTGCGGATAAATTGGCGGGGCCTTTGTACGTCCCGCAAGGTGAACGTGATAGGGGTGAGGGGGAAGGGTTGGTGGCGGGGGGTTGGGGGTGAAGTGGGGGTGGTAGGGGTAGGGGTTGTGGTTGGCAGACCTTTTGCACGTTGGTTAAAAACAATTGACCAGATTGTCAGTTGAATTCCAACTACACAGGGAACCACAAATCGTATTCCAACTAATAAGAGAACCACGAGTCCACGTTTGTGTGACAAAAGACAGGCTCCTTTTTTTTGTTGCTGGTTCGGACCTATAACCTGAAGAAGAGAGAACTGACATTCATATAGCGCCTTTCACGACGCCCCTCGATGCCCCCACATGTTTGAGTTAAGGACTTCATTTCAGTATTGCAGTCACGAGCTAAGTCATACAAGGAGTAGGCAGGGAAGTTTATGAAACTCTGGGGCTTTACCCCCAATCCCCTCCCCACCATAAATAACAAGCATGGGGCTGGATGAACACAGCAGGTCAAGCAGCATCATAGGAGCTTTCCTGCTCCTATGATGCTGCTTGACCTGCTGTGTTCATCCAGCCCCATGCTTGTTATCTCGGATTCTCCAGCATCTGCAGTACCTTTTACCCCTCCCCACCATCCCCACCTCCAGCACCCTCACGCCCAGTGTACTTATTTTAGCCAGCTCGTTTGGAACCTTTCTTTTCACGAAGAATTCAGAATACCCAACCCTCCCCACCCCACCCCCCACCCCCCCCCCCCCCCCCCACCTCCACACCCTCCCCCCGACACCCCGTGAGCTGGCACTGAGGAAAGGGATTGAGAAAGCAGGATTGAAGTCAGAGCGAATGCTGCAAATCTGAAATAAACAAATAAAAAAAGACTCTGGAAAGTGCAGAGAAAGGCAGCAGCAGGGTCTGGCAGCATCGCCTGGGAGAGAAGCATTAGTTATCATTTCCAATCCAACAGGACCCTACAGGATAAGCCACACACCAGCTGTCTCTAAGCCAAATGGCTGCAGCGTGTTGTTTTGCAGCGCACAGAACCAGTGAAACTTGGAAGTAGAGAGATAACAGGAACTGCAGATGCTGGAGAATCCGAGATAACAAGGTGTAGAGCTGGATGAACACAGCAGGCCAAGCAGCATCATAGGAGCAGGAAAGCTTGAGGTTTCGGGCCTAGAAGATGTCTGCCACTAGATTGCAGGTAGTACACATTTCCGGTCAAACCTGCCCATTCTCTCTAAGGAACTCTGATTTCTGAAGAAGGGTCCCGACCCGAAACGTCAACTTTCCTGCTCCTCTGATGCTGCCTGGCCTGCTGTGTTCATCCAGCTCCACACTGTGTTAACTCTGATCTGAAACGCTTCGCCAGGAATGCTGGCGAAAACAAATTCATCGAGGGCTTTTCAAAAGGCACCTGTATGTCAATGTATCTAATCAAGTTGTTGAGATGTTAATGGCACATGTCTGGAGTGGGTGGGACATAATTCCGGGCCTCCTGGTTCGGAGGTACGGACACTACCACTACACCACAATAAGCCTTACGCGCCACCTATACATAATCATCTAAAAACCAACCTACTGCGATGTGTTATCACGTGCCAATGGAGTAGATAAGATCTGAACCTGGGCCTCCTCTCTTCGAGGTAAGGACACTACCACTGCGCCACGACAAGGGTCTAGGCCCGAAACGTCAGCCTTCCTGCTCCTCTGATGCTGCTTGGCCTGTTGTGTTCATCCAACTCTGCACCTTGTTATCTCAGAATGGGAAACATTTGCAGGGCTATGGGGATTGGAACCAAACGAACTGCTCTAACAAAGGGCCGTCACGGGCACGATGGGATGAATATTCTCCTACATCAGATGAATTAGCCTCTGCTGTTTATGCTAAGTCTGAAGTCATGAAGTCGTGACCGTCGCTGGCCCCCTAGGCTGAGCGGCGTGCAGTGATGTCGTGGGAAGGCCAAAATTTCCGGGATGTTTGTCACATGCAGTTGGTGCTTGACCAGGTATTGGGGAAGTAACTACAAGAATGAAGTAGCATCTTGTACTTATACTGTACAACACGTACACCTGACTGGTTGGACAGATTAAGAAGTGGGGCATCTGAAGGTCCCAGTTAAATACCGCACCCAAAAAGCTAATTAAAATTCAAATGGTACACGGACTAATATATTTCTGTAGCTTCACTTAGGCAATATAAAGCAACCAATGGAGTAGCATTTGAAGAGATGGTCAGGCAGGTTAACACAAAAGAATCATATTTAGACATCAAGAACAGAAATCGCTGGAGAAACTCAGCAGACTTGGCAGCATCTGTGGAGAAAAAGCAGAGTTAACATTTCAAGTCCAGTTCTGAAGTAGGGTTACTGGACTCGAAATGTTTTTTTTTTCTCTCTCTCTACAGTTGTCGGACCTGTTGCGTTTCTTCAGCAGTTGCTGTTTGTTTGTAGGTTTTCAGATTTCCAGCATTCGCAGTTCTTTGTTTTATTTCAATTATATTTAGGGATTGTATGTGTGCGAGAGAGAGAGAGATAGAAAATAAATCACTTACAAACAGATGGATCGAAACACAACAAAGGTCCATTCGTTAGCATTTTCAATCCAGTTGTGTAGATAGTTCGCAGCGGAGACATGAGAAGGTACTTTTAAGATAGAGTGTGGGTAAATAGAATTATAAACCTGCAAAACAGACCTGTTTGACATTCTTTGTCGCATTCTCTCACCTTCTCATAGGTCAGGGCATGTTAACATTGAGTGTGACAACAGAGCAGCGCCATTAGGATACACTTCATCAGTCACTGGGATGGATCAGTAACTCGAATCTAAATATTTAGAGCATTTATGGTAGCTTCAAAACAAATAAATATGATTTTGTACTTTTTATTTTTTAAAAAGAATCAAAGTTCCCTCGAGTTATTTGACAGCTTAAAGCTTACGAAAATTTAAACTGAAGAGAGACACCGTTTCAAAGGATCGCGGTGTGAGATTGCGTACGGGTGTGTACGTGTGTTTTAGTATGTGTGTGTGTAAGTGTGCCGGTGTCTTTTTGTGTCTGTGTCTGTTAGTTTATATTTGTGTATTTGTCTTTGTATTGTGTCTGTTTCTGTTGGTGTTTTTCCGCTTGCATGTGTGTCTATCTGTTATATGTTTTTGAGTACCTTTAGTCCTGGTCTAGATGTGTGTATCTGTATGTGTCCGTATATGTGTTCTTGCGCATGTGATTGCGTTCTTGTGTGTGCGTTTGTGCGCGTCTACGTGTATGTTCTTCTGAGTGTTTGTATTCTTGTGTGTGTCCTTGTTTTTGTGTTTGCATTCTTGCATGTCTGTGTTCTTGTGTGTATGTGTGCTCTTGTAGGCGCTTACCCTTTTGTGACTGCTTTGTGTGTTCGTCTCTGTTTTGTGTGTTTTATTTGCATCTGTGTTTCTTTCTAAATTTGTGCATGTGTGTCGGTCTCGGAGAGACAGTATTAGATTGCGATTTGTTCCAAGCCATTTATCGGCTTATATAATGCTATATCTATGACCAAGCTTCCTCGAAGTTGTGTCAGTACTGCAACAATCAGGATGGTCGATCGTAAAACTGGTCAGACGATGGTCAACAGGGTTAGAGAGAATAGTTAGCAAAACGGTTGAAATAAACTCTGCTTTTGAATACCTTAAGCTAGATAGAGTCGAAAATAGGGTCGTTGAGCAATCCAGCATGGAAACAGACCCTTCGATCCAACTCGCCCATGCCGACCAGATATCCTAAATAAATCTTGTCCCATTTGCCAGCATTTGGCCCATACCTCTCTAAACCCTTCCTATTCATGTACCCATTCACATGCCTTTTAAATGTTGTAATTGTACCCACTGCCATCACTTCCTCTGGCAGCTCATTCCATACACGCACTAGCCTCTGCATGAAAAAAGTTGCCCCTTAGTTCCCATTTAAATCTTTCCCCCCTCACCTTAAAACTATGCCTTTTAGTTTTGGCCTCCCTCACCCGGGTGAAAAGACCTTGTCTATTTACCCAATCCATGCACCTCATAATTTTATAAGCCTAAGGTCACCCCTCAGCCTCCGACGCTCCAGGGAAAATAGCCGCAACCTATTCTGTTTCTACCCCTCCACACCACCCGCCCACCCCATGATGTGCCTGGCTTTAATTTTCTGACATTGTCCCTGAGTGGTTTTTACTTTCCCATAGACACCAAAAGTGCAGGTGCATTTTGACGATAAAACATGTTTTTTTTTCCGTAAAAATCAGCAGAAACGTTCCTTGCCGGTTTGTCAGATGAGAGCACTCGGCAAAAGAGCACCAACCGGCTTTTACCATCACTGCTCGGGTGCTCCTCATCGAGTACGGAAAGTTCCGTTAAATGCGCAAAGTTGGCCATGAACACAGTCACACCTCTCTCCTTGAGGATGTAATAACAAAAATCGTACAATTTCCAATGTATCCCTGGGCAGGGCGAGGTAGGTGGGGACGGAACCAAGCATTTGTGACTAAGGAAATGGTATTACTCAGAATTGTGGAGACGATGAAACTTATCTGTGATTTCTAGAGTTAGAATGGTTGGAATTAAAGAGGGTTCTTCAGAGCTGTGTGTGTGGGAGTGCAGCTGATTATCGTGCGCTGAGCGGTCTTTTATTGTGACTGGCATGAAATGAGTAAAAAAGCAGTTTCCTGTTTCTTTCGACCGATTTATTTCCCTGCGCTTCCCCCGCTTATATCGGCCCGGAAAATTCAGGATAGTTAGGAGGATTTTTAAACCATGAAAGCTGAAGTGAATTAATTCACTTCAACTTTCGACTTTACATAGGGAAAGCTGATAGTGTGTGTGTGTGTGTGTGTGGTATGTATGTGTTTATGTATGTGTTTGTGTATGTGCCTGACTGTGTCTCTGGGTTAATGTTCAGGCAGGGGTGATGTGAGTGTCTGCGTATGTGTCTGACTGTATGTGTCTCTGTGTTCCTGTGTATGTGTGATGCGTGCTGCCTGTGTTTGTGCGTGTGTGACCTGTGTCGGCGTTTGCGGATGTGTCTGACTGTATGTATGTCTGTGTATCTGTGCATGCGTGTGTGGTGTGTGTGTGTATGTGTGTTGTGTGTGATTGTATGCGATGTTTGTGCTTATATATTTATGTGTGAACTGTGTGCCTGTGTGTGTATGTATGCGTGAGGTGTGTTTCTATGTGTGCGCCTGTGCGTTTCCGTAGGGGGTCACAGCCACTGAAATGCTCGCTGCAGCCGACGGGCGCACAGCAAGATCCCAAAGCACAAAGCAGATATCTCGATGTAATAATGATTTATGGAAAGCGGGTATCGGACTGGGGAGGGGGTGGTGGGAGGATTGGTGGGTGGGAAATGCCACTCTGACAGAATGGTTTGCCTTCGGTACTGCACCGGACAGGCTCAGCCTGGATTCTATCCTCCGATCTCTGGCTTGGAATGTAAACCCACAACCTCTTGACTTACAGGTACCGATTCAGTCAGAGCTGGCAGTTAGGTCAGAGCTAACAGTGGAACTCACTCAACCTCCTTCTCCACCTTCACCTTTTCCCCCTCCCCCCATCAGCACTAAGCCACTCCCCCATCCCCCACTTCCCACGTCCATACCACACTCCTTGAGCCTCGACGTACGCTCGAGAATTACTCACAAACCCATCATATTGGTTTCTGAACAAAACTAAAATAAAACATAAAGCAAATATTGTGAGCCGAACCCAAACATTTGGCAAGTATTACGGATAATACAAGATAGAACAACTAAATTACCTGTTTAACCCTATCTTGGCTGATGATTATGGAAGACCATGATAAAAGGATAATCTCGCAAAAGGCAACTTTATCCGTCAATGCGGCAGAACAGGGCACGCTACCTGGTAAACAAACCAAATAAAAAATGCTATGTAAGGTTCCTGAATGGAACGCTCCTCAAAAGACACAGTTAAATATTTTTGGGAACAAAAAACAGAAATTATTAGAAAAACCCAGCAGGTCTGTCAGCATCTGTGGAGAGAAATCAGAGTAGGAGCAAATTACTGCAGATGCTGGAATCTGTATTGAAAGCAAAAGATGCTGGAAATCACAATGGGTCAGGCAGCATCCGTGGAGAGAAAGCAAGCTGACGTTTCGAGTCTGAATGACTCTTCGTCAAGATATCAGAGTTAACGTTTCGGATCCAGTGACCCTTCTCTAGAACTGATGTTTCTTCAGAAATATTTTTGGGACTTACTTTTAAAGGAAAGCAATAATCAGGATAAATACTTATGCATATATTATCAGTGGGGTAACATCGATCATTTGCAACATGCTCTCAATGCGATACTAACCTGGTGTAAACAGCAGGCTAAATTAACCAACAAGGTCATAATTCTTAATCGGATCTAAACGTAGCCGTTCTGCGGCCAATGGGGGCGAGTTAGAGCTTCCCAGTGTCATCGAGTGTAACTAGCCTGGTTTAATGTCTCGTTTGGGACAATGTGTGTTACGGACGGGTGGTCTTCCTTTCTTGATATGATTCCAACCAATCTGCTAAATCCGAACTTAAAAGGAAATTATTTGAAACTCACGACGGGTCATCAGTGTCTGACGGTCAACAATTTTTTTTTCCCCGATGAGATGCCGTAACTGTTCCGCTAAGAGTTCCCATTCAGATATGAGCCTCTTGTCTCTCCCCCTTTCGAAAGTTGAGAGAGCTATGCAATTATCTCTCTACTAACGATGTCTGTGCGCTGTGTGTCCAACTCATAACGGGAGCAGCGGGGAGGGAGATGGGAGCGCTGCGGATTGACGTGATAGCGGGAGACCACGGGTTAATGTCGGTTTTTTATTTTGCTGGTTGCGGCAAAGTTTTGAGCATTTGAAGTGTCACAGTTACTGGGAAGTGTTGGGACTAAATGTATAGTTTTGTCCATGCAGACTCAATGGGCCGAAGTGCCTCCCCTGGGCTGTGCTGGGGCAAAATCTTTGAATAACACACTTCGAACGTGCGTTATGTTAGCTGTTTGGCTCAGTTGAGGTTTTGGGTTATTGGCACAGCAGAATTTGCTTTCTGTTGCTGACCAGATCATGGGTAAAAATCAAACTTAACCTGGCGAAACTGAAGGCAGGAGATGTTGTCAATAGAACGTTGAGCATGAGACACAATGTCAAGTCCCCGAGCCCATTTTTAAAAAGACTTGCCAAGTGCTTGACAATAGAAACGTATGATGAGGTTATCTATAACTCATTGGGCTATGATTCGCAGCGACCCTGTCGTTCATTTTTAGTAAAGAATGCAATACCTTCGCCTTACTGTTAACATTCTGTTTCTTTGGTATACATAGACCGTGTAGCGTAATCACATCGCGTCACTCAGAGTCGAGGTCTTTTGTGGAATCGCCGAAGGGCCAGTTTTATCAAAGTCCCATTGCACTGAGTATGCATTCTGATAGAACTGCGGAGAGAGAGAGAGAAAGTAAAAGTTGCAAGTCCGGTATGACTCTTCGTCAGAATTGCCCTTCTGGTTAACACGATACTGAATCCAAAAGCTGCTCAGTACTGCAAGAATACATATTCCGAAAATGCTGGAGAAACTTAGCAGGTCTGGCAGCATCTGTGGTGGAGAGACAAGAGTTGATATTTCGAGTCCAGTGTGACTCTTCTTCAGAGACTTAACCCTTTCTGTCTCCATCGATGTTGACAGGCTTGCTGAATATGTCCAGCACTTTCGATGTATTTTTATAATTTAAGTCTCCAGTACGGCAGTTTTTGTTGCTTCTGTTATAGCCAGAAGGACAACTCCAAGATGTGCAATGAGAATTTTTAGTCTGATCATATTTAATGTCAGTTTATAACTTTATGGGAGCGAATTTCACTGAAAACTCGAAATATATCATATGTTGAGTGCCTTTCGGTTTCATGGATGCGATTTATAAGACAGTTCTCGTCTCACAAACATTACACCAGATAGCCAGTGCATTTGAATGCTGTTTTTGAAAGGTTCAGTACTGAGCTCTTGAGAAATTAATGTTCTATTTTACTGAACCTGCTCAGAGATGCCATTACACACCTCTGGGAACGGTGGGTCCTCAACCCTAACCCTATCGCCTTCTGGCTCAGAGATGGAGGCACTGCCACTGCATTAGAGGAGCCTAAACTGAGCCCAAAATTAAACCCTTTCTGACGATTGGTTCAAGGATATAATCTTGGCGTCACAATGTACCGCCAGACCAATGAAAGCGATGCAACTCCATAGATGGGGTCCGCAAGTGACCAGCACCCGTTGGTAACAGCTACCATTTCTTGATTTACAGTTTTGAAGCTTCTAACGTCTTGCTTTGTAACAAATACTGCTCGCAAGATGCTCAATTATTACTACAGTTTACGTCAGAACGTCTGCACCGGCTATGATTTAGAATCATAGTTATACGGTACAGAAGATGGCTGTCGGCCCATCGAGTCTGTACCGCCACAATTATCCGAATCCAAACTTCAAATTGGTTTTACGTCAAGGGAAATGTCAATATTTCGCATACTGAATTAGTGCCCGATAACATTCGCAGCCAGGAAGAGCACCATGAAGTGGAGGTGCCGCTGTTAGACTGGGGTGGACAAGGTCAAAAATCACACGACACCAGGTTATAGTCCACCAGGTTTATTTGAAGACCCAAGCTTTAGGAGTCTTGCTCCTTCTGCTACCTGAAGAAGGGGCGGGACTCCGAAAGCTTGCTTCTTCAAACAAACCAGTTGGACTATAACCGAGTGTAGTGCGATCTTTGACCGAATAAGAACACCAGTTACAGCAATTAGGCCTATGAATAGTCATCAGTACCACAGTCCACTTATGGATACAACAAATTTGATTTAACAGGTAATCCCTTAACCCATTTTGTAATCCCTGCATTCATTTATCTTTCGTACTATCAAGTTTAATAACCACCCCTCCCCCGCCCTCCCCCATCTAGAATATTTGAACACCAGTTCCCTGGGTCTCTCTACCCTCATCTATTTCGGTGTTATTAAACTGACAGCTGAGCTCCTTTGCTTAGCGTCGAGCACCACGGCTGCTAGACCGACTGGACCATTGATTGAGAGTCATAGTCTTCCGTGTCGTCCTTCAATCATTCAGTCTGCAGTCCAGCTGGCGAGACAGCACACGGTCAGTTCCATTACTTCCTTACAATTGTTGTGGGTCCGGTTGCGAGCAACAATTAATCCCAATTCTTTCAATCGCGTACTATCCTGCACTTGACTTACAATCAAGAACTTAGAACGAATTGTGGAATGATAGCCATTGGGGAATAGACAGATACACCAAGAACTGTGAGATACCTACACATGTTCCAATAACATTTTTGTCCCTTCTTATTAAAGCGATTGTCACGAAAACAAGCTTATTGACACAATTTGAACCATCCTATAATTGGACAGATTTGGCACAGGCTTTCTCCAGTAGGATTTAGAATCAAAGCAGAAGATGTTAGAAAACGATCAGCAGGTCCGAGCAGTGACTGGAGAGGGGAACAGAGTTAAATGCTTCAGGCTGAACGCCGTACATTAAAAATGCAGAACGGGGCTTGTTTACTTAAGCAAGTGCAGAGCCAGGATGGGAGGAAGATGGCCAGGGGTGTTGATTGGGTGAAGAGTAGACTTTTCACCAAGACCGCCATTACCACTTCTGTATCTGCAACCGGGGATATTAACCGATGTTAGCAACCAGCGGAAACAATGACTGAATAAGAACCGGGACAGTGGGCCCCACGGATGCAATGGTAAGACGGTGAGAACTGAGCAAAACCGGGAAGAATCGATTTTGCGATTTTCCAAAATACCTGCGAGCTTAGCTATAAGGAGGAAGAGCAATGTTTTGACCATCGATTTCAAAAACCTCCTGTTGCCCGGCCCACTCCAAACCTGAGTTGAGTCTCTAGCACAAAATCTATCACAAAAAAAAAAGTCTCGCCACCACCTCCCGTCCATTCTGTCTGTATTTTAGCATGTCTTGCGCTGAAACCCCAGGCTGAACTTTTTGTCAGGGTTTCTCGTTCCCCACCACTCCCCCAAATAGACTTTAACTCATTAAAACTCTGATCTCCCAGAGTTCCTCGTGATAGACAAGGAGGCCATTGGGCCCATAGCGTTGTGGAGCCTATCACACCCTGCACCAACTTGGAATTCAGCGAGGCTGTTTGGATAGTATCTTCAAAACCCACAGAAGTTCAGGGGCAATGGGGTTTCCACCACCTGCAAGTTCCCCTCCAAACCACTCACCACCCTAGTTTGAAAATATATCACTGTCACTGGGTCAAAATCCCGGAACTCTCTCCCTGATGGTATTATAGATCCACCTCTAACAACTGGACTGCAGCGGTTCAAGAAGGCAGCTCACCACCATCTTTTGAATTGAAGCCCACATCCTATGAACTGAATAAAAGGAACAACTGGTCCTGATTGATCATCTCCTCGTCCCCAAGTGCCTTCGATTTTAGACTCTCACTTCTGTGTTTAAAAACTCTACATAACCGCATACTTTAACTAAAGCGGGTACTCCCCTATTGTTAGCGCGTTCAGTTGAACTCCCTGTTGTTCTGATTCCTTCCTCTGGCCCCGCCATTTGTATTCATGTCCTAATTTCTGCAATGCCCTCCCCAAACCTGGCCGTGCCACTCCCCACTTTAAGCTCCTTTTTTTGATGAAGCTTTTGACCTCCTTCCTAAAATCTCTTATTGTTTTCTTTGGCGGGGCATTTATGCCCTCAGCCAGTAACACCCCTGAGGCCTCATCTTCCCAAGTAAAAGACTAAATAAAGACAAACTGTTGGCGCCTAGGGGCCAAATACCTGAGAATAATACGATGGGATGCTGTATTCAAGCCAGCGAGAGTGTCAGAGGAAGAGCTCAAAAGTCACACAACAGCAGGTTATCGTCCAAACAGGTTTATTTGAAATCACAAGGTTTCCACGAGCTGCCCCTTCACCCGATGAAGGAAGCTTGTGATTTCAAATAAACCTGTTCTTGATTATTAAGGGGATCAAGGATTACGGGGAGAAAGCGGGAGAATGGGGTTGAGGAACTTATCAGCCATGATTGAATGGCGGAGCAGACTCGATGGGCCGAATGGCCTAACTTCTACTCCTATGTCTTCTGATCTTACGGACTACAACCTGGTGTCGCGTGACTTTTGACCTTGTCCACCCCAGTCCACCACCGTACACCTCCACATCATTGTTAGAGGAAGATCTATTCAGATAGGTATTGACTGAGAAATGATGTAACATACTGTCGATATTAGAGATAACAAGGTGTAGAGCTGGATGAACACAGCAGGCCAAGCAGCATCAGAGGAGCAGGAAGGCTAACGTTTCAGGCCTAGACCCTTCTTCAG
>JAHRHZ010000223.1:11810371-11905104 GCA_024137785.1 Ginglymostoma cirratum
CAGATCAAGACCTGATTCCAAATTTATTTTTACATTGACAGTAGTTTAGCGCAGAAACAGCTATACAAAGTAGCTGAGATAAAACTTCTTCATTTCTGAAGAAGGGTCTCGACCCGAAACGTCAACTTTCCTGCTCCTCTGATGCTACTTGGCTTGCTGTGTTCATCCAGCTCCACAATATTTTATCTCATTAAAAAGTTAAATTAATTGGACACAATCTTCCTTAATCATACAATTCTGGTTTTCCTTGCTTTTTTCAAATAATATTAATTTTGTCCCAGATTATCATTTCTTAAATTTGTTCACCTTCAAAATTAAACAAGGATGCCTGAATTTGCTAAGTTTGTCCCTGTTTGAAAAATAGTATATCATTTACAATTGCATTCTTCTAGACCCTTCTCAGCTGGAGAGCATGAGAGAATATGATCAGTAGTGTATCAGTGCCTCTATCATTTCTTAGATCTAACCAGATAGTTCCTTTCCTTCACCGCTCTAGGAACTCCTCTCTCTCTCTAGTGCTGTAATATCATCCTTAACCAATACTACCATCCCTCCTTTCTTTCAATCCATATATTTCATGTACACCTTGTATCCAGGGAAAAAGTATTTGTCCCGTCCTTTTTTGAAACAGGTTTTCTTTATCACCACAACTTCACGTGTTGACATGACTGCATGAACCTGGAGTTCACCGAACCTATTAACTTCAAAAACATATTGGACTTGAGCTTACTTCATGAATCCCAGCTGATGAACAATGCACATTTTTATTAATGGAGATACTCCATAAATTACAAATCACTCCTATGATGCTGCTTGGCCTGTTGTGTTCATCCAGCTCCACACCTTGTTATCTCGGATTCTCCAGCATCTGCAGTTCCTATTATCTCTATCACTAAATGTTGCATTGTTTCACATTCACTTTGTAAAACAAAACTGCATCCCTGTGAATTTCACAATAATGCTGCATTTCTATATTAATTGCCTAATAAACATTCCACAGAAAATTAATTTCATAGTTAGTAGTTTGGGCACCATTTTAACAATGTGATAATTTGATATTGCTGAAAAATACCTAATTTATCAACGTTTTTGTTTTGCACTGATCAGGACAATTCACAAGAACACCTAGACAATACAAGTGCTTTATTTATATTTGTACTTTAATGACTGCCAGTCAACAACTTTGGCTCAGACAGTACATAATTCAAAGTGTAGAGTTCCATTCCATTAGGTAGTGAAATATTTTTATAAACATTTAAAAAAGGTGTTTTATTTTCTACTTCTGTTTTCTACATCAGTTTTTCCCTAGCTATTTTACCTTCTGTTTCTTTTCTTTCTGTTCCTGCTTTCACATTCTATACACCCAGTCTAATTCCCTTCTAAACTCCGTCCTGCTTTGATTATTTCTTGATCTTTTAATTTCAAGGTGATAACAATAGGTTCTCTAGTTTCTAAGGTTCAGATACCATGTTGTTCTTGCATCAACATTATCGGATTGTACTTCCAGCAACCTTCAAGGCAAGATTATTTGAGCTAGATGGTGCGGCTTAAAGTCTAACTAACACGTGTTCTTTGAGATGCCTTTTCAGCAACATCGGGCCTATTGTCTGCTCATTATCTCATTTCTGTCTGTGGAACCTTCCTGCGTGAAAATCAACTACATCATCCCTTGAAACAATAGCTGCACTTCAAATGTGCTCAATTGGCTGTCAAGCACTTCTGGATTGCCCCAATGTAGTGAAAGGTGCTATATCAGTGTAATTTCTCCATCTCCCCCAGAACCGCCGCCTCCTCCTCCCCCACCAGCACCTGCCACCACCTCTGCCACCCCAACCACACATTTTCATCCCACTTAGAAGGGATAAAGTGTTAGAGCCACTGGAGTGTTTTAGACTTGTTTTATCAGTGACTCACAGAATCACTGTCAATGGTTAGTTCAGTGGCTCCAAGTAAAGGCTTAAGACTGGAATATACGTTATGAATTTCCCAGCAGTTACCATATAAAAATGTCACATTTTCCATTCCAATTCTATAAAGAAGGCTGCCTGTAAATGTATAGAACTGTTAAATGCAATAGAGAAGAAGAAATGGTTCCAGTTTATCTCATCAGATTGTGTGATCAATTTCAGATAACAAAGGAAGGTGATAACATCTTTTCTCTCTAGAGGTACACATGAAATCATATATTGTATAAATAGATGCCTCTAATGAATAATTGTTTGCTTAACCCTGCAGTGCAGACAGTGCAGAGATATTTTTGTGCACCTAGTTTATACAACTATAATCGAAAAAGGCAACAATGATGGTTGATTTATAAAGATGTGCAGAGAAAAGGAAGCTTTTTTTTCTGATGAGAATTAAGATTATCCAGATGTCAACAGTCAACACTTGAGAATGAAATTGAAAAGATGAAAGGTGTGAAACATGCATGGAGTAAAGAAACTAGATGAGATAGAAAGGGGTGTACCTCAAGTGGCTTTTCAAATGCCAATAATGTCCTTAGGTTTTGAAAGGAGAAAATTAATAATGGGTTTCACTACTTATTATTTTCTGGAGTCTTCTGTTGGACATATTATTCCAAATTCAGTCCTCAGGTGTGTGGTAGAATCCCTACAGTGTGGAAGCAGGCCATTCAGTCCATCAAGTCCACACTGACCCTCTTAGGAGCATCCTACCCATATCCACCCCTCTACCCTATCCCTGTAACACTATATTTCCCATGGCTAATCCACCTAGCCAGCACATCCCCAGGCACTGTGGGCAATTTAGCATGGCCAATCCACCCAGCCTGCATATCATTGGACTGTGGGAGGAAACCAGAGCGGCTAGGGGAAACCTATACAGACATGGGGAGAATGTGCAAACTCCACACAGACAGTTGCCTGTGGAATTGAATATGAGTTCCTGGTGCTGTGAGGCAGCAGTGCAAACCACTGAGCCACTGTGTTGCCCACTGATAGATGCCACCAGGAAGTTGAGTTTTCATTGCCCATTCGATACAATGGAATGGTTTGTTAGGCTGCTTCAGAAGGCAATTGGAAGCTGGGTGAAGGCGAAGATTGGTAAGAATGGCAGGTTTCTTTCCTCAATGAACACTAGTGAACTAGCTGTAAATGACAGCTTAACTGCTATTTTTTATCAGATTTGTTAAAAAAAATGAATTCAAACTCTTATGCTACCTGGATAATTTTAAATTCATGACCCAAGATTAAGGGCCAGCCCTTGAATTACTGATCCACTAACATAATGATTACTTTATGGTACCATATATGTGAAACTATTATAGCAAATGCTGGTGAAACTCAGCAGATATGACTAATTTCTTCACCATTCTCAAAGTTTATTTCAAATTTCCAGGATCCACAATATTTTACTTTAATTCCATACTTGGGAAGATCTATATGAAATGAGCATTGGATTGGCTGCACCACCTAGACTTCCTTAGCTTTCAAACTTAGCACGTAAGAGAAAACCTCTTTGGCTATGCATGAGTGGGCATCTGGCCCTTTCAAGTCACATCTCATCATGGTCAGGAAAAGAGAGAAGAAAACACAAAGGTGATTAAATTGTCTATCTAGAAACTTAAAGAATTTGCTCCTGAGGTAGACCAAGTACATGGTTATGGATCTAATTACATGGCTAAGTTTGCCTGCAACAGGACACCAGCAGCCATAGCTTGAGAGATACCACATCAGGCCTGGCTGACAAGAATATGCTCAAGACATATTGGGTAAAGTTAGTGGTTGATAACCAACATTATTGACCATTAAGAATTCACTTTCTATGGTGGCCAGCAAGCATTGACTCATATTTCCTATCAAGAGTGGGACTGGAATCCAGAGCTTCTGGCTCAGAGTCAGGGATATTACCCAAAGTTCCATGTCAGGAAAATAGATCCAGAAAATTAATGTACATCAGGGCGAGGAGAATGACCAGATTTTCATTTCTTGTTCGTATTCTTGCACTCCTACATCCGTAAAGTTCACAGTTCAGGCTAGATTCCAGTAACTACACCCGCAAAGTTCTGTATGCCAATAACACATCGTGGGCGGGCGTTATCGAGCACAGCGTTTTAGGAACAAATCCTTAAAGCAGCTTCTGACAATATTCACCCATCATCAAGCTCTCATTCCAACCTCAAACACTTCAACAGAAGCAGAGGTGTTTTTGTCTCAGCCCCCTTTGAATCTTAGTAACTTCCTCCGTGACTTTCCCGCGTCACTGCGGTAATAAGTTATCAGTTTTTCAAGCCATTAACTATCAGCTTTCTTCAAGGTTTATTACCTCTCCTACAGACTTCCCATTAGAAAGCCAGGCAAGGCTTTTACCAGCATCCGTTACAAATGATCATGCAGAAACTCCCCCCTCATTGTTTTGCATATAGGAAATACAGCCATGACTCACTCAACCAACATACCACTAAAGTCTCAGAATCAGAATAAACCAACCGTTTCATCAGAGGAGCAGTCCAGGATGAGAAACAGGCTGCTCCAACCATAACTTTTACAGATTAGTTTCTAACTTGTTTAGATTTTGTCACCAAGACTCTGCTTGAAAGATTCTTGCTCAATGAAGAAAGTTGTTCCGATGTTTGCCTAAAATATTTGATATTTTCTGACCAGTCTGTCCAGGGATGTGATGACACAACTCTGGTGCAGGTGAGACTTGAACCAAGGCCTCCTGGTCCAGATGTCAGGGTACTACCATGTGGCCATGAATAGTCCCTCCATCATACAAACATTCTTGATATCTCAAACTTGATGCCTGTGGTAGTGTTGTGTAATTGGTAGTCCATCTGTGTTTACAGTTATTTTAATTGATTTGTTGTTTCCGTCTAAGGCAGATAAGACTTGAATCCATACAGATATTTTCTAATAAACCAGTTCAGAGCTGTTATTACACACCACTGGAGAAAGTGGTACTTTAACCCAGGTCTCCTAGCTCAGAGATAGAGATCCTATTCTGTGCCATAAGAGACTTCCCAACACATCTTCCATTCACTGCATGTTACCGACATCAATAAATGGAGTGGAGAGATCAGTCTGCTCAAAAACGTTATGGTACACCACTGGAACTTGAAGCTGGCCCCCCTGTTCTTGAGGTAGGGACACTACCATTGCACCACAGGAGCCCATCTATTAATTGTATATCAGTTGAGTGTTTAATTCTATTCAGATGGTGGGCATTAACCGGGGAATCACTTATGCTGCTATAAACGGGGTAGTTAGGAGCTTTTGTGGCACAGAGGTAACATTGCTACCCTGAACCAGATGGCATGGGTTTAAGTCCCACTAGTTCCAAAGGTGTGTAACAACATTTCTGAGCAGATTGATGAGGAAAATATCTGTATAAAATAGAACCACACAGTTGAAACCTTACAAATCCACCAGAGATTATAGGGGCTTGACTGCATAATTCCTGTGAAAAACAACTAATGTTTGTTTCAAACTTTTTGATGTTGTTAATGAGCTGTCAACTTTTCATTTGATTAACTTCTGTTCATTAATTATTTTTCTTGTTCTTTCAAAACAGTATATGGGACAGAGTGAAAGTGTGGGTGTTAGGATTAGAGGTACATGTTTTAACTTTGTAAATAAGAAGTTACATGTGTGAGAACAGTAGGATCAAGTTCTACCTTTACAGCTGAGCTATCTGAAATGGAACACTTCTTAACCTTTGCCTCCAAGAAATATCCTGGGTTTACATTCTTTGTGCTATTTAATATTTATACAACAATGAGATTGATCTTCATCTAATTATTTTAGATTTAATTTCTTTGGCATTCCTAATAGCTCATCCTCATTGTACCTAAAAAATTTACAGTAGTCTTCCTTGCAATTTCTTCAATATGTAGAACTCATACTGTACACAATCTGCTCATGAACTGTGTGTTAACATATACAGATATCAAAACTGTAGAGCTGTGAAAATAGCAGCCACATAACATGTGAGTGGAAACAATTGACATGTATTTGACAAACATAAAATTGCTATATCAATATCCCCACATTTTATCATATTTTCTACCAATCAAAGTTTCACGTCTGAGTCTGTGAATGTGTTTTTTTTTTGTTGTGCTCCTTGTTTCAGTACATCTGCTGGGAAATTAACAAAGTCTAAACTGTACCTTTTCATGCAACGGTTTTGGTCAGTTACTAGCACTCAACATTGAGTTTGAAGTTCATTAGTTCAACTTCCACTTAAGAAACTTGAGCTCAAAAATCAAGGCTGACACTTCAGTGCAATACTGAAGGAGTGCAACACTGGTGGAAATGATCCTTTTTGAATGAGATGAGATGTTAAATCAAGGTATTTTTTGCCTTCTCAGGTGAGTTTAAATGATTTCATGCATCAATTTCTAAGAAGAGCAGGGGAATTCTCCTCATTGTCCTGGTCAAAAATAATGCCTCAATGCCATAAAAATAAATTATCTTATCATTATCACGTTGCTGTTTGCAGGATGCTTAACTGGTTGTGGTGTGCATTAGGATCATCCAAGGACATAAAGAGTATTATATAAATGCAAGCCTTTCTTTATAACAAAAGAGCATTGGTGACTACTTTATAGCCATCAATTTTTCTGACAACAAATAAGTTTAGATAGTTTTAATCTGTTCCCTAATAGTGTGGAACTATACTGAGAAAATTTGATACCAGTGGACATAATTTGACAATTTCATTCAAGAAATCCTGATACTCTGGAAAATGGAACATTTCATACCATGCAACACAGTGTTGTTCCAAAGTTGGGTAATGGAAAATTGTGTGGAGGAAACTTTCTATTGCATTCAACTGTAACCTGGTAGTGTTTGACACTCACACAGGAAGCTCAAAGATGCAAAATATTTCAATTGTCAGTGTAAGCATCCACACCTTGGCCAGCAAAACTTTCACACAAAATAGCATTGGAAGAAAAGCAGATTTTAAGCTATTTTCTAAGATGCTTGCATGTGTTTTGGGTAACTTGATTTGTGAATTTCAGGTACTCTCAAGGGGCAAAAAGAGGGATTGACCTCAGCTGAAGCCAGACAGCAACTTCATGCACTTGTGCTGCAGTGATAGTGTCTCTATCTCTGAGCTAGAATGTTAGTTTCAACTCTCACCTGTGCTAGAGGTGTGTCATCACCTGTCTGAGCTGTTGATTAAAATAACTCAGCATTGTTCAGATGTTGATATCCAATTAGTTGTTTATAAGAGCATCATACAACTTAATTAATATGAAGTGAAAACAGCAATAAATGAAGGAGCAAAAAGGGAAATATATGTTTCTCTCTTTAGACACCATATATAATTATTCTGATTATTCATTTGCAGCAAAGTCTGATTTCCCTTTAATAATTTCCACCATGGGGAAGTGATAGCCTAGTGGTATTGTCACTGGCCTGTTAATCCAGAGACCCAGATAAAGTTCTGGGCACCCAGGTTTGAATCCCGCCACAGCAGATGGTGAAATTTGAATTCAATAAAAAAAAACTGGAATTAGGAATCTGATGATGACCACAAATCCATCCTCGATTATCGGAAAACCCCATCTGGTTCAATAATGTCATTTAGGGAAGGAAACAGCCATCCTGGTCTGGTCTGGCCTACATGTGACTCCAGACCTACAGCAATGTGGTTGACTCTGAACTTCCCTCTGGGCAATAAATGCTGCCTAGCTAGCAACATCCTCACACTGTTAATGAATAAAATCAAAACCTACAAGCAATAAGAATGCATTTTCTCACTGCTCCTACAAGGTAAGGCAATGAAGGTGTCAGTTGAGTTGCACCATTTTTTGAGGGGAGCAAGAAGTCACATCTTTACATCATTCACATCATTAAATAGTTTCAGCTATAATTTATTGGCATCTTTGTTAGCAAGGTCAGACTGCGAATTATTCTATTACAGCTTATGGAATTAATATTCTTTCCATTCCAACATTTCTTTGTGTAATGGTGCCAAGTAAAGAACCGCATCTGGTTCCACCTAAATTAAAACGAATTCATGTTGAAATGCATCAGCACTAATTGTGGGAATTCCCTGTAAAAGTATTCAAATAAGTTTGTGGATAAAATAACGAAACCCGCATCATTACTGTATAGAAGTCATGTGTTGTTAACTTGTGTATATAAATGCTTTCATCTTGATTTTCAGGCACAACATGAGAGCCATACTTTTAAAAAAAAAAGCTTTAATTGACCAATTTTTGAATTACAGAACAATAAATACAACAGGCAAAGAGAAAGTATGTTTATAATTAGCCTGAAAAATAAATCAACCTCAGGCAATTCACAGCAGGACAGCAATAATACATCAATGGAATACCCGTGCAGCTGTAGATGTGACTGTATACTACCAATTTATGATAGAAATGTAAAATCATTGAAATGAATGCACAGAAAGAGGCTATTTGGATTCATGGCAGAATTTTAACCTGGCAGGGTAATAGAGTGTAAAAACAGAAATTGCTGCAGAAACCCAGCAGGTCTGGCAGCATTTGTGAAGAGAGAACAGATTTAACCTTTCGAGCCCAGTGACCCTTCTTTAGAACAGACCTACTCCAAAGAAGGGTCACTGGTCTCTAAATGTTAACCCAGCTTTCTCTCCAGAGATGGTGCCAGACTTGATATGTTTCTTGAGTCATTTCTGCTTTTGCTTCAGATTTCCAGCATCCAGAGCACTTTGTCTTATTCCAGGATAATAGGGTATCTTCTTATGCTGGACCATAAGACACTAAGAAATGCTGGCAGAAAGTTGCACACTTCCAACTGAAAGCTGATCATTAACACGCAGGAAATTCTCATGGGGCACTCGGGTCTGACTTCTACAAATGTTAAAAGAAAATTCAGTCCATTTTTAACTCATGATTCTGACTTTAATCACCAGGCCATGCATTTTGTGAGTGTTTTTGCAACTCACCAAGTTGAGAAAGGTTAAATATCAGCAGTGATGAGTTGGATTGAGAGGTGCCAGATTGGAAAGCCTTTGAGTACTGAGATAACAGCTACATCTAAGTGAAAGATTTTTCCTTCGACTTGTTCTGAGACTGTGCTTTCACTGACTTAAAAGCAATTTTCTTGGGGGAGGTCACATCTGCTACCTTGAGGTGTTTTTGCCTTTCAGTCCATGTTTCCCAGCTGTCAACGCTTAGATCAGCAGGACAGCAGCTTACAGATATTTTCTAATCAACCTGTTCAGATGTGTTATGACACACACAGGTGGCATTTGAACCCTGGCCTCCTGACCCACAGGTAGAGACACTGTCACTGCACAGCAAGAACGCTCAAGAGCAGTTTATGACTGCTTTTGCAATCTCAGGATGTCACAAAGTACCTTACTGCCAATTCAATTTGTATGAAGCAGAATCTTTCCTAATCAACCCATCCAGCGGTGGTAGGTGTAGGTGCGACTTGAACCCAGGCCTGCTAGCTCAGAGGTAGGGACACAGCCACTGGGCCACAAGAGTAGTTTATGCAGTCCTAACTGTGATGTGGAACAGGTGGAGCAGCAGCATCGGCAGCAAGCCTTCTCATATCAGCCACCATGGAATGGAGCTCCAGCCTGCAGGAGGCAATACGTCGAACTCAGGAAGAATGCAAGCAGAAGACCATCTTTCTGGACTTGATTGCATTACAGTGCCTCAGGAGGCTGAAACTTTCCTTTATGTCACTCCTCACATTTGCAGTTTCTTGATAGGAAACATCCAACCAAGTGAACTGACTAAGCAACAATAGCTGCTGGCCATCAAGGTCAGCATGGCCCTGAATGTCTCCATCTCCAACACTTTCCAGCGATGTCCTGATGATATATGCATAATCTCACAGCCCTCACCAGATGTATGTCTTGTTTGCAAGGCCATCAATTACAATCACTTTGACATTGGTGATGTCCTTGGCTTTGCTACTCTGTCTGTATTCCCACAGGTACAGGAGGCCACAGAGTTAACCAATGACACAATCAAGATGATCTTAAATCACCCAACAGGATACATCAATCAAACTGGGCTCCAGTCCATTAACATTCTGTGGCTACTAACTACTCAGACATGCCTGTACAAGATATCAGAAATCTGCTATGGAACCTTCCTTTGATAATAATCAAGTGTCTTAAAGATATTCATAGTTGTAAGCAGAGACAATGATTGGCTCCTTCAAGGCTGGAGCTGTCCTTGAAGCACATTTTGACAGTTGTGTCGAGCCACTGACATCCAGAAAAGATATGGCCAAAGCCACATGAACATAGAGTTGTTCCCTGAATGCTGAAGATGTGAGTCAGGTGCCTGGACAGATCGTTGACAGTGTTTGATCTGCCCTACTTGTCCCTGTGCAGGGGTGGATTCAGCCATAAGGCACTGACTGGAGGTGGGTGAAAAGTGGAGGGGTAGCAATATTTTGAGCATAATCTCCCCTTCCAAGTCCCCTTTTGCTAATTTCCCTTTTGTGGCATACCCACACTTCCATGCTAGTCCAGAACTAGACAGTGCTTTGCTGTACTTTGGTGAGAAGCTAAATTCTTTTTTCCACCCTTTTTAAAAAACTGGATGCAGGAGTGTGCAGGCCATTGGTGACGGCTAGCATGCACTAAGTTGTCGCCTACATCTGATGCTTCATGTGGTGAGGTCACTCTTACCATCAGCTTATGGTTAAGCATAACGTTCCCAGTGGAACAAATGGCTCCAATCGTGAGCAGTGTCTTAGAAGCACCAACGGAATTTCACACACTTGTAGCTGCTGCTCCAGAATAGTCCTTATTGATGATGGCCCATGAGGTTCAGTCTCTGCATCCAACTAAGCAACTCTTTAAACATCCTGTTCCTCTGACGGGTGTGATCTTCCAGTCACCAACATCTCGCTTATTATGTGTGGCTCAATTTGTGACAACCCAACCATCCACTTTAAAGGCCCTGGTAGATGGTGATCACATGTTGTGTGAAAGTGCTTCCTTAGCATTCATAACCTCCTCTCCAAATTGTTCCATATCTGGCACCAGCTTCTAAAGATAACGCATAAATTAGAAAGCCTTCAGTCCATAACAGTATTGCCTTAAAAGCACTTTAAAACTGAAACATGATAGTTATCTTACGTCTTAGCATCATAAAAGGAAGTGAAAAAGAAATTTAAAAGGATGTAGAAGGGTGGCACCGTGGTTCAATGGTTAGCACTGCTGCCTCAAAATACCAGAGGCTGGAGTTCAAATCCACGATTGGATGACTGTCTATGTGGAGTTTGCACATTTTTCCCATGTCTGTGTGGGTTTTCTCCAGTTTCCTCCCACAGCCTAATATGTGCAGGTTACATGAATTGGCCATACTAAATTGCCCATAATGTACAGGTTGGGTCAATTAGCCATGAGAAATGCAGGGTGACAGGGATTGGATAGGATAGTGTAGGGGTCAGCGGGTCTAGGTGTGATGCTTTTCAGAGGTTTGGTGTGGACTCAATGAGCTGAATGGCTTGCTTCCACACCGTAGGGATTTAATGATGTGCTTTTTGGATGTTGCTAATCTTTAGACAAAAAATGTAGCAATAAATTGACAGAACAAGCTCTTGATCTTGAATCCTATCTCTGATCAAATTAGGAAATGTGAAGTTCGAAAAAGGGTTTTCTAAACTCTTTGAAGATTTTCCATTCGTTACAATGTTAAAATAAAGATGATTCTAAGCCCTTCGTCTTATGAGATCTTAAAAAGTGGCTAGAGGTACAACAGCAATGTATCAGGATGAGAAGCCTGGTACGATAGTAAAAGCAGAGAAGCATAGTGACTGGAATGCAGGAATAATTTATGCTTGAAAGACACATGATGAATTTCAAATTTGCGTGTACTTCACCAATTTAAGTGACATTTTAAAATCACATAATTCCTTAAAGTGACTGGACTCAACTCTTCTTGGAGATGTCAAGAGTCTTTTTTTCAAAGTTATGTCATAATTTTGGATTCTAGGAAATCCTTTTGACAAAAAAAATGCCTTGCTTACAGCTTTCATTCTGTCCTTTGGGTGTTTTCATTTCAATCAACTTCTATTTGGTATTACTGCAGCTCCAGAACATTTCCAGAGGCATATGTCATTGATTTTGGAAGGCATCCAAGAGGCTGTTCCAGATAAATGATATCCTAGTAAATGAGAGACCCAGTCAAATCATGATAAAGGGAAAAAAACTTATATTTATATTGCGCCTTTCATAATACTGGAACATCCCAGAGCTCTTTACAGTCAATTAAGTTCTTTTGAGTATTGCACCATAGGAAAAGTGGTGCCAATTCTTAGAACACAATGAGATCATGACAACCTATTCTGTTTGAATCATATTTATTGAAGGATGAATATCATTCAAGACACAGGGTAGAACTCCCTTTCTCTTCTTTCAATAGCACCATAGGATCTTTTATATTTACCTGAGAGGCTGATATGGTCTCACTTTAGCACATCATCTGTATGACAGCATGTGTATGTATGTGATCATGCAGCACTCCCTTAGCACTGCACTGGAATGCTAGAAATGGAGCCTCAGAACCATCTAGATATAACCAAAATAATCAAGAACCAAGTTGTATGGTAATTTGCAAAAGGCTGTATATGTCTCCGACCCAGAGATCAACTTTACAAATGATCACTGTTTGACGAAATGTGGAACATTGGATGCTGGGCATCTCATTTTGATGATTATAACCATCTTGTAGACTGCAAAAAAATAAATTTGACCAATGGTATTCCCAATTTAGCACCAAGTAAAAGGGGAAGAAGTTTCATTTTTAGACACTGACTGTGCCAAAAATTTTGGTGACGGTAGGGTTGAATAGGCACTGGCTATCCTTTAGTACATTGCCAAATTGGGAATCCACATGTGTCATTCTAACAAATGACTTAGCAGCAAGCTATTGGCTCTGCAGCCAATAGAGTTACACTAGATTCTGCCACCATTTTATCTTCCACATGCTCTCACTTGCCAGTAGGACTCACTGAATAGCAATCTGCAACTAGATATCTGGCTGATCATTCTCCTGTCTGGAAAATGTCTAGGGACATTGATGGCAATTATAGGCCCCCTACTATTGCTCCAAATGACACCTGCTGTCTTAAAAGATACAATGTAGGACTTCCCAGGTCTGGATATCTCAGTTCTCTAATTGGCTGTGCAATTAGTTTTGGAGCCACTGGGGAAACTGAAACAAATGAATTGAAGGAAGCCAGTTTTTTTTAAAACTGTGCAAGCAGGACAGTGCACTGCTTAGAATAACTGAGGCTAAAGTGAGGAATATATCCAATCTTTAAAAACACTTTTCTGTCATAGCAAACACCATTTGACAATCAGAAGGGCAAATAATTGCCTGATTCCTTTGGTACTTTTTCCTCCTTCAGACAAAATGTTGTAGTGTTATCTCTCCTCATCATTTCCTTAGCTGTCCCAACCATGGATATCAACTGATCTTGTAATCAATCAGGTTAGGAAAGTAAATATAGCAATCTATATGCTAAATCCTGGACACTGTGACACTCTTTTAATGAGGAACTGAGGAGAACGTATATATAGTTTCAGACATTATTAAAAAGATTTCTGAAGGTCCCAACATGAAACATCAATTTTCCTGCTCCTCTGATGCTGCCTGGCCTGCTGTGTTCCTCCAGCTCCACACTTTGTTATCTCTTATCAAAAAGTAGAAGTTGCTTTTTCAATGGAATTACATTATAGTTTGTCACAGTTAAATCTATATCATTAAATTAATGAACTGGTCAAAAAGGACAGCATGAATACAGAAATGTTAATCTTCACACCAGATTCTCTGATCTGTCCTCCTTGTGGACAGGCAAGGTTCCATAAGGAATCCAATGATGGTCATATTAGTACATTGACCTGGCAACCCAATGAGCCGGAAACTGATTTAAGGAACCTTGTTGTCAACATTATAATTCAATTTGCTTAAAGCATCAGTAATATTGTAGTACATTAAAAAAATCACAATTAAGTCAATAATTCATTTTGTGTAGAACGCTTAACTCTTCATGTCCAAATGCTTCCACAATTGTAAGCTGTGGTGACACACAAAAGGTCATCTAGGACAAATGTTGTCTAATTTTCACTATTCAAGTGTACATATTATAGACACTTTTAATGTGCGTAATTGCGCTACTATGAAGATCTGAACGTTGTTTCCAATATAGACAGCACAAGTATACCTGACTCAGAGCTAAATCAGTACATGAGGAAGAAAGGAACTGGAAGACCATGTTTATAGGGTTATATGAAGTTTGGGAATCAGCACATGTGGGGCATAATTATTGGAATTCAAGTTGGGCTGAATAGCCTATTTAGGTGTTGCCAGTTCTATTTTTATTATTCTAAATACATGAATATCTGAAATAGGAAGAGAAGTAGACTACCAGTCTCCTCAAGCCTGCTCACCATTCAATAAGATCATGGCTGACCTGTTTGTGTTTCAAATTCCAGATTACTATTCACCCCAATAACCTTTGATTAGCCCCTGCCTGACAAGAATCCATCTACCTCTGCCTTAAAAATATTGAATTCCCTCATCTCCACTGCCTTCTGGCAGAGAATTCCAAAGTCACATAACCCTTAGAGAAAATAGTTCCCTCATCTCTGCCTAAACTAAATTTCCCAAATATTTAAAATATTGTCCCTTAGTTCTCGACTGACCCACAAGAACAAATGTCCTTGCCATGTCCACCTTGTTTAGTCTATAACCTTCAATTAAGTTACTCCTCGCTCTTTTAAACCCCAGTGGAAACAAGCCTATCATGTCCAACCTATCCTCATAAGACAACATACTTATTCCAGGAATCAATGTAATAGACCTCCTCTGAATTATCTCCAATGCATTCACATTCTTCCTTGAGCAAGGAGACCGAAATTGCACAGAGAATTTAAGGTGTGGTCTCGCCAATGCCCTCTTTAACTGGACAATAGCTTTTTATTCCTATGTTCAATTTCTCTCATCATAAAGGATAGCATCCCATCAGCCTTCTTGATTACATACTAACTTATTGTGACAGGAAATGCATGAGGAAACCTGAAGCCCTCTGCCCCTCAGAATTCTGCAGTCATTCTCCATTTAAGTATTACTCCACTTTTTTTCATTCTTCCTGCAGAAGAGGATAATTTTACAGTTTCCCACATTGAATGACATCTGTCAGATTTTTGCCCACTCATACAATATATCTATCTCCATCTGCAGGCTCCTTAAGTCCTTTACATAATCTGCTTTCACTCCATCATCCAAGCAATTGAAGTAAATTATGGTCAGCATAGGCCTCTGTGAACTCCACTCATCACGTTCTGCCAGTCAGACAAAGAGCCATTTATACATGGTCTGTTTTCTGCCAACCAGCAGATTCTCCATCCATGTGAAGATGTTGCCAACTATTCCATGAGCTTTTATTTTATGCAACAACCTTTGATGTGGCACTGTATCAAATGTCTTCTGGAAATTCGGGTACAATACATCCACAGGCTCCTTTTTTATCCACAGCACATATTACTGATTCATAAAACTGCAAGAAGTTGGTTAAATATGATTCCCAGGATGAAACCATGCTGACTCTTCACAATTACCAAGGGTTTTTGTAAGTGTGCAGCTACAATCTCTTTGTTAATTGATTGAGTCTAATCCTCCCCATGACAGGCATCCTGTTTTCTGCCTTGATCGCTTCTTGAACAGAAGAGTTACATATTTGCTTCTATCCAGATTGACGGTACCTTTCCAGAGTTGAGGGAATATTTGAAAATTAACACCAATGTATATGCCAGCTCATTAGTCACTTCTTTTAAGACCCAAGAGTGAAGCCACCTGGCCCTGAAAACTTGGCAGTTGACATCTCCATCAGTTTGCTGAACATCACTTCCTTCGTAATTGTAATTTTAAGTACCTCTCTACCGTCCACCATCAGGTTAATAGCTATTACTAGAATATTTATTTGTACATTCCAGTACTGAAGACAGAACAACCACTTATTCACTTCATTTGATATTTCCTTTTTTATCTACTGTTCACTCCCTCTTCTTATTCTCTGGAGAACCAACACTCATTTGCTTCATCAATTTCTTTTTAAATATCTGGAGAAACTCTAGTTCTACTTTTACATTTCTTCCTCTCATACTTTCTTTCTCCTGATTAACATTTTGGTCATTTTCTGCCATTTTATTTTCTTGAACTGAAATCTATCTTTGTACAGCTATGTGCATTTTACTTCAATTTGATACTTTCCCTAAGTTCTGTAATTAACCATGGATAGTGGTTCCTTCCTTGAGAATTTTTCTTTATGGTGGGAATATACAGTTAATTCTCATGCTATGCCCTTGACCATCCACCAAATATTCTTCACTGTTTTGCACAGACATCATATGCCCATCAAAATCTCAGACCATAGCCTTACCAAGTTGTGCCTGATGGTGAAATAAGGTCAGGGTTCGGGCCAGTCAGCGCATTAGTGCTGCTTAAAGGCTGAGGGAAAAATGATGCCAAGAGAATGAGAATCAAAAGGGCAACTCAAGTGGCTAACCCTCAAAAGAGTGATAGTTGAGATGTCAATAGCTGACTGCTGCTGCAGCAGAGCTCACTCTGCTGGCTCAGAAATGAATTGGCATAAGATGATCTAGCCCAGCTTGGGTCAGCTCCAGCTTGGTATAGATTGCCAAGACCAATAGTTAACCCTCTGAGCTTTGCAATCGTGCACAAGCTTTATTGCAAACCACCTTGCCATTCGTCACTCTTAAACATTGGCTCTCTTTCCTCTCAGAATGGTTTACCAACTTCCTTTGTGAAGACTGTGTCCATCGGATACTTTTGATGCAATCCAATAAATGCCGCAAGCTGTTCAATACACTTCAACTCTTCAAGGTGGTAGCCTGTATTCTACAGTTTATGCTTGCAGAATGATTCCCTGGAAATAGCAGTTAATTGGGTTGGTGGATAGCAATGATAGTGGGAGACCAAGCTGGGAAGTAGGAAGGAGAGAGTGGGTGCTATTATGAAAGCAATGTTACATTGGACAACTCTGTTGCTAGAGGGAGTGAAGGGATTACCATCCAAGTATAAAGGATATGAAGGTAGGCAGTCCAGATATGATTGATGGCTAGACAATGGACTAAGTCTTCTTTTGCATTCCTCTTCAGCAGTATTCTACTCTTCTGAAGGTGTTGATTCCTGGTGCAGTTCCTTAGATGGTAACTAGCTCTCAAAGCTTTATTCAAAGTGTTGAGCTAAACTGATGCATCTTTTACTTATGGTGATTCAGCACCAAGTTAATTCCTGTCTTCACCCCATACATGCATCCATATTTGTTCTTTCTAGCAGGAGTCACTGCAGATACCTTGTCCAATTTTTCCTGTTTCTTCAGGGGCAGAGAAGCCATTTTGTGCTACCTTTACCCAATCTGTTGGCTGAAGTTAGGCCGGGAAAACAAACGTGCAAACTTTTAAGTCTACAGAGTGGAATGATTCACTGAGAATTACTTTTACCTATTAAGTCATGGGAGCTCAGAAACAATCAGTGGCATTTGGACACCTCAAACTGGAAACATCAAGGAGCATAGTTTCCCAACAGCATTCAAAGTGGGGAACATCTCCTTACTTTAACCTCTACGTTTTTGCTAAACTAATTGTTAACAGCGAAAAACACGCACCAAAGAGGCCAACGGAATATAAAGGCAACAGTCACAGTAGATTTATGTTCATGTTCAAAAGGAAACTTACAAATAGGCATATCTTGCAAATCATAATCTGCAAACACCTTAGACTTTCCATTCTTCTCTCTGACTCTAATTCTGCTCCAACCACATTAGACGACAGTTTGGGAGTGTTGACTGACGCAGGAGTACAAGCATGTTTTGATGATCATTGTCACACACAGCTTCACGGAAATATCACGAGTTCAAATTACATTTGCACTAAAGCATGAAGAAAGTTCTTAGATTTGTCCCTTCTTCATTAATACAACACTAATGTGTGACATTTTAATGCTCTTGTGACATCTACAAGGACTTCAATACTATGTAGACAGATTTGCTTCTGACACGTCACGACTATAGCACAACAAAGTTGTGAAAAATAACTTCAGTGGGATTTGTCACATTGGTGATCTACATAAGGATTATTTAAGGCTGCTGATCATCATTTCCCTTCACTAATCAGATCAGAGGGATGTTTCCATTAAACCTAACTTCAGTAGGAGGTGCAATCATCTCCACACAAAATTCCAGTGCAAACATTCCCTTTCATGATAGATCATGATTCAAGCATAAGGTTTTCTAACTTCCTGATTCAAGTGTAAAATATTCAGTGTGCAGGCCAACCATATGTTGTAAATCTATTCCCAAATTCTACCTAAAGCATTGTGCATTTATGTAACACCTTCGAAGCAGAGACTGACCTAACAGACTTTACAGAGGGGAGTTAAAAAGAGAATAAATCAAGACCCAAGCAAGTGATTAGCACAATGCTAATAGGGAGTTGGACACTGAGTCAAGGAGGAGGACTTGAGCATCAATGCCGAACAGATAAGGAAGGGACTCGCTGGGTTTCATAATTTTTTTTGACAGTCGAGTCTAAATTTTCAAACCCTTTACCTTAATTATTTTGTTTACATATCCCTCATATTTTAGTGATTCATCCAGCATAGCTTGTAACCTTATTTTCTTAATGCAAATCTCACAAATTAAAAGAGTATGGTCTACTCATTCCAACACTTCTGCAGACTCTTGCTGGATCTACTCTCACAGTTACTAGCAGCCTTCCAGTATTGTTCACAAACCCTTACTCCATGAGCCTTTTCAATGAGTATTGACCATTTTTTCAACAATAGGAAGCATTACAACCAGGTCTGAACATTTCCTTCTGAGATTCCAGACACAACCACAATAGAGGGTGGACCATTAGTTAATGACCATGATTGAGTGGAGTTTTCACAGATACTTTCTCCTCACCCTCCCATTGTGTTGCAGTGAATGGTATTGGCCAAGTTTAACTGGCTGAGCACTGACCAGAAATTGGAATTAAATTCTTTCTGGGCTGTGTGGATCAGTATTGGTGACCATGTTTTCATTTGCCAATGTCCAAAATACTGAAATTCCTTCCAACAACCCCTTCAAGGCACTCATCAAAATCCATCTCTTTCCGTACCCTTCTAGTCACCTGTCTAAGTATGTTTCATGATTTGATGCTGACTTTAGCTCAATATTATCTCCAGTTTATTTGTTTAATATTTGTGCCTACATATTTTTTTCTCACTTTGTGTGAATAATGGGGAACAGTTGGAAGGATTACAACCTACTCAAACTTAGTCACAAATGGCCCTTACATTTTGAACAATGCCTGGAAGAGGACAAAGACAGAGCTTCAGGCTGAGAGACAGTGGCACTCTCCATAAGAGCCACAAAACCTTCTACACTTCCAGTGAAACACATTGGAACATTTTTCTATAGAAAAAAAGAGCCACATTTGTAAATGCAAGTGCTTGCTGTTTTGGTTCCATTTCTCATCTGGGAATTTGTCAGAGATAGCTTCAAGTGAAGGATTCTAAAGGAAAGATTTATTTTTCTACTCAGACCTTGAGGAGCATGATTACAAACATAGCCGGCCGAGCAGCATCAGAGGAGCAGGAAGGCTGACGTTTCGGTCTTAGACCCTTCTTCAGAAAGAAGAAGGGTCTAGGTGCGAAACGTCAGCCTTCCTGCTCCTCTGATGCTGCTTGGCGTGCTGTGTTCATCCAGCTCTATACCTTGTTATCTCAGATTCTCCAGCATCTGCAGTTCCTACTATCTATGATTACAAACATGTTAGGCCAGGGTGTCTAAGTGGAATGCTTTTTGCTTCACAGTGGGATGGTGCCCAAAACTGGATATTTCTCTTTCCTTCTCCTTCATTTTGACCTTGTGGTCTAAAAAGTACCTCCCATTTTATCAGGAGAGCAGCGTAGTTGGAACTGAGTAATTGTCCTTTAATTGCTGTTAAAAATATGTCAAAATCACACAACAGAACTGGAATGATGTTAGTTGATTGTCCTGCTCCAGTGAGAGAGCCCAGCTTTCAAGATGTGCTGCACTTAGTTACCTGGTTTAACAAAACAAGGTGTTTATATATCTAGTGATAGCAGGATACACATTGCCCACGACCCACAGCAAAGGAAGTAATCACCGATACCTGAGCTTCCTCGAATGGATTTGAGATCTAACATCATATCTTTCTGTACACACTGCATTATCCCCATCCACCTCTGCACTCTTCAGTTGTTGTAACTAACAAGGCACTTTGTCCTAAATTCACTTTCCCTTCATCAGAGCAGAACTTTCAATTGCCATTAAGCTCTAACCCATTTGAGATTACATTGGTGCAGACCAGAAGGAAGTGTGTTTGGATGTGAACTGCATTGGCTGGAGTTGTTCACTAATGTTCCTATTATGGTACTGACCATCTCACTTTTTTTTCCCTTTTGGTTTTGCCACAACAATTAGAGACACCAGCGCATTTTTGAAAAGAAGGAAGTGTTCACAACATGTGGTGGATGTTGGTTGGGTTGACATTTCCTGCCCATTACTAATTTCTCTGAGAAATTGGTGGGTGGGAGACTTCTTGAAACATTGCAATTAAGGAATGAAAGAACTTACATCGTTACAGCCCCTTTCATGACTTTAGGAAGCTCCAAACCACTCTACAGTCAATTAAGTACTTTTGAAGGGAAGTCGCTGTTATAATGTAGAAAATGCAGCAGCCCACTTGTCTATAGCATGACCCACTAACAACAAAGTCACAATCTCCAGGTAATCTGCTTTTGTATGTTGGTTAAGAGATAAATATTGACTAGGGAACCGGGGTTAAGTCCCCTGTTCTTCTTTGAAATATGTTCTTCTTTGATTTTGAAAAATCAAAAGCTTCAATTTAACAATTCATTCAAAAGACAGCATCTCTGACAGTGCAACACTGCCTCAGAACTGCACTGTAATGTTAGTGTGGATTTTGTGTGGATGAAAGTAGAGTATTGTCACTTGCTGGTGTTAAGTCAGAATTCCATGATTTTGATCCAGTGATGAAAAAGAATATATGTAGATTCATGACAGTGCATAATTTGAAGATTAAATTGGAGGTGGTGGTGTTCCTGCATTTTTAAAACCTTCATTTATGGGATCTGAGTGTCGCTAGTTAGGGCAGCACTTATTGCGCATCTGTAATTACATGACAGAAGATAGCAGTGAGCCACCTTCTCAGACTGCTATAACCCCTGGTGTGTAGGTACACCCGCAGTGTTGATGGGAAGCGAGTTCCAGGGTATTAGCCCAGCAACAGTGAAGGAACAACAGTGTAGTCCAAATAAAGATGAAGTATGGCTTGGAGAGGAACTTGTAGGTATTCCCATGCATCTGCTATCCGTGTCCTTCTAAGTGGCCAAGATTGTGGGTTTGAAAGGTACTGTAAAAGGAGCTTTGGTGAGTTGCTGCAATGCATCTTATAGATGGTAAACACAGCTGCCACTGTGAAAAATTGGAGGAGAGAATGAATGATGAAATTGGTGGGTAAAGTGCACTCAAATGGACTACTTTGTTCTGGATGGCGTTGAGCATCTTGAGTTTTGTTGGAGCTTTGTTTGTCATCCAGGCAGGTGGAGAGTATTCCATCATATACCTGACTTATGCCTTGTAGGTGGTGGTCATGTACTGGGGAGACAGGAGGCAAGTTACTTCCTGCAGAATTCATCACCCTTGAGCTGTTCTTGTAGCCCCTGTATTCATATGCTGGTCTAGTTCGCACTTAGCACTTGGAAATGCCATTTCTGCCAAGGGGAAATGATTATATTTTCTCATGTTGGAGATGGTCTTTCCTTTGCATCTGTGTGGTGCAAATGTGACTTGATATTGTTGTATATGTTATTTTCAATGGCAATGGGTCACCATTGAAGTAAACATGGTTCACATTACGAGAGATCTTTGTTGCCTGTAATCACCAGCATGATATCTGTGTCTTAGACTTAGACTTAGAATTCCTACAGTGTGGAAACAGGCCCTTCAGCCCAACAAGTCCACACTGGTTCTGAAAGCATCCCACCCAGCCTCTTTTTTTTCCTCCCTGAGATAGGCAAAGCAGCAGTTAAATGATGAATCTAACCTCATCAGTTCAGTCTGTCTCTGAGATATCCCAATAATGTATCACTGCTGTGGTGACATGCCATTTGACACCTTTGGAACTGCTTCTCCACATTACAGAAAAAGCTACAACTAGTCCCATGGCCATTAATGGCTTTTTGGCAGAGAGGACATTATAAATAATGGGAAAAATAAAGTGAACTTTAATTTCAGTGTAAAGTGCCAAAGCTGAAAAGCTTTAGGCAATTTTAGTGTCACCAAACACTATTTCTTTGTGAATGTCATCCTCTGTTCATCTCTTTCCAAATTTGGTAATATCCAGCTTTTTCCACTTTGGGCCTTCACCTGTCAGCGTGGAGTAACTTGGAGCATTAAAATGGTACTAATTCAGCATTCAGAATGGTTGGCATGGAGAATTCATACATTATCCTGGTATATTGCAGAAAATCTCTGAGCAGCACAGTGTGAATTCTACCCACAGTGAGATCTCTATGTTACTGACCAGGAAGTGTTGGATATCAACACAGAGTGGAAATAGGAAAAACGATGATCCACCCTTTGTTTCCCCAACATGACCATTTACTTTACTGGTGTACACAATATCCTTTCAAAAAAAAATCCTAAACTTGTAGTCTTCTCCTATAGTAAGTACATGGTCCAAACCTTCACATCAGTGTTCAGAGTATTGTAGGCTAGGCAACAGCAGACATCCCCAAACTGCATACTTCCTCCATAGATAAAATGAGGTTAATTAATTAAATAACTATTAAAAACTTTCAAAGATAACACCGATATCTCGCTGGTAGTTTCCTTCCCCTTTAGAAAGTTGTCACCAAATTGTGTTTGAAAGCAAGGTACAAATTGCATTTTTAGCTGAAATTGAAAAGATGGTTAGACTGCCTTCAAAACTTAAACGTTCACAGTCAAGATGTAAACAGGATGCATAATGGCCTTCTCAGGTTAAACACTGTGTCACTGTTTCATATCTGGCTTTTTGAACTACTTAATTGGTTTAAATATCGACACAGACGAGACCCTGTTGATGATTTGCTGAATGTAATGTTTATCCAGCATGGCGTTAGATGTTATTTGGCAGAGCTCCTGTGAATTGCCTCGGGATGTTTTACAATATTATAGGTAGGTTGTTGTTACTAAAAGCAGTTCTTCTTCTCCATTAGTTCAAGTAAAAGACTCAGTTAGTAGTTTTGTACTATAATCAGTGATTTTTTTCTCTCTCTGATAGCACTTACTATACATGGCTTTTGGTGCATTTGTCAGTTTGTTGAATCGATTTCATGTTTCAGGCTTGACAATGATTTTCCCTCCCAACTAACCTTTCTAAATGAAACTACATAGATTTTTTTGAAGGTTGCAGCAGTTTTAAGTTGAAACGCTTCCCTGAGAAATGTTCAGCGTTGAATTTGGCACATTGATGGTGAACTCTAAAAAGATATAGTTGATGAATACAAACATTGCAGACCAGATAACAGAACTGTTAAATCTCCACAAGGGGAAGACTAGCCAATTATTTGGACATATTAAAGAGTTGTCTACCATCCCCTGCCATTACCTTGCATCAGTAGACTCTTTAACACCTACAGCATGAGATTGATTGAGCACAAAGCAAGCTGTGTGCTTTCATCTTTGTTTTCACTTTCCCTTCAAATAAAATGGTAAAGGGGCATGTTCAAAAAACTGATTAGCATTCCATGCATCTCCAGCATGAGTGATTTTGTCTCAGATTTCTGGCCCAGGCGGATTTTGTTTTCTCTCTAACTGTATCAAGGTTTGATCATCATTTGCCCTTAACAATTTGTCAAGCAAACTTGACTCCCAGATACTTGGTTGCGTTCAGATCCCTTCACATATTGATCCATCCTACTTATGACAACCTTTTCCACTAGATAACACAATCTAAGGCTTTCCTTCTTTAGACTCTGGATTACTGTCTGTCTTTCACTTTGATTGTCAATCATCAGAGACACAACCTTTCATTTTTATCTGCATTTCTTGAAACTCTCTTGTTTGACCAGTATGTTTTTCTGTCTCCGTGGTTCTCCATCACTGCTTTGGAAAATCTTCTAAAAATCTCTTCAAACCTAAAACACTTTATTTTTCTGGGCAGTACTCACATTACCCCACTATCTCACAGATTTTGTTTTGTATGAGTACAGCTCTACAAGGACAAATTAATGTTATATTGCTGGAGCAAATTCCCACTTGCGGATTTGAGTTCAGTGGCTAAAGAAGTTACATCAAGCTGAGGTGAATATTTGGATGAATCAACTGTGTCTTCCACCAACTAGATTTTCATTGAATTGACAATTTTGTACAATATAGTGCATAATGAGATCTAACATGAAAAAAATCTAAATACCCTGGTTTTTGATGACTTTGCTAATATTGGTAGGGCATCACAGAAAAGCAATTATTAATCTCAGTAATTACCTCAGTTTCCTTCAGCTAGTAAAGACAGAAATTAGTAATTTCTTTCTTATGAATTTATATAGTAACCAGGATCCTCACAATAGATCACTATCCAGTTGTTTCTATTGGAACTGAGTTTCTGTGGGCAATGGGTAATGACACACTCATGATGACAATCACAGGCAAATGGCAAGTTGCCAGTCTTCAATATCTAGATTCACACATGGTGACTGGAGTAAGGCACTGAAGATTGTTGTAGGACTCGCTTTGAACGGAAGAGTACATAACTAGAGACGCAGACAATGGAAGTATTGAGTCTGTGATGTCAACCAAAAGCTTCCTCAATTAACATGGTAACTTTGGACATGAACCAAGGAAAGGTTTGTTGTACACATCCGTGGTTATTGGCAGCAGTGGCCCCAGTTTTGTGTAAATCAGCCTTTTCTTATGAAAATGTACAATACTTTACTCATTATTTCCCTCTGTGACTGACATCCATCAATTCTTAATTCTTACCATTTCATCAGTAAGATAGAGATAGAGCAGAATTTTCCACCCTAATGATAAAACCTGTAAAAGTGACTTATGTTCGAAAAGCTATCATGCTTTTACAAATCATTCCCCCTACTAACACAATAACTGGCACAAGTGGATTGTAGTCTATCATAATGTATATTTATCATCCTAGAGCAACATTTCACAGACTGAGTAGCCTGCCTGTGAGAATCTGAGCCATTAAACTTGTACACCCACTATAATTTCAATATTACTTTTTGAAAAGCGAGAGGACCATTGTACAGGATGTTAAGCCTAGGAAAGGAAAGCAAGTCAATGCAAAAGGCATCGCTTAGTTCATATTAAAGTTGGCATTTAAAATCCAGTAGATTGCTGAGAATTGCTGAATGGGTTAAGCTTTCTATGACTTCAATTAAAAAATAACTATTGAGTGGTTCATTTCTTGTTGGTATGACTTGCATACTCACTCATTTTGAGTCTAAGAGTACAACAGCTGATAGCAAATTGGCGGCATGTTTCAGCTATAACTTTCATTCTAGACAGAATCCTATATTCCTTTAATGCAGGTACGATTAGATGTAGCAAACTGGGAGAAGGCCCAAGCATAAACATTGGCACAGACCAGTTGGGAAAATGTCCTGTGCCATGCAGTACATTCAAAGTAGTTCTCCTGATTTTTATTTCCATTACCAGACAAAGTCAAGACCTCCCCAGTAATTTTACGCTGGCTTTTCAGTGATAGCTGAAAACTCACTGAATCTCAAGGTGTACTTGGGTGGTATTGAACTAAGTAGACAGAAAAGCTGTAGCAAGTCTAATTCAGAGATATATTTTGCATCTTTAATAACATTAGAAAGAATGCCTGAAAATAGGGACTGTTGGAAGTTCCAACTCTGTCAGGCTTCGAAAATGACATCATCAGAAATAATGACTCCACACCACTTCCCCTTATATTGCTAACCATCATTAAAACAAAACCCCTTCAAGAAGGCAGACAGTGTGTGGGGAAATGCTTAGTGGGGATTCGCTTCAGTGAGTCACAAGCACTCCTTTTATCTCAAAGAGGTACCAATACATTCAAATACCCTTGAAAGAGAAAAAGAACTTGCAATTATTTAGCACCTTTTCTGACCTCCAAATTCTTGAAAGCACATTCTTACCAGTTAAGTACTTTAATTACAGATGTTCATTGCTGCAACGTAAGAAATGTGGCAACCAATTTACACACAGCAATGTCCAAATGTGGTAGTCACTGATTAGTATAGGTAAGCGATGTTGGTTGAAGGGTAGCAATTTTGCAGAAGGCGGGGGAAACACCACTGTGACCCCCAAAATTGGGTGAGCAGAACTTTTGCAAAATACCTTATTATAGATTCATAAAATATTACAGCATGGAAAGAGGCCCTTCAGTCCATCATGTCCTATCAAGCACCTATTTACTCTATTCCTGTTTCCCAGAACTTGGCCTATAGCCTTGTATGCTTTAGCATTTCACATATTCAGCTAATTACATCTTAAATGTTGTATTGGTTTCCACCTATACCATCTTTTCAGGCAGTGAGCTCCAGATACCCACCAGCCCCTGGGTGAAAACATTCGTCTTTAAATCCCCTCTAAATCTTCTGTTCCTAACCTTAAATCTATGCCCCTTGTTATGGCCCCTTTTTTATGGGGTAAAGAATTCTGTCTATCTACCCTAGCAATGTCCCTCATAATTATACTGACCTTAACCAGAGTCTCATTCACCTCAGCCTTCTCTGAACAGTAACCTTGAGCAACATTCAATCCAACAAGCACGTTATGGTGAGCAACAAAAGTTTATTGAAGTTAGTTGTTCGATTTTTCGTCACACTAAATGTATGATCACTCACGTCATTAGTAAATTGAGCTGATACAAGAATAATTACTTGCAGAGAAATTGTGCAAAGCTGCAGTCATCAGTGTGGTTAAATTTGTCCCTTCTGAATCGTTCACCTTCTGAGTTGGTTGAGACTTTTTTTTTATTTTAAAACTGTAACTGCAGACACAAGCTTGTGCTTTTCAAGCACTATGATGTCATTTAGGCTCTGGAGAAATCATAGATGATTATTACTGTTGGCTTCAAGTCATGAAGCTTTCAACTAATTCACTAAGTGCCTTTGCTACTTTACACAGGTCTGCTTAGAGGTAAATCTTTTCGAATGCATTTATTTTTGAAAAAGGAAAAAAATATAGTCACTTTTCAGAGACAGGAAAGATATTAAATATCACAAAACATGTCATGGAACTAATACCGGAGCCAATCCTCAGCCCTGCTTATTCATTTAAATCTTCAATATGCTTATCTTGTTGAAAAAATGAAAACATTTCCAAGCTATTAGGGAGTAAATTGCTGGAATTCTTCATCGCTTTTTGAAAGTTCATGACATGACTTTAAACACCGTATCTTGAGATGTACAATTATTCCAGATTAATAGCTTTTTCCGTGCTTCAGCTTTTATGGGATCTTTGTTCCATTTGTGGAAGGGGAGGTGAAGAGGGTATGGGTGGAAAACAGGGCAAATTAATTACATTGTTTGTACTATGGCCTGTACCTCTCATTGTGCTGAAGAAAGCATGCAGCATTGTGTGTTGGTTGAAGGAAAGCTGTTTCCTGTAGTTGCCATAATAGCTAAAGGCCGAGGTGAGTGACAGCCTGTTCATTTTCCTTTCGGCCAGTGAGACAAGGTGGTCTATTTAGCACTTTCAAGGTCTCTTCCCTATTACTTTACCCTCATTCAAAAGGAATAGAGACTCAGAAAAGCAATTCATTTTAAATATTTGCTTAAATTTTCACTAGGAAGCACTAGGAAGAAGATATTGTATGGGAAAGAATCAAATCCAGCTCTTTGGAGTTTTTGAAACAGTTACGCTGCAATATTAATTTCATTGACATGCCGAGGTCAATTCAGTCACTGGCTTAGGAGGGTCTGACAACTGAGTGCTTTTTGCTATTCAGTAATGAGGATAGAGTGCTCATTACTGATAACTTTAAAAATTTGAATTCTCACCTCAGAAACATTGATAATCCATAATGAAATAACTCCACAGAGGCCAGTATCCTGTCACCAAGTCATCCTTTATTTACACATGGAGGGCCAGCTCTCAGGATGTCTGACACTCCTGTTCTCATCGGTTAGCGAGGGCTCCATGATTGGTCCAGATTAACAGCCCCAATCAGGAAACTCCTTTTCCATGAGGTCCACCAGACTGACCTCATTACACGTAGGTGATTCTTCCTTCTAACCTCAAGCTTACTCTTAATAGTCCCTCAGAAGTAATGTTTTGTAATATTCTGCATTTCCCCAATCATTGCACATTCAGTTACAATATTAGCCAGGATAATCTAGGCAGCACAGTGGATCAGTGATTAGCACTACTGCTTCATAGCGCCTGGGACCTGGGTTTGATTCCATCATTGGGTGACCGTCTATGTGGAGTTTGCACATTCTCCCAATGTCTGGCTTGGTTTCCTCCCAATGCTCTGGTTTCCTCTCACAGCCCAAAGTTGTGCAGGTTAGGTGGATTGGCCATGCCAAATTGCCCACAATGCCCAGGGATGTGCAGGCTAGGTAGATTAGCCATGGAATATGCAAGGTTACAGGGATAGGGTGGGGTTGGTGGGTGGGTCTGGGTGGGATGCTCTTCGGAGGATAGGGGAACTCAATGGGCCGAATGGCCTGATTCCACACTGTATGGATTCTATGGCTCTATTTCAAATAAGCAAACCACTGAAAAGAAAATAAACTTTGTCTACAAATCCCAAGGGTTAGCTATCAGAACTTAGGTTTGCGATTAATGCAAACACTACAGCTACGTGGACATAATCCTATATTTACTTTCTCACTGCTCTAAATTTGTCACTGGAGCATCCTCAGGGAGTTGCAATATTTTATTTAAGATAGTCCATCCACTTGTGTCACCTATATCTAATTTGAGCTGGCAACGTTCTACAGAATGGAGGACATAGTTTCCAGTATTTGTATCCAAGTGTTTGGCTCAAGGTTCAATTTATGAAAAAACACAAAAGCAAAATACTGTGGAAATATGAACAGAAAGTGCTGGGTGAACTGAACAGGTCAGGCAGCATCTGTGGAAAGGAGAAACAGAGTTAACGCTTCAAGCCAGATGTGACTTGTCTTCAGTTTCAGAAGTTAGCTTCGGCAGATCTAAAATGCCTGATGGATTTGGGTGTTTCCCAATAGGCACGCTGATCCAAGTTTCAGATCGTCAGAGATGCAAAAGCAAATTTAGCTCATTTGAAACCAAAAGTATTTATCATCATACCTCGCTGTGACTCGTAATACGACGCATAGAATTTTAACATCCACGTATTTTCACTTTCAATTTGTATGTGTGTCGAGTTCAAAGCTATTAGTGCCAGTTTTCTCATTTTTAGCACCCTCTGCCACACCTATCGCTCATAGATCATAAGAAATAGGAGCAGCAGCAGGCCATTTGGCTTATCAAACCAGCTCTGTCTATCAAGAAGAATACGATTGATCAGCCTGTGCTCTTTACCCCACTTTCCTGCTCGTACTCCCATAACCTTTGACTTGCTTGTCAATCAAAAACTCAGCTTTGAATATATTCAATAACCCAGCCTTGCCTACTGTCTGTTAAAGAGAATTCCAAAGATTAACAATCCTCTGAGACAATGGCGAATGAGAAACAGGAGAAAGCCATTCAGCCTTTTGACCCTGATTTGCTATTCAATAACTTTGTGGTTGGTCTGATTTTAACCTCAAATCTACATTCCTGCCTATTCCTGATAATCTCTACTCCCAACAAGGCGTTCCCCCTAGTGTCTGTCTTAAATGGGTCACCCTTTATTTCTGAACTGTGGCTCTTAGAACTAATAACACCCATGGCAGGAAACATCAGCACTTAATGGAGACAAAGTGGTGCTCGGTCATCACCTAGACAGCTGGAGAGAGGTGCCCCATATCTGCTATTTTAGGGCATGCCTGCATACAGAGCGCTGTTCTGGTAGCTGATTGGATGGTGGAAGGCCTTTCCTAGAATCAAGGACAAATGAAGAGAGATTTGATCGGTTAGGACTATATTACCTGTAGTTTAGAAGGATAATATGGGAATTTCACAGAAACCTTGGAAATCCTAACAGGGCTATACAGGGTAACTGCAAGAAGGATGTGCCTGATGACAGCAAGTTCAGACCAGGGGTCACAGTCTAAAGATTTGGAAAGACCATTTATGACTGAGTTGAGGAGAAATGTTTTCACCCAGAGAGTGGTGAGCCTGTGGAATTGTCTGCTACAGAAATCGGTTGAGGTCAAAACATTGAGTGTTTTCAAGAAGGAAATATATACAGTTCTTCAGATTAAATGGATCAAAGAGTATGGGGAGAAAGTAGGAGCAGAGTACTGAGTTGGATGATCAGACGTGATTTTACAGAATGGCAGAGCAGGCTTGAAGGGCTCAATGGCCTCCCCCATTATTCCTATTTTCTATCTTTCAACAATCCTGGTCAATCAGAGGACAGTGGCTCTTTTGAATGGAAGCATCAGTGAGCATATGGGGGCTGCTGTCAGGTCAACACCACTCAAGGTCAAGTATCACAATTGGATCCAAATCCACAAGGAACCAATGGTGGGAATGATTTACTGACTAGGGGCTGGAAGTTGGGGTGGCATGGTGGCTCAGTGATTAGTACTGCTGCCTCACAGTGCCAGGGACATGGGTTCAATTCCAGCCTCAGGAAACTGTCTGTCTTTGCACATTCTCCCCATATTTGTGTGGATCTCTGCCAGGTGCACTGGTTTCCTCCCACAGTCCAAAGATGTGCAGGTTAGGTGGATTGGCCATGGGAAATACAGGGCAGGGAGATGAGTCAGTGTGGACTTGTTGGGCTGAATGGCCTGTTTCTACACTGTATGGATTCTATGACTTTGACAGCAAAGGCAAAAGCATAGCACTTGGTTGATGGTGGCATTGGTGGTGGTCATTCAGAAATCAATGGAGTCAGGGAAGGTGCCAGAGGACTGGAGAATGGCAACCTTAAAATCCCTTTTTAAGAAGGGAGGGAGGCAGAAGACAGAAAACAATAGGCTTACGTTGGTAAGATTTTAGAGTCCATTATGAAAGATGAGATTGCGGACCACTTGGAAGTGAATGGTAAAACAGGAATCAACGTGACTTCATCAAGGGGAGATCATGCCTGACAAATCTGTTAGAATTCTTTGAGGAGGTAGTGAACAAGTTAGACCCAGGAGAGTCAATGGACATGATCTATTCAGAATTCCAGGAGGCCTTTGACAAGGTGGCACAAAAGAAGCTACTAAATAAGATAAGAGCACATGGTGTTAGGAGCAAGGTACTGACGTGGATAGATGATTGGCTGACTGGGAGAAAGCAGAACATAGGGATAAGAGAGTCTTTTTTAGAATGGCAGTTGATGACTTGTGGAGTTCCACAAGGGTCAGCATCGGGACCATAACTATTCAGATTATACATTAACGATCTGTATGATGAAATCGAGGGCATTGTTGCTAAGTTTTGCAGATGACACAAAGATAGGTGGAGGGACAGGTAATGTTGAGGAAGTGGGAAGATGCAGAAGGACACGGTAGGCTAGGAGATGGACGTGTAAGTGGCAGAATGAATACAATGTGGGAAAGTATCAGGTTATATACTTTGGAAGGAAGAATAGATGCCTAGACTATTTTCAAAAAAGGGGAAAGCCTTCAGAAATCTGAAACACAAAGAGACTTGGGAGTCCTAGTGCAGGATTCTCTGATGGTTAACATGCAGGTTCAGCTAGCAGTGAGAAAATCAAATGCAATGTTAGCATTCATTTCCCCAGATACCTTCTCCCATCTGATTAAACACCCCTTGCTGTCAACCTGCCTCAGGGGAGGTATTAGAGATAGTAGGAACTGCAGATGCTGGAGAATCTGAGATAACAAGGTGTAGAGCTGGATGAACACAGCAGGCCAAGCAGCATCAGAGGAGCAGGAAGGCTGACATTTCGGGCCTAGACCCTTCTTCAGATTTTTCTTTCTCTCAATCATCACCTTAGTGAATCTTCTATGAACTACGTCCAATGCAAGTTTATCTTTCCTTAAGTCAGCAGACCAAAGCTGTACAGTCCTCTAGGATTGGTCTAACCAAGGTTCTATATGATTGGAGCAAGACTTCACTCCTGTTACTCCATTCCCCTTCTATTAAAGATCAACATGCCATTCCCTTCATAATTACTTATGTATCTGCAGGCTAACCTTTTGTGATTCTTATACAAGGGCACCCAGATCCTCAGTGTCAACTGCATTCTGCAGTTTCTCCATTTAATTCATGCTATTGTTCTGTTCTGCCTCAAATTTTCTGATTACCTCAATATTTCTCATTGAATGCCACCTGGCAATTTTTTTGCCCACTCATTTAACTTATCCATACACTTTTGCAGACATTTCATACGCATCTCATAAATTTCTCTTCATATCATTAGTAAATTTGATGCCAATGCATTGGTCTCTTGATCAATATATTAATTTAGATTGTAAGTAGTTGAGGCCCTAATACTGATTACTGCTACACTTTGCTAGTTACAGTTTCCCAACCCAAAACTGTTTATTTGTCCTGACTCTCTGTGTGATTCAGGGTGAGCTAGCCAATTGGATACAAAATCAGCTTGACGGTAGGAGACAGAGGGTGGTCATAGAGGATTATTTTTCAGACTGGGGGTGTTCCGCAGAGATCAGTGCTAGGTCCACTGTTTTTTGTCATTTATAGAAATTATTTGAATGAGATTATAGGAAGCATGGTAAGTAAGTTTGTGGATGACACCAAAATTGGTGGTATAGTGGACAGTGAACAATATTATCTAAGCGTACAATAGGATCTTGATTAGCTGGGACACTGTGCCGAGGAGTGGCAGATGGAGATTAATTTAGATAAAAGCAAGGTTTTACATTTTGGTAAGACTAACCATGGTAGGCCTTATGCAGTTAATGACAGGGCTCTGGGGAGTGTTGTTGAACAGAGAGGCCTAGGGGTGCAGGTATATAGACAGTTCCTTGAAAGTGGTGTTACAGGTAGACAGGGTGGTAAAGAAGGGAGTTGGCACACTTGTCTTCATTGGGCAGAGTATTGAGTATAGGAGCTGGGACATCATGTTGCGGCTGTACAGTATGTTGATGAAGCCACTTTTGGAATACTGCATGCAGTTCTGGTCACCCTTCTATAGGAAGGATATTATTAAATGGGAGAGGGTGAAGAAAAGATTTACAAGGGTGTTACCGGAATTGGAGGATTTGAGTTATAAACAGAGGCTGGATAGGCTGGGACTTTTTTTCCCTGGGGGTGGGGATAGAAGATTGAGGGGTGACAAAATAGAGTTTTATAAAATCATGAGGGGCATACGTAAGGTGAATAGCAAAGTTATTTTTCCCGAGGGTAGGGGAGTTCAAAACTAGAGGGCTTAGGTTTAAGGTGAGAGGGAAAAGATTTAAAAGGGACCTGAGAGGCAACATTTTCATACAGAGGGTGGTGAGCATATGGAGTGAACTGCCAGAGGAAGTGGTAAATGCAGGTCCAGTTACAACATTTAAAAGATATTATAGGTACATGAATGGGAAAGGTTTAGAGGCATATGGGCCAAATGCAGGAAAATGGGACTAGTTTAATTTGGGAAACTTGGTCAGCATGGACAAGTTGGATCGAAGGGTCTTTTTCCATGCTGTATGACTCTATGATTCTGTTTGTTGACCAATCCTCTATTCAAGCTTATATATCATCCACAACACTATGACTTTGTATTTTGTGCAGCAACTTCTTATATGGCATGTTTTGGAATGCAGATATGCCAAGCGCACTGTTCTAAAGAAGAGTCATATCAGTCTCAAAACATTAACACCATGTCTGTCTCCACAGATGCTGCCAGACATGTTAAGTTTCTGCTTCATTTTCTGTTTTCAGTTCATATCACGTCTACTGGTGCTCTCTAATACACCTTGCTTCTTGCATCTTCAAACAATTCTAACAGGTTTTTCAAACACAATTTCCCTTTCACAGAACCATTTTGACTCAGCCTGATTGTAATGCAATTTTCCTAAATGTCCTTCATAATGGAGTCTAATATTTTCCCCAGTGGCAAATGATGAACTAACTGGTGCATTGTTTCCAGCTTTCTGTCTCTCTTCTTTCTTGAATAATATTGGAGGTTTTCCAAATTGCTAGGTTAAATTTAGTCCAGGCCAAATTCAAAGTAAAATTTCCCCATGACATTAAATGATCAATCTCATAAATGCATCTAATTTCCCAAAACAACCAAATTTGTGTACACGTGCAATCATACTGTGAAGCTACTGCTTATTTGGCTTAATTAAGATGTTTTACATCCTTTAATTTAAGGCACCTAAACTGACTCATATGGAGTCTTTATAGCCGGCAGAAAGAGGAAGCTTTCGTCTGAATAGATTGAGCTGAATTGAAATCCATGTCCCAGAGATGGAAGGATGATGACCACTGGACTATTGTACATAAATCTGACAGATTTATCACTTCCTTCCCATTTACCATATAGAATTAGGATTTTCTCCTTCTATTTTGCTTCCAAACCAAACAAAATTATAGAAGTGCATTTCTTAGTCATCGTATCTATACACAGCACCCTTACCTCTGGGTCAGAAGAAAATACCTTACAAAGTTGGTCTGCAGAGTGAGCGAGAATAAAAATCTACTGACACTGAGTGAATTGCTGAGGTAGTGCTGCACTATTGGAGGTGGTGTCTGCAATGAAACATGAAACTGATCCCTTCATCTTCTCTTGGTTGCAAAAAAAATCCTGTGGCACTATTTTGAAGCAAACGCAGGGACTTTACCCTTAGTGTTCTGGTCAACATTTATTCCCAAATAAACATCACTAAAACAGAGTACTCAGTCATTAGTATTGTTGTTGCAGGGTAATTGTTATACTGAAATTGGCTGCCGTGTTTCTAATGCTGACCTCATTAATAAAATTTCATCTCTGATTTCAAAATGGTTTGAGATGTCCTGAAGTCATGAAAGGTACTTTATAAATGCCTGTCCTTCTGCCTTTAAATCAACATTGCAATGGATTTGGTTTCGGGTTTGGATACAAGCTTTAGAGTGAAGCCAGTACCATAAATAATGCATTTTAAATTTGGATTGGCTTTAAATTAACTTAATTGCCGCTAGGCACTTACACTTGATTTTTTAAAATCTGAATCATTAATCAACAACCTCAATGCAGCCAAGAATATACAGACATCAGCAAGATGGCCTCAGGCGAGATTCTGAAACACATCTGCAATAATTTTGTTTTGCTGTAATTACTCATCCTAGTTCTGAACAATGATCATCTTTGTTGCAACTCTATTCTGCAAAGTGCGTTTGATGTCTAGGGCTCAGTACTTATTTTATTCCAGTAGTTAGATTGTTCAATCATTATTGATGAATTAATTTGAAAGCATCAGAAGAGTCCACAGTCAGAGAAAATGATGAGGGAATATAGTGATAGACTGCCGAATAACAATCAAGTTCCTAACCCCAGGCTTGACTGTCATCAGTACTCAGGCGTTCCTGCTCACAGTGAAGAGAGGCAAGTCTCTGATAGGATTTGACACTCATCTAATGAACAATAATAATCAACAATGTTTTTGATGGATGGGACAGGACCAGCATTAAGAATGTGCGTAAGCAAATATAGAATGTAGACCTGCCCACCCAAGGAGGATATCATAAACACCGGGCAAAAAATAAAGAACTGCAGATGCTGGAAATCTGAAATAAAAACAGAAATAGCTGGAGAAACTCGGCAGGTCTGGCAGCATCTGTGGAGAGAAAGCAGAGTTAACATTCCAGGTGCAGCGATACTTCTTTGGAACTTGTTTCTGTTTTTGTTTCATTAGCATGGGGATTTAATTCAGGTCCAAGGGAAAGAGTGAAAAATGAAATATTTCCGAAATGTTCCATGATTATGTCATAATGCATATCATTATAACCTATCATAAATCATAAAATGTATAATCCAGAATTCTATTGAGAATTCCCAATAACCATTCTGAAGTAATTCCCAATTCTACTTGGTAGGCATATCAGGACAGGATCAGAAATTTCACATTCATGTTGGCTGTGAACAATGCGCAAGGATGAAGGAGAAAAGATAGGAGCAGGGGAACTGCCTCTTGAAGGCTCACTGGATGGTGCAGCCTGAATACCACACCCACCCCACCATCCACCCGGCATCTATGAGCAAAGGAAAAATGAGTTAATTTCGAAAACAACCAGAAAATTATTCTCTGACCCTTTGAGGTATTCAAACAACTTTCAGAAGATCTGCAACTGCAACTGTAAGATCATAAGACGGCAGAGCAGAAGTAGGCCATTCAGCCCATTGACTGTACTCCACCACTCAATGAGGTCTTAGCTGATCTGGTGATCATCAACTCCACTTTCCTGGCTTTTCTCCATGACCCTTGATTCCCTTATTAGTTAAAAATCTGTTAAGAACATAAGGGATAATAGTAGGTCCAGTTGACACATCTATATTGTATAATTCAAGTGATTTTTCACTCAGACAATTCATCCGGGCCCTCTTTGAAGTGCTCTGGTCAATCTACACTGACTACATGTGTTGACAACTTAATTGCACAGGTCGACAATCTCTCTGAAAAGAAGTACTGTTACCTGGCCTAAGTGCACGTTTTTCTAATTTCACCTAATATCCCTGGGCACATCCTTTCAAGGTTTTTGAAGATCACAATCATTAATCCTTTAAAACTCCAAGTAAGAATGTTGCAGTTCCTTAAATTTCCCTTGATGATTAAAAGCTGGTAAACTTGGTATGAGGTAAGTGATTTCTCCCAGACTTTTTTTTAAGGTGTTGATGTTGAAAATCTTTCGAAGATACCAAAAATGGACACATATGCAACTCTGCACATTATGCATTGAGGTAATGGCCTAGTTGTACTATCGCTGGATTATTAAACCAGAGACCCAGGTAATGTTCAGGGGTACGGTTTAAATCCTGCCATGGTAGATGGTGGAATTTGAATCCAATAAAAATCTGGAATTAAGAGACCATTGTCAATTGTTGAGGAAAAATCTATCTAGTTTACTAAAATGCCCTTTCGGGAAGGAAATCTGCCATTCTTGCCTGGTCTGCCCTAATGTGACACCAGCTACACCACAATGTGGTTAACTGTCCTATGGATAATAAATACAAGTCACTGACGCCCAGATCCCATGAATGAATTAAATAAAAGCTAAGAATTGTGCTTCTAAGTACAGGAAATAAATGTGGGTGGGTCCAGATACACCTGTTTCCTTTTCTAATAGCATCATCACTCAATTCTCAAACGTTAATGACTTTGTTACTCCCCACATCTAATCCATGCCCATGGTGCCCCCATCGTGCCTCTTCTTCCCCATTCCCTGAACCAATACCTGAGTTAAATTTAGGACTAACTTGAATTATTAGATTCATGGTAGAAAAGCATCTATTTTCTGTATTATTTCCCTATCTTTCTCTAAATTTTGTTCTTGAACAATGCTCAACGTTTGATAACTTGAAGCAGCGGGGTGACTTTACCACCATCATTTCCGCTGCTGGAAATTAAAACCTTCCTCCGAGCTGCATATTACATATGAGATGACCATTGGTCAGAAGTCCTATCGATGCTTGATATGTTCTTTCAAAATTGCCAAAGATCTCCAGGCATTTTTGTCAGGAGCATCACAATGCAGTCCCTGATCTACATTTAACCTGTTCAGAGATGTTCTTAAAAACTTCTAGAGCATGTGAGCTTGAACCTAGGCCTCCTGTCTCAGAGGTAGAGACAGTACAACCATGCCCCAAGCATATGCAGAAGTAAAGCAGGATTAAAGCGGTAACACTTCCTTGTCCTTAAAGGATTTTCACTCATATTCAATCAGGTTATCCACTCATAGTCTTGAGGCAATTTCCTGATGCATAAATGATTCCTTAAAGTCATGTCCTTTATTTATTCCATCAATCAAAATGAAGTAGCCACAATTGGCTGACTTCAGTTGCAGGCTGAAGTGAGTGTAGTTGCAAGAAATATGCAACATATGACAGCAAAATTACCTGAAAATGCTATCCAACAGCACTTAACAATGAAAAATGAGAGCTCTCTCTGTTCCAGGTTCAAGGGCTCATACTTTCAAACATAGCTTAAGTTACTTTAGTGCAGTTTTGAGTACGATCACTGCAGTGAAGAACTCCGTAGGCTGGTGAAAAATATGTGATATTATGGCACTAAAGGTAACACGCCTGTCTCTGAGTTCAAGATTGTCAGAGCAAATCCCATTCTATCAGGCAAATCCCAAATCCCTCTCTCAGGCATGCTGCCTTTCAGTTGAAGCACTAAATCGAGGTTGTGCTCATTCATTGTGGATACAGGACTCTTCAAAGAAGAGAAGGCATGTGGTCCCCGTATATACATACCCATCAACAGACATTACAACAACAGTCTACCTGGTCATTTGTCGTGTGCAATTTGACTGCCATGTTTTCAGCATGATTACACTTTAAAATTACTTTATTTACCAAAAACTGTCTTGGGGCATCCTGAGTTACTATATGAATGCAAGTTATTTCTTTTTGTGCTCCCCATCCAAAATGAGGTTACTTTGGCTTTAACCATGCCGAATATCAAACAGGCTCTTAACAGGTGGCCATTGCGATATTATCCTTTCAACATGTTCAGCCAAGCTCAATTTCTCCTCCAATCTGACCTATTGCAGAAAGCAACATTCTGTAAGAATCAGTTCATTTCAACAATAATCATCATATCATGGTTTTATACAGCATACAGAAAGGCACCTCAAGGTTTCTCACAGAAGGATAATCAGAAATAAAGTTTACTGTGTTCCAAACAAGGAAACATTAGGATAAGTGAAAAAACTGTTTCTCTTTATTCTTTTTTGGGATGTGGGCATTGCTGGTGAGGGCAGCGTTTGTTGGCCATTTCTAATTGCCCTTGAAACTGAGTGTCATGCTGGACTATGTCAAGGGCCAGATAAGAGTCAATCATATTGCTGTAGGTCTGTGGTCATATATGAGCCATTCTGGGTAAGGAGTAGGATTTTAGGGAAGGTCCTGAAGGACAAATGCAAGCTGATTAAAGGGAAAGGTTTAAGGGGGGAATTCTAGACTTTAGTAATTAAACAGCTAAGAGCAAGACTGTTGATGATGGGAAATCTGGAGTGAGGGATGGACATGAAACAAGAGTTGGAGGAACACAGAGCTGTCAAAGAGTTGTGAAGCTGCAAGATATAACAGAAGGTTGAGATCATCAAGAAATTTACTCACAAGGAAGAGAATTCTAGACTTGTAAAAAGCATTGAGGAATAGGCATCCAACGTAAATCAGTGAGGAATAGATGATGCGCAAATAGAATGTGGAAGTCTGGAAAACAAAATTTGGGAAGAACTGAAGGTTATGGAGGGTGAAAGGTAGAAAGGCAACTACAAAACCATTTGGACAGTCATATCTGAAAGAGACAAAGGCATGGATAAATATGGCAGTGGTTGAGGTCAGAGCAGAGATGGGCAATGTTGTAGCAGTTGTGGTAACCATCCTTTTCAGTGAAGAACTGCAGTCAGATGTTACTCTTCTATCAAATGGGACCTCAAGGTCACCAACAGTTTAGCTTCGATGTGTGTGACACTGAGGGATAGAATCAATGACAGGGGTACTGAACTTGTGACAGCGACCACAGAAAATCTGTTCAAGATTAACCATTCATTATTTCTTATTCCATTTCAGCATCCCAACTTCAGGTGAAATAAACCACTGCTCCCTTTCACTGCACTATGCCAGAAGGTTTACATTCTTTGTCCCCCTGCATAAAAATCCAATGGACTCATCTCATAAATGCCCACTTCACTTCACTGCTCTTTGCTACATTTTCTATTTTGGGTCAGGTCACATCAAGTCAACTTCATATGAATTTTCAGTCCAGTCATAGAGTCGCAGAGTTGTACAGCACAGATACAGACCCTTCGGTCCACGACGACCAGATATCCTAAATTAATCCAGTCCCGTTTGTCAGTCAAACAATTTTCTCTTCTATAGAAGTGGCCAAATAAAATGATTTGATCAAGGATTAGATGGTCAACTAGAATTAACACTTTTAAGTTCAGCAATGACTTGAACAAAATGAATTGGTATTTATGACATCAAGGGGCCAACCCATCAAATGGATTTCTACCTTCTCAAAAACAGTTTAAATATTAGTATTCCTCTTATCTGATTTGAACCATGCAATGATTTATTCAATGCAGTTATATTTATATCTGGTTTTGTATTTACAAATTGAAGTCTCTGCTTGAGCAGTAATCTGGTATCACCATCATTTCACTTTATATTCAATTTGCTTTTATTGTTCACACCTCCAACACCAACAGGGGAAAATAGATTTGAGGATCACAAAAAGCAGAAATGTTTCAAATTGATGAAAAAAACATCGAATTCATTATATAGTAGACTTCCTCTTGACTGAGTTGTGAATTGGAAGACCAACACTGTAGCTACATTAGAACCAAAATCTCATCTTTCTCTTTTCATTCTTGCACATTGTCTGAATCCTAGAAAAAATATTTTGGGAGCATCACCTGATGGGAACTTTGAGAAAAGATTTGTAGTGAGGAACGTATGAAAGTGGCTCTCAAGGGTGAAATTCATACATTCAGAACTTAACTCCATATTAACTTGATGCAGTCGGGCAAAATGCAGAATCGAATGTTAGATGACATTTGCCAAGTCAAACAGTTGATGGTGTTCAGTCCCATGTGTTAACAAAAGGCTATTTGTCGCACTGCTGGTTTACTTCTATATATAGAACACAGCACGTTGCAGAGAAGTTTAAATCTAAATATAGGTTTATTCACTGAGGTATAGGCTCAAATGTAAATGTTTTACAAATCTGTGAAGTGCCCTGGGAAGGTTTGCTACACTAAAAGCATTTAATTAATGAAAAGTTGTCCGAATAAAAGGTTAGAGTTTATTTTTGTGAGTGGCAGTTCAATCTGCCTTCTTTTCTTGAACTGGGGACTGGTAGATGTGATATGGGGTACTCAGTAACTTGTGGCCATCTTTAATGTGTCAGTATAAACGGCAAGTTTTGAAAAAGCAGTGACCCGTTGAATCCATTACATCCGAATCTCAAACCTATGTTCACTGTAAACGTGAGATAACAAGGTGTAGAGCTGGATGAACACAGCAGGCCAAGCAGCATCAGAGGAGCAGGAAAGCTGATGTTTTGGGCCTAGACCCTTCATATTTTCCAGTTGGGGAACCAATAGGTAGAGATCAAGAAATATGGATTTTGGTTGCTATACCTGCCTTCATCCTAGCCATGAATCAGCATTAAAACAGCACTTCCTTGTTGCAAACCCATATTTGTTGTTCTCTCTTTGTCATCTATATTTCAATATTAACACCATTACTAACATAAAAGCTGTGTATGATTCTACCAAGGCCATCTTTAAAAAAGATGCGAGAAGATGTCTCAAAGGAAACTCTTTCAAAAAGGAAGTTGTTTTCTTGATTGAATCTCCTACCTGAATGCTCAATCCTGCCTCACCTTTAGCAGCAAAAATGAGACCAGGTAGTGTAATCATAGGCATGAATTTACAATCACCTCCACAAAGGCAATTAAAGACAGACAACCTGACATTCCTGTATTAATTTTTGAAAATCTCAACCACTCAATGGCAATATGAATGTAAACGAGTACGAAATGAGAGTTGGAGTAGGCCATGCAGCTCTTCAAGCTGCTTCAATAGATTATGGTTTATCTTGGACCTAGATTCTCATTTCCCTCACCTTCTCTAGAATCCCAATCTCAGCCTTGCCTATATTGAATGGCCAAGCATTAAAATTCCACTGGGGTGAACAACTGTGAAAATTCACAGTCATTTGAGAGAAGACATGCCACTTAATTTCAGTCTTAAATGATTGCTCTCTTATGCTGAGACTGTTCTCCTCATTCTAAGCTGTCCAGTCAATGTAAACAGTCTCTTCCGTTTAGCATCCACAGTGTCAGGTCTCCACAGAACCTAAGACTAGACATAAATTGAAAGTACCAATGTACATTTACTTCATGAAAGTTTCAGAATTTGAAGGGTACAGGCACCCAGACAGAAAACAAATAAAAGGCCGAGAATTGCAATAATTTACTTTGGGAGGAGAGGAATTGTATCCAAAATATATGCAGCCAGATTAAAAAGATCAGCAGTCAAGACTTCAAAATCCCAATTTTGGTATAGCATGCTCAAGATAGGGTTGCCAACACTCCAGGGCTTTGATATTAATCTCCTGGACACTGTTACAAGCAACCCATGGGAAAAATCACAGGGGCTTCGAACACTTCGTTTTTTTATTACTGGTAAAAAAATGATTATTGTAAGTAAGGGAAGAAACTGCCTCACTCCGAAAGGCAGTTGAAGGTGGGGGGGTTATGTCATGGAGCTTCCAGGAATATGTCCAACCAGAGTTGGCAACCCTAGATCAGGTATGTGTGACATCAGCAGTTTCACCGCTAATACTCCCTGTTTTGTGCATCCACAGGGAGCTATGACGATCATTACCTGGGACTGGCATCCCAGGCACATCCCAATTCAGCGGCAAGTACAGGTAACCTGCAGATTTTTATACATGTTGTCTCATGTATCATTGCTTTTCAAAACTCTTCAATGATGAATTGGTATGTGTGACTCCCTCTTGGTCTCAGTATGCCAATGTGAGTTTGCCTTTTTCACATTACTTGTGGCAGAACGGACTCTGGTGCACAAAAAAGCCCAAAAGGAAGCCTACATCCTGGAGTTCACCATTGCCCGATGTGCTAGTTTTCACTGATGTCACAAAGTGCTCCTTTTTGTTGAGTGAACAGGTGGCACTAATCTCCCACTGCCATCAATGTGACTTTTTTTTCACTTGGTGCAAGAAATAGGGCCGCAGATTTGATGTGTGTCAAAAGAAAAGCACACTCTGCCATAGAGTGATAGGATTCAGGTTCACACCCACCAATTCCCCATCTGGCAAATTCTCAATTTCAGCCAGACCCTCAAGGGGACAAGGCATTAATCAGACTGTAGACAGTTCCTATTGTGAGAACAGATTGTGTGTAGCACATGGAACCCAAGAAAGGAGGAAAGAAAAAAAGAATGATTCACTTAAGGAATGTTCTGGTTATTATACAGGTCATTTGCAACTTTAAAGACTGCCGTAGGTGACTAAATCAAAGTTTTCACGTGGTTCAGATGGCAGTTTAGCACTCAAGGGTAACTTTTATTCTTCTTTATGCAACCAACTCTTGAAGGTGTTATAGTTTTGAAAGTACTTTCTGTCATGGTTTTGTTCATTTCATTTCTACTACCACAACGGTCAAACTTTACCTATCAACTCCCACTTCTATTGAGCTGCAAAGTTTCACCATTTTGCTTCATGTCACCTCACAAGAACGAAAACTTTATATTGTTGTTAGGCAATGACTGTAATGTGGTCTGTTCATAGGAAAGGAAGGCTCTTACAGATAAATTGTACTGTCTTTTCAAGTCCTTTGTAAATATTGCATAAAGACATAAATACACAAACATTCACATATGGAATATGTATATATGTGTATGTGTGTAAAATAAGCAGAAAGAAGTAAAACGACAGACTAATGGGGTAAGGTGGAATAGGGCTGGAAGAAACTCGTGTGGTTCATTCACACCAGAACTGACCATTTGCACTCAATGACCTATTTCTGTGTTGGAAATGCAATTGCAGTAGCACAGATAGACTGTCTGTGACACAAATGGAACAATTATTCTGTATTAAGAAATGACAGCTGAGAAATTACTTTTGGTGGTATTTATGCCTGCAGAGTTCATCACCTGTAATTTTGGCTGAAATCTTAACCTATTTAACATAAATAGAAGGAAATCTACAATGGACAAAAGAGTGTCCTACAAAAGTATTGAGTGCATGTCCTCAAATGTCAACATATAAATATCCAGATTTGTGCTTTAATGTACACAGATAATCTTGTATGTCTCACAGCATAAAACTTTGCATGGAAACTTCAGGTATGTTGTCATACTGATGTTTTGACTGGGACTGTTGTTGGATATTAATCAATACAAGCATTTGGCAAATAGCATTTTTATAACAGCTTTAACATAGTCAACATAAAGCACCTCATAGAAGTGTGAAAAGTCGATGAATTTGGACAATGATGTTGCTTTTAAGATGTATTTTAAAGGAAGAGTGGAAGGCAAAGTGGAGATTAAGGTGTGTTTTACAGAGTGTGGGACTTGGCTGGTTAAGGTACAACAATGAGGAATGGAAGAAGGAGGAACATGGGATTTGCAGTTTTAGTAATGTTAGTTGAGCAATAACTAGGATCTCTGCTCTTCGTCAGACTGGAATCAGAGGAATGGTAACTCCAGGTGATCATTGGGCTAATGTGGATACAGAGATCATGGGCCAAAGACCATAAAGGGACTTAAGCATGAGGACATGAGTTTTACATTTAGGCTTTATTTACTGGGAGCTAGTGTATGTCAGAAAGTAAAAGAACAATGAGCAAGCAGGGCTTGGTGTGGGGGAAGCTACTTTATGTTTAACATTGAAGGCAATTTCCAAAGCAATATTCAAATGCCCATATGTCCACCCCCAACATGTCTTTTAAAGATCTGAATGGTGTATTTGCTTTAATCATTGTTTTGATGACTTAATGATTCAATAAACACCTTCAAGGAATAAAGGGAAAAGATTATCTTCCCTTGCAATCTTTCAGGGCTCACAGTCCAGTTCTCAATGCTTACTTTGATTTTTGATATAAATTTTTTTTAACATTAACTACAAAATCTTGAGAAAGTTAAATGGATGACTCAAACATGCCTACGAGTATTTTTTAAAATAAACTTTGATCAATACCAAATCCTTCTTCCCTGATGCACTGCATATTGAAAATCAATTAAATATTTCTTCAAATCCAGTCTCCAAAGGCTCCTGCACTATCATTCTCTTGTAATTTCAAGAGAAAGGTACCAACTGAGAAAGTTTCCTTGCATGAAATCCTCAAACTAGCTTCCACTTCTCAAAGTTACACTTGTCTGCTGTCTGAGACTATCTGACATTTTACAACACATTAATTAGACATCAGGATTCATTTGGCACTTCAAAGTACTTTGCTATGGAACATCAGGGCAAGAGCTGTGTTCTAAATTCCCCACAGGGTTATATTGCAAATGAAAGCCTACGGGTTTTCTCTGAGCAAAGCTACAGTCAATTCCAAATTAAGTCCAGAAAGACAGGGTTATGCGATTGGATCAGTTGTAGTTCAACTCATGAAAAGCAAAATTTATAGAAAATTGAATGCATTTCAATTGATAATTAGAAATGTATTGTGATTTTTGCTCATTTGGTAATGTTCTTCCTGCTGAGTTACAGTTTTGGAGCGGGTGGGTTTACGATCTGGAATGGGACATGAAGTACACAATCTATTTTGAAAGTTTGATTCAACATTGTACAAGAGTTGCACTGTCAGACAAATCTGTTTACATAGAATCCCTACAGTGTGGAAGCAGGCCAGTCGGCCCATCATGTCACCACGGACCCTCCAAAGGGCATCCCACCCAGACTCACCCCTCTACTCAAACCTATCCCTGTAACCGTGCATTTCCCATGGCGAACGCCCTAGCCTGTCTATTCCTGGACACGATGAGTAAGTTAGCATGGCCAATCCATCTAATCTGCACATCTTTGGACTTTGGAAGGAAACCCACACAGACACGGGGAGAATGTGCAAACTTCACACAGATAGTAACGTGAGGGTGGAACCCAGGTGCTGTGCAGCAGCCACGCTAACCACTGAGCCACCATGTCACTTGTTTGTTCTAAGGAAGTAAAAGAGTGCTGAAAATCCCATGGGAAAATTTGATGCATAACAGGGAATTCCCCAGTGCTGTTCTAACAAAATATCACACTTCCAAATATAAATGGCATTTGTGTTATCATGTGCACAAAATGGCTACAGTAGTGACATGTTCAAAGTAAGTGATTGTGTGGGAAGTGTTTCAGAATGTTTCTGAGAGACATGATCAAGCATTTTATGATTGCAAGCCCTCCTTTCTTATTTACAGTTAAGGTGATGACTATCTATTGAGCAGTTCACTATTGCATTGCTATTTGAAAAACACAATGAAGCCTTACTTTCAAATGAGCTATTTGCTTATTTCCTCCCATTTTTCACACGAAAATGACTGCGAAACCTTGAGCCTGCAATCAGTCAAATTACTTCTGTTCAAGATGAATTTTCCCTTCCCCCACTAAATGATACTAAAGAAAGAATGAACATCCACTTAAAGCTCAGGATGTGCCAAAGTGTTTCATTGCCCATGAATTGCTTTTGAAATCTAGTCACTGCAGTGAAAGGAATAAAAGGAAAGACTTTAATTTGTACAGCATTTTCACTGCCTCAGGACTGTTGAGCAATAACACAACAAGGACTAGATAGTCAGTGGATTGGTTTCGAAGTGTAGTCATTGTTGTAATGTATGAAACACAAACAGCAATGTTGTAATGATCAGATGATCTGTTTTAGTGATGTTGGTTGCATGGAATATGCACATGGGAAGCTCCCACAAACAGTGTAAAAATCTAAAGAACTGCAGATACTGTAAATCAGGAACAAAACAGAAATTGCTGGAAAAGCTCAGCAGGTCAGGTAGCATCTGCGAAGAAAAAAATCAGAGTTAACGTTTCGGGTTCAATGAAGGAAAGGTCACTGGACCCGAAACGTTAACTCTGGTCCTTTTTCTTCGCAGATGCTGCAGACGTGCTGAGCTTTACCAGCAACTTCTGTTTTTGTTCCCACAAACAGGACATCAGAGAAGTACATGGACACTGGGCATTAACTGTCCATTATTCACATCAAGAGGCAAATGCAGCCTTCATTTACTTTCTGGTGAGAGAGTTTTGAGCAGGATGTTAATGGTTTTATGGACATGTCACTTGCCTCCCTCTTTGCAATTGTTGCAAACTCTACTCTGTTGGTACAGGGACATTGTCATCTGAATTTTGATTACCTGGACCCAAAACGTCATATTATCTCCTTAAGGCTATATTATGACCAGTCTATAAAGTTAACATCAATTATTAATATATTTTAAGTTACTTTGAGCCTTTTATGGTTTTTTTAAAAATATGAGCCATTGCATTTTAAGTAAAGAATGACAAAATTACTCAATTCACAAATTCAGATTGCAGTATGCCATTGTTGATTGGCTTGTCCAAATCCATAACATTTAATTAACATTAATTAGCATAATCGGAAACCACTAAAGTCAATGACACAATGTACACCACTATACTAATGACATTACCCGGTGCTGCGCCTACATTGTTTTAACTGCCAATACCTGATGTACCACCATGACCACAGGTTCAGGTCAAGCAGCAGATTCTCAACAAACCACACCTGACAACCACATTTACAGACACTGACCGCAGCATTCAGCAATGGAGAAATCAAATCATGCATGACCTCTGTACGTATCCTTTGTGCAGCACCATTACACACACAAGTTGGAAAAACCTGTTTGAAAGAAAACACGAACTGCCCCCAACCACTGAAAATGTTATATTTTAGTTAATCCACATGCTTCTAATCCATTTGCTACCAAAAGTAAAAGTGCCACCCTTTTTTTGAGATTATTTGCCAATTTAGTCAGGCCTCAATAAAAACCTGTCACTATGCAATATCTGAAATAATCAATGAATGAAAATGTAAAAGAGAATCAGGTGTGACGAACCACAAAAGCTGAATCCATAATCAGCTGTTTTACACTCTTATACAAAAGTAAAATAGCTCACTTTATTTTGTTATTCTTGTAATAGCTCTTTTAATTAAGTAATCTTTTAGCAAATTAATCCAAATCAAATTGATGAAGGCTATTGCAAAAATCATACCTTCCTCTCAGGTTTACTGACCTTTAAACTTTGCACATTAAGGACAGGGTTGAACCTTGTGTGGAGAGGGAGCCTCACTCTGCTGTAAACTGTATATCATTTATAAAACATGGTCAATCCAACTGGAACAACCACAGCTTTTCAACCATTAGGATGACAGGGGAGAAGCATACTTCTACTCTTGCTTGCCATTGGTGACAAGGCCAATATTTGTGGCCCATCCCTAACTGCTGTTGACAAGGCGATGGGCCAGCCAAATTCTTAAAATGCCTCAATCCACCCACCTACATCACTGTTGGGACAGCTGCCCAAAGGATTTTGATCCGGGGACAATAAAGGAATGGCAATGTGGTTCCATGCCGTTACGTAATTCTGCGGGTTGTTGACCTAAAAAGTGAACGTACTTCCGCGCCATATCAAAAAACCCAGTGACACAATTGATGAACTTTCCAGAAATATCTCACATTCTGAATCTTGGCAGTAAAATAGGTTTCATGCTATCACCCATACATTAGGCAGAGATGCTAACCAGCTGAAATCCAATGGAAGATCCCTTATAGATCTTGTCCGCAGATGCTTTGGGTAAATTTCACATAAAGTACATTTACGCACAGTGCAAGATTGGTGGGCATTCTAGGAGTCAGACAGTTGTTTGTAAGTTAGCAATCATTTTCTAAATGGAGCATTTCATAGAGATGGGACAGCATCAGTGCACTGGCAAATTTTTAAACACACTTGCTTCTTGCGCTGATATTGGTAATATTGCGCTAGACTGCTGACATGTCTAACACGATGATATTTGATTTTATCTTCACACATATGTCCAAACCTGGTGCAATGTAATGTTGCTTTCTCTCCTAATGGTGTTCCTATTGTAAGGGTGCAAGTTCATTCTTGAATCTTCAATCGTAATACATAAGAACATAAGAAATAGGGGCAAGTGCAGGCCACCTGATCTCTCAAGCCTGTTCCGAAATTCAACAAGATCATGGCTTAAGTCACCAAACATATAAGGTTCCTTGATAGAAGTTGATCTCAGCTGTTGATGGCCGATGAGTGTTTGTGGCTAAAAAGGCTAAAATTCAGCAACGAACTCGTAGAAGGAAAGGTCATGTGTGTTAATGTCAAAGGAAGAATCATTAGGCTTAGATGTGATACCTCCATGGTTGAATAGCCAGAATATCTTATCAAGATTTTTACACAAAGATTGTACACTACTAGAGATATACTGGCTAGCTGTTGGTCTCTGTGGCTCTGTAGTCCTGTGTGAATTAGTTCTTTAAGTAGAGGAGGTGGATAATTAGGATGAGAATTAACTATAAACTAACAAAGATCTAAAATTAAAATTTGTTGGTATAAATGATCAACCTTGAGAGTTAAAAAAAAACTTGACTCAAAAACCACTTAATGCCGAAGTGGCCAATCGAGTAAGCATCTTCTGTGAAAGGCAAAAGTGTATAATTGCCCAAAATGACAGAATAATGGACACGCATGAGCACTGTCCCATGCAGAGGCAGGTCTGGAGCTGAATTTGTCCTTTGTTCCATCAAACGGGCTTGTCCTTCAAAGCACCAGCCTGCCTGTAATTTCACCAAGGGCTGCTGCAGCAGCTTCTCTGCATCAATGGTAAACATAAAATAACAATAATAGGTTGCTTTCTTGGCCCTTTCCCAAAATGAAAGAACAATACCACAAATTAAAACGTAGTGGAGAATTGATAAGCATGCGGTCATGTAATTGAGAGTCAGGGAGCATTGGAAACAATGTGACCAACTAGTGAATGTTTTATATTCGTGCCTATGTGCCTTTAAGCTACCCCACCTATGCAATCCAAGAAAGGAAGAGGTTATACTCCTATATTGCACTCCATTGTGTTTGGTGAATTTTTTAAAAATCATATAATATACACAACATACAGTGCAAGCTTTTAATATTGTTGTTTTATTTCTCCTTGTGCTGTTGGGTCAATAGTTTCTGTCTTGAGTCCCAAACTCTCAGCAGTCTTTTGACATCCTGGCTGGAATAATAACAGATATGATGTAGCTGGATGCAAGCACTCATTCTGAATTCTGCCTTTAAATCACCTGAATTTGCAAAAGGCAAGAAAATCCTATGTTTGCATTTGCCTGAAAGGAAAGAGATATACGTATGTATTTTGAAATAGCCTCAGCATATAGAGGGTTAATCCCATTTATCCAAGCCACACAGACTCATTCTGGTTTGTATAGAAAGGGAAAGGAGAAGAATGACCTATATCTCACAGCAGCGATGGAGTTAATACTTGATTACTTTACGCCTGTGCTTCTGTTCCCGTGAAGCTTCCAACTATTCAACACCAGCATGTAGCCGAATTTGGATATTTGGCATCCAAGTGTGTGGCAGCTTGAGGGGGAGGGGTAGGGGTCAGAGCTTTCAAGAAGTGAATGTAGCACATAACACGCTTCAAGAGTGAAGGTCTGCACAAGTCATTGCTTAATGAGGACCCTCCAGGGGAGTGTGAGGGAGGGAGAGAGAGAGAGAATGCCAAGGCACAAGAAATCACCGGGGATATCAGACTTTGAGCTTCTAACAATAGCAACAAATAGAGTTCAATCTTAGGCTGTGTCGACCTCAAAGTGTCCTAGGGCTAGGGCAAAATGATACAGGTGGAGATACAGATTGGGACTGTGAGAACAGGAAAACGTTGCAAGGATTGTAACATGTTAATTTTTCTCTTAAAATATTGTAACATAAAATACATTCTTTCTCAGAACTTGCCCTCCATCATTAATTCCATGGCTTTCTACAAAAGACTTTTGTTACCAAGGTTTTATGAGTGATGGAATTAAGGCAGGTTACAGACTAGCCACTGCCTCACTGAATAATGGGATAGGATCAAGTGACGGAGTGGCCTGTATCTATGTTCCGATCCACACTTGATTAAATCATAAACTTGATGGTTCGTAAGTACTGCTGTCAGACTTATCTTGCCTTCTTTCTTACTTGCTTCCACCTTATCAAAGTCCAGAGTGATGGGCTTGTCTCTCACCAAAGCTGTTTAGACAACGCTGTTTACCACTATAGAAACAAACAACATTTTCAGTGACAAAATCAGAAATTGCTGGAAAAGCTCAGCAGGTCTGGCCAGCATCTGTGGAGAAAAATCAGAGTTGTTGCTTTGGCTCCAATGACCCTTCTTCATAACATTTTCATTGATAATGACTGAAGCGGAAAAAGTACTTTCAAATAATATGTGTTCTTCACACTTGCTTTAAAAATTCACAATTAAGAGTATCTGAGAAACTGCACATTGAATTTAACACATTTCCTAGATATTGTCTCACTTCCTAACCATGATATTTTGTGCATCTATTTCAAGCCCAATAAATTCCATTATATCAACGTTCAATAATTGAAAAATGTCTTACCAGTATGTCCTTTGGGTAATGACACTCTGCCAGTGGAAATGGTTGGACTTTATCTCTTCTTCTTCTTAAGCAGTTCCTCAGAATTGAGGATGACTTTCCTCCACTCTGTGTTTGTGGGTCTGGAGGTGACTAAAGATTCCAATGCTAGAACTACACTGCCAGAGATGGGGAAGATGGTGTGCAAAGAGGCAGATGAACATGACACTTGGGCTTTTGCATGCTTCTTCCACTGTTTGCACATGGTGTCCAGCTGGTTCTGAAGGAGATGCTCATAATGGTTGGCACCTTCACAGAGAAACATAGAAAATAAGAGCAGGATTAGACCATTGGCCCTTTGAGCCTGTTCCACCATTCAGAATGATCATGGCTGATTTTCCAACTCAATACATTGTCCCTACATTCTCCCTATTTACTTTGACCCCTTTAGCCCTAAGAAATATATCTCTACTCGTTCTCGAAAACATTCAATATCTTGGCCTCCTCTGCTTTCTGTGGCAGAGAATTCTAGAGGCTCACTTTAGGTGAAGAAAATTCTCCTCATCTCAATCCTAATGGCTTACACTGTATCCTTCAACTGTGACCCTGGCTCTCGACTCCTTGGTCATCCAGAACATCCTTCCTGCATTTACTCTGTCTAGTCCTGTTAGAATTTCATAGGTTTCTATCAGGTTCCCCTTCATTCTTTTAAACTCCAGTGAATAAAGTCTTAACTGATCGAATCTCTCTTCATGCCTTGTCCTCATCATCTCGGGAATCAATTTGCTAAATCTTTGTTGCACTCTCTCAATAGCCAGAATGTCCTTCCTCAGATTAGGAGACCAAAACTGCACACAATGCTCCAGATATGGTCGCACCAAGACCCTGTATAATTGCAGCAAGACATCCCTGCTCCATTAGTCAAATCCTTTTACTATGAAGGCCAATATGACATTTGCCTTCTTCACAGATGCATCTACCTCCAGTATGTGCAATCTTGGCCAAGAGGTTCACTGAGGGGTGACCTTATAGAGGTTTATAAAATCATGAGAGGCACAGATAAGGTGAATAGCAAATTTCTTTTACCGAGGGCAGGGGAGTTCAAAACTGGAGGGCATAGGTTTAAGGTCAGAGTGCAAAGATTTAAAAGGGACCCAAGGAGCAACTTTTTCACACAGAGGGTGGTGGTGTATATGGAATGAACAGACATAGGAAGTAGTAGATGCGGGTACAGTTATAACATCTAAAAGACATTTGGGGAGGTACAAGAATGGGAAAGGTTTTGTGCGATATGGACCAAATGCAGGAAAATCGGACTAGTTTAGTCTGGGAAACATGGTTGGCATGGACAAGTTGGGCCGAAGAGTCTGTTTCCGCACTGTATGACTCTGTGACTTTATGAACCAGTGGGAATATTGCAATTCTTTTTCAGGAAAGCTTTAAGGTCAGGGTCTCAGCCCTCTTGATAACTTCTTGTTGTGACAGCTATTGAAAATCACTCAAAAATTTGAAACCTCATTCAAAGTCTCCCCTTAACCCTAGGAGAACAATCCCAGTTCCTCTGCTCTTGTCATGTAACTGATTACAACGATGTTTATACAGGAAGATAGGCAAAGACAGTGAGGGAATATACATAGGATCAGATCAGGATTGTGTGAAAGAATGAGCTCTTAATATCACCTGTCTGCATTGAATATATTTGGGGAGGCACAACATCCACTGGGTAAGTGCTACTGGGGTGATATTGCAGTCACTTATTCTGCCTCTGGAAAGAATATTATTCTTGCTACAGGCAATGTTCAATTGTAGATTTAATAAAATCAAGAAATCCACTCCCTGCCCCCATCCGCTTCCTGCCCATCGTCAACTCTATAGCCTGGAAGTGACCCTTTGCAACATCATTGCCGTTGTACTGAATTTCACTGCATGCTATCTTAAGAAGTAATAATCCATTTCTTTTAAACGGGTGGAACTGAAGTGGGATTGCACGAAAATGTAGTGAAGTGCTCAAGCATCAGCATCTGACTGCATCATTTCAAGGACATTGAAATCTGTTACAATACAAACTTTCACCAACAAACTGATATGAATTCTAGAAACTGAGCCTGCTTGGAACTCCTCGGAAAGGCAACTGTATCCCTTCCACATGTTCATTTTTTTTTGTTGCTTTTGCCGAAACAGTTCAAACTAAACCAGGAGATCATTCTGGATTTTACTGCCTGGAAGAATGGAAAAAAATCGTACTTTGTCCCAGCCCCTCCACCCTTAAAACTGAAGGTTAATTTCCATAATGTATTTACTGTCAGTGGGTTCAGGAATATTTTGCGAGGGATCTGTGCTGCACATTCCATCAGCGTGAGCTGCTGTTATGTGAAGCGATTCACCACTGAGACGCCAGGGATGAATGACATTATCAGAACTGGCAGCCAACACAGCGTATGCACTAGAGATTGCCATCACAATCTGTTACAGCCATCAACCTTCAAGTCACACATAAACAAGATTGAATGAACAGCGCAAACCATCCGTATGACATCATGTACAAGTTTACAAGATACACTGTTCAGGTGCTGGGCTCCATCCCTGCAGAGGTTAAAGGGAGGTGGACAGGCGGGGGAGGGGTGCTGTTTTGAGCAGTACCATCTGCATCGCTGAACACTCACACACGCACACCCTGTCCATGCATGCTGTGCAATGAGGGATAGAGAAGGCCTACTCCTTGCCTGTAGATCATTCTGAGGCCTGCATTTTTCCATTGTTTGCTCCTCGCTTCTTAACTGCCATTTTTCTATCTAAAAGGGTGGTTGGGGGTTGCTGGCTGTAATACATCTAACATAGGTAGACATCTCTTCCAAAGCATCCCCTCAAAACAAATATCGATTACCCAGCAGATCATTTGGTAGCCTATATTCACAGCCAGCTGAAGTGTTGTTTCAGAATCACAGTTGCATGGGTGACAGTTGGTGGTAGATGTCAAATACAATTCCATTAATGGTGGTTTTCACTACACTGAAGTCAGATGTCCATCTAAACGTTGGTGAAGAAATTGTGAGATTTGAGATGGCAGCTGCTGGGAAGCAGTATCTGGGGGATCATGTATGAGGATGCATTCTCATATATCTAAAGAGAAGAGCAGCTCCCTGACAGAGCTCCACTCTAACTGGTGGAGTTAACATTTCATTCGGGTTTAGTCTTTGATCACGCTGCCAAGCATGGATTGAAATACATTTCCAAATTTGATGGGGAATAGTGCTTTCCAACATACTTTCATATTCACTCACAAGATGTGGATGTCACTACCCACTTATTAAATAAAAACCAAAAGAACTGCGGATGCTGTAAATCAGGAACAAAAACAAAGTTGCTGGAAAAGCTCAGCAGGTCTGGCAGCATCTGTGGAGGAGAAAACAGAGTTAACGTTTCGGGTCCAGTGACCCTTCCTCAGAACCCTTCCTCAGTTTTGAGGAAGGGCCACCGGACCCGAAACGTTAACTCTGTTTTCTCCTCCACAGATGCTGCCAGACCCACTGAGCTTTTCCAGCAACTTTGTTTTTACTACCCACTTATTGCCCATCTCTAATTGTCCAGAGGGCAATTAAGAGCGAAGCACGTTGTCCTCCTTCTGTCGGCGAGACCAGGCAAGGACCTCCATTACATTCCTTAAAAGGCATTAGCAAACTAGGTGGGTTTTTTCCCCAACAATTGACAATGGTTTCAACGTCAACAATAGACTCTTAATTCCAGGTTTTTATTGAAATCATGTTCTATCATCTGCCATGGTGGGATTTGAACCCAGGTCCCCAGAATATTATCTGAGTTGCTGGATTAATACTCTAGCAATAATATCACTAAGCCTCGCCTGTCCCTGTTGCAGAGTTCTCTGTGCCTCACATGCATCAAACTAGATTTAATGTGGGCTATTAGAATCAATAAGGGTAAGTAATAGCTCTATCAGGTGACACAAATTTGAGATAATTGTCAAATGAGATAGAGGTGAGATGCTAAGATTTTTTTGAGTAGTCAAAATTTTTCAACATGATGAGTGGACTGTAAGGAGAAATTTACAGGAAGAGAAGTTTAAGAGGTGGAGAGCTTTATGAGGGAATTTCAGAGGCCAGGGCCTATACAGCTAAAGTTACAGATGCCAGTTTTGGAGGTGATAAGGGGTATATGAAGTAGTTAGGGGGTTGTGGACTGAGGATTACAAAATAGGAAGGGTCTTTATAGAGATGGCTTATGTATCTGTTATCTTTCAGAGCATATTATACTGAATAGTAATTATATTGGCATATTATATATCTGTTCTATGTCAGGGAGTTTGAAGTAGTAGTTTTGTTATGAAGACTGTTTTCTATACTTGTGATACATCGACATTGAGTGAAAAGGTGTTATAGAATGGGTACAACGTTGGGTTGTCTACCAGAGTGTGAAGGATATCTTCTGGAAAGAATTTCTATTTTTGTTATTTACTAGAGAATATTATATTGAAGGGTGCTTTCCAGAAATATGTGCTTGCTCTCAATAAGAGAAATAACATTAAGATAGTGAGGATTTCACATTCACCTAAAAATTCACGTTTTAGTTGTGAATGGCTTGATGAATGATTGAGAGTATCTGACACAACATCTTAAGTTAATCAGAGAATGCCATAGCAACTATTGACATCAACTGGATCCCAACATAAAGATCAAAAGCAGAGGTTGCTGGAAAAGCTTAGCTGGTCTGGCAGTATCTGTAAAGAAATAACAGAGTTAACGTTTCGGGTCCAGTGACCCTTCAAAGAAGAGTCCGGTGACCAGATGCTGCCAGACCTGGTGAGCTTTTCCAACAACATTGTTTTTGTTCCTGATTTACAGCATCAGCAGTTCTTTCAGTTTTTACCCAACATAAAGACATCTTATTTTTAAACTGCTTATAATTATATAAATATCACAATGTTGCTCTACCTTACTGGTCCAACTGGTAAACTAACTGGCTCTGCCATAAAAATGGCAGAATAGTGTCACAGGATTCATAACTGGAAATTTTATAGTCAGAGCCAAAACTACCTAAAGGGCCATGATGTATATTCAGAAGTTAATGGAAAACTAGGGGTGATTGCAAAGCAGTAATGTAACTAATCTAACTAAGCAGTCATGTCGTCGAATAATTTGCTCAAGCAAAGCTCCCATGGTTTACAACGTCTGAGCCTTGAATGAGTAATCGCTGTCTAGTACATTTTACATATTGTTTTAATTTGAGGCAGCACTTTAGCCTTTTTTCTGGGTCAGTTATGGAATCTATTGTAGATGGATTCTATATTTTGGCACTCAATGGCATTGGGTAATCTATTGGATGGAGGAAAATCACTAAGTAATCAGCAGATGATTACCAGCACATCCTAAACTAATATACAAAGAAACACCTTCAGTTTGAAAAGGAACCATTTGCAGGGCTGTGGGGAGAAAGCAAGGAAGTGTAGCTAATTGAATCACTCAGTCAGAGAGCTTGCATATGCATGATGGTCTGAATGGTTTCCATCTCTGCTAGATCATTGTGCAATTGAGAATTTAGTTAACTGTTATATAATGGTCTTTAGCTAAAAAACATCAGGATACTTCTTTCTAATTTTACCCAGTCATTCTTAAGTATATCCCTTATTGATCTACTTTCTCCCTTCTACTGTTTTCCAGAGACATTGGCACTATCAAACTCCAGATTTAGAAAATATATTTTTAAAAATTCCAGTTGGAATACTATTCCTTTGTTCAAATTGATTGAGCAGGAATAGCCATGAACTCCGGTTCTAGTATCCATCTGGCTGCACTTTCCTCAGCCATAAGCATGATGGTAACAGTCAGAGATTGACACTTGTGCAGAAAAGTGGCAGGATTATCAGTTATCAACAAAGCTGGCAGAATGGCTGAGGCTCGTAGTACATGAAACCACCAAGAGTAGAAGAGAAGGCAAGATAAATAGCCATAAGTAAGTGATTAAAAATGAAGTTTGGCTTCTAAACATTTGAAGGTTACTAGAAGAATGACAGGCAGAGGGAGATAAGGAGCTCCAGATTGAATTAGTGAATTAAAATAGGAAACAGCATGATACATCCTAATTTGAACAACGGTTGGATACATTTGAGTCAAAACAGCATAAGAACAATTATATCTTAAAAAGGGAGCACTGCATTTATGGAGGTGTAGCCATTTGGATGGCACATAGTAGTGAAGTTTCTATCTTCTCTCAGTTGCATATAAGATTCTATGACCACTATTTGAAGAAAGGTAGTGGGGTGGGGGGAGGGTCTCCCCAGTGCCTTGGCTAATATTTATCTTTCAATCAAAGTCGCTAAAAAAAAAGGAAATAATTTGATCATTGCTATCGCAGTCGCTTTCTGAGTGCAAATTAACTGCTTTATTTCTTTCTTGACAAAAGTGACTATACTTCATTAGCCAGCAGGCATGTTGGGACATCCTGAGGTTATGAAAGCCATGGTAGAAATACAAACCTTTTTTTCCCTTTGTGAGTGTAAAAGTGACAGTTGAACCTGGGGACGCCTAAAAAAAAATAGAAGCAGAGGTGCTGTCCCTTTAAGGAAATTCCAGGGATGTGCAATTAGATTTTGAATGCATTTGGATACAATGACATTTGTCCTTCTCAGCACCTTGATTAAAGTGCCACCGTCTCAAGCTGCGCCTATTTGCCTGAGTCGACATGTTTTTAAATGTAAACAAATAGGACCAATTCCAGTAGGAAAGGAAATAAGCCAGGTTTATAATCCAGTTGCAAGATTTTACTACGACCTTTACTGACCTGTCTGCTGCCTTGTACACGAAACACCTCAGAACAGCGAGAATTTTTATGTTAGATTTTGTCTCCTATCTTACCTCAGTTCAATGTCTAGACCACTTCTCCCAACAGAGTAAGGGAATGGAGTAAAGCGTTATCTTTGGCTGTGATTTCGTCATGAAATCTGACCATTGTCCATGAACAGATCAAGTCAAAAAATACATTGTTTATGTGCAGCATGGAAGGATGTAATGTGTGCAGTTGTGATAGACATCCGGCTTTTCCTTCATTAGTTGAGAAATTTCAATAAACTAATATTCCAAAGAAAATATTTTACAACTGTACATTCATTAATTTCTGTTCTTCAAGGGTGAAGAATTTCAATGCTTGGGGAAATAGGATGCTTTTTAAGCATCTCAGCATTCGCCCCCAAGCAATCCCGAGTCAAAATACAGTGCATGCAAACATGGAGTATAGATTTCTCTGTCCCTCTCTCAATAACAGACCTGAACCTCAGCCTCAGACAAACAAGTTACTCCATATTAGGAAGACAATTTCCTTCCTTTTCCCCATCCTATAAGGCATTGCCTATTGGTGGTGAATCGAGACAGTTTTGCAATCATACCTACTGGGACCTGCTGCTCAAGCTCCATTTCGCATTGAACATTTACAGTATCAAGAGAAGGGGCTTTCATCATATAAGACCAGATTTGAGTTTTGATTCCAGTGCTAAATAGCTGCTGTCTAACCCATAGCAAAACCGAGCTCCCTAAAACCTATTCATTCACCCACATCAGCCGCAGTTCAGTTGGTAGCACTCTTATTTTGGAGTCAGAAGATTAATTCATGGTCCCAGTTCACACTGAATTAAGCACAAAAACCCAGCCGAAACTTCATTGCAGTGCCGAGGGAGCACTACACAGGTGGAGGTGTTGTCGTTCTGTTGAGATATTATGCTACATCTTCATCTGCCCTCTAAGGTGGATGTAAGAAAAAACCTATGGCTCTGTTTCCAAGAAAAGCCAAGGAGATCTTCCCAGCGTAGTGTCCAAAATGCACCCCTCAAACAAAATTAATAAAATAGATTATCCATACAGTATAATATTGCCATTTGTGGGAAGTTTTCATAGCCAAATTACTTGCCTTGTTTCCTACATAAACGTTAAAGTTAATTCATTAGTTAGAAAGAGCTGTAATGTAGTCTGAACATGAGCAACGTACTAAATAAATGCAAGATTTTTCATTCATCGTCATCAATTTTTTTCTGCCAAAACCATTGGCTGAGGCTTGTATGTGATCCCACACGCCACTAGAAAGTAGTCCTTGTCATATGACTATGAATGTCTGATATATCCAAGGACCACCTTCTGGCATGAGCTTCCACAATGAGCATTGATAAACAATTAAGCATCAGGATCTGGGACCAATCCTGTCTTTACCTGTCATCTACAGTTCAAAAAAATCACAGAATTTATTTGGGTGCAGGATGAGGCCATTTGATCCCTAAGTTTCTGCACTGACTCTTTCGGGCATGTTTGACTTAGTGCCAATCTCCTGCCTATGTCCTCATAACCCTGCATATTGTTTCTGTTTAAGTAACCATTCAATGTCCTGTTGAATGCCTCAATTGAACCTACCTCCATCTCACTTCCCAGTAGCGCATTCCAGATCCTAACTGCTCACTGAATTTGCCTTTGCTTCTTTTGGAAAGCACTTCAAAACTGTGCCCTCTGATTCTCACTTCTTTTAGACTTGGGAACAATTTCTACTTTTGCCCTCTGTTCAGGCACCTTATGACTTTGAAAACCTCTATCAAATCCCCACATAGTCTGCTCCACTCTAAGGAAAACAGTTCCAACTTCTCCAATCTTTCTCCATCGCTGAGGTTGTACACAGATATGTTGCATCTGCAATTACCAGACAGCAGTCAGCAAAGCTGTTGACTCTTCCCCTTGTTTGCTGTTGGGGCACTGAATCTAATATTTGTTCCTTTTATGACATCTCATTTGAGATCAGTTTAAATGGTAAGAACTTGGCACCAAACCTCTCACCTTCTGAGTCTGAAAGACTTAGTTCCACAGTAAGCAAAGCCTTTGCTCAACTGAGCCATTGTGGGTGCAGTGAAGAGGATCAATTAGGCATCAAATGTGCAAGGAAAAATGCACTGAGATCACTGGAGCTTCCCATAGGTCTATTACACTCTCAATCTAAAATATCTAATTGTCACTGAGTGAAGCCAGCTCCTAAAGTTACAGTTTTGGCAAAGACATGAGTCACTAGTAACTTAGAAATTCTAGATGCCAATCATTCTTTGATTTTAAGCATATTCAAAATGAAGCTGTTCACGTACTCATACACCGCACTTCTATCTTACAGAATGTCCATGGATGCTAGTATATTTGTCTTCTGCTGAGAAAGTATTCCTATCCATGTTAATTCTACTGCAACCACTCAATGGCTGGCTCAATATCTGCTAAGCAGCTACTCGTTTAATGTGAATGTCCAAAATTGGCACTTTAGGTATTTCATTTTTAAAAGAACATGAGTTATAATGAAATTTCAATGGATGCTGCTGTAAAATGCCTATTAGGAGTTTAATGCTGTTCTTATCCTTCTGGTTTGTAACCTTTAATCTGGGTCATTTAACTTATCATGACATAAATTTTAACATAGATTTTGAAGCACAGCAGCTACCACTCAACCCAACAAGGTTAATACCAGTTTTTGATACTGTGCACAAATTGCTATTTCATCTCACTCTTTCTAATATTTTATTCCTTTCATACTCATGTACATATTTAGCATGAACTTGCAAAGATTAGACCATGAGGTAGTGAGTCCTGCAATCTAATCGGGTGAAGAGGATTCTCCTGAATTCTTTGTTAAATTTATGAGTGGCAATCTTATTTTTACATGCCTGTAGAATTGGACCTCCCAAAACAGAAACATCCCCTTGACAGCCACGCAATCAAACTCATTTATAATTGAAAAATCTCTAGAGTGGAGAACATGCTTTTTCAGAACAAAGAAGGCTGAGGGACAATCTGATCGAGGTGTACAAAATTATGAATGACTTAGATACAGTCAATAGTAATCATTTTTTCTCCTTAGAAAAGGGATTCTTAACCAGGGGTCAAGATTTTGTTTCCCTGCTTTTGCAGGGATGTTGTGAAACTTGAAAAGGTTCAGAAAAGATTTACAAGGATGTTGCCAGGGTTTGGGGGGTTTGAATTATATGGAGGGGCTGAGTAGGCTGGGGCTATTTTCCCTGGAGCATTGGAGGCTGCAGGGTGACTTTATAGAAGTTTACAAAATCATGACGGGCCGAGATAGGGTGAATAGCCAAGGTCTTTGTCCCCAGGATAGTAGAGTCCAAAACTAGAGGGCATAGGTTAAGGTGAGAGGGGAAAGATTTAAAAGGGACCTAAGGGGCAACTTTTTCATACAAACGGTGGCGCATGTATGGGATGAGCTGCCAGAGGAAGTGGTGGAGGCTAGTACGATTACAATATTTAAAAGGTATCTGGATGGCTGTATGAATAGGAAGGGTTTGGAGGGAATTGAGCCAACTGCTGGCAAATGGGACTAGATTGATTTGGGATATCTGGTTGGTGTGGATGGGTGGGACCATGCTGTACAGCTGTATACTTATAGGATTCTATTTGAGGAAAGATGCAAGAGGCTCAGAAGGGATTTGTGGAAGAATATGTTCACCCAGTGGATGGTAGGCATCTGGAACTCAATGACTGAAAAGGTGGTAGAAGTGGGAATTTTCACAATATTTAAGAAGTATTTAGATGATCACTTGAAGCACCTTGGCATATAAGACAATGGGCCAAACGCTGGAAAATGGGACTAGACTAGATAGGTGCTTGAGGACTGGTGCAGACATGATGGGCCAAAGGGCCTTCTACCTCCATGAGTCTAATAAGTCATGCTGGAGCCTTCTCTTTATGCCAGAAAAGATCCTCAGCCTGCTGAATCCTCTCTAATATTTATAAACTCTCAGTTGTGGTATCATCCTTGTAAATTTTATTTGCACCTCCCCCAGTGCATCCAAATCTTTTGATTAAACTAAATTAAAATCATTCAATACTCCATAGCTCACTTGGTAGATTCAATGCCTCCTGTGGCATGAGACATAGGCAAAGGTGCCAAGTATAATGGCCACACTGTGCTGTGAGAGTGAACCTCCTGAGAAGATTCTGATAACATGACAATTGGTCTCATTATCCTTAGACTTAGAAGAACAAACAGTAATGGTTCCCACTTTATGACCTCTGACTAATGGCTGGTCTTGGCAAGCATGTGTGGAAGTCAGATGACAAATGGTCTTAGCAGCAATGCACTCTATAAATGAATAGTCTACAGACATTCACTCACTTATTGAAGGCTTGTATGGCCTTGGGACTATGCTTCTGCATGCCAGTTCCGTCATCAGAAGGAAAAACAATACAGTGTATAATGTGCGAAATCAAATTGGCTGCCAATTAAACACTACGAGAGCTAGGATGTAAATTTACACCATTCATTGTAAACTACCTTCCAATATTAAAACTAACCCCAAATACTTTACTCCCCTTGCTTTGTAAAACATTTCAAAAGCTTCACAGCAATCTCAATAGGGCTGAGGCTGTGTCACTCAGGCAAAACAGCCAAGAAATTGGGCTTTGTTCTATCCTGATGATGGTAGATGATGACAGTTTCATGAGACTGGTCATATCTGAATACTTGGCAGACAAACAATGCTTTCTAGCTCACTTCCATAAAAACATTTAACCTACTTTAACTGTCGCTGAACTCCTGTGTCATCTGAGGTTCAGACTGCTATCATTCTTGCCTTTGATTCAGAAGACTGCACTTTCAAATTTCACCCCAGAGACTTGAGTGTAAAATCTAAGCTGCCACTCCCAAATGCAGTACCAAGGGAGTGCACTGTCAGATGTACAATCTTTCACAGGAGACATTAAAACAAGTCACTGCTTGCTCTCTCAAAGGGGATGTAAAAAATCCCAAAGGCACAACATCACTAAATAAAATATTACCTGGTCACTATCACATTGCTTTTGTGGGAATTTGCTGTGCACAAGTATGGAGAGGATCCTTCTTGTAATACCCTTGAAAAGGATTTTGTTTCCTGTTACATGATCTCTGATGTCCCGTAGCTATGAAAGGTGCTACACAAATGCAATCTTGCTTGTTCAAAATTCCAGTTCATGCTCTTGCTGTAAAGCTGATACTGCATTGATAGCCTGAACCTAAAGTTCCATTGCTAATAGTCATAAAAATATTGACAGTAATAGCTTTATAAAGGTCTACCAAGGGTCTGGTGTGCATGTTTAGAGGCTTGGAAATATTTTATTTTTCTAAACATTTTGCTCATAGCTCTAAAAATTGCCAGGAAAATGTGTTTTAACCTGTAGTAACATGAAAATTGGAATTTCATTGTGGGAATTTCTACTACAAGCCTTTATTCACCTGCTCTGATATCTCCTTTGTATGGCTCAATATCAAATATTGTTTGATAAGGTTTCTTTGAAATGTCACGGGACATTTTGCAATGTTAAAAGTGTTATTACAATGCAAGTTGTTGCTGACACATGTAAAGGTTATAGCAATTATTCTCAGTGCCTTCAAATTTTGGGGAGGTTTTGGGAAAGTCAGTCATCAAAAAGATAAAAATTGGACTTGAAAGTCTGAAAAATGCAAGATTTATTTCATTCACAAAGATGATAGATTTTAGGACAACAATGGTTAAACAAAAATGCAATTGAGATATGCAGAGTATTATTGATCAGGTTAATGTGTGATTATTTCAAAATGTAGCAAGAAATTAACATGAGAACAAATCAGTTGAAATGAGGAAAAGTTATCAGGAAAAGGCCTGATTCAGAATGATAACTATCATGACAATTGTGGGAGAACTACTCAAAGCAATGTTGAAGAATGTATGCGATTACATTGAGAGACTTTGAAATTGTGGTGGCAACTAACATAGCATTAGATTTGGAGGTTCTGTTCAGCAAATCATCGCATATTTATAATAAATTATTGCCTTTGTGCATAAAAGTAAGAGACTGCATGTTACTTACCTTCAGTTTCAAAAAGGTATTTGGCACGGTGGTATATAACGCACCAACACACCACCATTTTCTCAAGGGGAATTAGAAATGGGCAATAATTGCTGGTACAGCCAGTAGCATCCACCTTGCACAAAGAATCAAATAAGGAAGAGTTTACACTGTTCAAGGTTATGAGATGGAAACATGTTGATTGGATACAAAATGGAGTCAGGATAAATAGAATATACAGTATGAATGGGAAATCAACAGGAATTCATTTGTTCCTGGTATGCCACTGCTATTTCATTTTTGACATCAAACCTTTTGGGTGGGAGTCAGTTCAAAGGTGTCCAATTTTGCAGATAATACGTAAATGTGAGCTAGGGCAAATAATAAGAGAAAAACACGGAAGAACTTGGGTGCACGCAAGGTAAGTAGTAAATGCAGTTGATGTAAAAGCAAATGGGATAATGCTTTCATAGGATTCTCTAAATCTCCCACTTCAATGGAGGATCCCAGAGAAATGTCAATTGAGCTGGTTCCCTGAGATAAATTATGGCAAAAAAGAAGAATCCCTGAGGAATTTCACAACAAAAATGATGAGACCTGAAGAATGATGAATTAAGACAGTATGTGCATTCAGAGGAGACCAAGCAAAGTTGAGAGGCGAGGAGTGAGATTTTGAAATGCGGCTAGAAAGGTCATCATGATATTCAAGCCAATATACCCAGGTACTGAAGAGTACAAGTAAAACATTAGGTTGCATCGCAAAGACTAAATCAAAAGAGGCCATTTAAAAATTATATCTACCCTTGGTGAGAACGTATAGAATCATAGAATCATACAGCATAGAAGGAGACCATTTATTTTGCCTCTTTGATCGATCTACCCAACCTGTCCCATTTGCCTGACTTTTTCAAAGGCCTTTAGTATTACTTTTCACAAGTATATGCACAATTCCCTTTCGAAGATTACTTTTGAATCTGCAGTACTTCAACACTTAGTCATGAAATGAATACCACATCTGGGGTAATGTAGCAATTTTTCCATCAGTTTTGGTAATTTTGGTCATTCCTTTCAGAGAAATACTGGATAGAATTCAATTTCTCTGACATGGATCGAGCCCACTGATTGGATAATCAATTGGAAACTCTGCATCACTTCCAAACCTGACTGAATTAAGTGTCGGAGATAATAGGTACTGCAGATGCTGGAGAATCCGAGATAACAAGGTATGGAGCTGGATGAACACAGCAGGCCAAGCAGCATCATAGGAGCTAGAAAGCTTGATGTTTTGGGCCTAGACCCTTCATCAGAAATGGGGGAGGGGAAGAGGGTTCTGAAATAAATAGGGAGAGAGGGGGAGGCAGAGAGAAGATGGATAGAGGAGAGGATAGGTGGAGAGGAGGCAGACAAGTCAAAGAGGCGAGGATGGAGCCAGTAAAGGTGAGTGTAGGTGGTGGGGTAGGGAGGAGATAGGTCAGTCCAGGGAGGACGGACAGGTCAAGGGGGCCAGATGAGGTTAGTAGATAGGAGATGGGGGTGGGGCTTGAGGTGGGAGGTGGGAGGAGGGGATAGGTGAGAGGAAGGACAGGTTAGGGAGGCGGGGATGAGCTGGGCTGGTTTTGGGATGTGGTTGGGGGAGGGGAGATTTTGAAGCTTGTGAAATCCACATTGATACCATTGGGCTGCAGGGTTCCTACACTGAATATGATTTGCTGTTCCTGCAACCTTCGGGTGGCATCACTGTGGCATTGCAGGAGGCCCAGGATGGACATGTCGTCTGAGGAATGGGAGGGGGAGTTGAAATGGTTCGCGACTGGGAGGTGCGAGCAGTTTCAAGGCCGAAGAGATTATGAGAGAGTTGCAGTGGCAGAGAGATCCTCTGAGGTTTGTCCAGAGGGAGGAGGGTAACTTCTTCAGGGTATACTCACCTTTACTGGCTCCATCCCCGCCTCTTTGACATGTCTGCCTCCTCTCCACCTATCCTCTCCTCTATCCATCCTCTATCCACCTCCCCCTCTCTCCCTATTTATTTCAGAACCCTCTTCCCCTCCCCCATTTCTGATGAAGGGTCTAGGCCCGAAACGTCAAGCCTTCCTGCTCCTATGATGCTGCTTGGCCTGCTGTGTTCATCCAGCTCCATACCTTGTTATCTTGAACTAAGTGTTGATGAGTTTTGGGTCTTCCCCAGGACTCAGAAGCCCTGGGATGGAAAACCCACCCAATTGGTGACCAGCAGAAACTACAGGAGTGGCAGCAGCTTCTGGTGGTATCACATGGACTTCACCAGGGTTCAGCACCTAGACCCAGGACTCAAAGGGAGCTCAAAAGGAAGGGGTCATTAGAAAGGGGAGCACGGGGAAGTTGCTGGAGGCAAGGTTGGTGTTGGGGGAGGGCTTGGTGTTGGTATCTTTCTAGCAGCCATTCCCAGTTACCCCATGCCAAGTCTTTTGATTGAATACTTCATGCTTTTGAAATTAGGATGCCTCTCCTTGCCTCCTAGTAGGTGTTAGGGAAGTCCTGGTGGCCTTTAGGAAGCAGAGTAAAGCTGTTTCACTGGCATACTGTCCTTGAGTGACAACTAAATTCCTTTAGGCAGAAGGCTTCTTTCAATTAATTGGCTCAGTAATGAGCCAAATTGACAATCTGCCATTAGCGAATGGATTTCCCCCTCCAGCCTTAATCATGGGAGGCTTCCCCACCACTAGGAGACTGAAGTGAAACCTCCCCTGCAATGAAGTTGGCCCTGTGGCCATGTTCTCTGCCACCACAGATTGCACTAAATTCAACCCATTGTCACACCAGAAAGGGTTCAACACAAGGTAAAAGATGACTACCAGAACTTTGAAGACAGAGCAACCAAGGAGATCATTTCCCCACAGGGACTTTTCTCTTTGAGAAATGTAAGGGGAGACTTGATCCAAATTTTTCAGATTATGAAGTAATTCAGTAAATTGGAAATTGATACATTTTTCGATAATAGCAAGAATTTCAAAACCAGACTGCTCTTATTCCAAATAAGAAGAAAATGAATGTGTATCTTCAACTTAAGCAGCCCTTGTAAATCAAGAACAATTTACTTCTGCTTTAGTTGGATGAGTTCTGAAATGTGTTGTATTTAATCTTTTTTGCGTACGAGAGTCTGAAGGATTGAGGATGTGGCATTATTTGTTTGTTTTATAAGAGAGGTCAATGAGAGAACAATGAACAGTTTTTTTTTCGATAGGCACTCTTGAAAAACACACAATTGGTCTTATTAGGAACCGGAAAAACAATTAAATTTTATATTGTGTCTTATGGGGTAGTGGGGCGAGAGAAAGACAGTGCACTCCTCTCATCTCAGTCATAACAGATGGCTGAAAGGATAAGGTGCGACCTGCAGGTTCTGCCACAAGGGTGACAGATGAATTGTTTGGAAGTTTAGGCATTCTCTCCAAAATCATTGCGTTTGCTTCTTGATGTTTCCAAAATGTGCCCTCATGTGCTCTGTAGCCCCCTGAAGGAAGCGTCTCCATTTTGGCTGGTCTCAGGTCAGAAACCACCCCCCCACCCCTTGCATTAATGAAGTTGTTTGACTTCTTCAGTGTTGTTTTGAGGACATCCCTGCATTACTGAGGTTCTTGGGTGTCTCCTGTCAAGACTGAGTCTGAGTTGAGAATTCGCTTCAGGCATTTGTTTTTTTTTAATCACTCGTGAGATATGGATGTTACTGGCCAGCATTTATTCCTCATCTCTAGTTACCCTGGAGAAGGTGGTGATAAGCTGCCTTCTTGAACTGCTGCAACCCATGTGCTGTTGGTTTCAGGCATACGAATGACATATCCTGTTTGGCATAGCTAGTTTTACATAAGCACATAAGAAACAGATGGAGGAGAAGTCAATATGGCCCATTGAGCCTGCTCCATCATCCAATATGGTAAATCTTGGCTTCAACTCCAAATTCCTGCCTGGTCCCCATATCCCTAACTCCATAAGAGACAGAAGGTTATGTACTTCAGCCTGAAATGCATGCAATGATGTCACATATATAACTGTCTGTGGTAGATAATTCCAAACGAATAACAATCCTTTAAGAGGAGAAAATTTTCATTATCTCAATACTAAATAATTGGTCCCTTAACCCAAAAATACAACACTCTTGTTCTACGTTCCCCAGCCAAAGGAAACAACGTTTCGGCATCTACCTCTCAAACCAATGCATAATTTTGAAAGCTTCAAAGAGATTTCACTCTTCTAAACTAAAGAGAACATTGGCCTAATTATTCACCCTTTCAGCGGAGCACAATTCTCTTAGCCCAGAGACCAATCTAATCAACCTTTGCTGTACTGCTTCCAACACAAATGTGTTATTATTTATAAATGGAAATATAAATTGCACACAGTTTTCTTGGTGTGATCTCACCAAAGCCCTGTACAATTTTAACAAGATTTCTTTACTCTTTTACTCCTATCCCCTTGGTATAAAAGCTAACTTAGCATTTGCTTTCTTAATTATTTGCTGTACCTCAAAAGTAGCTTTTTGTGTTCCTTGTATGCATCATAAATGTTATACTTATTTCACTTTTCTATCCCTATGACCAAAACAATTAACCTCACACTTCACCAAATTCCACTCCATTGGCCAATGTTTTGAATGATCATTGTTTCAATGCTGATTGTGTTGGCTTGAAGTGTAAGCTGAGGTTAGACCACCGTTCTTGTCATTAAATTTGGAGGATCTTCCACAGGCACGACTGGTGGTATTGTCCAGTACTTTGAGATGCTGCTGCAGGTTGTCCAAATCTCCAAAGCATATAAGAGAGCACTAGGCTGGGGAGGTAGGGAAAAGGGATTGGGGGGGAAGGGTCTCTTGTGGTGCAGTGATAATTTTCTTACTTTTGAGCCAGGCAACTTTGGTTCAATTGCCACGTACTCCCAAGGTGTGTAATAATATGTCTGAACGAATTGCTAAAAAATATAAAAGAGCACTGGGATCACTGCTACACGGTAAACCATAACTTTAATATTAGGTTTGAAATCCTGATCCTCAAACACACTAAAGATTTTTCTGATGAAGGGTTTAGGCCCGAAACGTCAAGTTTTCCTGCTCCTATGATGCTGCTTGATCTGCTGTGTTCATCCAGCCCCATGCTTGTTATCTCGGATTCTCCAGCATCTGCAGTACCTTTTTACCTCAAACACTCTCTTCCTTTGTTCATTAAGCTGACACATTAGAGGTGGTTACACATTTTTGTCATATATGTCCGCCTTCATCATGAGAAGACCTCCAATAGATAGGAAATGGACCAGAGTCAATGGAAAGAACATTGTGAGGAGCACATCAATCTAGACCCTGTCTTCTACTTAAATATCATCAACTCCAGTCCGCAATTCATCGTCTAGCTCACTTGGGCATCACCCCCGTTCATAATGAAATTGGAAAGTCCAGATAGAGAGCAATAAAATTCCTGTCAAAATTCTGAATCATGGCAAAGCACCATTCCAAACGCAGCTGCACACTCTTTTACCCATCATCTGGGAAGAAAAGTATGTGTTAGGGGATCTCTGCCACATTATGATTGTGACTATATTCAAAGGGAAGACAGATCAGATTGTGGTTCCATAATGTAGTCTAGTCTGCCATAAGGAGAACATTGCAGAGATCTTCCTCAACCACTTGGAGGGTGAAGGATATAAAAAAGTGATTTGGGACATCATTCTGCAGTTAAAGAAACGTCAATTAAAGGAACAATGAGTTATTTTCATTGGAACATGGAGTAGGCTATTCAGCCCCTTGAGCCTGTTCCACCATTCAATGAGATCTTGGCTGACCTATGGCCCAAGTCCATGCACTTGACTTCGAACTATATCCTGTAACACCTTTTCTTAACAAAAATCCATCTATCTCAGGTTTAAAATTACCATCTGATCTAGCATCCATTACTATTTGTAGAAGACAGTTCCAAACCTCTACGAGTGTTTGTTTGTAGAAATGCTTCCTGACATCCCTTTTGAACTGTCTGGCCCTAATTCTCAGACTATGCCCGCCTAGTTCTAGAGTCTCCAACTAATGGAAACAGTTTATCTTTATCTAACCTGTCTTTTCCGGTTGGGGAAGTGGTGTCAGTTTACAATGCTGACTGATGCCAATAGATTGGGTTCAATTCCCACACTGACTGAGGTCACCTTGAAGGACTCTCCTTCTCAACCTTTCCCCTCACCTGAGGTGTGGTGACCCTCAAATGAAACTCACAACCAGTCATTTCTCTCTCATGACAGAGCAGCCCTATGCTCTCCTGGGACTATGGTGACTTTACCCTTTCCTTATACTATCTTGAAGACTTTGATCAGATCACCCCTTAACCTTCTAAATTCTAGAGAATACAGGCAAAATTTACACAATCTCTCCTTATAATTTAGAATAGAATACAGAATAGAATGGTAATTCATTGTCACTTGTATTTTTTAACAAAAAAAGTCGCGTATTTAATGTAACCCCTGAAGTCTAGGTATCATTCTTGTAAACCTATGTTGTACTCCCTCCAAAGGCTTCCTAAAGTGAAGTGGCTAGATCTGCTCACTGTACTCCAAGTGGGGTCTGCCAGGGGTTTGTATAGCTTCAGCATAACGTCTGCACTTTTATACTCCAGTCTTCTGGGTATAAATGCCATTTCAAAAGGAAATACATAAGGATCCATTATCTGAAGGGACTCATGATGATGACATTTTACAAATGATATGGAGCTACCTCAGAAGAAACAATGTGCATCATTAGATGGATAGCTCAGATGACTGGAATTATATTACCATGTAATCAACCATTAAGCATGATGATAGGAGTTACATTGCTGGGTTTAATGAAATAAAGACAGAATGCTGGAAACATATAGCAGACCAGGCAGCATCTGTCCAAAATCCTTTTACATCCTTGACTTCTTTATTACATAAAGTATAATATTATGGGCTCCTCGAAGGTTTTATACTAATAACAGCAAGGTCGTGTCTTTAACATCTCAAACGCGCAGCGCGCTGTCTTGCAAGCTGGTCCGCAGCTGCAAAGGGAAAATTTTAAACAAGCCATTTGTAAATCCTAGTGGTTGAAATGCCTTTTTCCTTTAATAAACCATGTGTTATTTTTAAGAGGAGGTCATGTCAGGGGCATTTTAAACCACAAAAGGCAGATAGCCAGAGCCATTATTCTTCTACGATGATGCTGAAATAAAATGTTTCTTCAAAATTTGTGTTCTACTTCCCAAAAGGCAAACAGAAAGGACTGATTCTAAAAGTGTTATGGGACTTAGGAAATTCACAAATTGAAGGGATTCACCATTGTGGAAATCCTGGTGGAGTCCACCAATGGGATAGAAAGGCTTTCCATGTAAATGTTTAAACCATTAAGGAAGAGGTTGGCTTTGTATGTAGCATTTTTCATACACTCAGGCTGTCTCACAGTGCTCTTCAGTCAATGAATTACTTCTGAAGGTTATGTGCCATTGCTTTAAATAAGCAGCCATTTTTTGATACCTCAAAGTGCTATCACACACAACTGAGCAATTTTCACACCATCAAAGCCACCGTGACAATTTTTTTTGTTTTCCTTTTAAAACACTAACCACCAGTAAAAGTATCTGTGTAGCCAATTATTTACATGCAAAGCCTGTTAAGGGCAATGCAAAACATCCAAAGTGAGGGGGGGATAGGGAGAGAGGGGAGAGACCAGCAGTCAATTTCTGCACAGGAAGGTCTTACAAGCAACAATGAGACAGTTGACCAGTTTGTTAGCTTTGAACATAGGAAGTGGGGGGAGGGGAGGTGGCAGGGCGCTAATGGTAGCTATCATCCTGGGCAAACTGAATTTAAATGCGCTATCTTTTAGATCTAACTGAACTGTCTATTGAGACCAAAAACTGCATCAGCAAGAATCCAAGTAGAAATTAAAGCCAGAGATTTCATAATCAGCAATACTCCATCGACGTAAAATATTGACTCGCACCATGTGGATTAATTGCTTTAAAACAAAATAGATGATTTGTATCGGGCAACAACACAGTTACAGTGAAGGAATAGAGATATCTTTCCAAGTCACAACCAGATAAGTCATTTATCATAGTGAATGGTGGAGCTGGCATAAAGAGCTGAATGGCCTACACCTGCACCTAAGCCCCAAGTTCCTTTGTAAATCAGGAAGGTGAGTTACTGGAGCGTATCATAAAGATGGTGATGTTTCCATGCATCTGCTGTGTGCTCTTCAAGTGGTAGCGATCATGGACTTAGCATCATAGGATCCCCACAGTGTGGAAGCAGGCCATTCAGAGTGTCCCACCCAGACCCACACCCAACCTCATTCCTGAAACCTGCATTTCCCATGGCTAATCCACCTAGCCTGCACATTCCCTCCACCATGGGTAATTTAGCATGGCCCATCCACCTGACCTGCACATTTTTGTACTGTGGGAGGAAACTGGAGCACCTGGAGGAAACCCACACAGACACAGGGTGAATTTGCAAACTCCACACAGATAGTCGCCCGAGGGTGGAATTGAATCCAGGTCTCTAGGGCTGTGCGGCAGCAGTACCACTGAGCCACTGTGCCACACAAAGAAAGCTGATGGAGACAAAACAGCGGAGGCTCCATTCCTGGGTTTTCTCAAACCACCAACCTTTCAGTTAACAGCTGAATGTGCTGGCCAATTGCGCCACATACATTTGGATGGTGCAACTTTGAAGCAACTTAAGCATGTTGCTGCACTGCACCTTGTAGATGGTGCTCACTGCTGGTACCGTGCGCTGCTTTGTTGAAGGTGGTGGGTGGAGTGCTTTGTTCTATCTGGTTTGAGCTTCCTGGGTGTTGTTGGTGCTGTTCTAACCCAGGCAGTATATACATAGATAGATGGGTGGTTAGTTGCATGATGTTTCCTTGCAGAAATTTGCCTCAGTCGCTTCAATATTTGAGGTGCATGGTTTGTGAAAGAAATTGGCTTTATAACATAAGTAACATCTCATTCCTGGCTTTACAGTGTCCTGAGGACCACAAGCTGAAAGCCTGAACAGCAGGCAACTTTCATTCGTGTCAGTTTGATGAAAACATAAATCATTCCATGCTGTAATGTATTTCTTCACCTCAAGAATACTAAATCACTGTGACTGCAGGTACATTCTACCTCAACAGGGATTAGCATCATCATACAACACAACAGCTAGGGCAGGCACTCTCATCTTCTCTCTCCCCCTCTCTCCCCAGCTCCCCACAAAATGCATTGCACTCAAGAAAATAATTGTCTGTTTTAAAGAGACTTAGCAGATCACAAGATTAATATTTCATTGCTTCACTTAAATGCTTTAAATACTCTGGGGGTGACACTGAAGCTTATTGCAAAGTGGAATGCATTCACCTTCGAAAGCATGCATTGCTCTGCAGTGCTGCAGTCAGAGAAGCATCACTGTGAGGCAGCAGAGGTAAAAAAAGGCACGAGCATTAGATGAGGAAAAAGCAAACGTTACTTTATCTTCATCTGTCACATCAGCCAACAGAAAGTTCCAGAGAAGTCTGACACTATTTTTTACACATATTACCATTTAGTTTCTGAAAGGCGTCTTAAGAGCTTGTTCCATCGAGGTGTTTATGTCTAGTGAGCCTGGAGAAAACATTTGACTATTAAAATGTTGCAGCACTGATGACTGCAGTGGTCTCAATATGGAAAAATGGTTTTCATCAGTAACAAGCAGATTTTATCATTGAAAGAAAACAGTAAGACAGATGGTGAATCCTCAACCAAATGAATAGAGATTGTGTATGTAGGGAATATGTTTTGTCAAAAATAACATTTAACAAACAATGATAATTCTTGCCCAAAATAAATTAGATTAAATGGATTTGAATGCAAAATTGTCAACATTAAAAGGTGAACGCAGCCACTGAAAGTTGACACTGAAGGTTTTAAACGTCTATGGAGAATGAGTAATGATTGGCAAAGACTGCTCATACTTGCATAGAATGAAAAACAAGAAGAATAATTGATAAACAACCAACTTATGAATGCTTCTGTGCTTAGTTTCATGAAGACTGTTTTCTCCAGCCACCAACTTCCTCCTTTCCCTCACAACTGGGGGGCGATGGCCTAGTGGTATTATCACCAGACTGTTAGTCCAGAGACCCAGATAATGTTCTGGGGACCCAGCTTCAAATCCCACCACAAATTCAATGAATATCTGGAATTCAGAATCTAGTGATGACCATGAATCCATTGCTGATTGTCAGGAAAAACCCACCTGGCTCACTGATGTCCTTTGGGGAAGGAAACTGCCATCTTTACCTGGTCTGGCCTACATATGACTCCAGACCCACAGCAAGATTGTTGACTCTTAACTGCCCTCTGGGCAATTAAAGATGGGCAGTAAATGCTGGTTTAGCCAGTGATGCCCTCATCCAGGAAAAAAACACTAAAGTTAAACCAGATTGTGAAAAATCCTGGTGCTGTATTTGACCCTGAGTTGAGCTTCTGGCTACATATCTGCATCAAGTCTACAATCCCTATTTCTATTCCATACAATCAATAAATTTCACCCTTGCCTTAGTTCAATTGCTACTGAAACATTGATCTATGTCTTTCTTACTTCTAGACATATCACACACCACACCTAGCTGGCCTCCCATTGTTCACCTTCTGTCAACTTGATGCTTTCCAAAGCTCTACTTCTTAGGTCCTAATTCACACCAAAAATTTATTTACACCTATGCTTGCTGACACACTGATCATCATATCTTGAATAAATAATTGGTATCTTTGTTTTCAAATCTATCCAGTCCTCAACAATTCTGATCTCTGAAACATTCTCCTGGCTTACAGACCTCCAAAACCTCTGTACTGCACCAATTCTGGCTTCTTGTGCACCCCCAGTTTTAATCACTCACTGTTAGCAATCTGTGCTGTTAGCTACGTTGGCACTGGAATTTCCCATCCAACATCTCTGCCTGTTTATTTCTCTTTCCACCTTTCAGGCACTTCTTACAACTAGCTCCTTGACTGACACTTTGGTAATGTGCTCTAATATCTCCCAGAGTGGCGTGTGGTCAAATTCAATTTGACAAAGTGCTTGTAAAATATTTTAAAATATTTTAATACATTGAAGTCGCTATATAAATGCAAACTATTGTTGCTTGGTAGAAAGTGTTGTACTTTGTTCTGTATTCATTGCTACTCCAGCAATAAGATGATGGAGGTTAATTAAGCAATCACCAGATTGTTATATGGAAAATTAGAAGCAGAGGATTGCAACGGTGTTTCTAAGGTAGAGACAGAATAGTTGGAAATAGGGAAGTAGCACGATGACAGTGGCAAATCAGAAATACAGTCAGTTGTGGGCATTGTTACAGCACATGTAATCATGTTAGAGCTAAGCTGTCCTTCACAGTCAACTAGGCAATGGCACTTACTGTCTCGGCTCACAGATGAAAAATGGAATCCTTGGCAAGCTACAGAAAGGGCAACAACATCGTCTCAAGCAATACCGTCAGCAATATCAACCCCTCAAGAGGCACAAGAAAAAGGGACACAGCCACAAGAGATCTTACATCCATGCCAATTCTTCACTCTTGACAAGTATGTCCTTTAATCCACAAGTCAAAGAGGCACTGATGTTTAAACGGTGCACACGAAGCGAGTGATCATCATTTGAAATGACAGTCTGAATGTTTCCAGTTGTACACATCAGCAGAACTAATGATGATGACTTTATTTGACTGGAAGAAGAAATGGGTTAGGTAGAGACTGACACTTCAGATTAAAAAGAATTGTCATGAGGTGAGACAGAAACCTAGCAATACATGAAATTTATATGTACACTTTTTATTGAATTTTCAGCATGTTATTAACTCCTGAAAACTACAACAGACTATAAATTATCTCAAGGTTGAAACTGAATCAATTAAAACAGCAGGACTTTACACCATCACTGCAAGAGAATATTGAGCTTTCAACTAGTGTTTTTGGTTTTATGATTGTTATGTGTAAATTCTACTCGCTGAATCTACATCAACACAATAAAACCTGCTACAGCCTACATAACCTCTGTCGAGAACCAGGCTTCTCTATTTCAGCAGAAAGCATAAAGGGGTTGAATTGCAATAAAGAGTGCAAAGTTGAAACAGGAGATGGTAGAAATACACTGTGGGCTAGGCAGTATCTGAAGTAGGTTTGTGTGTTCAAACCAGTAGTGTCAGCAGCATGTATTTTTTATTTCAGATCCTGAGTGATGACCTATGAATTTTCTATGCTTTTTCACTTCAGATTTTCAGCACTCAAGTGCCTTTTATTTTTTTTCCAACCATTAGTCAAGAGTATTCAGGGAGTGCTTCAAGGGCAACAGCGCTGGATGGTTTCAGGTTACAACACAAGAGAGAAAGGGTGTGATTTCAGGATGTGGCATAGGGGATGGGTCAAAAAAACAAATCATTAACACCAAACCTCTTTGAGAAGCTACAGCAGAAGAATGTTGTCTTATTAACCTTACAGGCAAGTGACTCCAAACAATCGTTGCTGCTCCTTCGAATTCCTTTGCCTCTATCTCTTTTCGCTTTCTGTACGACACTCCTTAAAACTTAACTCAATGCCAGTTAAAACTTGCAATCGTATAGCATCTTTAAGATAGGTAAATATCCCGAAGTGTTTCACAGCAGCAATTATCTAATAATATTTGGCACAGGATCACAAACAGGAACATTAGGTCTGGTAACCAAAAGCTCTGTCAAAGAGGAGCATTCTAAAAAATATCTTAAAAGGTTTAGGGAGGCAATTCCAGAGCATGGGGCCCAAAATGTCAAAGGTACCATCCGGAATGATCAAATGCTTATTTACCAGACCCCCGTTATGTGGATGGCGGTGTTGAATGTTGGTTGATGTTCCATGCGGTGAAACACTTTGAAATATTAAAGCGTTATTTTATGGTAAGTTGTTCCTCAGACAGCAGCTGTCCTCCAGTGCCTTGGTTAATTATAAGTATCTAATGCAACAATGGTTTAGGTTTTCTGATGACAAAGTAGGGAGAGGGGTCTTGGTAGTACATCAAAGGTGAACTCTATGTTGTTGCCATGACATAATTACAAGTGAAAGCCTTGGCTGATTTGACCTGTCCCTGGTCAAGACATCACCAAAGCTGGTTCGGGTATCTACCTGATAGCTCTACCTGAGATTAAATATCCCACCACAGAACAGGGTCTGAACCTGAAACAGTTCCTGATTTGCATGGTTCAGTAAAAATGTTGAATATTGTTCATTCGCTCATGAGACATGAGTGTCGCTGGCTGACCAGCATTTATTGCCCATCCATAACTGCCTTTGAGAAGGTGGTAGATAAGCTGCCTTCTTGAACCTCTGCAGTCCACGTGATCCACAATGACCTTAGGGAGGGAATTCCAGGATTTTGATCCAGCAACAGTGTAGGAATGGAGATATATTTCCAAGTCAGGATGGTGAGTGGCTTGGAGGGGAACTTGCCAGTGGTGGGTTTTCAAATATCTCCTGCACTTGTCCTTCTAGATGAAAATGGTCATGGGTTCTTAAAGTGCCGACTAAGAACCCTTGGTGAATTTCTGCAGTGCAGTGTATAGAGAGTACACACTGCTGCTACTGAGCATTGGTAGTGAAGGGAGTAGATGTTTGTGGATGTGGTGCTGATCAAGCAGGCTGTTTTGTCCCAGATGATGTCAAGATCCTTGAGTGTTGTTGGAAACTGCACTCATCCAGGCAAGTTGGGAGTATTTATCACACTCCTGACTTGTGTCTTGTGCCTTGGTTTGGACTGGTTTTGACGAGTCAGGAGGTGAGTTACTCATCCGAGGATATCTAGCCTTTGAGCTGCTCCTGTAGCCTCTGTGTTAATGTGGTGAGTCCAGTTCAGCTTCTGATCAATGGTGACTCCCAGCATATTGACAGTGAGGGATTCAGTGATGGTAAGACTATTGAATGTGAAGGGACAGTGGTTAGATTGTCTCTTATTGGAGATGGTCATTGCCTAGCATTTTTGTGCGCGAATGTATCTTGCCACTTTTCAGCCCAAGCCTGGATATCATCTAGATCTTGATGCATTTGAACTGCTTCAGCTGAAGAGGGATGAATAATGTTGAACATTTTGCAATCATTGGCAAGCATCCTCACTTCTGATGATGGAGGAAAGGTCATTCATGAAGCTGCTAAAGATGGTTGGGCAATGGACATTACTCTGAGAAATTCCTACAGAGATGTCCTGGAGCTGAGATAATTGACCTCTAACAGCCACAACTGTGCCAAGTGTGACTCCAACCAACAGAGAATTTGCCCCTGATACCCACTGATTCCAGTTTCTCAAGGGCTCCTTGATGCCACACTCGGTCGAATGCAGCTTTAATGTCAAGGGTTGTTGCTCAGTTACCTATGGAATTCAACTCTTTTGTGTATATTTGAACCAAGGCTGTAATGAGATCAGAAGCTGATTGGCTCTGGTGGAACCCAAACTGAGTGTCACTAGGTAGGTTATAGCTATCCTCAATAGCACTGTTGTTGTTATTTTTCATCACCTTACTGATAATCAAAATAATTAAGAAGGAAGAAACTTGTATTTTTATAGTACCTTTGGTAAACTTACAATGTCCCGAAACTACTGATGAAGTATGTCCTGATTGTAGTCACTGTTACAGCATACAAAATGAAGTAACCAATTTGGTCCCCTAGTTTCAATCTGACAATCTGTTTCCAGCTCAGGTTAAATTTGCTGAGCGGTATTTGGGACCCCTATTTCAGTGCAAACCTTCTGCAGTACTTTTTAAAAATGACAAAACCTTTTTTTGTACAGGTATTAGCAGAGGCAGCATTCCCCTCACATCATGACTGTTTGTGTGGAGTTTGCACATGCTCCCCGTAACTGTGTGGGTCTCCTCTGGGTGCTCCCGTTTCCTCCCACAATCCAAATAGCCTGTCGTGTTCAGGGATGTGTAGATTAGGTAGGTTATAGGGGAGTGGGTCTGGGTGGGATGCTCCAAGGGGAACTTGCCAGTGGTGGTTTTTTGAATATCTCCTGCACTTTTCCTTCTAGGTGAAAATGGTCATGAGTGACTCACCTCCCAACTCGTCAAGCATGTCCACCATTTCCAAAGTACAGACCATGAGTGTGATGGAATGCTCTCCACTTGTTTGGATGGATGCAGGTCTAACAACACTCAAGAAGTTTGACAAGCCGAATGGCCTGTTTCCACACTGTAGGGATTCTTTAAACTACTTATCATGAATATTGCACAGCCTTGTGCATATACATTGGTTCCTACTTGGCAGCACTGTGCTTCATGTTGCAAGTGAGTGATTACAGCCAAACAAATTCAATGAAAAAAAATTTGTCATGATTTTCTAAGAACTCATAAATACCCACTTCGCAGGCAAACAAAGTTGTTTCTGGAAGGTTCTTTTCTTTATGAGGACATGCCTCCAGAAACTTCGCATCTCGTGCAGTGGCCAGTTTAACATCAAAGACCTCAGGAGTAATCAATACTGCATCAGCAGCACTTCCTAACTCTAAAGATACCAATGAAATCATTGTTTTGCTTGCTTGACTTATTCCCTTCGTTGGCCAATTCTGCGACAGCAAAACCCTCTTTAAATTTAACAATGACATAAAACGGCTGTGTTTGTTATTGAAAGAAATGGTGATTTGCATTCTGCCGAGCCATTCATGACCTCAGGGTTCCCAAAGTGCTTCACAGTCAATTAAGAACTTTTGAAATGTGGCCACCAGTGCAACATTAGACACATGCACTGCAAGATTCCACAGCAGTGATTTGACGATGACTAAATAATCTGATTTAGTGGTGTTGGTTGAGAGTTAAACATTGAGCAGAACAGAGGGTGTACTCTCCATTCCTCCTTGTGGAAGGAGAGGGCAAACAGGGTCTCAGCATTCAGAAAGCTGTCACTTCTGATAGCACAGTGGTCTCTCAGTACTGCACTAAAATGTCAGGCCTGACTATGTGGCCGAGTCTTTGATTTTTGAACCTATAATTTTATGACACAGAGCTGGGAGTGTTATCCATCAATCACTGTTATCAAGCACTGGCTGATGTACAACTCACATTTCACAATGGGACATCTATTTAAGTATCTTTGGGGTCAATTCTAACAGTCTCCACCTGGTATGGGGAAATGCTTGAATCTATCATTAAGGAAGAAACAGCAAGACATCCGGATATAAATTGTCCCATTGGGAACACCCAGCATGGGTTCATGAAGGGTAGGTCATGTTTAACTAATTTGGTGAAATTTTTTGAGGACATTATTTGCATGACATATGGATGATAATGGAATAGTATAGGTTAGATGGGCTTCAGATTGATTTCACAGGTCGGCGCAACATCGAGGGCCAAAGGGCCTGTACTGCACTGTAATGTTCTATGTTCTATGTTCTATGTTCTATGGTGGACAATGGGGAACCTGTGGATAAGGTGTGTCTGGATTTCCAGAAGGCATTTGACAAGGTGCCATACCAAAGGCTGCTACAAAAGATGAAGTTGCACGGTATTACAGGTAATGTATTGGCATGGATAGAGGATTGGTTGACCAGTAGAAAGCAAAGAGTAGGGGTAAATGGGTGTTTTTCTGGTTGGCGGTCAGTGGCTAGTGGTGTGCCTCAGGGATCAATGTTGGGACCTCAATTGTTTACAATTTTCATAGATGATTTGGAGTTGAGGACCAAGTGTGGTGTGTCAAAATTTGCAGATGACACTAAGGTGAGTGGTAGAGCAAAGTGTGCAGAAGACACTGAAAGTCTGCAGAGGGATATAGATAGTCTAAGTGAGTGGGCAAAGGTCTGGCAGATGGAGTACAATGTTGATAAGTATGAGATCATCCATTTTGGTAGGAATAACAGCAAAATGGACTATGTTTTAAATGGTAAAAAATTGCAGCACGCTGCTGTGCAAAGGGACTTGGGTGTCCTTGTGCATGAATCACTGAAGGTGGGATTGCAGGTGCAGCAGGTGATTAAAAAGGCAAATGGAATTTTGTCTGCCATTGCTCAAGGGATGGAGTTTAAAAACAGGGAGGCTATGCTGCAGCTGTATAGGGTCCTGGTGAGGCCACACCTGGACTACTGTGTGCAGTTTTGATCTCCTTGCATGAGAAGAGATATATTAACACTGGAGGGGGTGCAGAGGAGATTCACTCTGTTGATTCCAGAGTTGAGAGGGTTGGATTATGAGGAGAGACTTAGTAGACTGGGATTGTACTCATTGGAATTCAGAAGAATGAGGGGAGATTTTATAGAAACATATAAGATTTTGAAGGGAATAGATAAGGTGGAAGCAGGGAGGTTGTTTCCGCTAGCAAGTGAAACTAGGACTAGAGGGCATAGGCTCAAAATAAAGGGAAGCAGATGTAGGACTGAGGTCAGGAGGAACTTCTTCACCCAAAGGGTTGTGAATCTGTGGAATTCCCTGCCCAGTGAAGTGGTTGAAGCTACCTCACTGAATGTTTTTAAGGCAAGGCTAGATAAATTTTTGAAAGGTAAACGAATTAAGCGTTATGGTGGGTGGGCAGTTAAGTGGATCTGAGTCTCAAAGATCAGCCATGATCTTATTAAATGGCGGGGCAGGCTCAAAGGGCCAGATGGCCTACTCCTGCTCCTAGTTCCTATGTTCTTATGTTCTTATGTATGAAGAATGTGGCTGCATGATAAAACTTCCAGTGCATCAAAATCTATATCTGCCTATCTTACTGAGACCTTTTTATTAGCATGATGTGCAATACACTTGTCACTTTGTTGTCAATGTTTGAACAAACCATCAATTGACATCAAGCTACACTTTGCAACTACATTCTGCCATTTCACCTCTGCTACCTGTTCTCATCAATTTCCCCCACTGTGCAACCCTGCAATTCTTGCACCCCAACTCATTCATCAGAATGCGAACAAAAATCACAGTTTTCCAGCAGTAACCGAACAAGATCCAGGCACAAAATTGTGGTAGGGGTGAGGTCAAACAAGACGAGAGGTGGCAGTCTGAGGTCTCCTATCACAATGTGCAGAAAGAGTGCATCTACCTCTTTGAAGGTACTTGACGTAAGTTCATAGCTCATGGAAACCCTACCGTGTAGAAACTGGCCCTTCGGCCCAACAACTCCACCACGACCATCAGAGCATCCCACCCAGACCCATCCCCCTATAACCCATCTAAGCTACACATCCCCAGACACTATGGGACAATTTAGCATGGCCAATCCACCTAGGCTGCACATCTTTGGACTGTGGGCGGAAACCAGAGCACCCAGAGGAAACCCACACAGACACAGGGAGAATGTGCAAACTCCACACAGACAGTTGCCCAAGGGTGGAATCAAACCTGAGTCCCCGATGCTGTGAGGCAGCAATGTTAACCAATGAACCCCCGTGCCGCCCAAGTTGCAACTTGGCTGTGAAACGTGAAGAAGTTTTCAGCAATGAGATATTGTTCATTTGTTCCAAGGCTGAGGTGTTACTGGCCAGTCAAGCACTTAGTTCCTTCTTGAACTGCCACAGTTTTTGGGGTTTATGGACACCCACAGTTACGTTAGGGAGGAATGCCAGTTTTTGAACCAGCAACACTGAAGGAAGAGCAATCTAAATGTAAGTCAGGACAGTGTGTGGCTTGCGGTGGGAGCTTGTAGTTTCCATGTATCTACTGCCCTTGTCCTTTCGGAGGTTGAGGTTTCAGGTTGGAAGGTGCTGTTGAAGGAGCCTTGGTGAGTTACTGCAGTGTATCTTGCATATGCCGCACACTACTGTTACTGTATATTGGTGGTGAAAAGTTCAAGCTGGTAAATGGGGTGCAATTAAGAGAGGTCCCTTTTTCCTAGATGATGCCAAACTTCTTAAGTGTTGTTAGAGCTGCATTCATCCAAACAAGTGGAGAGCATTCCATCACACTCATGGTCTGTGCTTTGGAAATGGTGGACATGCTTGATGAGTTAAGAGGTGAGTTACTCACTTCAGAATTCCTGGCCCTTGACTTGATCTTGTAGCTACAGCATATACATGACCAGTCCAGTTCAGTTTCTGGTCAATGGTTATCCCTAAGATGTTGATACTCGGGAGGGTTCTGCGACGGTAGTACCATTGAAAGTCAAAGGGCAATGGTTGCATCCTGTCTTGTTAGAAATGGTCACTGTCTGTCACTCGTGTGATACAAATGTTACATGCCACATATCAGCCATGGTTTTGATGTTAACTAGATCTTGTTTCATATGGACATGGGCTGTGTCAGTATTTAAGGAATCACAAAAGATGCTGAATATTGGTCACAACCTCAAGACTAATATTCCCTCCTACTGTCTTCACACCAAAATTCATTGGAAAACACTGTTCCAAATCAATATTCTCCTTTCGGTCTAAATGCCATAAACTCAGTTCCATAAAAATGACAACATAATAGATCGCTGACTGCAAAGCAATCCTTTCAGCTTTGGTGGTTGTCCTGCACTTGACCATAGCTTTTACCCTGGTTAATAATCATTTAACAAAATTGCCTATCAAGATGGTCATGGTTTGAGATTCCATCATAGACTTAAACAGATAGCCTCGTCTGACATTTTAGCACATACTATCAGAGGAGCCATCTTTCAGACCAAACCTTAGATTGAGGCTTCACCTACGCTATCCTTAGTGACTACATTTTTAATGATATTTCATAGGCTGTGAGATGCTCTTGGATAAACTGTGGGACAACCTGAGGATGTGAAAGGCACAATACAAATGCAAGTATTTAATTTTCTTCAGTGTGAACACTATAGATAGGGAGAATTTCTTCCCATTTGTTGAAGGATTGTGAACTGAATGACCCCAATGTAAGCTGCTTGACAATAAAGACAATGGTGACATGAGTATACACCTTTTTTATGCAGTGAAAAGTAAGGTTTGAGAATGCATTGCCTGAAGGTGGTGAAGCAAGATCCAATCTTTGGTTTCAGAGGGAATTGGATAATTATCTGAAGAGAAAAAATATGCAGGGCTAGAGGGAAAAGGTGGGAATGTGTGGTTAGGTGAAATATTACTGCGGAAACATTGACTTGACAATTGAATGAGAGATAATAGGAACTGCAGATGCTGGAGAATCCGAAATAACAAGGTGTAGAGCTGGATGAACACAGCAGGCCAAGCAGCATCATTGGAGCAGGAAGGTTCTGTGCCATAAGCATTCTGATGCTACAAAAGAATAGTAAACCTTGTGTAAGCCTGTTAATGAGATTTGGGTAAACTTTATGACTACATACTGGGAGTAGAATAATTTGCCAAGCATCAACTCAGGTTGGCATTGCAGAGATAGAATGGCCAGTGGTCAAGATCTCTTACACCCAAAGTGCAGTAAGAACATTTTCTTAGATAACAAGCATGGGGCTGGATGAACACAGCAAGTCAAGCAGCATCATAGGAGCGGAACATTTTCTTGACTGCCAGGAAAGAGCAATCATTATATTTTTAGCTCAAATACAAAGGGGGAGAGGTTAGGAGTCAGTTTCACTCCAGTTTCAGTAGATTCTCAGATTTAAGCTACCATTCACACCTTTTCCTTACCATGGAAATTTTTGATAGTTCAGCAACATGTGTGTTGCAGGAGGTAAACCTTTGTTCTGAAACATGTGATTTTAAAATGTAAAAAAAAACTGAAAGCAAAAGCTCCAAACCAATTCCTGAAATTATTCCATAAAAACTATATTCAATGCAATGGGGGGTTATGATTTGGAATATGCTGCATATGGCACAGTGTTAGAAATAGATTCAGTAATAGAGAATATTCAAATATAAATATTTGAAGTACAGATGTTCGTTGGAAAGTGGGAAAAGAAGCTAGGAGTATGATCGATGATGGGTTTTCTTGTTAGTGCAGATCCGATGGGTCATCTGTACTGTATGAATCTATGATCCTGTAGTATCTTGATGGATCTTGAAAAGAGTTCAGCATAATATCGAAGGACCGAATGAGCTCCCGTGTATTGTACCATTCCATGATGCCAATGTATCTTCCCAGCTGGATAATTTCCATATTGTTGTATGGCAACTCAACAGGTAAAGAACAACCTAATGAGGGAGGAAAATGCTTGTGCCTTTTACAATAGAACCTGGCAAAGGAATCAAGAAGAGCAGTGATCATATTGGAATAGTTGCTTGCATTGGGTTGTCAGTCTTTATGGGTTGATCATTGGTTGTATTCCCACAATGGGCCTTGTTAATGTTCTATCTGTGTTTTGCTATGTACCTAATGAAACTCTATAACAATGTTACAATGGCATGTACTTCAATTAGGAGGGGTCTTAAACTTATCAAAAGTGTGACAGGAGAGGGTGACCTTATACTGCTGTCCTTTGTCATCAAAATAGAGAGAATCAGAGCAATGAAATTCCGACTCTTATTTGGTTTCATGGCAGAAATATCAGGAGAAAGATATATAATTGGAGAGAGTGAGGCAAATTACAAATTCACTAAAATGCATGGGATTCAATGTCAGGATTGCTGGAATGCATAGTAGATTAACCATCATCTTGATTTATGTACTTCTAAGGTTCGGAAAGAAAAGTTGGTTCCTTTTCAACATCAGAGAATAGGGAAAAAAGAATACATTGCAATCCATTCCCCATCAGTGGCCACCCCAGGCACTTTCCCTATTCTCTTGCTCAATGTCTGCTTTAGATTGCAGGCTCTTTCTTTATTGCCTAAACACAAGACTCTGGAGTTTCCTGCTCAGTTGTGTTATGTTTTGCTGCACAGTTCACCTGGAAGCTGTGCAAACCCAGTGCAAAAGATCTAGGAATTTCAACTGCAAAGTATGACTGGTACAAATCAAGTTTCTCTGCAATCTTTTACACTAGTTTTCAAAATAATCAGTGTAGAAGCTGGCCATGCTCACAAAATTGGCCATGCCTCTTGATCCAATCAGTTGACAAAGCATGTTTTCACTAATTTTGCCAGTTTGCACAATTTTGAGGAGCTTCTTAAGTTTCTTTCAGGCATAATTTAGATTGGTTTACTCACAGTGACGTTGTGGTGGACTAAACACTCTAATTGAAAATGTTTTGTTTGTGTGTTAGCAGTTTGATAATGTCACTGGATTAATAATCTAGAGGCACGAATTCAAATTGCACCATGACAACTGAAAAAAATGACAGCTAATTAATTATATAAATGTGGAATTAAAAGCTAGCATCTGCAGTAGCAACTAAGAAACTATCATGGATTGTCTTTAAAAACCCATCTGGTTCAACTTCATTTGGGGAAGGAACTATCCATCCTTATTCAGTCTGAACATATATGACTCCAGACTCACAGCAACACGGTTGACTCTTGGCTGCCCTCTGAAATGGCCTAACAATCTGTTCAGTTAAGGACAGACAACAAATACTGATCTTGGCAGCTCTGCCCGCTTTCCATTATGGAATATACCAACTCCAAATAGTTTCCAAATAAACTTTCCAAGGGGGATTGTTCAAGAAGGCAGCCTAGCACCACTTTTTTAAGGGCAACTAGGGATGGGCAATAAATGCCAATGATGTCTACATCTTGCAAGTGATTAAAAAAATTATGAAATTCAGAAAAAAGCATTTCTAACAGCAGACTGTTTGCTGCTCATAAATACGTCAGGAACTTTTTCTACCGGAAAGGTCTTTGTAAAAAAAAAGTTACACCCTAAAACAATGCTTGGTTGTATTGGCTCATGAAAGCCTTTATGTCTGCTAATGGTGCTTGAGCTAAAACAGAGCAAAAGATAACCTCTGAAACTAATCAAACATTGAATGTAATTTATACCCAGTTTGGTAGTTGTGCCAAGGCAGGACATTCTTGGCCATTGCACATCCTTGTGAATGAGACATGTTAACAGTTCTTTACAAACTAATTAATATCACACAATGTTGCTTTCTGAAACATACAGATCACAATAAAAGAGAAATTTGCAGCATACTTTTGCCTAAAATGATGGTGGAAGCAGATTCAATACTAACTTTGCAAGGGGAATTGTACATGGACAGAAAACATTTTTAAAAAATTCAACTTATAGGAAAGAGTGGAGGGGATTGATTTGTTATCCATTTCAAGGCGTCTGCAACAGCACAAATACCAAAAAGGCCTCTTTCAGTGATGTGTGATGCACACAAACTGAATGTTTAATCAGTTAATCAGTGACAATGTGGCTAATTCCATTGTGTAGACACATCCTCACCATTTTGAAAGTTCAATCAAGCAAATACTAGGAAATAGACTCATCATCCAGTGGGAGGTGCTGTGATGCCCTTTGTGGTTTTCTCTATGATTGTCCACAAAACATACCACAGAGAGTTGAGTTCTTGTTGAGACATATGTCCTGAGGTTAATGAACAATACTAACTATCTACTTGACTGTAATTTCACCGACTTACACTCATATTTGGGGCTCAGACTGACATTACTGTACATTATATACATATAACTGACTAATGGAACACAGTACACTGATTCCATTTCACTGAGAAAGTGACTGAAAGTGAGACATGCCTTTACACCACATGCTGTTATGTCATGTAACTCATTTATAGGTACAATGATGTACGGTCTGGAATTTCTGCCGAAACACCCCTTTTTTTTCCTTTGAAAACATGCACAAAGATGCAAATAGATAAATTGTTTCTGTACGTTCAGATAATTTTTAGGTGAATGCACATCATAACCTAAAGTAGTGCTTAAATGGTTAACTTGACTTGGCCATGTAGTTTCACTCTGCTGTGCACTATCTGTCATGAATGTTTATCATTTGTTGTATGTGTATCATTTGTTGTAGACAGATTCGTTGGTTGTTGCTTGGCATGGTATCTTCAGTATCTGTGCTGTCATTCTTTATGATGCGGGTATTGATGGTACGTAGTTCAGATATGACCTCTATTTCTTTGCAGGACTTGACCACTGCTCATTACAATATAATATGACCGAGGCTGAACACAATGACATAGTATCTTTCCACTAACCCAAAGAAAATCTCATGCTTGTATGTTTCATCCTTGTTTAAGTGGTACAACTATCTGTATTCTTGTTGACTGTGCTCTTGATCCATTTTTTCCTCCTTTTCAAGCAATGCATCATGCACATGCAGTTGGGTATTGAGAGGGTGGGAGAAAAAAATTGTGTGGATCTGTTTCCCAAACAAGAGAGCTGTCAATGAGGGTATACTATTTCCCAGAGGGGTAGCTCATTGATTTAACAAAGCTATCTGAAAATTTTGGTAAGTCACTTTACTTGTAAAAATCATGGAATTTACACTGTGTTCTGCAAGACCATTTGGTTGAGGTTTGTAAAGAAAAGAGGTAATACACTGAACACCCCATTTCCTGCCCATGTCTTGAAAGTGTGCTTTCGTCTACTGCTTGTACAATTTGTTGACGGTGCAGTGAACAATTGGCAGTCAATGTAACATGTTGTATTAGTGGTACCTTTAATTTGTAAAAGGGAATCCAGTGAAAAAAATCAGTCATAGATTACAATCGTCTCCTTGGACATGGAAAAGAACAGCAGTGATCTTAGACCATGGCTCAGAGGAATCTCATGTGGCAGAAAAGGTTGTCTTGATTGTTGAGATGGAGTGAATTAATATGTTTCACATGATTTGATTAGTTGACTGATGCGCTTAATAATACCAGGTCTATTGATGGATTCATGCGCCAAGTCTCTTGGTCTTTTGTGTATCCTTGTGGCCTTTAAGTATATAGTCCAACATATTTTGACATTGAGCCTACAGATTACTACATATTTGCCTTTGAAGATTGAACTTTTGTAGAGCCTTCAATTCTGAATGACCAGAATGAAAATACTAACTGGGAGAACTATTGGATGTGTTCTGGACACTGTGACGATGACCTTCTTAAGTTGTTGCGTCGCTTTCTGATGTAGCTTTGTGAATCTGGTCAGTGCAGCTATGACCAAAATGTGTGAAACAAATGCTGCAGTCAGAATCATTGGTGTTACAACTGACAGATTTGTCACCTCATGGATCATCATAATATGTAGATTCATGCCAACTGGTAGGCCAATACTAGAAAGTCCATCCTTTTCAATGATGTGAAAGATTTCAGGTTTCCATCCTGAGGTGCCATTTTGACATTTAAGATGGAGAACACTATGCATGGGATGTCAGACCCATTGTGAGCAATTCGCTAATCTTGTGTGGACTGCACCAAATTCAGCCAGTTTCCCGAGTGCGTCTTGTATAAGATGTCTTACAGGATAATAATTGTACTTATACTTGCATCATTCCTGGTATATAACACACTTAGGATATATTACTTAGGTAGAGATAAGGGCTTTAGCTTTTCTGACAGTGGCCATGTGGTATGTCAACTTGTACCATCTGTCTGGATCTGGAAGATGTAATGTTGCAGTTACCTCCTAATCTTCACGGACATACCTGTATGCCTTGCATGAAACCTTGGCTTTGTTCCTTGGTTGACTCTTCTTCACATGTTGCTGTGGAGCATGCTGTTTCTCTGAGTGATTGGACTTCCTTTACATTTCAGCTCAATGTCTTTGAGTAGAACATAGATTGGATCTGGCATGAAATGCTAGACACTGTCTTGGTGGGTGAGGCAAGCCACACCTCATCCAAGATTCTCCACGGAACCTGTTGACATTGAAATAGTTGCTCCTGAATCAAGCACTTCCAGATACTGCTGGCTGGCTACAATTACTTCAAACTTGCATGCTTCTTACAGCAGAGTAGCAATGGTATACACCTTGGATTTGTTGAGAACTGCTTTTTGGAAGAATATGGTGGGTTTAGAAGCAACAACCAGTTCCATGAGGCTTTCATCTGGGTTAGCTTTGGTGGAATCACATTCCATGTCTTTGTGTCAATGCCTGCCTACGAACTGGTCAATTGCTTCACTTAGCTGTTGTCAATGTGACCTCAGCTTAAGTCTGTGTACCTGAAAATGTTCAGGATCTTGGTGGTCATCATCAGAGAAATCAGAGGATTTTGTTTTTCTTCACCTTTCAGTTTTCAAAACAAGATTATGTTTGGCTGCCTGTCATTCTTTGTCAGCCAACTGCTGATGCATAAAGTAAATTTTCATGATTTCTTTCAACATGTGCTATATACCAAGAATGATGCTGATGTTCTGACAGAATGCCCATGGATTACCAGTTCATAATGAGGTGCTTTTCATCCTGTATATCTTTATGCTTTCTAAAATGCCAGTATAGGAATCTGTATTGTAATGTAGTACGTTACCTATTTTTTATTGGCTTTTTTTAATTATAGTAGCTTCAAAAGACATTACCCCTTTAAAAATTGCAGGCATGTGCCTGTAGGTGCTATTTGCATTAGAAAAAATGATGACCTTATGCAAGCTTTTCCATTATTTTCACACAAATTTGGAAAATAAAGTGCCTGAGTCAACTGACGTCTAGATACAGGTAAGGCCTTTTTGGTTTAGAAACTCTTGTGTTTATTATTCCTTTTCAGCATTTTGTTCCAGGATTGTTTTCTTAGATCAGTGCTGTTATTCAATACTTTTGAAGTGCTATTTTTTTAAAATCAGAGCTTCCGTGAGCCTCTTATAAATTGACATTTCTTTTTGAAAAAGAGAGAAGTAGAGAACTCATTGTACTTCAGTAAACTCTTGTAGCCTTTAGTTTTGTTTGTAGCATTCTCATTTTGGTTGTAGACGTAACTTCAATTCTAAATCCAACAAATCAAAAGATAACTTATGGAAGAAAGAGTTTATAAAACTGCCACACTCATGTCACCTTCTAACTAACTAGCCATCACTGCTAGCTTTTAATGTGCACGTACTGGTGTCATTACTGCCAGCATGGTGTACTTTGTGATTTTCTCAATGTTAATCTGCACAGGATATACAACAGAGTTGGGTTCTTGTTGAGTCAGATGTCTTGAAGTTTATTAAAACTCTAATCATTTACACAGCCACAAACTAACACTCATAGTCTGACTATGTTTAACCAATGTTACTTTATATTACATAACACATAACTTATTGACTGAACACATTACACTGACTCCACGAAACAGAAAGAGTGACCAAAGGTGAGGTAAGTACCTTTATACTTAATGTCACATGAAATGTAACTGTTTTAAAGGGTGGAATCGATGATATAATACACCAACTTCCAGCACATAGAGTCCGACAGCCCCACCAAAGAAGGCAGGAGGTGCCCATATGAGGATATTTCCAGTGAGGGCAAAGGCATGTGAGCTTTTTGCATGTTATAAGATGCACAGCTGCCTGACCAGCGTCCTGGAGAGGCACCTACTCCACGGAAAGCCAGAAGTCACAGCTGTCTGTCTGGGTCTGGGGGTCAGATCCCCCATATATGATCGTTTTGGATCCCACCCACGCACCCACCTTCTGACCCCACGAGTATTTCTGTAAATGTGTGAGCTGTATGCGTGTTTGTCAGCACTATCTGGCTGTGACATGATCATGAGTTTCTGCATCTATAGTCTTTAATTCTTTGTGTGGGCTTAACTTTTACTTTACCTGACCTAGGGTGGTCTCTAAATCACAGAGAATCCAGAAGTCAAGATTCCTCAAGATCTTGCTCTGTTGTAATACAGTAAAGTGCAGGTGTCCATGTATTTCAGTCCTCCTCCCACCCCATTGGAATCCAGACAGGCAGAGAGCTGTTTGATGAAGGCCACAGGACTAGGTATGCCCTTTCAGTGGGGAGGGGAGTGTGTTGAGCTTGGGGACTGGTGTGGTGCTAGGAATGATCTCAGATGGAAATTGATCAGGGGAGTAGGGGAATCAATGTTTGGAGGTTAGTTTGGGGCTGGAAACTGACCTTAACCCTCAAATCCAACAAAGTTTGTCAGGTGAAATGTTCCACCCCTGTGTCAGAGGCAGGAAACGTAGAGACTGCGGGACAGCAAATTTCACACTGCATCCTCAATTAACCTTCAGCAGGTAGAGCAAGGAAGTGGCAGACAAGTTCTGAGAGCACCAGGTCACATACTGAGCACAGACAATAGAATAATTGCTGCAGATTTTGTTTTTATATGGTGTGAGGCTCGTGTAGTTTCTGGCTGCAGGCAGTGGATAAATCAATGATGTCAAGAGTGTCAGACTTGCCTGTGCCCTGTATAAACATGCTGTTTTGTGGTTGTTGTGACAATGTAACGCAGTGGTTTGACTTCTCTGCTTCTCACCCCTTTGGTCTGCGCACTGTTGTGTGGTAACTGTAAATGTTTGCGTGTAATATGACGAGGATGGGATGCAATGGGTTTCAGTTTGGCTTGGCTACACTGTGAATGGCTGCAGCCATTGGGATAGGTAACTTCTTTATTTTTGTGGGAAGCGCTGTGATCATGAACCAGGATAGGCCAGCTCTACATTTGAGTGGCACACCCGCCATGCATCGGGGCACCCACTCCCACCCCCAAGATGCCACGCCACACTTCCTTCTATGCTGCCTGTCCAACAAAATCATTGGAGTGGTATGCAAAAGAGCAGAGGTTAAGGCATCGAGATAGAAGATCAGCCATGTTGAATGGCTCAATGGGCCAAACAGCCTACTTAGGCTCCTATTTTCAACATTTGTAATTTGCACCACCTCCCCCCACTACCCTCATCTTTGGGCAGTCAACGAACCCCTTCAGGTCTCTTTCTACTGTCCCAGCAGTGCCCACTGTCGAGCTCTGATACTGCCAGCAGTGGTGGTGCTGCCGGCCAAATAGCTTAAGGCCAGTTAGATGGGCTTAAGAGCTTTTACTTGACCTTCGTCCTCTTGTAAATCTAGAGAGTAGGAGTTTCCTTCGAATTCAAGACCACATTGACAGGAAAAGGAATGGAGTTTCAACAAAGGAATATGAGTGGGGACTTTGAGTTTGGAAGTAGCTCAGTAGGAAAGTGAATGGAGAGTGGGAGCTGGACCCCTATACCTTTATATATGACAGCACCAGGGAAGCATCCTGCAAGTCACCTGGGAAAGCACAGCACTAATTAAGTCCCATCTCCAAGCCATTAACACAAAATAACATGTTGTAAATGCCGACCAAACATAGCCCCAGGATTAGCAAATGTTTCTGACATGCTGAGTACATATTTGTTACAGTATGTACATTTCAATGTCACAAATATATACATTTCCTGACCCTGTTAATTACCTGTTATTTTAGTCATTTGCATGTTTGGGTTATATAATTTATGGGTACACAGCTAAGATTAGACCCTATTATTAGTTATGTCATGTCAGTTGCTACTTGCCGATTGTCTCATGAAGTAAATATACTTATTTATCTGAACAGATAGTGGAAAATGTGCTAAAAGAAAGACTGAGACCAATTAGGAACCAAAAAGGGGTTTTACACATACAGCCAAAGCACATGACTGAGTTATTAAATGAATAATTTGCATCTGTGTTTCCCAAGGAAGGTGACACTGTCTAGACCATAATGAAAACATAGATGGTTTGGACATTTGATAGGTTTAAAATTGTGAAAGAGGAGGTGGTTGGACAGGCTGTCTGTACTTAATGTTGATCCAGCACTGGCACCAGATGAGATGCATCAAGTATGCTAAGGGAGTTGAGATTGAAATTGTGTGGCACTGATGATTATTTTCCAGTCTTCATTAGACTCAGGGATGGTGCCAGAAAACTTCAGAATTGCTAAAAGAAAATTTGAAGATCAACTCAGCAACTGAAGGCTGGACAGTTTAATCTCAGTGGTGGGGAAATTTGTCGAAACAATGAGCAAAATTTTCTGCCCTCTCTACTGGCAGGATTGGAGGTGGGGAGGGCATTTAATTAGACAGGGGTGGAGGGGACACAGTACACACTTGAGACTGAACAACTGTTTAACAGGAGTTAAATAGAGCTTTCTTGCTTTCATACGGTATGCCACTGTGTACCTGAATCTTGCTTCATTCGTGGGTCCACCAGATATTATGGCCAATTAATGACCACTTCAGCGCCTATCCTTTTGCTGTTGGCTTGAACACAGCTGCAGGCAAGTATTTGGTGCCTTATCAAGGGGCTAAAACACCACGAACCTCTCTGTGAGCCATTCACCATGCCATTGCTATTGATAGCCTCCCTGTTCTCTTCTTCCCCACACCTTTCCCGACAGTCTGGACCTTATAAAATCCCACTTGACATTACTTTCCTCTGGCCTGGGTTGCACCATGACCCTGGGACTCTGAAGCCTTTAGTTCCAGCAACTGCCACCATCTCCCTTGTAGCACAGCCAAGCACAAGAGCTGTCAGCGTCTAAATGGAGAACAATGCAGAACTTCAAAAGGGCATAGACAATTTGGTGGAGTGGGTGAACAAGTGGCAGACAACATTTAATAATGGGAGAAACACAGTCAAGTAAAGGAAAATAAAGGGTAAAATGCCAAAAGCAGTATAGCAGCTGAGAGATAACAAGCATGGGGCTGGATGAACACAGCAGGCCAAGCAGCATCATAGGAGCAGGAAAACTCGACGTTTCGGGCCTAAACCCTTCATCAGAAATGGGGGAGGGGAATAGGGTTCTGAAATAAATAGGGAGAGAGGGGGAGGCGGATAGAAGATG